>JAWNOT010000036.1:1340000-1940000 GCA_035045825.1 Drosophila eohydei | reverse complement strand
ACTTTCCTGAAATCTAATAAATTTGATATATATTATAATATATATATATATGTATATAATTTAGATAGCCGAGTGACAATTGAGGCATCTGACTTCATATCAGATACACATATATATATATATGTATGTGTGTGTGATTATTCATGTAAACAACTGTCGCGTCAGAAATGTGAGTCAATACATACATATCGTACATAATGAAGAAGAAGAAGGAGAAGCATTCAGTTATTTGTTGTATATCAAACATGAAATACCCTTAACATAGCTAAACACACTAATCTAATACAGACCAATAATATAATTGAAATATCCTTTTAATTGTGAACAGTTCCTGGCAGAAACGTAAGCAGACCTGCTATCCTGCTGTTCGATTAATGGTGCTCAAACAGGATGGCAGCCCTATGCAGTCGTCTGATCGCCATCTTCTTTAATTTCAGCAACAACAACACAAGCAAAGCATAAAATATGGCGGCCCACAGGCTAAGAGCGTGTTTTGCTAACAAAACTGTACTTTCTGTATGTTTGTATTGCTTCTTCTTTACCATCTAACTCTTGCCTTTCATAAGAATGGCCACCCTTTAGCATACCCCTCCCTCTTCTCTCCTCTTCCAACGACAACACAAGCATTCACTCTCTCGCTCGCTCGCTCACTTCGTCTTCGCTCTCTTTTTATCCAGAATACTGCTAATTTAAAAACATGAATTGGCAGAAAGCAGAGGAGCCAAAAAAAAAAAAAAAAAAAAACAAAAAAAAATAATACCCAAATATGTGAAAACCAACAAAGATTGCTATGCTGGGTGCGCCGGCGCCGGCATCGCTGCCAGCGTCAGCTTTTGTGGAATTTTCTGTTGTTGCTAATCTCGGTGCTGCCGGGCAGCCACCACTCACACACACTAGCGCACACACACACGCCCACTCGACAGCTCTCACTTTGCTCGCTAGATGGCAGCAATAGTCAGCGATCAAATTTCTGGCCCTGGGCATAGGCCGTACCCAAAAACTCGCCCACCCCTTTTGGTCAATGACCAGGTACCACAAGTGCCCGGCGCTGTCCCACTGTGCGTACATATATGCGTGTTTGATAAGAGCACACACATTTACAATAAACTTATAACTGTGCTTTTGCTCGCAACATGCGGAAACGTCGGCGACGCCGTTGCCTTTGCCGTTGCCGTTGCTTTGCGTTTGCAGCATGGGAAATATTTGCTGCTGGCGCCAGCGATGGCTGCGCAGCACTTGAAAAATTTTCGACGTCGACGCTTTATGGCATCGTCATGTTGTAAATCTAACCGAACGTCAGAAAGCCACAGCGTCGGTTCTTCAATTCGTTGCTGCAACAGGACGAGAGAGAGAGAGAGAGAATGCATTGCCAATGACGACGACGCCGACGTTAACGCCAAAGCCAACGCCAACGCAAACGCCAACACCAACACCAGTCCCGCTATCGTGAACGTCATCGTCAGCATTGCAGACAGCTCGACTGCGGCCAGTGCGGCAATAAAGTTTGCCGGCCAGACAGACATATGCATGCGCTGTTGCTCAAGGTCGCCGCCAGTTGGTTACTTTTCGGCGAATTCAGCAGCAAAGTG
Source organism: Drosophila eohydei (assembly GCA_035045825.1). Classification (NCBI taxonomy): domain Eukaryota; kingdom Metazoa; phylum Arthropoda; class Insecta; order Diptera; family Drosophilidae; genus Drosophila; species Drosophila eohydei. Next base: position 1,938,411 of record JAWNOT010000036.1, on the reverse strand, counting down.
CAGCGAAACGTAAGCACTAAAGCGAACATAACGGAGCCTTGAAATACACACAAACGTCGAGAATGAACTTACATACATTAATTAGGTGATATTTCATGTTTTGACATTGCGCTTTAAATTGTAGTAGAGTTTATATGAAAGCGCCTAAGCTGAAGTACAACTGTGTGTTTTTTGCTTATAGCTGAGCCTGTTGCTATTGACCGCATTACCAATATAGGCGACCAATTTGTGTGTAGAGCAATGCGTATGGTAGATACATATGTATAATAATGATAACAATAATAATAAACACAAAACATTGATGACGTTGACACCAGCGACGATTTATGACGTTGACTGCAATTGCGCTATGCACCAACGAGACCTAGTAAGAAGGAACACAGCAGCGGGAAAAAAAACTATAACGGGTTGTCAATGTTACTGTTGTTGCTTAAGCAAAAAAATTAAATTAAAAAATAAAAATTAACACAAAATGTAGTCTAAGAAAATGAAATCACAAGCAAATAAGAACACAAAACGCAAACAAAAAGCGCGCAATGAAGCAAAACGAATATAATGAAAGGAAAGCAAGAGCAAAAGAAGAGAAAGAAATTTAACAAAAACGAGTTAAATTTACACCAGCCTCAAACTCATACACAATCGAGGGCAGAGCGGAAAAGTGCGACAGAGAAAAAATTAGAGAGCGTGCGAAAGAGACGAGCAAAACGAAGGCTCATGCAATCGCTCACACGACCCCTCGCCAGCAATTGCCCGCAGTTGCCAACCACCCACAAGGCCCCGCGCCAGCGTCACCGTCTTCGTCGTAGTTTCGAATAAAGATATCAATCACCAAAAAGAAAATGAAAAAACCTTGTCCGGCAGAGACCAACGTGGGGCGTGGTGTGTGGGCGGTTTTAGAAGCAGCGATTGCGATAACGCCGCTCACACATATACACCAACACACACACGCATGTTTTTCGATGTGTTGCTCTCTCCCCTCTTTCGCTAGCATTAGCAAGCGAACACAATGGCCGGCCTTGCGCAACGCGCTCGCTTACTCACTCGGCTGTACGCTTCTGGCTGCCACTGTCGTCTCGCCTCGCCTGCTCTTTAATCTCGAGAGTCACCAGAGCCCAAAGAGTCGCAGGCCCCGTTTCGTTTGCGGCAGGCACAACAAGTTTTTTCAGCAGAGGCAGCGGTTGGTGGCGATGACTAAATACACACACATATCCATAAGCATATACGTACACATACACACATTGATGTGCATATGCACATATGCACACGAAAATGCCTGCCCACATTCACATACAGTATATAAAACATCTTACTAATATACCCTAATCCCAAATAAAGCAGCAATTACAATAAAATAGTAAGAAATTCATTTAAAAAATGTACATATATATATACATATGTATATAAGTATGTACGTAGATACGTCATGTAACAGTAATAACACAACTTTACACAAGTCGCTTATCTTTTACGCTCTCTCTATATTGCTCTCCCTGTCTTTCAACAAGCATGTTTGCTCCGCCTTCCGCTCATCCCCTGCTTTTCGCACGCTACGTCTATATTTCTGTCGTTTTTGTTGTTGTTGTAGTAGTTGATTTTGCCTTCTTTTTTCTTTTTCGTTAATTCATTATTGAGGCCAATTGAATTTTTGTGTTGCTGTGTGTGTGCGCGCCTGTATATACATTTATATATGTATGTATGTATGTGTGTATACACGTAAATATGTATGTGTATGAAAATATGTATGTGTGCCTAGCTAGCAGCGTGCTTGAATGAATGACGAACTGACGGGCCGACGGTCACGACGACCGCTCGCCTCGCTTGCTTTTGCTTGGCTGCCGGCTGACGAGGGCCTGGCAAGAGACTATGCAGCACGTTTAAATATGCGCATCGACGGCAGCCGACGGCAAACGAGTGAGCAACGAACGAGAAACAGAAACAACAGAAAGAGAAAAAAACATACAGACAGCCACACACCAAATACATACTCGCCCATACATACATAGACACATACACGCATAGCCCAAAATGACGGAGTGTTGCGTGGCAGCAGCAGCGACGCCGGCAGCGACGTCGCTATGCACGTATATATATATGCATTTGTGTGTGTGTGTGCGTGTTTGTGTGTATGTAAGCCAATCTGTGTACAAGTGTGTGCACAAGTAAATTGAATGAAGAAGCAGCAACAGCAGCCGCCGTTCGTGTGGCTACGAAGTTTGATGACGACAACACTTCGACTATGGCAAAGTCTAACTGTATGCATATGCATATGTATACACTCTCACATATACATATACAAAACGACGTTTGTCGCCTGCTTCGACTTCGGCCCCACCCACCAACACATCTACATTCATACACACACGCACACACAAAGGCCGCTAAACGTTTTGCGCGTTGTTCGGGTTTTTTTTCTTTATGATTCTTTTTTCGCGTCTTTTCATCGTCGTCGATTATTGTTGTTGCTTTGGGTCAGAAGTTCGTTGCGCCGGCTTCTTTGACACTCGGCATGCGCTACGTCTAAAACAAAAGAATGAGTGAAAGAGATAGAGAGAAACTGCAAAAGTTGCGCTCACCTGTGCGTATCAGAACTATTGTTGTCTGGGCAGTAAATTATCTTAATGTTTCGGACAAACATACATAATGCTCATTGGTTTGTTTTAAGTCACGCAAAAATTTTATAACAAACATGCCCTACATAAATCTCAGCAGCGCAACAAACGTTGCGATAGCAACAGATACTGCTTCTGCTGCGGCAAAGTCGACGTCACAAAATGTAAAGGCCGCAGATAAGATGCAGCTAACGTAAGTATTGACAATATCAATTGTATATCGTTCTGGCACTATGTGGCAACGCCGTCAGCTGTCGTCAAAGGATGCAGGAATTGGCATTATTGTATGCAGTTTTCTCTTATCATTGCATTCTACCATTTGTTGTTATTGTGCGCGTCCATTAGAAAGCTTTAAAATGGCACAAATCAGAGTCATTCCGAAATGCGCACACAGCACAACGTGGCAAGCTACAACAACAACAACATCTGCAGCCCACGTGCGACCAAATATGCAATAGCAAAATGTAACTTATTATTTTATATGAGTGCGTGTAGTGAGAAAGAGCAGGACAGAAAGATAGAGAGTGAGATAAAAAAGTTGCGAGAGCGAGCGAATGAAAGTGCATGACGAGCTAGAAACTATATACATATATGTATATATACATATGTGCATATGTGTGTGTAAATGTCTATATGTATGTGTATAGGTATATAGAAAATGTATTAAGCACGTCTTCTGCCACTTTTCTACTTCTGTTTTAGTTGTTTTATTTGCATAGACTATAACAACAAGAAGAACAGGAAAAATGATAAGCAAAGATGTGAATTGTGATAATGAAGCGGAAAGCCAACTTGTTCGAAAAGTTGTAATGCAATTGAGGATTATCAAGGGGAGTGGGACACTTAGAGAGAAAGGGCGCGGGATTTGCTGTTGTTTAGGTATGGTAGCTAGCAAGCTAAACGTTCTCTGATTGTGGGCGAGCGGATATCCGGCCCAATGGCGTCCAACCAGGGCCAAAATGATTGGGGGACCACTGTAGCCAATAATTTGGAGCAGCGAACAAACAAATACACATACAAGCATGCATGTATGTGCGTGTGTGTGAAACTACAGTGAAAGCTGTAGTGAATGAACTACAGTTCTTTTAACTTGCTAAACAAAATCTTTGCTTCGATTACAATTTGTTTATATAGAAATGTTAAACTAGACGTAAATATAACACGTCCATAGGTTCAGACAATCGACTAGTTTTTTAGTCAGTCAGCGAATCATCAGTTGTGCCATCAGTCAATTCATTCAGCCAATCTGTACTCAGTCGATTTAGTAGTCAGTCGGTCAGTCAGTTAGGCAATCAGTCAGTTTAGGAATCATTCATTTAGCCAATCAATCAATCAATCACTTAATCAGTCAGTTGATTATGCAGACAGTCAATCTAGCCATCAGTCAGTTGACCAATCAATCAATCAATCAGTTTTCCTGTAAATCAATCAGTCACTAAACGGAGGCAGTCAATCAATCATTCAGTCTGTCAGCCAATTATGCAGTTAATCAGTCTGTCAATAACGCATGATTGCTTGTTCATGTAGATATCGTATCATAGGACACAGCATACACAAATACGCAGATACACAAAGCTGAACAGGACGCGTGGTGTACCTTCGCGATATTCACCCACTATCCCACATGCTAGGGATTAAAACAAACTCTCGTATACCCACCCCACAACTCCAACTCCAGTCCATGTTAATATCATATCGAGCTATTTGCAATGCACAAAATAGCAACAACTTTGGTTAGCTACCCAATCGCTCACACCGCTTAGCCCATCTCCCATTCCCTTCCCATTTCCATTGCCCAGCCATTCGTTTCAACTGTTTCGTATCAATGGGAAAAGGCGAGCGCAGTCTCTCACTCACACACACAGGCAAATGCTTAGCTGTGTTTACATAGCAAAGCGTGCACGAAACGGGGCCTCGCTTTTCTGCCGTTGTTCGGGTTGCCCGACTGAGAAAAAGACAAAAAAAACGACGCTTATCGATGCCTGTGCGTTCTTATGTATGTGTGCATGCACATGCATACATATATTGCTTTATTTGTGTGTATGTACGTCTGGAGTATATACATATATATACATATATATATATATATATATATATATATATATATATATATATATATATATATATATATATATATATATATAATATTTATATATTTTTTATACATAAATACTCTAATTTACGTAAGGGAAAACACCACAAGTAGCCCATTTGGTATTCACAAAATACGGTAAAGGCCCAACGCAGCTGACTAATTAGCAAAACGCTGAGAAATCCCACACATTTATACATACGCACATGAATCTAATTTTAGACGCAGCTGCGAAACTAAAGCTCTGCTTAAATACATACACACATAGAAGAACAAGCTTTTAGGCTGAGAGAGTGGCTGAGAGCGTATTAGCTGATTTGTTGCCAGGGCTCAGGTAAGTGCGCGGCGGAATTTTTGTTACAAAAATAGTTGCTGTTGTTGTTGGTTTTGGAAAATGCATTTAAAGTGCGACCTTTTAGTGCTGCGCAGCTGACGCCACCGTCGCAGTTTTTGTTTTTACCGTACAATGGCCCAGCTAACGCTGCAGCAGCAACAACAAACAGAGAGACACACATATACACGTACGCATTTACGAAGCGCTCTCGTGTCCGCTGTCCGCTATGTCGTCGGCAGCTGCTGTCTTGTCTGCTGCTGCTGGCGCTGCTGCTGCCGAACGAAGCGGGGCCTTTCTTGAGCACACAGAGCTCACGAATAACGAAAACTTCTTGCAGAGCATGAGATGGCCAGCGAGCGTAAAAGAGAGGGATAGATGGGTAGAGCGTGAGCTAATGAGACAGAGAGCGGGAGTGGGAAAGGAACGTGCACAAGCCAGGGCCTGCGAGCAAGCGACTGCATGCTATACATAAGTCGTATGACCAGGCAGAGGTCGAGTCGGGTGGTGGTGGTGGTGTTGCTGTTGCTGCTACTAGCGATGGTAGCGGGGCGGCGTTAGCATGGCGCTGCCAAAAATAGAGACGCCCCCGCACACTATGAGCTGTGCTGCCCCAAAACATACGTACACACTTACACCCACACATATATATATAACAAACACTGGCGCTCGGTGGCTGTGGTGTATTTGACCCACGCTGCAGCCAAGGCACACAACGTAGAGAGTTAAAGCTAGAGCCAAAGCCAGCGTCTGACGCAGCCGTCGACGTCGCCGCCGTTAGCCTAGCTCTATGTGTTTGAATCGTACATGGCTTAAGCTTTGCTTCCACCTTGGTCATAGTATGCGTGAATAGGGGCTTCATTCTTAAGCATACAAAACTCAATAATAATAATTATTATTTATTAGTTTATTGTTGTTTATTAGTTTATAACGGTTTTGTTGCCTTCAACGAAAAGCCTTAAATTCAGTTCTGAGAAAAATCCTCTCTTCAAATTAAATAAAACCATTTATGATATTTGTAAATAAAAAGATAGAAAATATTGCTTGTACCAATGAAATGTTGTAGGATATTTATATGTACATATATTATTAATATTTTCCATGAATTTGGTTAATTGAATTTAAATGGTGTATGTTTGGAGCTAATTGTACCACTGTAATTGTAGTAGATGAAGCTAGCTAGCAGTGCCGCTTAGCTAGTCGATAGAAGAAATGCAAGAGGGGGTTGCAAGGTGTGCGGTGGTGAGTGGCAGCAGCAATTCGGCAAAATGTTCGTTGCATGTTCGTGCTGCAGCGCCGGCAGTAGCGACAGCTCTATGTATTTTGTATTTCTTTTTGCGCTATTGTACGCGTATATGTGATAGTGTATGTATGTATTCGAATGTATACACACACAAAGCTGCTGCGCTGTTAGCGTCGCCGTCGACGTCGCTGCTATATATACATATACACAGTCAAACGTACACACACAGCACTCGCGCGCACTTACACACACGCACACATTTTTCAGTTGACTTCGTTGAAATAATTTTCGTAACAACGATCACACTCGTTTGTGTATTGCGAAGACGGGAGGACGTCTCGTCGCAGTCCGCAGAGCAAAAAGCAGCGTTTTTTTAGCGTCGTTTGTCGCCGTCGTCGTTATAGGCGTCGCGTCGGCGGTGTATAATCAACAAACAAAACATAAAAATATATATACATATATTTAAAAAGAATATTATATTCAAGTACATTGTATATAAGTGTAATAAGCGAAACAAATTATTACAAAAAGAGAAGTGATTATGCCGTTGTGTACATTTTTTTCAAGTTCTAATATCAACAATATCCCAAATTGTAAGTGAACAAAAAAATAGTGCAATATATCAATATAAATGTGTGAATGCAACTTAGTTTATATACAAATGTTTGACAGTTGCTTGTAAAAAGAAATTTGCAAAACAGAAAGCAAAAAGAAAAGAAAAAACAGGCAGTAACAGTTGCTGCCGCCCGCTACACAGCAACACATACCATAAACAACAAAAAGTGCGCGCGAAAGAAACAGCACGATGTACAAACAACAACAACAACAGAAAAAGCAGCAAAAAAGTGGAAAAGCAAAAACAAAATAACATCAACAACATAGCAGCAAGCTGCACGTTTTGTTGTTGTGACTGTATTTGTGAGAAAGAGAGAAAAAGAGAGAGAGAGAGAGTGTATGCATATGCATGTGTGTGTGTATGTGTGTGGCCAACGGCCGCGCCAGTGTTGCCATATCTGTGTCAGCTGAGCGCTGGCGCATGCCGGGCAAAGACAGCCAAAGAGCAAGAGTGAGAGACTGTGTCAATTTGCTGTCAGTTCGATTTCTTGTTTTTTTTTTAATATTTTTTTTTTTTTTTTTTATTAGTTTTATTTGTGCTTATAAAAAATGTTATTATTTTTTCACCTAATTGCAGCATTGGAAACATGAATTAAAGCTGCAAATATAAAAGTAAAAACAAATACAAGAAAAAGAAAGTAAATAAAATATATAAACAGAGAGCGACAGAGGAGAGAGAGCAGCAGCAGTAGCAGCCATGTCCAGCAGCGATGATGTGCAGATCACCAGCGTGATCGATGCTAATGGCCAGACACTGCCTCTGCACGGCAACAGCTTGGGCGGTGCGCTCGGTCCTCCCGTTAAGCAGGAGGACGATGCTGAAATACGCGAATTGGCGGCCAAAATGAAGGAGCAGCAGAAACAACAAGCAGCCCAACAGGCCAGTCGTCAAGCAGCCATGCAGCATGCTAATGGTGGCGGAGTTGGCGGTGGTGGTGCAGCGGCAATGCAACCGCCATTAACCAATGGCAATGGCCAAACAAATATAATGAGCTACCTGTCTCGGCATCAGAAGCTACCTAACGGTACAATGCAAGTGGTGCCCGCACTGGCAGCCAATGGTCGTGCTAACGGTGCCATCATTGATAACAGCAACGATAAGAAATCATCGTCATCGTCATCGGGCGGCGGTCCGTGCGATGAGGAATCAATAAAAGGGCATTTTGGTTGGGCGCAATTCGGAAAAGTATCGATACCCTATATATACAGACAATCGGAGAAGTATTGCTCGGTGCGCATGATTGAATTAAAGCTGCTTGGCAAGTATCTCAATTGCCTACATCCGGACATCTATTCCAGTTGCACATGCGTGCGCAGCTATTATATAACCGATGCCGAAGCACGGCTTTTCATCGAGATCAATCACAAGCATTGCGATGGTGAATTTGGTCGTGACATTTTCACCCAAAAAGATTTGGTCGTCCGTCTCAGTGATGCCTCCAAATTCTATCAATTCCTGGACATATGCTATCGCAAACTGGTGGCTGGCAGCAAAACTCCGTCAGAGAAATGCGGTTTCATACGCATCAACAAGGAATCGGTGGTGCCGTACACCGTCCGCAACAGTCAGCAGGTGGTGCCACTTTTCTACTTCGAAGGTGAAACGGAGAATTTGAAAACCAAAGCGGAACTGCTCAATGGCTGGGATTTGGCATATTTGAAATTTTGCTGCAAAGTCCAGGGCATACGCAATGAGCTATTCTCTAGTGAAAACGTTGCCGTTATTTCACTAACCGACATCAAAAGCTACTTTCCCAATGGCACCGAGTTCGAGGACTATTGGCCCAGCAAGGTGGTCGATTCCAATTTGTTAATCGGCAATCGGGCCAATGTTAATAATTCGGTTAATTGGACCCGTCAGCCATCGGCACCGCCACCAAAAATCTCTGCCAGTGTCAACAGTAACAGTGCTGTCAATGTACAAAAGTCGCAGCAGCAGCAACAACAGCAGCAGCAACAACAACAGCAGCAACAGCATTCGACAGCTGCTGCCGCCGCAGCGCAGCAGCAGCATTTGATGAAGCAACGCGCTGCTGTCGCCGCCGCCGCCGCTGCCAATGGCGTGGCAAATGGTAGCAACTTCCCATCGGCTGCTGCTGCAGCGGCTGCAGCGGCAGCATTCAATACGCACGCCGCGGCAGCAGCCATGCTGCAAACACAGGGAAATACTCGCATGCTGACTCAAGCCACGGTCCAAGCTCTAGCCAGCGGTGGCTGGATGAATAGCCAAAACAATGTGCCGCAGCTACATGTCCAAATGTTGGTGAGTAATTTTAAATAGGAATGTCAAAAGATATTGACGCTGTATGCGTGTGCGTGTATGTAGTTGGGGAGCATATTTTATTTTCTTTTCGATTTTTGTTGTACATAATTAATTAAATTATATAGAAATTCACAACTGTACCTTTATCACATCCAACGTGTACTATGTACCATTTGGGTACACAGAGTATTTTTTGGTACAATTGTACCACATGTACGCAGCAAAAACACATCACATCACACTCTGGCATCACTGGCCTATGAGTGGGCTTGTGCTTGTGTACGTGCAGGCAAAAACAGTTCATTAATAAATGATTTAAAGATTAGCGCTTGTTGTTATTATGACAACATTTGTTTTTCTTTTATGCATTTGTTTTGCAAACAAACATATTTACATATATGAATATGTTAGCTTTTATATATATATATATATAGATATATGTATATATATATATATATATATATATATATATATATATATATATATATATATATATATATATATATATATATATATATATATATATATATATATCGACTGCTAAAATATGTTATTCCACTCTGAATATTGCAGAGCATGCAAAAATTTGTTTTGCAATGAATAGTAAGACTGCTAGAAAAATCAAGGAAATTAGAGTTTATAGATAAATCATAGATAAAACTAAATAAAAACTGTTTTTACACTAGCTTAAAATATGTGAGATAAATATTTATGTATTCCTATATTTCAAGCTTTATGTGTACATCTTCAATGGGGCATAACAATTTTTTTTTTCAACGGCAGACAACATATGTTATAGTTATTCCTTTTTCGCTACATAGGATCAGAAGGAAAACCAAAAACATCAAGTTCAAACGAATCAGTTATGCTAGTGAACTGTTGATCGTTTGAACTGTGTTACCAGTTCACTGAGTTCAGCTGTTTTGCTTGAAACGCAACCCTTTAGATACAAATATTTATCAATGAAAGGCTTGTGTTTACTCGTGCCAGGTTCTCTAGTTCGATAATTCGAAGGAAAGAACAAAAAAATGAGTCAGCAGCTCTGCCTTGTGTCCACATGATAGCGTTTGTATGTGTGCGTGTGCAAAGGAAAAAACAAATAATCAAACCCTGTCGATCATAAGCATAACTGTAGTATAAAAAAAAGAACAGCATATTTAGCCACGTCTTTGCAATCAACACATGCACAGATAATGGAATATGAATGTGTGCCTGTATGTGTAGGTATATTTAGCAGATTTTTTTCTCACAGTTTGGCAATACAGCAGCGGCCCAGCCGCAGCACCTTAGAAACTGGGTCATTCAGACGTACATACACACATATGCATATGTATGGGCTTGCATATACTCACACATGCACATTCATACATAGATTTACGTTATGCTCTCGCTGTAGTTAAAGTTGTTTGCTCGAGCAAATATATGCACACGTGTGTGTGTATGTGTGTGGTTGTGTTTTTTTCTGTGCTTGGCAACCTGTTGAGGTTTATTTTATCTCGTACTCATTCGCTCACATGAGCTTATTACAATAAATGTTTTTTTTTCACCATTCTTATTTCTTTTTTCTCTCCTTCTGTGTTCTATTTGCAACCTGTAGGCGCAACAAACGCATGCGAATGCAAATCGCGGCGGCTATCGAGAACATATAAACAACATGATACTGGGTGGCAGCAGCCGTCAGCCGTATTCGTATAACAATCCTGCGATTTCGATGTCCTCCGTGAACAGTCACAGTGGTGGCGGTAATGCGCCGCCACCTCTGGTTCGTTCTGCTGCCGGACAGAATGCCAATCACATGTAAGTATTGACATGCAATCGATGAATCGATTGTTATCATTTTGTTGCTATCGATTTGTAACTGCGCCGTTTAAAACTTAAAAAGTTAATTAATTAATAAAATAATAAAAGCAATTTGCAATTACAGTTACAATTAGTTTTTGCTATTTACTTTGATTTTGCTTTTCTTTATATATGAGTGTGTATATATATATATATACATGCCCAATATCATATTTATTGATTATCAAAAAAAAAAAAAAAAAAAAAAACAAATATATTTTTTGTGCAGAAATTGTGTTTTTCAAATTTTGTTGTAATTCGTTTATTATGTGTACATGCATACATTACTTTTTCACTCTAAGTTAAGTTGAATATTTTTCTACCATTAGGGTGCCACACGATATATAAAAAAAAAAAAAAAAAAACAAGATAAAAACCGCAGAATGTGGTAATTCTTATTTGTATTTTTTCCTAATTTAATTTTGTTCTCTTCTTCTATGCACCAATTGTTTTTTCATCTTAGTTGTAAAATAAAAAAAAAACCTAAAATTTGAAGAGAAAACAGATTACCGAAATCGGCGTTTGTGCACGCATTTTATTTAATTTTAATACAAATTTCGACTGTGTTTACCATTTTTGATAAATAAAAAAAGTCTATATATCATGTTATGAAATTATGAAAAATAATCATTAAACGCATATATATAACTTATTTGCTACAATTCCGTTTGCCCTTTTACCAACCTCACGTTAAAAAAAAAGTCACGCTACATTATTTTTCGTAATTTATTTCCAACACGCAAAACAAAAACAAAACAAAAATTAATTGTAATTATTGTATACAAAAAATCTTTTCCATGTTTTTCTTATTGTTGTTGTAGTAAAAAAAAAGAAAGAGAAAAGAAAAAAGTAAAAATATATATAAACGCTTTCTCATTGCATTCGATATTTTGTCACCGAGGAAAAAGTATATATATATATATATATATATATATATATATATATATATATATATATATATATATATATATATATATATATATATATATATATATATATATATATATATATATATATATATATATATATATATATATATATGTATGTATATATAATATGTATATATATATATAATATGTATATATATATATAATATGTATATATATATAATATGTATATTATATAATATGTATATTTCATTAAGGGCGTCACTGCATATTATGTTTTTCAAAATATATATCCGAAACTGAAACAAATTAAAAACATCTTGTCTACTTTCTCACAAACTCTTTTGCGTTACTAACACAGCTATAAAAAATGAATTTGTTCAATATGGCATGCATTAGGGTGTCCATCTGTTTAAATACTGTTTTTTTGGCTACATAGTTGTTAATAATATGTAATAAGGGTAAACGTAATTAACACAGGACACGAAGAAGCCACGCAAACACACGTACACCGACACACACACACACACACACACACGCACACACACACACACACATATATATATATATATATATATATATATATATATATATATATATATATATATATATATATATATATTTATATATACACATATTCATTTTGTAGTTATATGTAGTTTCTTCACTTTTTTGTGTTTGCATGCCTTGAACTTTAACGCTTTTTACGACAATTTTCTTAATATTGATGCTTGCTCTAAAAAAAAAAATTAATGGTGTCTACTTAGATATTTTCACTTTCTTTAACTTTAATGAGTTTAATGTGTTCGATGAAACGCTAATAGAAGAACTACAACATATTTTGAAAAACATGAATTCGCATTTAAAGCAATAAACAATATTTTTTGTTCTATAAAGAAACAATGTTTATTTTGATTATATATACTATATATATGTATATGTATATATATATATATATATATATATATATATATATATATATATATATATATATATATATATATATATATATATATATATATATATATTATATATTTGTTTATTATGAAATATTGTTATTGCTAATCTCTTATCGATATACAAATCATTTCATATATACATATATATATTTATATCTATATACATATATATCTATATGTATATTTTTATATGCAACTATACGTATATACATGCATACATTTGATTTTATGGCTGTGTGTACTGACTACCCCTAACTAATTTTGTCGCACTCGAATATGATATCGAAAAGAACAAAAATCGTAACTCGAACGTGAATCGAATTTACCACCAAACATAAAATTAAAATTAAAATAAAAATAAAATTAAAATAACTAAAAGCAACAACAACAACAACAAAAACAAAATCAAAATCAAAACCGACAGAAAATCGAATCACAACAAAAGAAAAAGCAACAACAAAAACCAAATACCGAAAACAAATGAAAATGGAATTTTAACAAGAAATTCTGGTGACAGGTATCCCACTACCCCCTATGGCAGAGAAACCAACAACAATCCACAAAGAACTCAACCACAACCTCAAACCCGGCCACAAGATATCAATCGAATTAACAAGAGCCGCAATCTAAACCAACTGCACAGAATCAGCTATCTAAACTATCCCCATACACAATGAGAGCAGTAAGAGAAAGGGAGATAGAGAGCGAGAGAGTGAGGTAGAGAGACAGGGAGAGTGACAAAGACAGGGAACTGAGAGATCAAGATAACATTATATATAATGCGTGTACAAGTTGATATAAATTTGGCAGACAAAATTCTCGCAGGCAAAATGTATTTATATATTCATATATTTTTTAATTTTATACATATATATATATATATATATATATATATATATATATATATATATATATATATATATATATATATATATATATATATATATATATATATATATATATATATATATATATAACATAGAGACTTGAAGCCATCAAAGGCCACATTAATTTACTTTAAGAAACTTTGATATGCCAAAAATCAATGAAGAAAACATAAGATAAAAAAGCTGTGAAGCTGCAACTTGCAAGTTGCAAATAAATTAAAGAAATTTCACTGCACACACACACACACATACAATCATTGAACATGTTAAATTCTATGTATACAGAATACACACACACACACACACACACACAGATTATCGTGTTTTAACTTAGCGTTCAGGGATACTTAGTAAAACATAAATAAATTAAAACCAAATACAAAAGCATATTGTTCATATAAATGCTATATTATAGTGTTTTGATCGCATTCGTTGAAACAAGTTAAATCTTAATTAAGTAGGGCAACACTTGGCTGATAATATTGGCTGCAACAGCAAGAAGATGAGCACGCAACGTTGCAAATAATCGATAAAGACTTAACGATAAATGCATAATTTGTTGATTTTTTTTAATAAAAGTGTGTGCGTGTGTTTGTTAACATTAAAGTATTGTTAGGCGCGTATCAACAAAATTTGAAAAATGCTTGAAAAACAATCAAAAAGAGAAGAAAAGAAAGAAAAACAAATTCAATTATATATATATAGAAAAATAAAAAAAAAAACTAAATAAATAAAAAACTGGAAATTTTGCAGCCAAGCTAAATGCGACTCATGTATTGTATATAATGTTTCTAGGTCAAATGTCGAGCAATCACTGGTGCAACAACAACAACAACAGACACAACAACAGCAACAACGACAACAACAACAACAACACCATAGCACATTTAACCATGCACAACAACAACAACAACACTCCCCAAACACGCACAGTTCACGTGGCCATCATGGCCATGTCCTTGCCAACAATAATAACAATAACAATAATAATAATAATACGCACAACAACTCCTCCAACAACAACAACAACAATAACAACAGCAGCTCCTCAAATGCCGGCAACAGTGCCTCAGCAGCTGCTGCTGCCGCTGCCGCTGCCGCCGTCGCTGCCAACATGCACGCCCTGCTAGGCAGTCCCTTCAATTATAATATGCCGTCAACTCGTGCCGACTATACAAACCTGGCGCTTTGGAACCAACTGACGCCCACACAGCGCTTGATTCTGACGCAGCAAATGAAGGGTGCCAACGCCGGCTCCAGTGGCGGCGGTGGCAGCGGCGGCAGCAGCGGCGGTAACGCGTCACCGAAACTAACGCATGGCTCCACATTAGGCGGCAACTTTCCGGCGTTGCCATCATTGCCACTGGACACCGATTTGATCACAATGCTCGACTACAATAATCCGAACAAGCAGGCGAACAGCAAGAGCAACAGCAACAGTGGCAACAGCGGCAGCAGAGCAGGTGGTGCATCGAGTGGCACCTTTACTAAGCCCACTGTGCCGCCATTAATATCGGATGAGCATCATCAACAACAGCAGCAGCAGCAGCAGCAGCCAGCACCACCAACTGGCAGAAAGCAGCGTGCAGCTGGTGCTGGTGGTGTCACCACAATACCCTTGAACTCCACTCAAGCATTGGAGGATTTCGAGAAGAAGTTTAATATGACGGACGAGATGCGAGCCGTAATACACAAGGTGATAGCCAATCCAGATCTCTCCACCTCCATACAGACCAATGCGAACAACAACAACAATAATAGCAATAATAATAACAACAATAATAATAATAATTCACATCCGCTCAACGCGTACATTTCGCCACCCATGTCCCCGGCGATTGGTGGTGCAAGTGTGACCACCTTGTCGCTGGCATCGAATCCAAACGTGACCATCACACCACAGTTGCCGGGGCATTTTCTGCACTCGCCGTCCAGCTCGTGCTCCAGTTCGAGTGCGTCCACGACGGCTGCCTCGCCGCTGGGCAATAACAACAACAACAACAACAACGGCAGCAATGGTGGCGGCGGCGGCAATAGTTGTGTTAATGGTGGTGCGGGTGGGGCACGGCAAAAGAGTGTGATATGCTCAACGAAATCAAATGCATTGCCGTTGGCCATATTGTCGCTGGCGGGGAGTGGCGGTAACGTCGGTAGTGGGGGTGGCAGTGGGGGCGCCGGTGGTGGGGGTGGTGCGCGTCATAAACAACAACAGCAACAACAGTCGGTTAGCGGTTACGGTCGTCAGTCACACAGTCATCAGCCATTTAGTATCAGTGGTGTTGCTGGTGGTGGCAATTGCCATTTGGATATTGGCATTGCCAGCACCACAATCACGCCCAGCACAACGCCCACTGATGTTATCGATTTGTCTTCATCCCGAAGGTCGCTAGCTGCCTCAACATTCCATCAGCAACAACAGCAGGCAGCCGCAGCCGTGCAGCAGCAGCAACAGCAACAGCAGCAACAACAGCAGCAGCAACAGCAACAGGCTGTCGCGGCACAGCACCAGCGCATGTCCGCCGCATTGGCTCACCATGCCCAGCATCTGCAGCAGAATGGCGGACATAGTGGCAGTGGCAGCGTGGGCGGCGGTGGCGGTGGTTCATCTTCCTCGAATGGCGGCAGCTCGTCTGGCGGCAATAACAGCGCCAACAGCGCTTCGATGCATCTGCAAAGGCATGCGGCACTGGCGGCCGCTGCATGCGCCAGTGCCTCCGGCGATGGGGCACATCGGTTGTCTGTCATACCGGAGATATCCACCAGCAACATGAATCCAACGCCGTACAAGGTGCGCAAGGTGTGCGTCGACAAGCATCTGGTGCCCTGCATCAACATGAAGGCCTACAATGAATCCGAGCAGCTGATGACCCTCACCGAATTCCAGAAGAACTTCTTTCCCACTGTCGCACTGGATCATTGCAAGCGCCTAATCGAGGCGCTCGGCGTCGAGCTATACAAGGCGAATCGGTAAGTGGCCAATACACATAAAGATATATATAATAGTGGCGAGTAAAGCAAGGCTTTGAAGTATATCTATTAGCGAGAGAAAGTGAATAGAGCGAATGAGCAACGAGAAGAACTGGCGATTGAAGCTGGCTAATATAGATAAGTTTATCAGGCATTACTGGTAACGAGTTTGAAGTAGCGAGTAGAGAAAGTGACCAGTTGAGGCAAGTGGCAACTGAAAATAAGCGATAAATGTGAGGTTATGTATTTATATAAAGGGTAAAACTAACGAGTAGAAGCAGCGATTACATAAAATGACTAACTGATGCAACGAGATAGTTTAGTTGGCGTGTATAACTTGTAAGTATGTCTACCTTACGCTAGTAGCGAGTAGATACGAATAGCTGCTAGAGAGTGAAGTAAGCTAGGGTATATCAGTATACCAGGATATATATGAATTTTTCTGAAAGTAGCGAGTGAACGAACAAAAATGATAGCGACTGCAACACGATTACTAATTGCAAAACTCACACTCTCTTCCCTGCCCCCTCTCTTTCTGTGTGTGTCTTCTACACAGGCGACAGGTGCAAATACTGATGGAGTACGATCGTTCCTACAATGAGAATATGCCGCTGGTACAGGTGCGCGACATCATTAAGTACATGACGCAGTTGACATTCATGACACGCCAATCGGAGCAGCCGCCGTCGAAGCGCACACGCACAAGCTAGGAATTAAGCTGGGGAGCACAACATTTGCCAACATCAACACCAACACCGACAGCAACAACAACAACAGCAGCAACATCTTCATCATCATCAGCAGCAGCAGCAGCCACAGTCACTGACAACAATAACATAATGACAACAAAAACAACAGCTACAGACAAACAACATAGGACAATACCCGCATCTCATCACATGGCTCATTTGGCACCGCCACCAGCACCACAACAACAACAACAGCAGCAACATCAACATCAACTTCAACATCAACATCAGCTTCAGCTTCAGCATCAACATCAACAACAAAAACAACAACAGCAACACTATCAACCAACAGCAACACACAGCAGCAACACATACGAAATGTTGTACTCCCACAACCAACAATCGCACCGCCCGCACCCGCCGCCAATTGAGCTGCGCGCAACACAAGCAACAGCAGCAGCAGCAGCAGCAGCTGCTGCAGCAACAACACGCCAGCAACAGGAGCAACAGCGCCAGCTAAAGAAGCGACAACACGCTAGCAGCGGCAATAGCACCACCGGCAACAGCACCACTGCCAGCAGCAGTAGCAGCTGCAGCAGCAGCAAAAGCAATCGTACCGCTGCTCAGCAAATGGCCGAGGCGGAGCATGCTTATTTGTCCACGCTCTATGGCAAGGCAGCAGCTAACATGCTAAGTCCGCCGCTGAGCGGTGCTCCTATTGCTGCACAGCAGGAGGCGCGCCGTAGCAGCGCCTTTGACTGGAGTTTGGGTACTCATCAGCAGGATGCAGCAGCAACCCGTCACCAGCAACAGTTGCAGCAGCAACAACAACAGCAGCAGTTGCAGCAGCAGCAGCAGCAGCTGCAACAGCAGCAGCAACAGCGAGCACGTCGCGCTGCACCATTAGAGGCGGCCAACACGCGTGTGGCGGCTGTGGCAGCAGCCGCCGCGGAGCGTCAGCAACGGCAGGCGATCATGCATCGCCGGCATAGCATCTGCGCCGCTGGCATTGCCAGCCTGTCGCCTGCTTCGTCCACGCACTCGTCGTCGACGGCGGCGTCACCGACAGCAGCTGCTGCCGCATTGGCAGCAGCCTCCTATTACGGCGCCTTCTCGGCGCCCTATCATCATATGAATGCAGCGGCAGCGGCAGCAGCAGCGGCAGCGCATCATCATGCACACGGACAGCCATCGCCAACGATTTATCCGCCAACGCCGCCGCCGTCGGCGCCTTGGGTGCATCCCTGGTATGCGGGCGACGCCTTCTGAAAGGACACGCGCGAACGCACGCACTCACGCACGCATGCACGCAAATGATACCATGTAAATTTATAGTCTATACCTAAGTTTATTTATTAATTTGTTTCAATATAACAATAATATTTTTTTTATTTTTTTTCCTAGCTTGTAAGTAGGTTAACCAATTTTCTTGGCATAATATGTCGCAAAAATTAAAAGTAAATTGTTTATCGATAGTTACACGAAGCGAAGTAAATATATCTAAAAATATATATATAAATATTGATGACAGCGCTAACACTAAACCCAAACCAAACTATTGTTAATTTTGCTATTTCGTTTGTGTTGAAAAAAAAAAAAAAAAACAAAAAAAATTTCAAACTGAGAACTCAAAGAACTGATTACATTAAACCGCCACTTAAACAAAACAAACGAATACAAAATAACTTTAGCATTCTTCAAGGTCAACACACACCCACACACGTTGAAAAATTCGCTTCGGTCTTTAATGCGCGCGCTGCCCGCTCGTAATAGCAAAAAACAAAAAAAAAAAACAAAAATCTATATATATATATAATAATAAAAAACAATTTACTGAAAAAAAACATTTACCGACTGCATAGTTTTTAAATTAAATTCATTTTTCATGTGTTTACGCATAAACAAATTATATAAAGTCATTAATATGTAATTCTAAGCAAGAAATTCAATTTCTTGCAAAACTACTCGTAAACAAAGAAAAAAAAAAACAAACAAAACAAAAAGCAAATGAAAAATATAATTCAAATTGTACTATAAAGAAATTCATATGCAGTTTGTGTCGAGTTCTCATCGTCACAATGTTAAAATATGTTCCATATAAGCAACAAACAACTACTTATGTACTTTGTAAATTAACAATATCCAAGTCTTAAAATTTATTATAAACCAAACACAAACACACACAGACACAGACACAAAGAAACATAAAAAAGTATATATGTTAAAAACATACAAAAAATAATATTGCTTATGTTATATATAAATATATATATATATATATATAAATATATATATATATATATATATAAATATATATATATATATATAAATATATATATATATAAATATATATATATATATAAATATATATATATATAAATATATATATATATATATAAATATATATATATATATATGTTTATGTGTAATAAGTTATATAAATAATATCCGTTTTATGGATTATTTGGCAAAGAACAAGCTAAACATATTTATTTGTATTAAACATTTTTTATTCTCTTCTATATATATATATATGTATATATATATATACTAGACTATACTAGACATATATTTTTTTGTGCTGTTATTAAATTAGATTTGGGGGGAATATGAATTTTAAGAGATTTCAACTTTCGTTTCAGTTTTATACTACACACACACATGCACACACGTATATATATATATATATATATATATATATATATATATATATATATATATATATATATATACATATATATATATATATATATATATATATATATATATATATATATATATATATATATATATATATATATATATATATATTATACACATTTATATAGTTTTATTGTTAGTTGAAGCCGTCAAAGTATTTATAAAACACTATATATTATTTTTTTCCTGTTTATTATTTTTATTTCAAGACCAGCAAAAAATAAAATTTACTAAATGAACTTGCAGAAAACTTAAGCAAAATAAATTAAAAAAAGATGAGAAAAGCTAAAAATTATATGAACCATGTTTATTAAATTGAATTGTTTGGCGGGTTTCCTAAATTAGGCTTGGGTGGCAATGCTGTAAAGTCCATGTGTTGCAAAACGTGCAATTTAATATCGATAAATATATATGCATATATCGATATATTGCCTCTAAATGCATAGCTTGTTAAATGCAACCCTGTACAGCGGCCAGCCAACAAAACATTCATATAAATAATAATAATAATAAAGCGTAACGCACGGCCCCGAGGCGTCGCCATACAACGTCAACGCAATGGGTTTTCCGCGCATTCTCAGCAAGAATAATAAAATTTATACAAAACTCGGTGAGTTTTGCCTGTCAGGCGATAGCTTCTGGATCGTCTGCCACACATGCCAGGAGGAGCTGCAAACACAGGACGCCTTTTGGAAGCACATCCAAGATGAGCACAATTTTCTGCACGGCCTCGCCAAGGTAAGCGCCAGAGCAAGAAACGAACTGTGATCATAATGCTGACATGCTTCTGCATTGCCTTCTTTTATTTGTGTTTGCTTTCTTTTGTTATTTTGGCGCCCAAAATGTTTGTTTTCATATGTTTGTGTTTGTGTAAACAGGAGCACGGACGCAGCTCCAGCTATTGTTTGACGGATGTGGAGACGGCTGGAACAAGTGGCACAACAACGTTGCCAACTAGCATGCCCATGCCGCTGGCTTTGTATCACTGCCCCAAGTATAGCGAGGATGAGCAGGAGCAGGAGCAACAGCAGCATCAGCAGCAACAGCACCAACAGCACCAACAGCTGCAGCTTCAACAGCAGCAACAACAACAACAGCGTGACGCGGCCAAGGATCTGGCTGATCTGCATGCTGTGGCAGTTGCGGCTGCTGGCGAGCACAGTGCACGCAGTAGTAGCAGCAGTGTCGGAGGAGGTGGAGGGAATGGTGGCGGCGGGGGCAGCATCGATATCAAAGTGGAGCCCAGCAGTTTGACTTTGACATCAGAAATGCAGGTGGCAGCCGTAGCCGCAGCAGCAACAGCAGGGAGCAACGCAAACACCACAATTTATCATTTGTCGCAAGTGGTGCCGGTGCCGGTGGCACCACCGCCGCCTCCGCCATCAACGTCCTGCTTTGTGAATGCGGGCACAGTGACACCAACAACGAGCACAACAATAACAACAACAGCAACGCCACCGCCGCCACCACCGTTATCGCATGCCGCACTGGCCGGCCCAGTGGTTGGCAGCACGAATGTTAATGTTAATGTGAACGCGAATGCTAACGCTGCTGCGGCTGCTGCGGCCGCCGCTGTGGTGCTGCAGCAATCGTGCATGCCACTGTTAGCCGGCGGCCAGGAGCTGATGCCGAAGGACTCGAATAGCACAACGGCCAGTGCGAGCAGCGCCGTCTCTTCGGACGATGGGGAACGTTGGTATATCTGCGATTATGATACCTGTGGACTGAAATTCAAGTACAAGTCGCGCATGGAGCTGCATCGGGTGGTGCACAGCAAGGAGCGGCGTTTCAACTGTGATATGTGCAGCGCCTCCTTCAAGCAGTCGTGCAATCTGTCCACGCACCGGAAGAAGAAGCACATGATAAGGGGCATAAAGAGCGAGCTCCTACCTCAACGCTTCTAATGTGCAGAGCTTTACTCTTCCTCCCGCTGCCCAAGGACCAAGTGCAAAAACGCGCCCTCCCCCCACCCCCGACACACCCCATTCAAACCCAAATCCCATCCATCTAGGCCATATTCTATATATATATTTTTTTTTTCCTTATGTTTTGCTCATAAGTTTTGCAATTTTTTTGTTTTAGTTTGTTCATTTTTGAAACGTTATAAATATTCGAATTAAGTTGTATACCTAATGTATACATATATATATATCTATCTATATATCTTAAGTTGTAGTCCCTGGTCCCGCCCTTCCACTTCCTCTCCCACTTAGCGTTAAGCATATGTTTAAGTGAGGTTATGTTAATCTCTATGGGCATAGGAAATTGGTGTACTTAAGCCGATTTTTAGACTGTGCATTAACATATATGTATGTATGTATGTATGTTTTATATGTGTATGTTTACATACCTTATGTTCTTATAGCTGTAAATGCAAATTTTTATGTAGTCGTTAAGCAAAGGACTTTACCGTTAACAATTAAGCGTGTATTTGTAAGCAGCCAAAACACAAAAGTGAAATGATAATGAGGATGAATCAAAATGATGAATAATAACAGTTAAACGAACCGTTAGTCAGTTGTTAGCAATTACATAACGTTACAGTTTTTTTATCGAAAATATGTCAAACAATGCGATCAATCTAGCAAAAAAATAACAAGAAAATACATACCTTCTGATTGTTCAGCTAACGGTGCTTGCTCTCTTTTATATTGGTGCTGCTAAAAATCCCATTTTCAGTTTTATAAAACATAATTTTTTATTAATTTCCCTTAAAAAGTACTCTAAAAATACTGGCTGGTTTGTGTCTGAGTTGTTAATTTTCATTTTTATAAAATGGTATTTTTAAGTATTTCCTCTTTTAAGTCCACTCTTATACTGGCGCTTGAAAAGTCCTCTTTCTTTTCACTATCATAAAATACAGGCTGGCTTGTGTCTGAGCTGTATGGTTTCAGTCTATGCTGAATGTGCGGCGTATTTTTAGTACGCGACTTTCAGCTATTTACCAATTCGCCCGATTCGTGTCCTAGCTGCTATAAAATGTAGCACATACATAAACCACAAAATGGCCGCTGCCAGCAACGTCACGTTTTTATTTTAAATATGTACATTTTCTTAGTAAGTTTTTAATGTATTTCGGTGTCTTTAGTGATTGTGATTTAGAAACAGTTACAGTTTAATTGTTCAAAAATCAAATCAAGCCTTAAAGAGATCCTTAAACAGTATTTTATGTCTCTTATTGACTTCTACGTGATCGACAGTAAATGTTATTTTGCAGTATCATTCATTGCTAACTTACATATGTGTATGTTACGCATGTGTGTGTTGCATTAAATGTTGCAGCGCAGAAGCTGAATGCTTTAAGACGTGCGTACTGAAGACTCTTCAATTTCAATGAACGAATGAGCGTGCTGAAATATAGATATGTGTATGTATGTATTGCTATTGGTACTGCTGGTGCTGTGCGTGTGAATAGCTGAGCGCAAATGTGTTGAAAGCATAGTGAAGAGGAAGAGCGTCACTCCTACACACACACACGCATGAAAAGGAAGGCGTAAATGAAGCGGAAATTGAAATGTGTGCAGCAAACGAATCTACGCACTAGATTTTTGAAAGGTTTTTTGTGTTGATGTCTGCGCTGCGTTACATTGTACATATGTATGCACACACACACACTCATCGATATGTGTGCCCCTGTCTCATTTAAGCAGATACAATCAGTTGTTCATGATACACACGCCCACACACTCATACGGGTGAAACTTGAGTTGCTGCCCAAAAAAGTATGCTACATTTGTTGCTCATCGCAGTCCAATTAAACGAGTTAGTTGAGTCGTTCAGCTTTTTGTTCAGTTCAAGAATCGTTCGCTTCGTTCATTTGAGTCGTGTCATCGGCTCTTCTGCTCATGCAAGTTGTCGTTTGGTTATTTTGTCTTACCATTGATTCATAGTGGCTCCTACGAGCCCTATTATCGTTTTCCTTATTTGTTGACAAGAATTTGCACAACAATTGCATTTAAAAACAAGCAAAATTCATATGAATAGTAACAATAAGTTCAACATTATATTCAGAGATATTCTTAAAATATTTATTTTGTTTTTATTTCACTAACTCAACAAACTAAAATTAAAAATTGTTTAATTATATCTGCAGTGTTTGCTATTTATACCACGGTGAAGTGGGCAGTTGGAGAGTTGGTGCCAAGGAGAGCATTAACAGTTAAGCTGTTGCTACTTAAATACATTATCTGCGTCTCTCTCTCTCTTCCTTCGCCCTCTGTCTCACACTTTGCTTGCGCTTGCACTTGCACTTGCTCAACAAGTGCGAGTGGGAGACGAAGATAATTTGCAATTGGGCTCTTGCTGTATCGAAGTGCTAAAAATTCAAGCCACTGTGAAAAGGCTCATCCACTAACAGTTCCAATTAAAAGCGTAACAATGTGTAGCGTAACAATGTGTGTGTGGGTGCATGCGCTGGATTAAGTTGAAGCCCCTACGAAATCAAATTGAATTTTTGCTTGTTACAGTTGCGCCGCGCACTTTCCATTTTACTCTCCATAATCAGTGTCAATCAACCAGTTGCATGCGCATGCGGGTATATTCGACTATGAGTGGCATCGCTTTTGAAGTATTTAAAATTATATTTTGATCTTGACATAGGGTCATGTAGGGCAATTCTTGCCACGAACTGCAAATTTGCGACTTTGACGCCTATCGATAAATTTGGCTTTAAATGTTAACTTAAGCGACTTATCCCGCAGTTCCTACAGGGTGTCTATGCTCTGACATTGGCTTAAAGTCACATGTGATTTTGTCTGTCAACTTTTACATTGTTTTCAGTTGCTATTTAGCGCAGTTGCAGTTGCTATGCAATTTCAGTTGCAGCTGCAGCTGCTGTTGCCGTTGCCGTGGCTCTTTCTCGGCTAACAGCGCGCTGAGTGATGAAACTCGTAACTGTTTGTGATAACTTTGGCGTCTAATTAGAGCGCTCATTTTCCAGGAATGGGCAATATTCTGGAAACAAAGATGTTGACATGGCTCCTCTAGCGTTTGCCATGGTTGCTTGGTGCATGTCCTTGAATTCCAGTGTATATAATGAATGAGAGCTGAACAACAACAACAATAACAACGACAGCAGCAAACAACTTTTCATGCAAAACGAGAAAAGCGTGCAATTTATGTGCAGCGCTGAGCTGGGAATTCGAAGCTAACCTAACTTAATTTGAACCTAACCTCAATGTGCATTATTTATCAGCAGCTGCAGTGGCACACAGCACAGCACGGACGTGTGTCCAGTATATATGCATGCAACAGTTGCAACAATGCAGCTCGTCCATAAACCAGCAAATGCACAATTAATTACGTTGTCGAAACTCGAGCTGAGCTGCATGGATACGCCTGCATGAGTAATACCCCTGGGTCGTCAAGCAGAACTACTGACGCACCGCTTCACATTCAATTAGCTCCAACTCTGGTCAACAAGCTGGCAAACTGACAAACTGACGAACGGGTGAATTGAGTAATGTGTTCGCATATCGAATTGGAAAAATTGAACACTCTTTGCAGTTAATTGAATCATTCGGCCCGACGTCGGCTGAAGTTCGCCATTTTGTAAATCTGAAACACCAAAAGACCGTTAGCAGCCGTAAAATCTATTTCGAATTGCAATTTGGCGCTGACAAACAGTTTTGGGAAATTTACTCCGCTTGCTCTCGCACTGCGCTCTCTCGCCTTCCAGTGTTGGAAATGTAGTGTAGGCAATGCTCACACACGGCATATGCATTCGCTGGCTCAACAAGCTGCTAAGCCTAAAGAAGTCATTTACCACCTGATGTATAGGTATAGATTATAATGGTTATATATATGCATGATCAGGGCAACGACACGATGTAGCTCCCAACAAATAAGCTGTGCATATGCTTATGTGTGCGTGTGTATGTGTTTGATATGTATGGTATCTGTTAGTCGGTCACTTCCAACTAAAGAACTTTTATTTGTTCAAAAATGATATTTAAAACCTATATTAATTAAACTTAATTTTAAAATTTCATTATTTATTTATTTTTTTTTATTTTTTATTTTTAAATTTATTAGTTCTATATGCTTTGCATGCTGAAAGGCAGCGCATTGTGTAGTCGGTGCAGACCATTGGCTCAACTTCCAAACCATTTCCAGTGGTTGCTCTTCAGCTGGGGGAAATTTGCTCTTAGTTTAGTTCGAGCAGTCGAATATATTGCCCTCTTGCTCACACACACGGACGCAGACACAGACACAGTCAGAGTGTTGGATAGACTTGGTTCTTGGGCACGCTTAGAAACAGTTACATGTGGGATAACGTAAAGGATAATGCAAAGGATTTAAGCTACTTGCTGCCAATGTCAGTCGCTGAGACGCGTGGTCTCTCTCTCGCTCGCTAAGTATGTGTGTGTGCGAGGTTAAGTAGCATGCAGGTAAATGTGGCCGCGATGTTGCGATTGAGCCTTGGGCGTGGGGCATCTCTGGATTATGTGACTTAGCCAAATGCCGTCTCAAGGGCACAGCAACGAAACACTTTATATAGCCTACTTATGAGCGCGCTCTGCTCACGCAGTAGACCATGGACGTGGAGGGAGGGGGAGGGAGGGGTGCTGGTATTTGGCAGCTATGATTGGTTATGGCAGGCCGTTCAATTGAGCCCCATTGAAACGTTGGACATAACAATGGATGCGAAGCTGAAGCAACACGATTTCTCGACAATGGACTCGAGCATGACTCATCCAGAACGAACAATATAGCTTAACCTGTGCAGAGGTGGGGGCTGCCGTGGGTGTATTTCATGTGAAACAAAAGTTTTTTTGATGTGTTCGTTTTGTTTTTTAAAGAAATTGGGCAAAGTTTTATGGAATTTGTTTTCGGATGCAGCTTGCTTATTTCATTTTCTGTTTTCATATTTTCCGCGAGGAAGGTGAAAAAAGTGTTTTATGGCTTTACAGTTATGTTATTGGACCATTAGAAACGCGGCTCGCCGACGGAAAACAATAATATTTGGACTTAGCTCAGGTCGCAGGCTCGGAAACTTAAGCCGTAGACGTAAAGCGGAAGAAATATGTTATATAAAATATAAATTTTTATGCATATTTCCGGGAATGTTGCTTCAGCATTGAATCTGCCTTTTTATGGGCTTCTTGCCCGCGTTGTTAACTTTAGAAATTGTTTTTGGCAATGCATTAAAAAAGTTTCACAGCATCCATATGCCAGATGTGTGTGAGGTGAGGCGCAGCGAACCTAATGAACTAATTAGTTGGCTTAGATCGCAGTTTTATAGCGTTTAGACTCCGTGTCCAGTCGCGTGCGGCAGGCGGAAGGTGCTGAGGCTCAGCCAACTTAATGCTGTAATCAAATGCTTAACAAACTTTGTCTTGGGTCAATTAGAAATTGTCTGCACTTAGATGTGCTCAAGCGCAGCCAAATGCCAGCAATTAAATATTTAGTTTCCTTCCCTTTCTACTCAAACTGAATACCAAGAATATATTCTGTTTTTTTTGCACTTAGAAAATACAAGAAACTGAGTGAAAGTTGAGAAAATTGAGAGATTTGTGAAAGTAATTCAGATAATTACGAAGGGGACCTAAAATTTAGAGACGGGCGAGAAAAACCTAATATGATTGAGTGTTATGCTGGAGGCTGACCAAATATGACAAACTGTTATACAATGAGTTGACCAAATATGACAAACTGTTATACTATAGGACGAGTAAATATGGCAGACTGTTATACAATAGGGTGACCAAATGTGACAAACTGTTATACAATGGGTTGACCAAATATGACAAACTGTTATACTATAGGACGAGTAAATATGACAAACTGTTATACTATAGGACGAGTAAATATGGCAGACTTATACAATAGGGTGACCAAATGTGACAAACTGTTATACAATGGGTTGACCAAATATGACAAACTGTTATACTATAGGACGAGCAAATATGGCAGACTGTTATACAATGAGTTGACCAAAAATGACAAACTGTTATACAATGGGTTGACCAAATATGACAAACTGTTATATTATAGGACGAGTAAATATGGCAGACTGTTATACAATGAGTTGACCAAATATGACAAACTGTTATACAAAAGGGTATATAACAATATGTGACAAACTGTTATACAATAGGGTGACCAAATGTGACAAACTGTTATACAATGGGTTGACCAAATATGACAAGCTGTTATACTATAGGACGAGTAAATATGACAGACTGTTATACAATGGATTGACCAAATATGATAAACTGTTATACAAAAGGGTAACCATATGTGACAAACTGTTATACAATAGGGTGACCAAATATGACAAACTGTTATACTATAGGATCTCTAAATATGACAGACTGTTATACTATAGGTTGACTAAATATGACAAACTTTTATACCATATTCTGCCCAAATATGACAGACTGTTATGCTGTAAGCTGACCAAATAAATTATAGATATGCAAGACTGTGGACAGCTTTAATTGTGGGAAATATTTGAGGCACAGCCAACTTAGTGCGCATATTAAATGCTTTGGCGTTGCCAGACCGCGTTCAAGTAACAAAACTCACTTAATAAAAATGAACGAAATGAATTTCTGCGATGAAAAAGATGTAACAACAATTCAATTCATGTGTATATATATCTGAGTGTGTGTGTGGGTGTGTGTGTGTGCTGTTTGGCTTTTGTGTGGGCCATTTTTGTCCATTTGTGCGCTTTGTTCTCTAATGCAGAGCAGCGCAGAGCTCTCAGCGCCCCTTTGTCTCTTTGTGTATGTGTTTGACGGAGGCATTTTTATTTTATTACATATTTTTCTTTTAATGTAATTTATTTGATTTGCTTTCGCTTGGCTTTTTATCTACTGACCTCTCCTTGCCCTCCACACACACATTCTCTCTCTCTCTCTCTCGCACTCCTCTAGCACTGCTCTGTTGGGCCGGAACATTCATTTGATTTTGTTATTTGGCACTTAGCTCTGGCCTCTGCCAACTATGTATACCCTGCCCTTGGTCGGGCATGAACGTCATTTACAACTTGACCAACTTTGGCTGTTAATCACATTGCAAATGTTCCGCGCGCAAATCTTCGATTGAAGCGAACTTTTCGACACTGAGAACATTCGGCGTACGGTTTACTTCGCTACCTAGATTAATCATTATTAATTGAGGTGTAGCCAGGAAGTGGTTGGTCATTTGTAGCTTAACATCGCTACTCGCTCCATTTCTCTTTCTTTTGGTTCATTGTTCAACTTCTCTTTTTGCTCTTATGTTTTCTTCTTCCCTCTCTCTCTCTCTCTCTCATTCACTTTTCTCTCCATCTCATCTTCTCTTTTGCTCTTTCGCTCTTTCCTCTTAGCATCTCTTTTATTGCAGTCATTTTCTTCACTCTCTCTCCTCTTTGTTCTCCTCAAATGTTCTCTTCTTGCTTAGCTTCTCACTTCATATGCTGCTTTCTCAGATTTTTTGTCCCTCTTTTGCTTCTCTTTTAATATGTTACCTTTTCTTCTTCTTCTCACTTTTGATTCGTTTACCTTTTGCTGTTGCTTCTTGCTCAGCTTTTCGCTTCATATGTGAAGTTGCTTAACTTATCACTTTCTAATCACTTTTCTTATCCTTCAGCTTCATCTTAGCTTCTCTCTGAGCTACTTTGCATCTCTTTCTCTCTCTCTCTCTCTCTTTTTTCTCTGTCTCTTTCCGCAATGCTTTTATTGTTGTTAACCTTTGATATATTTTCTCTTCCCCCTCTTAGCCCGCTGTCTCTTATAGCGAATGGCAACTGTAGCAACTGTTTGCTTGTTTTTCTCGCATTCACAGCGCAAAGCTGCATAGAAAATAATAAAAGGCAGAGCCGAATGGAGCATGGCGAATGGGCAGTCAGCCAGGAGTCAGCTCTGTCCTATATCGTTCATATATATATATATATATACGGATTTATATCGTATATCTATATATATACCGTTTGTACTCATATATTTGCATGAGTTTATTGTTTTGGCTCTGCATTTCAGTTGCAGCTTAGGCCAGGAGGGGATTATGTAAAGTGTTTCGCAATGGACACGCACTAGGTCCAAGCGGTGGGCGGTGGGCGGTGGGCGTTGCGGGGCGTGGGCGGAAGTCGTAGTCACAGACCTGTCGGCATATGAAGGAAATATCGTTTATTATAGTTAAATGTCTGCAGCTCGTCAGCTTGATGGCTGACTCAGTGAACGGCAGGGCCTGAAGCGGCGTTGATAGCTTCCGCATTGGAGGCGCCGCTTGCCAGTCCCACTCCCACTCCTACTCCCACTCCCAGTCCTACTCCCACATTCAATTCGAGGCGAGAGCTAGCGAGCAGCGTGTGCAAATGTCGTTTCATGGTTTCCATTTGGCTGCACACACGAGGCGCTGCAGGAGGCGGAGAAGGAGGACTAGGACTAGGCGTGCGAGTGGGAAGCTGGTTGACTGATTTGCTCAGTGAATACTCGAGCAAGGCTCACAGGATACTCAGCGACTCACGACGCAAACACAAAAGGATAACGCAAGCGCCAAATTATAAACTTTAATTGACTTCCCAACTGCCTGGGCACAAATTCAAACAACAAAATCCTCACAGCTATTGTTGTTGTTGTTGCTGTTGTTGTTGTTGTTGTTGTATTGAGAACTCATGTTCCTGCGTACTCAATTTGATGCTGCAACAGCTTGGCTAACAACGAAAACGGAATAGCAAATGGGGCCAGATTTCCAAATCGTCCGAAACTCGCCTAACGAAATATTTGTCTGCTCCGGCTTAAAGGCTTAAGCGACAGTGGGCGTGGCACGCGCACGGACGTGGGGCACATGCAACTGTTGCAATAGAAACGTCAACAATCACAAACAATAGCCAAAGCACATCCATTCATTTTTCCATTGTCCTGCAAGGACAACCAACCACCAACTGGATATAAATATGTACATATGATACTTATATATATATATATATATATATATATATATATATATATATAAGTATATATGTACAGTGAAACCTGTACAAGAGCTGCCATCTGTATCTGTATCTGTATCTGTATCTGTATCTGTATCTGTATCTGTATCTGTATCTGTATCTGTATCTGTATCTGTATCTGTATCTGTATCTGTATCTGTATCTGTATCTGTATCTGTATCTGTATCTGTATCTGTATCTGTATCTGTACCTGTATCTGTATCTGTATCTGTATCTGTATCTGTATCTGTATCTGTATCTGTATCTGTATCTGTATCTGTATCTGTATCTGTATCTGTATCTGTATCTGTATCTGTATCTGTATCTGTATCTGTATCTGTATCTGTATCTGTATCTGTATCTGTATCTGTATCTGTATCTGTATCTGTATCTGTATCTGTATCTGTATCTGTATCTGTATCTGTATCTGTATCTGTATCTGTATCTGTATCTGTATCTGTATCTGTATCTGTATCTGTATCTGTATCTGTATCTGTATCTGTATCTGTATCTGTATCTGTATCTGTATCTGTATCTGTATCTGTATCTGTATCTGTATCTGTATCTGTATCTGTATCTGTATCTGTATCTGTATCTGTATCTGTATCTGTATCTGTATCTGTATCTGTATCTGTATCTGTATCTGTATCTGTATCTGTATCTGTATCTGTATCTGTATCTGTATCTGTATCTGTATCTGTATCTGTATCTGTATCTGTATCTGTATCTGTATCTGTATCTGTATCTGTATCTGTATCTGTATCTGTATCTGTATCTGTATCTGTATCTGTATCTGTATCTGTATCTGTATCTGTATCTGTATCTGTATCTGTATCTGTATCTGTATCTGTATCTGTATCTGTATCTGTATCTGTATCTGTATCTGTATCTGTATCTGTATCTGTATCTGTATCTGTATCTGTATCTGTATCTGTATCTGTATCTGTATCTGTATCTGTATCTGTATCTGTATCTGTATCTGTATCTGTATCTGTATCTGTATCTGTATCTGTATCTGTATCTGTATCTGTATCTGTATCTGTATCTGTATCTGTATCTGTATCTGTATCTGTATCTGTATCTGTATCTGTATCTGTATCTGTATCTGTATCTGTATCTGTATCTGTATCTGTATCTGTATCTGTATCTGTATCTGTATCTGTATCTGTATCTGTATCTGTATCTGTATCTGTATCTGTATCTGTATCTGTATCTGTATCTGTATCTGTATCTGTATCTGTATCTGTATCTGTATCTGTATCTGTATCTGTATCTGTATCTGTATCTGTATCTGTATCTGTATCTGTATCTGTATCTGTATCTGTATCTGTATCTGTATCTGTATCTGTATCTGTATCTGTATCTGTATCTGTATCTGTATCTGTATCTGTATCTGTATCTGTATCTGTATCTGTATCTGTATCTGTATCTGTATCTGTATCTGTATCTGTATCTGTATCTGTATCTGTATCTGTATCTGTATCTGTATCTGTATCTGTATCTGTATCTGTATCTGTATCTGTATCTGTATCTGTATCTGTATCTGTATCTGTATCTGTATCTGTATCTGTATCTGTATCTGTATCTGTATCTGTATCTGTATCTGTATCTGTATCTGTATCTGTATCTGTATCTGTATCTGTATCTATCTCTATCTCTATCTCTATCTCTATCTCTATCTCTATCTATCTCAAGCTATTTCCAAGAACGAAATAGTGTTTGGAAGCACTTTAAAAACAGTTTTCACTGTATACAGTAAATACACAATAAATAAATATATGTGTGTGCATATTGTGGAAAGGTTTAGGTGGAATTTGTCGGGACTTGATAGGCTATGATGAACGTCTTTGGCTGGGCCCCAAGCCGAAGCCCAACGCCAGCCCCTAGCCCCGGCCCCCAGCCACGTTTCCGTTGGCGATTCGTGTCGAAATTCATGCATGAGCTCCCAATATCAATTGTCCCAAAGTTCTCCTGCTCTTCTCGCTCGTTTGTTCGTCCGCTGTTCTATCTACACCACGGGCCACGCTCCTCTCTCCGCCCTCCAGCCATCGCCTTGGGTTTTGGTTCCGCCCCTTTTAGCAGTCGCTTGGTTATTGTTGCCGGCGTTCCTGTTCGAGCATTAAATTGCTTTATTATGCTTGACGTTATTATGCCCGCTGTGCAATTTGCTGCTGGTCGGGGCTCTATACCTAGCCACCTACCTACCAGAGTCACTCGCAGCGGGCCCCTCTACGCAATTCTCATGTACGCTCCGTGCGTTGTTTTCCCCCAGCCAGCTGCGTCTTACATTCCGTTCGCTTGCTTTATTTCTTTCTTTCATTCTTTCTTTTTCAGTTTGCTTTTGAGGCAGGGCAAGAAAGTTTCAAATTAAAATGGCTTTGCACATTTAATAGAATGTTCTCAATTACGTGAACGGCGAACGGCGAACGGCGAGTGACTTAACAGATTCTTAAAGGCAATTCGAATTATTATAATGACGCTATCATAGTTTACAAAGTGAGCTGTCCACTCACCAGATATCAGAAGTCTGCTCAAAAACTTCTACAATTAATTAAGCTCAAGTTAAGTTGGTGCTAACGACCTTCATGCCAAAACATGACTTTCGAAGAGCTTCGAGGCAAATCCTGACGATGGATCATAGCTGACAGCCTCTAAGCCCATATTATTTGAAGCTTTAAAATACAATTTAGATAGAGAACGAGTTACTCTCACCCGAGTGAAACGCTTAGCCTGAAAATCGTATAAAATTGAATTGCTATATTCAAGTAGACAAAGGCTGCGAAGGGTATAGCTCTCTACCACTAAATATCAAAGCAAACATATAATAATTATAATCATCACATATTATTAATAATAGAAGAGCTCGCACGAATAGATTTGCATTAAATGTGAGCAAATGAAAACGAAATTAAAAAGTAATAAAAAATGTTGCCTACTTCAGGGCGCAGGCAGATGTCAACCGAATCGCTAGCTAATTAGAGATGCATTGCGAAATGCGTGAATGCGTAAATCATTCAATATGCAGCACACGCAGACTGCGGCCGTGCCACGCCCCCTAAGACAAGTGACGCCAATCCCCTGCCAATTGATTGGGAATTGAGATTGGGCCAATGTTGAAATGCGAGAATAATGCTCAATATATCTTTCGATTTGCACTCGCAATGCATTAGCTTTGCTCTCAGCTGTGTGTGTGTGTGTGTGTGTGTGTGTCGCTGTTGTCGCCTGCTGTGCTAGCTGCTTGCCCCCAGTTGGCTTAGCGTCCGGGCCATCACCCGTCCTGCCTCTCGCATGCTTATGCCGTAGTAAACAACATAAATTTTTGTTAAAGTCAACAGGACGAACATTCACTGCATATCCTTCTTGCTGGCTATGCACAACAACTACTTGAATCATCTGGGAATACACACACACACACACACACACACACACACACACACACATATATATAGTATAATATACATAGTATATAATTATATATATACCAAGTGGACTCGTTTGTTGGCTATGCACAGCCTGAGCTCAGCTTTTTTTTTGTTTCCATTCGAAATTCTTTAAGCTGAAAACTTGATTCTGCTTTAATGGACTTTTGTATAGCACGATTCGAGTCAAGTTTCATTTAATTGCGTAGTATAAGAGGGTTTCCATTCGCTAGCTCTGCATTATGTAATGGTATTGATATCGATTAATCGATCTTCCACTCTCCAAATGAACATTTTGTTGCACACAGACTGAAAATAGTTCACTTAATCGCATGCAATCGCTATCGATTTATCGATATTTAACTACTTATCATAATTCCGTCTTCTGATCTATTTCCAGACCTAGGCATTCCACCATATATCACTATAATCATAATCCAGTAACAGACCCCAGCTCACATTTAGTATATATGGAATATATTTCAGTTTGGGGTATCTGCCAAACGAGCAGTCTCAAAGAGGCTGCCAGTCCACCGACCATTAACATAAGTTAAAATGATTATTGCTTGGCACTACGTCATTCGCTATAAGCTAAGAGCTCTTATCCAGCTGAGAGAAAGAAATGCATCTGTTCATACGAGCAGTGCCTGTGTCGTAGCTCCGACGGATTCCTCATTTAAAAACATCTGTTGCGCTGCGCTTGAGTCATTGCCTTGTATAGAAGCGCTGCTGGCTACACTGAGAGAATTGCTTGGTTATAAATATATATATCGATAACGCTATCACAACTGTGCTCAAATTTTTGTTATCGATAGTCAGCGAGTGTTGATTTGATAAATGAATTTAAGCAATCGGAATAGTTTGTTAAGAATACGAAATGTTTATATATATGTATCGATGACATGTATGTGTTATCGATTGCTATCGATGCTGCGAAACTGAATCAAAGTTTGTTCGGCGTTTCTCGCAGTGCACTTAACGTAGCGCTTTAGCTGACAGACATCCTTAGCCCATTCCCTCTGCCCCTCCCGACGCAACATGGGCACAGAAGCCAGAAGCCCGCATCCGTCTGCTATCAGTTTTCCCAGCCGTGCACACTTTGAAGGAGAGAGAGAGAGACTTGAGGCAGGAAGGGAGCCAGGCAGTAGCCGACAGAGCCTCGATGTCATTTTAAAGTCAAGTGAGATACCACACTTGGCACACACACGCACACGCACACGCACCCACACAGACACAGAGACAGGGACAGAGGTGAAAGTCAGGTGGTTTGCCTAACCAAATTGATTGATTTGCTCCATGTCTGGTGGATGGCACGCAGTGTGGAGCAGGACGCGTTGGGTTTTAGTCTAACTTAAGCAAATGCCATAAATATTTAAGCGCACACACACACACGCAGGGCAGGGTGCGAAACATAAAATTGTGATTTGGCAGAAGACAAGAGGTTAGGGGTTAAGGTTAGAGAGAACTTAGCCTGGATGCTGGCTGGGCGTGCTTGGCTGACTTGGCTTTTTGTTGGCTCATGGCTCATTAGCCCGAAAGCCAGGCCACTGAGAAATGTCCCCGACCAACTGGGACAACCAACTGTGCTTACAGCCAGCAGACACGCACGCACACACACACACACTCTCACACACACACATATATATACTTGCTTTAAATCGACAAACCGATTAAATTGGTTGCTGCAAATGGGAGTCGAACCTGTTGCCTCAAATCGAAACGAACCCAACTTAATGAGTGGCTGAGCTGACGATTCAAGTTCGATAATTGAATGGCTCAAAAGAACGTTTCGTTCATGAACTGTTGAGCAGCTCAATAGAACGAACAATTCATATCGTTCACTGATCACTCAATCGGTTTACAAGTTCATTTCAATAAGACGTTCAATTGAACCGACTCACCGCATTGTCGTTGACATCCTAGCCAGTCTAAGTAACCGGCAGCAGGTAACGAGTACTCGCTGTCGGTAACGAGTTATCGGTTAACGTGTGAGTGCTTGTGTTTGTGTTAGTGTTTGTATTTGTGTTTCTGCTTGTTTACCCTGGAGTGTCCTTCAAATAGGTTCACACACACACACATACAAGTTTAATCTGTGGCACGCTTTGAGTAGCCATTTGCTTTCCAGTCAGCTCGTCCATGAAGTGCAAAATAAATACAATAAAAATCGTTAACGACCAACAAAAAAAGACGAAAAACGAAAATGGTGAGCGAGTGGCACGGGGGAGGGGCATTGCGGTTGTAGGGGTTAAGGGATGGGGTTAAGGCAACTGCCACACAAGCCAAAACAATAAAACAATAGCTGCCGAGTCCATGCAACACCCGCACAATTGTGTGGCAAATGATGCATGAGGTAAATAAACGAAGCCCCAAAACGAAACACAAGAGGAGAACCACCAGCTGAAGAGTATACGACTAAGTGCTACCCGGTAGTTGAATTTCTTCGAATTCTTGAAAACTTTTAAAGGCTTTCTTTCACAGATGTAGGCTCAGCTGTCCGCTAGAGCTCATCTTAGACCTGTTCTATATTCAAGTTTGTCAAAGCACACATCGATATATCTATATCTATGGACTCACTTAGAAAAAATTAGCTAAAATATTTGCTCTCTAGACCTTTTAGGGTTCAAACCAAATCGATATATATCGTTAAGCATAGCAATAAATATATCAAGTATACGACATGTAAGACTTTAAAGTTAGATATTTAGATTGACATCGACGTCTATTCTGATAGCATCGCTTTCGATTGCCAGTCACAAACATGTTCAGTGCACCAATATGCCCATTTGCAAGTCAATAGCTACAGGGTATAGACATCAACTTAAAGCAAAATCGAATGAAATTCCAAATAGAATTCCTCCAAGCCACAACTCGAATATGTACAGGCTAGAAAAGGCTTCGCCGTATTTGTTAACTAAAAATCAAATTTTATTTTCCAAATAATTTCCATTTCCGTTTATGCTTATGCCATGAAGCACTAAGCTAAACCAACTTTAATACCCACAGATGACAAAAACTGATTACAATCCAAGTGTTGTTCAACCCTTGGTAACATCTCTAAGTGTGCGTGTGTGTGTGTGGATAGCCGAACCGAAGCAGCTGTGAATCTGATTACACCTAAAGTGCTAGGGCAAGAAAAACAAACAACAACTAAAAGTGCTCAGGTCGGGAGTGGCCGACTAGAAGATACCCAAAGGGCATGCACCCAGCTTAACTAAGGGATATTATAATAGTTTAATAATATATAGCTACATATATCATATATCAGATAGCTATATCGATATTTATCGATGAGTATATCGATAAATGGCTAACATGCTTTTCTCACTAGTTCATTAAGATATCGATAAAAGTTCAATAATATATATAGCTACAAATTTCGATCATAGATCAGATTGATCTATCGATACTTATCGACATATATGAATTATTGGGATAAAAACAAGCTTAACTACTTTCCTCTCTTGTTTCTTTAGACTTAAGCGATATATATCGATAATAGTCCAATAATATATAGTTAACAATTTCAAATCTGCCATAGATCAGATATATATATATATATATCGATATTTATCGATAAAAAATAATTATCGAAAAATTCTTTAGACTTGATCGATATACATCGATATACATAAATATATTATTTATACAATATTTTAGATATTTATATCCATGTCCATTCTGAACTCATCTCGCCACGCCTTCTGCTGCCTGTGACAAACACTTACCCAAAATGATGATTACCCCAAAATTCAATGAGTTGAGGGTATGACCAAGAAAAGAAAAAAATAAAATGAAATAAAATAAAAATTGTTGAGTTGGGGAAAAGGAACGAAATTCGATCACGTAAATTGAGTTTACGCTTTGAGTCGCTTCTGAAGCAAGCAAAGAAAAACATTTGCGGCAGCACGTAGCTCGCTGAAAGCGTATTTGCAGTGCATGCGGCATTTGTTTAAATAGCGAATACTGAAAAAAAAAAAAAAAAATGAAAAAGTCGCATAGGAGCAGAAAAAAACTGAATCAATTGAGGTTAGGTCATGCTTGCTGCTTGCTGCTTGAACTTTGGCAACAAGTTGGATTGTCTTAGCCATTTCTCCACTTCAAGTGTGCAGCTGTTGACCCCCAAAGGAACGTTCTTAAACGTGCTGGCAATATATACCATGTCGAGTTAGAGATCATCAGCAAAAAAAGCTGTACAAATTGAGGTTAGGTACGGCTTGATGCTTGAATGAAGCTGAAGCAGAGATTTGCATGCGGCCAACAGCTGTGCTATAAGTGGAAAATGAAAGTCTAGCAAAGATCATCAGCAAAAACCCCTTTCAAATTGAGCTTAGGTCAGACTTGATTAATGTGCTTGAGTTAGGTAAGCTATTGGAGATGAGCTAAGGGCGCCTAGCAATAGCTGCAATGGGTCTTATCATTAACCAAAATTAAACCAATCCTTGAGCTGTCTTGACAACGACAATCTGTTCATTTGATATCCATATATTTAATGTTGTCTGCTTGAGATCATGTATTGTATGTCTTGTATTATACAGCAAAACTATAAATAGTTAGTTGTTCAGTGTGTGTGTGTGTGGGCGTGTGGGCGTGTCAAGAAGTAAACAAAACGCATTTTCCAAAACAGTCAAAGAGAGCGAGCCAAAGAGTTAGAGAGAGAGGAGTGAGCGAGCGAGCGAGCCAGAGCGAGAGGGAGAGCTAAAAAGCACATGAGTCCAGTGTTGTAAAATGCAGTGTGTAATGCAGTTTGAGTGTTATCGAAACGTAAAAGTTGGAAAAATGCGTTTCGGTTTAAATTTCTTGTTGTAGGCTGTGTTGTTGTTGTCGTCGTTGTTGTTGCTGTCGTCGTTGTTGTTGTTGTCGTTGTTGTTGCTTAAATATGCTGGCCCAGCGAGGCGACCAGCTTGATCAGTTGATTGCGCTTGGCCTTGATGACATCCTGATGCAAGGGCTGGACTCCATCGACGCTGTCATAGCGATTCACATAGTCAGTGAGCTGATCGGCCATGCAAATGACGTGGATGCCACAGTCGTAGTCGTTGCTCTGTTGCAGGCAGCGCATGCCACGGAAGCGTGCATGCTGCATGTCCAGCACGTCTTTGATATTGTTGACCAGCTCCAGGGAGCAGTTCGTATTGCCCCCGCCATACGAATCGAAATGAAAGAAGCTCTTGTCCGGCCTGGAGGCCACAACCAGCGACCAGTGGGCGCCGCCCCGATCACGCGAATGACTGTCATTGACCGCTATGAAGATGAACGGCTTGCGCAGCACCTGATGCTGCGAGACCAGCAGTCCGTGCAGCTCCTTGTCGTCCATATAGACCATGCACTGCGACATCTCCGGGGTGACAAAGAAAAAGTCCAAATTCGATTTGTATTTGATTTCCTCCAAATAGGCGAAATAGAAATTCAATATTGCATCGTTCAGCCAGTGCGGTCCGTGCAGCAGCTGCACATCGCTCATGCGCAGCGCGTTCTTGCTGAGCGATGCCAAAATGGGATCGGCACGAGATGCCCTCAGCTTCTTACTGTGCACCATGTTGGTGCTGCTGCTGCTGTTGCTCGAGCTAGCTGGGCAAATGTTTGCATTGCTGTTAATGTTGTTGCTGTTGCTGTTGCTGTTATTGTTGCTGCCGTTGCTGTTAATGTTGCTGCCGTTGCTATTGCTGTTGCTGTTACCTCCATTACTGTTACCATTGCTATTGATATTGTGCTGATCGCCATTGCAATTGCTATCAAGATTGTTGCCATTGCCATTGCCGTTGCCACTGAGATTGCCGTGGCCATTGATGCCGTTGCCGTTGCCGTTGCTGTTGCAGCTATGGCTAATGCCATTGCTGTTGATCTCGCCGCCATGGCCGTCGCCCATGGCATGCTCGTCCAGCTCACTGATCAGATTCTTGTCATTGTTCGCCTCGTCCAGGGCAGCTGTTGCTGCTGTTGCAGCCGCTTGCACGCGACGCTCGGCGCGTTTCTTTTGGCGCACGTTGCGCGGCATCTTCTAATCAGTCTAAGTTGCTTTTAGCTCCTTTAGTCGTCCGCTCGTCAGGCGTGCCAAACTCAGCAAAACCTGGAAAATTAGCACAGAGAAGACAGAACTGATCACAAGCAACTGAGAGACGTTCGAATTCGTTCCGCTTTTACCTCACTTCGTACTTACGCAAAAAGCAATTTAATGTGAATTTTAAATCAAAAATTCAAACAAATAGTTTGAATTTCGTCCCTTTCGCTTCTGACAACTATTGCAGCAACTGTGTGGATTGCTCAAACAGTTTTGACTGCCAGGCTCTAGGGCAAATGTAGGCGGCAGCGTAGCAAGTGTTGCCAGATCACTCAAAATCTCGTTCGCTTTTCTCGGTTAATCGTTAATCGTCGTTAATCGTTAATCGGCACGTCCATATATCGATTGACTTATCAATTTTTAAATGCATCCGCCTCTGAGAGAGTGTGGGAAAATGAGTGAGAGAGAGGGAGAGTGAGTGAGAGTGAGAGTGAGAAGGAAAGACAGAGAAACTTCGCTTGACCCATTCATTTTCTGATTTTGGTGCATTCTCTATTTCAAGCTCATTTCCATTCCAAATGCTTTAACTGAAGGCAAGTGAAAGAGAGAGAGAGAGAGAGAGAGAGAGCCAAGATCCATGCTTTCGAGCTATTCGAATTTCGATTACATATCGATTGTTGGTACAACTACGAGTCGAAGGCAGAGAGCTGAGGCTCTCACTCTCTATCAGCTTTGCAGCTAAGCAAGTTCTCATTTCGATAACTTTTCGTTTACCTAGAAGCAAGTGCAGCTAAGCTCAGTTAATCGCGTTACTTAACTAACGATAAATTTGAATGTTTTTAAAAAATATCGCTTGATAAAGCAGTGAAACTTTTTACAAATGAAATGTGTCTGAGTCAAGGAAAGGTGTGTGTGTGTGTGTGTGTCAGTGTGTATGAGTGTGGGTGAGTGGAGTGAGTGTGCATGTCCTCTTCGTGCGCGACTGTACTTGACATTTGCCCAAGCTGCGCTAACAAATCCAGTTAATTAATTTAAATGTAATTTTATTTGCCTCTTTTTGCGAGAGTACAATAGAGACGAATATAGTCGATATATGTATCTGTTTGAAACATATTTCACAGAATGCTCAGATTGATTTTTGACAAATTCATTGACATCTGTGAAGCTCGAAGAATCAGAAAACCTTCTGGGTCACCTGCCTGGCAATTGGACAGTTGGAATTCAGTAAATCTCGCTACTCATCAACGGCTTCAGGTGGGTCAAATACAATTGACTCTAAAAATGTCTCTAATATTTAGTTACAGATACAGGGTATCTGGCAGTCAGGCACTCTCGGCTAGAGCACTGCTACTTGTCTTTGTTTTTTCTCATTGTTTTAACTCATTTCTGGGAGCTTTCATTTTTGCTGCTGCGCGCGCGGTCAGGATTTATTTAAAGGGATTTGTCGTGCTCGTCGTTGTGCTCCGTAATTTCATTTGCTTGCCAGCTGCGACGTGCGCATATGCCACACCCCCTCACCCACTCCCCAGGCAGCGCGGGTCCTGCTGCCAATAGCTGTGAAAAATAACATTAACGCGACATTCAGGCAAAAAAAGAAGCGAAAAAGGAAGCCAGCACATAATACTTATGAAGAGGCCAGCGTGTGCGTGACTCATTTGCATATAGGCACACACACACACCCACACACACACGCACACGCACATGCATATATATATGGCATATATATCTGAGTCTACGCGATATGGACTTATCCATGTGACCGAAAATCTTCTTATCCCATTTGGTATTGTCGTTTCGAGGCTGTTTATGGCCTGCGGCCTGGCCTGTTCGTCAGCTCATTTAAATTAACAGTGAGCGACGGCAGAATGTGGACGGACATGCCGCACAGGCGACGCCAATTCCTCTGTATTTTTTGTGCGTTTTGTTGCTTTTTGTCGGCTGTTGAAAACTTTAATAAATCGATTTGTGGCGTCCAAAATTGAATTTGCTTCAATGATTTTGCTCGCTCAACACTTTCGGGTACCCTGTAAATAGTTATACGCTGACAAAGGGCCGGCACAGTTGAACTTTGTCAACTTTTATCGTACCATAGACGATCCAGGGCAAGCACACAGGCTATGCCAGCAGCAATACTTTAAGCTCGCATGCGTTGCGCAACACTGGCAAACGCCTGAAGCTCCATTCAAGTTTAATATGCATGCAGAGCAGAGCTGGCAACGGGTTAAAGCGTCAAA
Source organism: Drosophila eohydei (assembly GCA_035045825.1). Classification (NCBI taxonomy): domain Eukaryota; kingdom Metazoa; phylum Arthropoda; class Insecta; order Diptera; family Drosophilidae; genus Drosophila; species Drosophila eohydei. The sequence continues at coordinate 1,895,761 of JAWNOT010000036.1, read as the reverse complement.
GCATCACAGCGAATGCTCTCTGGATGCTGCTGTGTTGGGTAGCTTGGGGATTACACTAATTTAGCCCAACCAAAACACGCGAGCAGCTCTTAAATCTGGAATAGCAAACTCTACTTAAAATGCAATTATAACATTACGAGAGAGAGAGAGAGAGAGGGAGAGAGAGAGGGAGAGAGTGAGAGAGGGGGAGAGAGAGGTGCGAGAGGGCAGCGTGCGGATTAGGGATAATATGCAGTCAGACAAATGGAAATTCTGAAAAGCACAACGCGCTCTGGCCAAGCCATAGAGAAAGAGTGAGATAGCAACTGAGAGAGAGGGAGAGAGAGCGAGCAGCTTACCTGAAGTGGGAGTGTGGTCTGAGCAGAGCAACATAGTTTAATAAAACTGAATAGCCAAAAATCAAACTAAATAATGTTACGAATACTTTTGATCTGCAAGCAACCTAGCTATAAACAACAATAGGCGAGGACTTAAGAGGTTGCATCCACTAGATAATCTTAGAACTACTCAAGATAGTAGCAATAAGCACAGAATTATTGGCATATCTGCACTATAGAGTCTAAGACAATTGCAATTAAATAAATAAATTAAAAAAAAAAAAACTTTTGATCTATCTCAATCTCTGTCTCTCAATCAAGCTCAATATCTCTTCGACTCTCTCTTTCTCTCTCTCCATCTTCCTTAATCTCTGTCAACATTGTCTCTCTCTTTCTTTCTTCCTCTAACTCAATATTTCTCAATCTCTCTTAAGCTCTCTCAATCTCTCTTTGCCTCTCAACCTCTCTACCTCTCCCCCTCTCTGCGCCCTTTCTCTCTCTTGCTCAATACACTTTTTCTTTATTTATGTTGTAATATAGCACATATATATTTTAACAGATTGAAACGATTTCACTAATTGCGAAACAATTCGACTTACAGAAATTCATCATATTTTGTCGCAATATGAATTCCATCGAGTCACTTTTTGTTGGCCTTTTCTTTTTAAGCAGCTTACAAAGATATTTGCAATATGGTCTCATGAAATTGTTCATCCAATTGGAAGCTGGCCAAGGGGCGGGGTGGGGCGGCGCTACCATAAGACCAAATGGAAACAAAATCATGCGAAAAATCATAGCAAGCAAAATAACATTCAGTGGCAAAGATATTGAATTCAATTATGCTTATGGCCATGGCTAGTCCGAGAGTGAGTCAGAGAGTTGCAGCGACTGCATGATACTCGTGCACGTGTTCAAATATAAAAAATCGATAATTATCGATTCTGAAACCTAAAGCTGTGAATGATATTGCTGACACTTGTATTCAATTTGTAGGCAAGAGAGTTAAGGTGCTTTAAAGTATGGACAGTATTCTCTATATAACTCCAAATTGAATGGCTTCAGTGTGCCCTTAAAGGACGTGCCTTTAAGACCTTTACAATTCATCTAGAGACGAGGCATGGAACACTTGCTGACAGCCTGACATACTCACTCTACGCAGCGTGAACGCGCATAAAAATGTCTCTTGGTTTCTATCTCTTGGAATATATATAGCTATATATGAATATATATTCGGACTATGTTCGAATTGTCAAAAATATTATAAAGGATTCAAATTAAAACACGCCCCAAAGCTATAAAAATGCGTTGCGAGCAAGTCAGAGAACTTGACTAGCAGATACCCTGTAGCTATGTAACAGAAGAAAAGAAGAAGAGAAATGCCCAGCTCTATTTACCATTCGAATAGCTACAAGGCCTCCTGCTATAAGAGTTAAGGGGTAACTATAAGGAGGGCTATAACTGAACGTTTTATGGTTCTATATAACACAGCTTCTGTGCTGGGACTATTACCAGTTACAGGGTATATAGACACGCATACTTACATTTATATAGGTAGTAAAAATACCTACAACAAAAGCTCTTAGCTCAAGCGCCATAACAAGAACAACGACAACTGTTGTTGGCATTTTATTAACTCAAGCGATATGATTTTGTATATATATAAATATATATATATATATATATATATATATATATATATATATATATATATATATATATATATATATATAATACACAAACAATACAACAACAAGGCTGCACTCGCTGCAGTAAATGAAAAAGACAAGTAACAGTGCTCCAAGGGAGAATGCCCGACTGGGAGATACCCCGAGTCGCGCCTGACAAGCATTTCAGCCAATAACTGTATCTGTATCTCAGGTCCGACTGCAATTGCGCGTCTATTTATATAAGTCCAATAAGAACTCCAACAGGAATAGAACTCCAATTGGCAGCTTAGCAAGGGGTTCTCTGTTCCTTTGTGCAAAGCTCAATCTGAATCTGCTGATTATTCCCAGGGCTACTCGTACGCTGATCTCTCCTTCTGCCTGTGACATGCACATAAAAAAGTCGTAATGCCCCAAATTCCCATTTGCAATGTTTAGGCTAAGGAAATGCCTAAGAAAGGGAAGAGTAAACGCGGGTGAGCGAGAGGGAGGCATCAGAGACAGCGGCTTGCATGTAAATGTTGTGGCTACGGCCCAACCAGATAAGATTCTAATGAAATTTACACACACACACACACACACGCACATGTAATCTGAATGGCTTGAGTTGGGTTGGAGTATGGGCTGTGTATGCCCGAGGGGGGCGAGGGATATTGAGGCTACATTGAGAACCTTAAACTTGAGCTTATAATTGGCATATAAAATGACTGCAAGCAGCCAGAGAAAGGGTATTCACAAAGAGAGAGAGAGAGAGTGTGACAGAGGCAACTTAAAAATATACACTGAAACAAAAGCGCAATACTTCACTTGTTTATATTTGTACATAATTCTGTTTATTAAGTTGCACTTGAAGATAAACAAATTTGAATTTGAGACAATTTGTATAGGCTACACAATATTTTACAGGGTATCATTGCAGTTGCTTTGCTTGCTGCTATCAACGTTCGCTTTGAGGGGTTTCAGCTCTTTTTATTTAAAACGTCTTCCAGCCAGCCAAACAAGGAAGTTGCTGCTGCTGCTGCTGTTGTTGTTGTTGTTGTAAGTGTTCTTGTTTGGGTGCTAATTAAATGCGCAGCGAAGCCACCCTTTTGCTTGAGCACAAAAGCAAGAAAAAAACGTCGCCAAACACGTAATTGAAATAAAAGAGCATGGCAACTGCTGATGCCCAGGGGATATTGTATAATAAACACACACACACAGAGAGAGGCGCACGCACCTGAAGCGCTGCTGTTACTTTATATAAGCTATACCCTGCAGCTATTGCCGATACAGGTATATACTCTCAGAGACTACCATTTCTTGTTCTGGTTAAACAATATGAGTACATAGGAGCGCACCTAACTGTGCACTGGCTGACAGTGCAGGGTATGTGTTAGTCGAGCACTCGACTGCGCGTCTGTTAAATGCCCCCAAAAAAGTGGTAATTACATAAGTGGGCCGCCTGAGCCTAACTGTCAGTAATCTCAGTCGCAAAGCTGTCGCCGCACACACACACACACACACTCCTCTCATACACACACACAGACATACATATGTGTAAGTGGCTCCTTCATGTAAAACGTATGCATGTTTCCGTTCGCTTTTGACATTATAATGTCATCATTTCGTAGCACATCTTGAGCTTTAATTCTGGTGATTTCTTTTTATATGTTTTGCAACGTCTTGAAGCGAGTTTGGCATATATATATAGGCTCTGAAACGAAATGGAATTGAAACATGTTTTTCTTTATTTTCGAATTTTTGTATACTGCTTGAAGCGAGTTTGCAATTTACGTTTAAGCCAAATTATAGGAAACAAAATGGAATTGGAACATGAAGTTTTGTTTGCTTTTAAATCAGTTTTTTGCATTGTATTTGAAAGGACTTTAGTATAAGCAGCATAACTTCCATTTAAGGTATGTTGCTTGAAACAAAATGGAAATGAAACATTTCTTTATTGTTTTATATACCTAGTTTCAAGTGAGTTTGTCAATTGGATTATATGAATAAGATTTTGATTTAAGCTATAAACTATATGAAACCAAATGGAATTGAAACATTGTTTTTGGTTTGCTTTTATTTCTTTTCGTGGTATAATTGAAATGTGGTTTTTCATATGATAGTATATATAACTTCAATTTTAAATAAATCATTTGAAACGAATTGGAAATGAAACATGGCTTTTTATTTTTAAATCGAATTTGAAGCATTTTAATCATATACTTAAAGCTTGAGACGAAATGGAATCGAAACACAAACTAGTGCAGCTGAAACTGACCGGAATCGGCACATTTATCGATAACCTTGCACAGCAAGCAGTACCGTTACTTGGCAGCCATAAGCTGAAATACTGCCAAAAGTTTGTAACAAACGCGGCTCAAGCAGCGGCTGCTGCTCCTGCTGTGAGTGCTCTTGCAGCCATTCATGTGCAGCTTCCATAATTTCAATGTCGACGGCAGCGGGGCTTATGTGGAAAACAAGCCACTTTATTATTATTATTATTATTATTATTGGCATTATTATTATTATTACGCTTAGCCGGCATATGGGATTTGCACTTCCTGCACGCTGCCTCTTGCAATTTGCTTGCCTCGAAGGGGATTTAATACTTGGCTAGCTTCATATGTGAGTTTGCGATTTTAGGATGGCAAACAAATTGCGAAAATACAATACAGCAATGCTGAAAACTTATCCCGTGCAAGCACATCCTGGCCGGGCACCTAGCCACCCACGCGCTGGCTGGCAAGCAGCAGGCAGCAGGCAGCTCATGAGCAGCTGTCGAATATGTTTTGCAGCTGGCAAGTACCTCGCCCCACCTCCAACTCCACCTTCTGCCGTCGCTTTTATGCTTGAAGTATAATTCGACTTTTGATACCCCGTCTGAGAAGGATGCAATGAGCCATCCTCCCAGCCATGCCGCAGCTGAGATAAGCGTGCGGCAACCGAAAATTGGATGAAATTGAAAAATTGCAAACCATAATTTATTCCGGCCTCTGTAAGCCTTCCGCCCTGTGATACAGTTTTTTATGCAAAAATACATAGAGAGCAAATGGATGTAATGATATTGATAATAATAATGCTACTGATAATGATGTCCTTTGTTTTTGCCTGCCTCCTTCTGCCTCTGATTGCTGTGTAGTGAGGTAGTCCGGCGGAAGCTATCGCTGCATGGAGCTAAATTTTCATCCTTTCACACTTTAGGGCAGCCATTGATACTGCAAGGCCACAGATGGGCCTTCTATAGCTAACTCCATCCCTAATGATGATGATAATCATAATGAGAATGACAACGATAATTATATAGAGTATCTACAAGTACAACAGTTGAAGCATTTATGCCAGAATGCCAGAACTCCCGCCGAAGTTGCCATCATTATCAGGCTTCAGCCGCGTCTTGATGCTACCCACTACCGGCAGGTAACAGCCATCGACAGGTAACACAACTGGAGCAAGTTTGGCAATCGATAAGAGGAGCAATTAAACATGTTTTATGGCAGCCCGAACAAGGGCATTCAGCTTAACCTTAACCTTAACTTTAGCCTTAACTTTAACATGAACTTTAGCCTTACCATTCACTTTAGCTAGAACTTCCAAGTTAAGCCCGATTCGGTTAATCAGCTGTGAAATGTTTACGCCTTATGCCGCCACATGATATGAATTTCAGCATTTGCTCTCGTGGCCTCAGCGGCAAGCATTAGAGCCGAACATAAATTTCAATTTTTAAGCCATTATTCACGAGCCCTATCTGTGGCCTGTGCTCAGCGCGCCGTTCATCCTGTGCACACTGCAAAAAAGCGGGCAGCAAGTCAAGTGCAAACACTCAAAGTGCGCAAATTAATGTATTCAATTAAAGTTGAGGATTGCAACTGCAGAAATTACGCAATGCAAACTATCCCAAGCCAAGTTTACCAAGCGGACACAAAGTTAGTCAACTTAACTGTTGACAGAAGTGACAAATAGCTGAGGCTAGACTTGGAGGCGATAGAGACAAATAGAGAGAGAGACAGAGAAAGAGGGAGCGGGAGGGAAGAGGGAGAGATGTGAGTGATGGAGACACAGAGAGAGGGGGCAGGAGCGAGCAGTAGAAGGGGAGATAGGCAGAGAGTTAACAGAGAGAACGAGTTAGACAGGTAGAGAGGGTAAAGAGAGAGAGAGTGAGAGAGAGTTAGACAGAGAGAGAGAGAGAGTTAGACAGAGAGAGAGAGAGAGAGTTAGACAGAGAGGAAGAGACAGCGAAAGAGAGAGAGTAAGAGAGAGAGAGAAGTGTGAAAGAGAGAGAGGAAGAGACAGCGAAAGAGAGAGAGTAAGAGAGAGAGAGAGAAGTGTGAAAGAGAGAGAGAGAGAGAGAGAAAGAGTGAGGGAGAAAGAGACAGATAAAGAGAGAGGCAGAGAAAGAGAACTCTTGAGAGAAAGAAAAAAGGGTAAGGGACATCTAAAATAGAGACACTATAGATAACACATTGCATATTATTATTACGTTTTATTTTTATTATTCGTATTATTATATTAGTATTATTATAATAGATTAATATATTGAACGTTGTATTATATATAATTCCAATGGAAGTTATCGAAAATGTCTTTTGTTAATGGAGAAATGAAGAATTGAAAAACTTTCTCACTCGAAGTTTATATTAAAGTTTCCCGTCGAGTATTGCACTCGATTCTCTTTCAGCTTTGTGTCAAAGTAATGTAGGGGAAAAGAATATGACAATGTTCATATAAAGTGCACACACATATGGGAGTGAGAGGGAGTGAGTGAGAGAGAGCGAGACAGAGATGGGGACAGCTGCTTTTGATGACAAGCAAGAGCTATGAAGGACGAGCAGCTTTGCTGTTTGAGTGTGCCGTTAAAAGGGATATATCTGTATTTTAATATATATATATATATACGCATATTCATGAATAAATTCAACGCATATTCATGCATTTTCAATGAACTAGAATATTGATTGATTGGCATCAATAAAAGTGCACCGAGCTGGCCGCTCAATGGCTATGCAAGGCAATATATCTAATACTGCCGTCATATATAGAGCATGCGCCGCTCGCTGTGGGTCACTGTCAAATGTTCTTGTCAAAGGTCCAAAAAAACCCATCGCCAAAAAAGGAAATTCAACTAAATATCCGATTTGTGGCATTTGCCAAATTGTCTTTTTTTTGTTTATTTTTTGCAAAAGGCAGAAGTCGGGACCTTTGCCCTTTTAGCCAACATTGAAACACTCTATATGTGTGTGCGAGTGTGTGTGTGTGTGTGTGTGTGTGTGTGTGTGTGTGTGTGTTTGCCTTCACATATGACTAACGGTCAACAAAACCATGGAACAAAAAGATTAGATGAGAGCTGAAGCGTGGCCAGGTTTCAAATTCCTTTGAATTTTTCACAGCACAAAATGTCAACAGAAAATGCAAACAATTCCATAAACACGACAAATATATATACATATATATACGCATATATATAGATATATATCTGTGTGGCTAGTTTGCTGCTAAATAATTTAAAAAGTTTGCATTGGTTTATTCAGCTTTACTTCATTATTCATTACTTAATTCCTAAAATATTCGTTTACAGAGTTTTCTTTTCTCTTCTTTCTGCAATGTTTTTTTTGTTTTGCTTTTAATTTAGTAAAAATGTTTTTGTATTTCATTAAATGTGAATGGGGATTGCGAAACAGAATGAGAATGAGAATGAGAACGAAAAGAGCAACAAGTTTACACAAAATCAAATCAAAAGCGGGCCAAAGGCGGCTCGACCAAAGGGTATTTTGGCTACGTCATTAAATATGTAACGCAACCAAGAAAAATAAAATAAAAAATATAAACATAGAAAGGATATATATGATATAACTGTATATGATATGGGATACATGCATGTGTGTAAATATTAAATTTTAAATATTAAATATTTAATGTTAATTGTTAAATGTTAAATATTACATATTAAATATTTAATATTAATTGTTAAATGATTTGTGCTAAACGTGAACTCCCGCTTTCGCTCTCCTATACACTCAGTGTCACACACCTTCGTTTCCTCCCATGCACACACACACACACACACATGCTTAAATTACACTTTGAATAAGCCAAAGGAGATTTCAATCAGGATTTGAATTATGCGTGTGTGTATGTGGCGTGATTATCTGTAGGCTGCTGGAATCATAAATCAAATGTGTGCCAGCGCATTAGAAATTATACTAATTAATAATACATATTGCTAATTAAATGCCATTCATGAGAATGCCCTGGGCGAAGTCCCATTTTTGTTGCATACTTTTCTGGGCACGTCCCAATGTGGGTGTATATTTATCTAGCTGTGGTAGGTCTATATACATAAATGTATACAGATATATATATATATATAAATATATATATATATGTGTGTGTGTGTGAGTGACTGACTCCCTAATCGCTGGCCATCGAGGCCGCATTCTAATGGTCAGGCAAACAGGCTGGCAGCAGCAGCAGCAGCAGCAACAGCATTGAGTTTTTATGGCCTCAAAGAATTTCCAATTGCGGCGCAGTTAAAACTGTCAGCTGTTGTTCAGGGTGATTTGTGATCTCAGCGGGCCTTCGTACAGCATGAGGCATGAGGCATATTGGAATTTAAGAACTTTAAATGCTATTAACATAAACGTTTTATATCAATAGCTCACTATGTTTATGGTGTTCGGTGGCTTTAAGTGTGCTTAACATGAATTTCGTTGACAAATGTTCGTTAAATTAGTTGTATTCGGAAATATGAAATCTCAGTATATTGTCAGCATAAGCTTCATATAACAGAGGTGTGGTTATAAGCTGGCTATAGGCCTAAACTTTTCAAGTACTTCATTTTATTAACATGAGCTTTGCAGCATGGGTTCAGCTGTGGGAACCTAACATAAGCTATATTAATAATATTAATGTAGGCATGGCCGTATCAAGTCACAACCGAATGTTATCAACTTGAAGTTCCCATGAAAATGTTGTCGGTTGTCGCGAAAGTGCTCACAAATATGATTCATATTTTCAACTGATTACTGATTAGGTGCAAACATCCATTTCGATAGCTTAAATAGGCGCTGTTATCGATCTGTCGATTCGCCTTCTCTCTTCTTGCGGTATTTACAGCGGATGGTTGCTGCAGTTCAAAGACACACGAAAGTCATGCAAAGTCAAATAAAATTTGGCACGCAACAAACATTTTGATAAATTTATATACACACAAACACATACACACACACAGCCAGTCATATATGTGTATACATGTATGCATGGAAACCCGTTGGCATTGCAACAGGAGGAGGAGTCTGAGCTGTGTTTGCCTTCACATGTGATTCGCACGACTTGAAGCCGCCTTTGACTTTGACTTTGACTCGAGAGTGGTTTTTATTTTATTTTATTTTATTTTATTTCATTTCATTTCGTTTCGTTTCGCTTCGTATTCTTTTTTGTTTGTTTGCAAAGCTGAAAATGTATTTGAGTTTTTGCTTTCGTCACTCGTTGTCTCTCTGCTTGTCTGTTTGTGTTAAGTCTGCATTAAAATTTCATTTGGCAACGCATCTCTCACATCGACTTTAATACACGTCCTTTGTCGAAAGTCGCATAATTCATAACGGAACTCGCTTTAACAGCTGCGGCCCAACAACGCAGCATCATGAATCGCGTTAATCGATTGTCGGCGGCAACTGTGAATGCCATCGAAGCGCAAGGGGACGGAAAGGGAAGTTGGACTTTCAGCTAACAGCTAACAGGCTGGCAATTGCTATAAATCCATTCCATATACGTATATGTATGTGTATATAGATTACTTATTGTTGTTGTAAGCTATTCGCATTGAATGTAGCACACACATATATATATATACATACATATGTAGACTAGATTTATTAACATACATTCATGCAAAGGCTCAAGCATACACATGGGTATGCGTGTGCATGTGTGTGTGTGTATGTACAAGCAGTTGATATTCCAAATTTCCAATCTTCGATAGCTTTGGAAGAGAATCTTCTAGTCATCACCATACACATACAATCATGAAAATATATTCTTAGATCTTGGTCAGATTGCCAACGAAATTGTTTATGAGAATGCAGACGCGTGTGAAAGCTTCTAACTGCATGAATGGCAATATGAAAAGCTCGTAAACGTTGGCACATACATACATACATACATACATAAGTATCTATATATATGCATATACAATGTCAGAATAGGTGTATGTGTGTCTACAGCTATATATGTATGTATAGTTATGTAGTGCCTCATATGGCACTCATTGTAGCATAGCCTTATAGCAGCTGACAGCGCGCTTTTTGCGTGCGCTCAAAATGAATTACGAGATGCTAAACAACTATAGCAACAGCAGTCGCAGCAGCAGCAGCAGAGGCCATGAAGATAGCAGCAGACGAAAGACCAAGAACAACAACTGACATCCACTTCAGGTAAGAGGGGACGACACCAACGTTGGCCTGTTGCACGCCGGTTGCCGCAATACATTTTTTAATGTGAAATGCTATTTGCACGAACTGCCCTCTCCACTAACACTCTCATACAATAGCCACGTTCCCACCTCCCGTTCTTCATTTCACTCTCCGACTCGCTTTCGTCCACTTTATGTGCCTTATATTGTTTTAACTTTCATGTTTTTATGCTACTGCTTATACTCTGTTCACATGACACAGACGGCCATATTGTCAAGAATTTATAGAACATTTTTTAATTAATGAAATTGTATATTATGTTTTTCTAGTCATGGTTTGACAGCGATTGACATTTATACAGTCCTAGAATCTTCTGGTCAATTCTTGAGAAGCAGGCTATAACTGTAGTTATTTTGCATTGCATTCTGTACAGAGTATTGCGCCGTCAACTACATTTAATTGACTTCTTTTTTTTACAGTTTTTTTTATGTTGTTTTGTTTCTTGTCTAATTTTCATGCAATTTGCCTGCAATTTGCGTCCCTTCCGCCTACATGCGAATTATTCACAATTTCATTTCGCCGCGCAAAAGCGAAGCGAATTGAAGAAAGCGAGAGTAACTGTATGTATGTGTGAGGGAAAGTGAGAGAGAGAGAGAGGAGGAGGAGTAGTAACAGGGCAGCTTCAATAGGAAACGCCACCAGCAGCGACAAATAAATTAAATAAAAATTTGCGTGGCCCGCTTTTTGTGCCTTTTGGCAAAAAGGAAATGAATGATTTATGGGCAAAGGGACAGCTGCGGACCTTAAGGCGGAGCGGAGTGTTGTTAGCAGTAATTGGGGACTGGGGGATGGCTGGGGGCTGGCTTGGTTGTTGAGTGCACCCCCATACAAGTTTGTAGCGTGTTCACTGTACTGCACGTTTTTTTTTTTGTGCGTCTAATCCTTTTTGCACTAATTTATTTACTTTGCCAGCCTTTTCACTTAAGCGCATAAATCAAATAAGCAAATAAAAATGAATTTGAACTTTTCTCTTTATTCTGCGTCGCTCTTTGCTGCTCATTTTTTCTGTACTGTGATACCCCGTATATTGTGGTAATGAGTATGCCGGCGCTCATTGAACACGCCAGCTGTAAAAAGTAGGCTCTCGAAATTTGGTATGAAAGTTGAGATATATATCTTGGTGTCAAAACAAAAAAATGAATTCTTCAATTAAAATCCAGGGCATCTCTTAGTCGAGATACAGTAAAAGGTTGCTATGTTTTTTGTTTGCTTTTTTTTGTCCACGAACTGGCTTTAAAATTAATTAAACTAAAAACTTGAGCAAAAATGCGAAGAAATTCATTTAAGTCGAAGGCTGCCAACTTTTTGCCTGGCAACGAATTGGTAATGAAGTCACCCAAAACTTGGCGACCAGACCCTGCTGAGTGAGCCGGGGTGGGTGGTGGGGTGGTTGGATGTTTGGTGGCTCTTTTGCATGTGTTGGAAAAACGTGAAAAGTCTTGCGGAAAGTCAGCGAATCGGAAAATTCTTCTAGCTGGCCAGCAACACTTCCCAATTTTACCTTCACTCCAGCGAGCACCTGCCACCCACCTCGCTTGCATTCAGCCAAAATTTGCATTTAAGGCAAGGCCTAAGCCAGCGGCTATCTCGGCTGAAGGCCGCCCCCTCAACTAGTCTTAAATATTGAGCCCATTTATATTGTGCAGCATCCATCGATTGCGCAACTACACAAATGCCAATGCGAACCGCAGCCCAAGTCCAGGTAACTAAAACATAACATTAACTGATGGACGTGCAAGTACCCTGTAAAGCAAACAATATGCCTGTATGAAATACATTTAACTGGAATTGCTTAGATATGGTTTGGGCTATCGCGGTGCCTCTGACTTAGGCAAACCTAACGCTATATTACGACTTTATTATCCTTTTAATATTGCAATACAATTTGCAGATACTTTGCCATAGTCCTATATGCCCACAGTCGATGACTAAGCACTGGGTAGGCCAATGGCAAATGTGTCACATAAATTCTGTTCAAAGCTCACTGAGGCGGACCACAAAGGAGATAGTTAAGCAGGGAAGGGAAAAGTTTCTAATGGTGAGTGATATAATGTATTATATGAATGTCAAATGCACATATATATGTGTATATATACGCGTGTGTGTGTGTGTCCGCATATATATATACGTAGACAATTGTGAAGCTGATTATCGTGATGCGAGTTTCAATATCAATATCCTTTCCGCACTTCCAGTTAGACATGTGAAATCCTTTTCAGACATTTCACAAATGTTTCGCCACAATCAGACCCCATCTCTACCTCTATCTCTATCTGTCTCGCTATCTCTGTCTCACTCTATTTGGCTCTGTCTGAGTGTGTGTCTAAAATTGTTTTCTGTCAGCTGAAGGGCTCGCCGGTCAAGTTTCGACTTTGATGTGGCCTTAGAGCGAACAGCTAACAACAACATTTGCATAATTCCCTTGCCAATCTTCACAAAGTGCTGATTAGTTTCCCATATTCAAAAACGCCCTGTCGTACCCCTGCCTCTGGCCCGGAAACTGTGGCATGTGCCGCTTCTAACGTGTCAGCCACAAAATTAGATTCCAAATACAATTTGCTGACATCAACTTTGACCAGCATTCAGAATATAATTTCATACCACTTTCGCATAATCCATAAATCCAGTTTACAGTGGTATCAGCCTTACAGCCATAATTAAGTCGAGCATTAGAAGCTTTCATGCTTTTGGAATTGTTAGTTTTGTCTCTTTTTGTTTTTTCAAAAGTAAATCTGCTTCATTCTATTCAAAATTTAATTTAATATAAACATATGTAAGTATTCTACACAGAGAAAGAGGGAGAGAGAAAGAGAGATGCATTTGCATATGAGAGAGAAATGTTATTCAATTAATCTCTATTGTCTTATATCTCTCTTACTTTCACTTTCCCACTGAGTCTCTCTCTTATATACTTTCTCTTTCTTACTTTGTCTCTCTCGTACTTATTCTCTCCCACTCACTCTTTTTCGAAAACCCACTGCCTCTATTCCACTTTACATTGCCTCGCTTTGTCTCTGTCGCTTGTCTCTCTCTCTTTTATGACGTCCTCTCGACGACCCTAAAAGAATATATATACATATAAAATATATATATATATATATATATATTTATACATTTATATCAATTACTTTCAACTATACAACACCATTGTATCAGTAAATACTAGAAATTACATGATGCAGTCTGGAGCTTATTAAAAGACATCAAGCGTATAAGATGTGTATATATATATAATGTAATTGGTATTATAATCAATATTGCAATAGGTTAGTTTAGTTAAATAAAAATAATAAGTTAGTGTGTACGCTGTATGGAGTACTCTTCAATCTTAAGTCTATACATATATACGATAGCTTGCACATGGAATGATCTAAATCTAAAAATGCCTAAGCTTAGATGAACGAGAAGATTCGGCAGCAATTAAAAAGTCAGTCCGCCGGCTGGTGGTGAATCCTTCGGTTGACGGATCACACGAGTGGTGGGTCATCTTAGCCTGAGGGGCTGCACGTGGGCGACTCCATGCTCGGGCGCTGGCGATTTGACGGTGGCTAGGCAGGTCTGTTTGAGAGATTTACCTGGCGGTCTTTTGATGCACTCGTCGAAGTAACATTTCTCGACGTTGTGCAAGAATTCGACAAGAAGCTTGGCATCGGCCCCATTGGGGCCAGCAAAGTACTCGCACTCATAGCCATGAAGCTTGAGATCGCGTACACAGCAATCGAGGAACTCGGCATTCGCGGAATACCAATTATTGTGGCGGCTTAGGGGAATGCCCAGTCGTGTACGCACAATGCCCGTCAGCCAGGTGTCGTCAATCCAGAAGAATGGCATACGCATTGCCTCCGCCACAAGCCTGGCAGCGGTGGCCACATTTGTGATGTACATCCAGCCAGACAGGTAGGCTGGATACAGAGCGTGGGGATACTCCTGCCGTGTCACATACCATTTGTTCGCCTGCAGACGAATAGGAGGCTTGGCGTCCAGTACATAGCCTGCTAACAGGGCGCTGCTGGTGGCTAGCGCCGGCTGGCTGAGCTCCAGAGTTTCGAGATAGCGTCGCAAATGAAATATATCGTAGATGATGTCGTCGTCCAGCTTGATAATGAACTTCGTACGATGCTGGCACTCGCCGGCTGCCCAGCGAAGACCCATCACATGCTTGTAGCTGAGATTGCGATATGCCTCAACAAAGTTGCCCTGCAGCAAATCACCAAAGCGCGTCTGCTCGTCCATGAGCTGCGCCTGTGTCACGAAATGTTCGCGCGCCGGCAGAGCGGCCAGTAGAAAGACACGCTGCAAGCCCATCTCAGCCAGCTTGCTCTGTGAGATTGCCTGTCGGTGGGCAGCGCGCAATGCATCGTGGCCCGCATACGAGGTGACAATGAGCACGGCTGCAATTGATGACAGTAATTAGCTTTTAATATGGTCGTGGTTTTGGATGCCACTACTCACCCAGCAGCTCACGCTCCGCATGTCGACACACATTGCTGGCCAGCAAATAATCAAAGTTGGAGAGATTCAGCAAAGGGCCAGGTCCAACTCCTGGCAGATGTTCCAACAGCGTCGTTTGATCGCTGTCATTGTCCTCCACGCTGTTAGGCGGCAGTTGGACAAGAAACTCATCGCTTTGGCCCTTGCTGCGCAACGGACTTGTTATGTAGCTGATGCATAAGATGATGATTACGATTAGCGATATGGCAATTGGTAGCAGTCGACGGCCGCGCATGCGCATCTTCAAACATTCTATAATCGTGAAGCTGTATTGTATTGGTTGTGTGTGTTCGAGTGTATGGGTGTGTGTGCGTGTGTGTCTGTGTGCTCGAGTGTGAGTTCAGCCAAACCAAAAACTGATAATAAATATGAAAACAAATGCAAAAATTATTCAAACACACCACACGCACCACCACCAACACAAATAACAATTGGTTGTATATAACTATCGAAAAGTATACATCGATAGGTTTTTAGTGTACAACAACAATACTCTTGCCGAAGATGGTAACGCAACGCGAACGCTACCTGAGAATTTGTTAGCAACTCGTGACGTCATGTTTGAACGGTGTCAATAACATAGTATGATATTTGTCATGCTTAATTTATTTATATTATAAAACAATATTAATAAATAATTTGTAAGAAATAGGATCTCTTGCAGCGTCGTTTATTAGGGCAATATTTAGTGGCTGACCGTACTTTGTTCCTTTAAATATGGTAATACAGTATTGTTGCGCTAAGTTAATTGTGTATTATTGCCTTCTCATATATATTTTGCTACAAATCATGTTCTTTGCTGATATCGAAATATGAATTTAAATTACATTGATGCCTGAGAGTCGTCTATCGGAGTACAGCCCTGACAATTCGATTATTGTTGGTAACTTGCGATATATAATTGTGCACACTAATAGAACACAATCGGTTCAACTGCGCGCAATTTAAACTTAGAATATATTAATTATTTACCAAAAACTAAGAAAAACACGCTTATATTACAAACACAAATATATATATTTATGTATTCAAATTTGCTTTGCAATTTAATTGAATTGTCTGCGCATTGTGACCGCAAATATGGAGCGCACCGCTTATGATGTACAACGGGACTTCGCCATGAGCAGCGGCATACGTTCAGAAATAATTTGGGACTCGTAGGTTTAGATATAAACATATTCTGTTATGTATTGTCGACTATTTGAAGAAACTTGATCATTTTATTGCCCACAGGTTGGCGCCTGAGCAAGCAGAGGTACTCCAACAGAAGCTGTCCAATCTGATCCATAATGAAGGTCAAACACCCAAGGAGCTGGCTAGGCAACGCAAACAGCTCTTTGATAATGTATGGAAGCAGCGCATCTACACAAATCGCACTTTGCTATCAGCTATTATCTATGTGCTGGTCACCAACGAATCGGATCCCGCCTTGGCATTGCAATCCACTAACTTCAGCTGCCATCCAGTCATTCGGACGCGCAAGTGCGTGCAAGCGGATGGCAGTAACAGTGACGGCTGTTGCATGATCTTCATCGATGAAGCCGGACGTGTCTACAAAAATTGGCAGAAATTTGTACACAATAATGGGCTGCCCAAGGGCACCATGATTGCACCAAAGCAAGGTATCTACACGTTCAGCGCCGACGACGAAGGCGAAACGGTTCAATTAATGATTCAATCAACACCCGCTTCCTGGTTAAAGCAGAAGGTTTTGAATGTCAGCGATAAGCTGTTCACAATTGGAGGCATCATTGGCACAGTGCCCATTGCAGCTTCAATGGCATGTCCTGTTGCTGCTCCCATAATTATGGCAGCCACTGTTGTTGGTTATTCATCGGCTGCGTATAGCACAGTGCGTTCGGCCACGCGTCTCATCGATCGCCGCTGGCATGGCCAGACCACATCTTTGGCCGACAATGAAGCGCGTAGCAGTTGGCTAGGCGTGGCTGGTGGCGTTGCTGGATTGGGGGCAACAGGCGCAACCAAAGCAGCTAGTATCATACACAAAAATACGGCCACCACTGCCCGACTGGCTGTTAAGGGCATTAATCTATCATCCGTTGTCATCTCCGGCACGGGTGTTCTCAATGGCGTCTATGATCTCTATTTAAAGATTAGCGATAAGCAGAACCTCAATAGCAACGATATTATGCAACTAGCCTCTAGCCTGTTAATCTTTACGCATTCCATAAATAATATGCGAATCATCTCCAAGGGCACTGATGGATATAGCTTGCGACGTGCCCTTAGCACGCAAAGTCGCAAAGTATTTGATCGCATTTCCCAGGAATCAATTAAACTGCACAACAGTCAAACCGGTGGCAAGTTCGACATTGTGCGCATCATTAATGATATACCCTACAAGGAGGCGCTACTTAGCCTCCACCAAATCCATTCGCACTTATCGAATGGCTTCACAGTGGTTGGCGCTATGGCTGCTGCTGATGTCCTGCCACAATTTGTTCGCTTAAATGCGGGCGGTCAGTTTCGTGTGGATATAGATCAGCTGACGAGGCAGCTGGGTGGCAAGTTTGTTCAACACATTGGCAATCTGGGCAGCTTCAGCGATGTTCTCAGCGGTCTCTTGCGTTACTTCAGCGATCAGGCCTCCCAACTATTATTGCAGCTCACTCGCAACTTTATCGAGGAACATGTGGATAGCATCGATCGCAGCTTGAATACGTTTGTTTCCACCGAGCTGGTGCTCTACCGCATGCTGAATCACTGCATAAAAAACTACGAGAGCTGCGCCGTCGAATTTCTCGAACGCCGCCGTTTCGAGATTGTTGATACGATTGCCAAATACTTTCAATCGCTGTTGCCACAGCCTCAAAAAAATTCCAGACGGCACAAGTGTGCCATATGCCATGGCGTCTACTACATGTGCTCCCTATAGATTGGGCTATTTTATTATATAAATAGTATACTTACTTAGTAAGTGCTTTGTAATGTGATTACTCATGTAGTCGTCTAAATGTGTGATTTTTGTCCTGTTGTCGACTTTAAAAAAGTTTTATATGTGTGGATTAAGTGGAAAATATAAGGTTTTAGTCATAAAACAAGTTGCTTACGTTATTTATGTGCAATATCAGCACAGCTTAAAGACCATACAATTTGTATTCTATTCGAATTGATCAGGCGATGCTTTAGCACGGACAGCTCAAGGTTATGGCACAGAGGGCATATTTTCAATTACCTTAAAGCCTTCATCAATGTCTTCTAGATGGCTTAATGAACACCATGAGACATGTTTGTGTGTCTGGGTCTATATACATATATTAGGTAGATATGTTTTCAACAACTCAGGGTATAACCAATCGGACATACCCGAGCAGCTTTAGATTTAAGCTTAGATTTACGTGGATAATTAAAGCAAACAAAATACATATCCATTTATATATATCAAATATTTATTATATAGCTATGTATATATATAATTGATATATATACATATTAATTGACACTAACTGTCTCTGTCGCACTGCCTTTGCTCAGTTACATTACGTTGCGTCTATTGGCAAAAGCTTTCCACATGCGATCGAATTCTGATTGAAATTCTTTGGCCATTTGTGCATGGGTTGTGATGTGGACATTTTCCCAGTTAGCGCCAATGCCGCCATCCGTCCAGTTAAGGGAGCCATTGATTAGCACGCTGTAGGTGGTCTCAGGTCCGTATTTGCGTTTCTTCTGGCTCCAAATGTAATCGACACGCGTTTGCCCATCGATCACACAGAACTTGTGATGCATAAAAAAAGACGAATTCTGGGTGCGCAGCTGAGCGCCCCAGTGTATGAGATTGACGAGCTGAGAGTTTATGTTAGTGTTCCAGTGTTGACTGACAATGAGACGTACAACCACTTTCCGGCGCAAGGCCATCTTCAAAGCGGACGCCATCTCAATCGAGCTAAAGGAATACATCGCCAGATCAATGCTGTATTTGGCTTTGTTCAGTTGCTCGATAATACGCTCGATGTTTCGCTGCGAGCAATGTACATTTTGACAATGGTACTTGCGTCCCTCTTTGCTGTACTTTCGATGCTCCATGACACAATCAAAGCCCAGCTCATTGAACATGAGCACCTCGTGCACCTGCGCCTTTCGCCATTGGATCCACTTGCGCACTGACTTGTAGATGGACCACAGCACCTCGGAGGTGACAATTGCGCCGGTGGCAATGATGAAGAATGACCAAACGGGATGGTTCTGCAACAGTTCAAACACTATAAAGAGATGGATAATTTATTTTAAGTTTTTCGGCACATTTTTTTCACTTACTTTTTGGATACGAATATCTTCTACGCGCTCAACTCTCATGCAATGTAAGTTTGCATATCTGTCAACGTGAGTCTGAGCTGGTTCATCAGGAATGAACTGACTCTTTGTTTCGTTTTTTGTTAGCAGTCATAATAAAATGTTAAATGTTATTTCTTAGACATAATGCACACATGTACATGTGTTAGCTATCACATTCACATCGTATTTTAAGAAATATTTACAGCCACTGGTTCCGAAAATAGAATATGTTTTTACGGGCATGTAAGCAAAAATTAAGAACTGTTAAAAAAATACTGTCTTTTAGTGTGAACGCAATAGAGTACTATGTAAAATACTGAAGACCGTATGGAATCAACAGCTGTAGCAAAGCGCGCTCTTAACAAATTTGTTACGAATAATGTTAACAATAAAAAATGATTGACAGCTCAAAGCCATGCACAATATAACAATGAAAATATTAATATTTTGCCTACGTATGCAGATCATAATTGGTCTTAAATCAATTCTAGCGAGTAAGCGTTGGCATGCTTAATAGTTCACAGTTATGCTTCAAATTGAGAAATCAAAAAGAATCGATCCATTGGTTATCAAATTTTTAATTTGAAGGGTATCTGTGACCATCTAATATGCGGCCACCTTTTCAAAACCAAAATACCAAATAGAAATACCAAAAAACATAATACCAGAAACATGTAAATGTGCATAGTTATCAACAGACAAACAACAGCAGCAGCGAGAGCGTGCGAGACTACGACGAAGACGGTTCGCCGAGAGTTACGCACAGGGTATGTGCTGGCGGCGAATAACTGCGGACGGACCTAAAACAAAGTGTGCGTGCGTGCGTGTGTGTGTGTTTCTCTTTATTTTCTTTTGTAACAACAAATATTAGTTAAATCATAATTACATATATTGTACAAATCGAAACTGCAGAAATGTGCATCATTTTGTGTAAGTGTAAATTGATTTCGCATCGTGTTTGGGTGTGAAAATGACAAATTTAAATAACAGCTACCAGAAAGCAATACAGTACACAATTTCCATCTAGCTTTTGGGAGGAAGCATTAAAAAAATTCAACTGAAAAATCAAAATCAACAATTATAAGTAATTACAAATACCAATACAACTATGTATAACTGCTGTAGTAGTAGCAGCAGCACCAGCAGCAGCACTAGTAGTAGCAGAGCAGCGACAGAGCAGCCACCACGGTCGTTTAGCAGCCAGCACCAAGAAGACGACGAAGAGCAAGACGAAAAGTAAAACAACAATAAAGCTGGCCATATTCATACAAAAAAAGTTGAAAAAAAAAACAGCATGTTGTGAGCTAATCAGAATCGGTTGAAGGCAGGCAGAGCAGAGTTTTTTTTTTAACGATTTCATCTTTATTGTGGTAAAAGAATTAATTAATTATAATTACGTGGAAATTGGAAATTGCAATTGAAATTATATGCTATATATTTATAAAATAATGCAAAGCTGAAGCGGCGCTTTCGTAGTCGCAGTCGCTGCCGACGTCGTCTCGTGGTGTCAACGTCAACTCCAACCGCGACGCTACTTCGTGCGTTTGCATGTATATGTGTGCAAGCGTTTTGTGTCGGTGTGCGTGTCATAAAAAAGGCGCCTCCTGTCGGCAGACAAGTGGGTTGCCCACAATATTGTTTTTGTTATTGCTCTGCACTGTTTCTTAGCGCCTGCTGCTTGCTTGTGTTTGTCGTCGCTGCCATTAACTCTGCCGCTGCCCTAGCTCTGCCTCTTCATTTCGTTTTCACTATGAAAATGCAGAGTTAAATAAATCGTTCGAGTCGAAATCTTATCGTCATTAGCTTAGCCCTCCCCCTAGCTGTCCCCCCTTCGTTCCGTTCCGTTCTGGTATCGATGCCGTGTGTCGTGGTGAATACCAAAGTATTGATTCCATATTTTTTATGCACACGCTTATTCGCAGTAGCAGCGCATCAGCAGCACAGCAGAACTCAAAGCGTAGCTTAAATTAACTGTAAATCAAAATAAAAAATCAAAGTCAAACAACACAAAATTTAAAAGAGCCGAAGCAAAAACCAATATCAAAATATAAAAAAAAGATGACGGACGTTGCGGAGCTGTTGAACAGCATGTCGAGCACCTTTAACAGCGACTGCGCCACTACCACTGCCGAGGGCGGTACGCTGCTCAACCTGGACCTGGCCGAGGATAAGACCCTAAAGTGGCGCAATTTGGCAAACAATCAGTTTGCCTGCAAGGATAAGGACAAAAAGCAAAGCAACAAAAGCGACGAAACGCACGAGAAGCAACAGGAGGCAGCGCAGCAGCAGCAGCCGACAAAATTGCTCGATGCGGCCGTCAAATGCGAGACGGAAACTGCGGACGGCGCCCAGCACCAGCCTCAAGGCCAGAGCCAAAGCCAAAGTCAAGCCAGCGACGCTGACGCTCACGTCGACGACAACAGTGACAGCGGCGTCGCCAGCGCAGAAGTAACAGAAAAAATTACGTCGGCAGAGGCAGACGAGACGCAATCAGAAGCAGCCGAAGCGACGCCGTCAGCTAACGAAACGCCAGCAGTGGTGGCCGCAGCAGCAGCAACCGACAATGAATACGCTAATAATGTTGATGTTGACGTTGACGATGCCGTTGCCGAGCACTCAGCCGAAGCAGTTAAAGGCAAAGACAATAGTGAAGATGAAGCACCGGCAGTCAAATTGGAGCAGGAAGCGTGCAAAAGCGCAGCAGAAAACAGAACAACTATAACAACAGCTGCGGCTGAGTTGGCAACGCCGTCTGCGCAAATTTTCACAGCAGCTGAAGCAGTAACAACAATAACAACAACAGTAGCAGCCGCATCTGGCGATGGCATTAAGACTGAGACTGAAACGGAAACCGCAAATGCAACAGCCAAAGAAGAAGAAGACGAGCTTTTGGAGGAACAACAACAACAGCCGCTGCCGCAATCGCTGCAGGAGCCAATATTGACTGAGCAACCCGAAGTAAGCTCAGACACAGCAGCAGCTGTAACAGCAGAAGCAATAGCCGAGGTCACATCGGCTACAGTCGCAGCATCTTCGGCAACGGTAACGGCATCCCCAGCGCCTGTCGCTCCACTTGTTGTCAGCTCTGCTGCCAACAGCAGCAGCGACATTGTTGACGCCGCTGCTGACGCAACAGATTCGAATGCGGCAGCTGCTGCTGCTGCTGACAGCGTCGACATTGCTCTGCCAATAGCAACAATACCAACAACAGCAACAACATCGCAAGCACAAGTTAATGCTGATAAAAACGTAAGTGTATTCGTTTTTTATGCGCGTGTGCTTTTGCTTGCATATGCGTATGTGACTGTGTGTGTATATATATATATATATATATATATATATGTGTGTGTGTGTGTGTGTGTGTGTGTGTGTTAGTGTTAGTGTAAGTCTCGAAATCTTTTTATTTTAGTAGTTTGATTCACTTCCTGTTTTAGTCTGCACTAATGGCCACCAATTAAACACAATTCGGCAGTACTATCAACTCGTTTTTTAATCAATAGACATGGGAAGTAAGGCAGAGAGTGTTGGATTGGTCGTAACAGAAAAAACAGTGGCATTTTCTTTGCTGGTTTGTATACTATGCTAGTGGTAGTTATTGATGCTCGAAAGAACAGTTATGTGCATATGTATGAATGTGTATATATATGTTTATATGTATATTTTTAGTCCCGCATTAATTTACATTCTACAAACATCTTTGCGCAGATAAACAAGCTGAAAAAAATCAATAAAAAAAATGATAAATTCTAGTTAATTTAATCAGATGCATACTGTGGGATAATTACATATGTTTTGTTTATATATATTTAATATGCTAAGTCTTACAGCTAACAGTTGGGTAAATGCTGTGCATCTGATGAATAATGGATGTAGATTATTAATATGAAAAAATTAATGTATTAATATTTTTATAAAAATAAGTTTAAAAGGCACAGTCAAATATAAATATTACCTTATAAAATATATATTTAAAAATTATTTGGATATATCTCATTAACATATCCAACAACTAAGCCTGTTATGAAATTGCAAATATGATGTAGACAGGACTAGATTGATTATAGATTTGAGAATTCAAATATTATAAGTAAATGAGAAAAATAGGGAGAATACGAATATTTTAACTGCAAGATACTTAAAACTGTATATATATACATATATATTTGTAATGTATTAAATTAATATTATTTCGATAATATGAAAGTTTGTCGAATTATCGACTCTGTGCAATTTATCAATATTTCGATTAGCTAAATATATTTATATCCTAAGGTGAACAAACCCCAAGAAATATATATATATATATATATATATATATATATATATATATATATATATATATATATATATATATATATATATATATATATATCGATATACCTGTATGTAATACCCAAAAATCTCAGGTGTTGAAACTACGCTTAAATGTGGTATTTGAATGTTTTCTTTATAGAAGTCGTTTGCCTGGCTTTTAAACTCGTTTTTTACTGCGATGCCCAATCAAAAGACATTTTCAAGCAGCTTTTTTCTTCGAACATGGCCTATGACAATAAATTTCATTTAAGATTTCCATATGCGATACAGCCACAAACATATATATATATATATATATATATATATATATATATATATATATATATATATATATATATATATATATATATATATATATATATATATATATATATATATCATAAGAATAGCAGAAAGAAATAGAAAATGAATTTTCAGCCTCAGTTTTCCTGTATAAAAACAAAAAACAATAATCAATCAATCAAGAAGTTAACAAGTCCAAAAAAGTTTAACTCTTCAATCTTACTTATGTATTGGCGCAGCTTAACGAGTGCCGACTGTAATTTATATCAAGAAATTTGAATACTTTTGTTTTTGCTTTGATGAGCAAGCATCTGAGATAGCAAGGGTGCGGCTAGGTGGATGTAGGGGAGGCATTGTACATGCCTTGGGGGTTGTATAGGCCCCAACCTCAGTCCAAGAGCCCACTCCCCTTCTCTACCAAGTGTTGGCAGTGTTTTGTAAGAACCGTTGCCAACAGCAACCGAACGCGACTGGCCGAATGGAAGGAAAGAGCCTGCCTAGATTCCTACGCGAATTAGGACTTGAAATATCTATATATGTATATATATAGAGGGAAAGATGGATAAGATGGAGCGCGAGCGCTTTATATATACATAAATATATAGAAATATTGTCAAAATAATCAACATTATATTTTGAATGAGCTGAATGAAACGCAAGGAAAGTTGGAAACCTTTGATTGCTTAAGTAAC
The DNA here is from genome assembly GCA_035045825.1 of Drosophila eohydei. Lineage (NCBI taxonomy): Eukaryota > Metazoa > Arthropoda > Insecta > Diptera > Drosophilidae > Drosophila > Drosophila eohydei. The sequence goes on along the minus strand of JAWNOT010000036.1, from coordinate 1,871,264 downwards.
TTCATATGTGAACCCTCTCTCTCTTTGTGTGTGTGTGTTTAAGACCAATTAACACCTGTTGTCTTTTTTGCATTTGTTACTTGATCTAATGTCTTCTCTACTGTTCTTTGTATACAGGAACAAAATGTTGCGGTCAGCATACGTCGCTTGCGTCGTACGCCGCGGCCCACGGATACGCCCACAACGACGCCAACGCCCTTGGCAGCTGAGGAGCAGGAATTGGAGTTGGAGCAAGAGCATGAGCAGGAGCAGGAACATGAACAAGAAGAAACGTCCAGTGATGTGAAAAAAGAGCCAGAAAAATTGTGCAACCTTAACGAGGGCGAAGCCACAAATACTGCGCCACCGCCAGCACCAAAACGTGGACGTGGACGTGCCAAAAAGATAAAGCCCGAGGCGGAGATGCCATTGGAGGAGGCTCCATTGCCAGAGGAGGCCGCTGCAGTTGAGCGTAAAGTGGGACGCAAGCGCAAGCTGCACGAGGAGGATCCGCTAATGCCGGATTTGCCAGTAGTGAGCATCAAGACCGAGCAGCAGGATGAGGAGACAGCGGCGCCTAGTGGCGATGGCAAAAGAATGCGACGCAGCGTGCGTTTGGGCAATCGTGTGGATCAGGCGCAAGCCTGGTCAGAAGAAATCAAAATCGAACCACTGTCGGCCAGTGAGCTGCCAATGCACCACTCAACAGCAGCTGCTGGAGGAGCAGCAGCAGCAGCAGCTGTTGACCAGCTGCAAATGGCCGTTGTGTTGGATGAAAAGACGCCGCCCAAGAAGCGTGGGCGCAAAGCCAAAATACCAGCGCCGCCAAATCGAATCGATGCGAGCAGCCAGGGCATGTCACAAGCTGCACCCGGCGCCAGCAGCAGCAGCAGTGGTAGCGGCAGCGGAAGTGGAAGTGGAAGTGGCAATATCCTTGCCATGAGCATCAGCGCTGCGTCGCTGGCTCTCTCCAATGGCAACAAGCGCGCTGCGAGTTCGCAGTCTGCGGCCACATCTTCGGGTAGCGCGGAGCAGCAGCAGCTGCCCAAGCGTTCGAAGCGACGCATCAAGCCCACCACAAAGATATTGGAGAACGAGGAGCTGCGCTGTGAGTACGAGACGAAGCACATCGAACGGTTGACCCATTGGGAGGCGGCAGCTGAGGCAGATGGCGGCGGGGGGCTACAATTCGAGACGCCGCTGCAAGCGTACAGCTCCAATTCGTCAACATCAAGGCAGAAGAGTGAGAAATCGGATGGCGGCAGCGGAGTGGAGCAGCATCCAGTGGGCACGAATGCGATTAAGAAACGTCTCTTCTCCAAGGCTCAACGTGACATTGACAATTCGGATGCGGCGCTGCGGGCGAAAAGCCGTGTGCGTCCCAGCCCCGACCTGGACCAATTTCTGAGCGATATCAAAGCCGCCAAGCTGAATGCGAATCGTTCGCCCGAAGAGCGCAAATTGAACAAGAAACAGCAGCGCAAGTTGGCCAAACAAAAGGAGAAGCATCTCAAGCACTTGGGTCTGCGTCGCAATAACAGCGAAGAGGCTAGCGACAACGATAGCTCCAACACGGACAACGAGGAGTTCGTGCCCACCATACGCGTCCAAGTAGGCAAGCCCAGTGTAACGTTGCGCCTGCGCAATGCCACTAAGGAAGCTAATCCTGCTGTAACTGGAGCCAAGCAAACGCTGCAGCCGCCGCCAACACCCGCTGTGCCGTCGAAGCTAACGCGTCGCATGGGCGTGCGTGGCAACAATGCCACAGGAACAGCAGCAGCAACAGGAGCGGGTGCAGCAGCAACCACATTGGATCATGGTCAGGTGCATACGCTGAACAGCACAATTTTGGCATCATCTAACGATGCCAGCGATGCCATAGCCAGTACATCAGCAGCAGCAGCTGCTGCTGCTGCTTCTGGCTCTTCGGCGGCTGGTGTAAAATTCATTTGCCTGTGCCAGCGCAGCTCGCAGTACTATGCACGGAATGCGCCGGATGCATCCTTTTGTTGTGCCATCGACAACATTGATGAGCAGAAGATTGGCTGCTGCAATGAGCTAGCCGCCGAGGTTCACAATCTGCTGCGTCCCAGCCAGCGTGTAGGCTATATGATACTCTGCGATGAGCACAAGAAGCGCTTGCAAGCGCACAATTGTTGCGCCGGCTGTGGAATCTTTTGCACTCAGGTAAGCCAGTTAGCAGAAGCTCAGGCAATCAGCTAAGTAAACAATCCTTAATTATCATTGCAGGGCAAATTTGTGCTATGTAAGCAGCAGCATTTCTTTCATCCAGATTGCGCGCAACGCTTCATACTCAACAGCCCCTACGATGCACAGCAGCAATCCACAAATCCGGGAAACTTTATTAGCCCACTGCTCGTGTTGAAGTGTCCACATTGCGGACTAGATACACCCGAGCGTACCTCCACGGTGACCATGAAATGCCAAACATTGCCCGTCTTTCTGCCCGCACAGAAGACTAAAATGTAAGTTGCCCTCGATTCCAGATTCATATCAAAACGAACTTACCTTTGTTTTCACTCTATTCGTAGTAAACCCGCCAAGTTGACCACCTCATCACATTTCACACAGTTCACCAGTGCAGCTGGTGCTGGGTCAAAGCTAGCGACAGGAGCTGGCGGCAGCTCTGCTAAGCCAGCAACTGGGGGAGCACGTGGCAAAGCGGCCAGTGCCAAATCGAATGGTACACGAGGCAAGGCAAATGGAGGAAATGCCTCTGGCCAGGCATTGAATGTGATCAGCTTCGAGCAACTCATACCCGAGTCTGTGATGAACGTGGTGCTGCGCGATCGGATTGTTTCGTCCAGTGGACGTGTTACCACCGAATTCAATACCCGGGACATGTACTATGCTGTGCAGAACGATGACCTAGAGCGTGTTGCCGAGATATTGGGTAGATCATACAATACCATCACATTCTCTATTTATGTTTTAATCGGTCTCATCTATCTTGTTCAACAGCTGCCGATTACAATGTGCTGACACGTATGCGTGAATTTCTTAATGGTACCTGCCTGCATCTGGTCGCCCATTCGGGCACTTTGCAAATGGCCTATCTGCTGTTGTGTAAGGGCGCCAGCTCCCAGGGCTTCGTTAACATAGTCGACAGTGAATTGCGCACGGCTTTGATGTGCGCTGTGATGAATGACAAATGCGATATGCTTAATCTGTTCCTGCAATGCGGCGCCGATGTGGCTATCAAGGTGTGTCTTATCTCAACTAACTGTGTAGGACTTTCGTATAGCTGTATAAGCTTGTCTTCTGCAGGGTCCCGATGGCATGACCAGTCTGCACATTGCCGCAAAACTGGGCAACCTGGAAGCTGCCCAACTAATTGTGGATGGGTATCGCGGCTCCCGTAATATTACCAACTTTCTGTGCTTCATCAATGCCCAAGATGAGGGTGGCTGGACAGCCATGGTCTGGGCAGCTGAGTTGGGGCACAAGGATATCGTTAGGTGCGAGCGACTTTATTTTTAATCACAGATATTGATGCGCACTTGACAATTGTACAGAATTTCCATCATCAACATACTACCTTAACTTAACAGTAGCAAAGAAACAGTCATTACTTTTTGGTTAAATTGTTTCGCCAAATAACTATCATCGATCATTGCTTACGTTTTCCTCCAGTGTAAATTTGTATTTCGTTTCCTATTCTACAGTCTGCTGCTTAATCATGGCGCCGATCCCAATATATGCGACAATGACAACAACACGGTGCTGCACTGGTCCACGCTGCACAACGATGGATTGGAGACTATAACGGTGCTGCTGCAGGCGGGAGCCGATTGCAATGTGCAGAATGTGGAAGGCGATACTCCACTGTATGTAGCATAAAAAAATTCTGTTCATTTAATGTAATCTTCGTATCGTTCTCGTAGGCACATTGCGTGTCGTCACTCGGTGACTCGGATGTGCATCGTTTTGATAGCGAACGGAGCCGATCTGATGATCAAGAATAAGGCGGAACAGTTGCCCTTTGATTGCATACCGAACGAAGATTCCGATTGTGGCCGCACCGTTGGCTTCAACATGCAGATGCGCAGTTTTCGACCGCTAGGATTACGCACTCGGGTCGTCTGTGCGGATGCTTCGAATGGACGCGAAATTCGACCCATACAGGCGGTGCGCAACGAATTGACTATGTCGGAGCATGAGGACGAGGCCGATGCTCTAATGTGGCCAGACTTTAAATACATTGTCAATTGCATTATACTGCAGAATTCGGTGCAAATCGATCGACGCGTCTCACAGATGCGCATCTGCTCGTGCTTGGATAGCTGCAGCAGCGATCAGTGCCAATGCAATGGAGCATCCTCACAGAACTGGTATACGGCGGAGAGTCGCTTAAATTGCGACTTCAACTACGAGGATCCGGCGGTGATATTTGAATGCAATGATGTCTGCGGCTGTAATCAGGTAAAGTAGATGCCAAAGTTGCCAAAATATTTTATTTGACCTGTTTTGAATTTTTCCTTTTTCAGTTATCCTGCAAGAATCGTGTCGTACAAAATGGCACTAGGATTCCGCTTCAGATTGTTGAATGTGAGGAGCCGACAAAGGGTTGGGGCGTTCGTGCCTTGGCCAATGTGCCCAAGGGCACTTTTGTGGCCAGCTATACGGGCGAGCTACTTACAGCCCATGAGGCAGACCGACGGACCGATGACAGCTATTACTTTGATCTGGACAACGGACATTGCATCGACGCCAACTACTACGGAAATATAAGTCGTTTCTTCAACCATTCGTGTGAGCCAAATATATTGCCTGTACGCGTTTTCTATGAACATCAGGATTATCGTTTTCCGAAAATTGCATTCTTCGCTTGTCGCGACATCGATGCGGGCGAGGAGATATGGTTGGTGTGCACAACAAGTGACCTTTTCGATTATTATTGAGTTTCTGTTGCATTTGCAGCTTTGATTATGGCGAGAAATTCTGGCGTGCTGAACAGCGCAGCAGTCAGCGTGGCGGTGCCGGCTGTAAGTGTCTCACGGCCTCCTGCAAATATGCACAACACACACCCTCTAGTTCGAATGCATCGCCAATATCTGGCGAGGAGACAACAGGTGGACTGCAACAGCAACAGCAGCATGTCAAGGAGCCATTGCTGTAGCTCAGAACAACTGTAGGTAGTATAACAGTGGTAACTAAATAATTCCAATACCAAATCCACTCGAGTACACGCACAGACATCCACCCGGACACACATACACAACATGAATAGAGAAGGAGATAGAGACAGAAAAGGACAGATACGGAGACGGAGACAGTGACTCTCTTGGCCTAGCCAAGTTGCCAAGCATCACACACAACAGAGCGCCATACACATACCATATATATATATATATATATATATATATATATATATATATATATATATATATATATATATATATATATATATATATATATATATATATATATATATATATATATATATATATATCTAGAAAATCAAAATCAGTTCCAATAGCAACAACAAGAAGAGAAAAGAAAGTATGGCAGCAACTTTAGAAGTTTGTGTTGAATTCTTAATTTTATTTTGATTTTGTTGCTGTTGGTCCTCGACTGCCAAAAGTTTCAAGGTTTTTTTTTAGTTATCATTTATATATGCCCTATATATATACGTATATATATATATCAATTACTTTGTTTTTATTGTGCATTTGTTTTTATGAGATAATTATGTATTTACATTTTATGTTTATTTTTAGTTTTTGGTCAAATTTTAAGCTGTATGTCACGTTGTGCAATACAGTATGTTTAAGCAAAGATATATACATGTATACAGATAATATATATCTATATATATATATATATATATATATATATATATACCCTTACGTATCTAGATTATATTATATAAATATTATATATATTTATGCGATCAAGAAAAATGAAATGCTGAGAATTTGTAACTAGTCAAGGCAAGCAATTTATGCATATATAATTAATTATATGTATTTTAAATATCGGATATGCATATAGTTTGGCATTATTCAACAAGTTTCAAGGCAGACCATTGGCAACAACAAATTTACAATAGCGACAACAACAACACACACACTTCATTGTGAATTTAACAATAAATATCTTTTTTTTATGCATGTCTAGCAAAATTGCTTTAGCCACAATACATTAAAAAAAATGTTTAAAAATAATTATAAGTAATTCATAACAAATTCGTAATCGAAATTGTAATGTGTGTTTGTGCTGACTACGGTACTGATAGTAGACAAACATGTTTTTATGTATACAATGCTCACATACATATTCACACACACACACACACACACACACATACATATATATATATGCAAAACACACAGTCTATTGTAAATGTATTTGCGGTCGCCTATTGAGAACTATGCCGTGTTTTGTTCATAGTCTTAACAGCAAAGCAGCGCTGTTACTGTTAACTGTGTTAGCAGTAACTGTAATTGGCCAAATTAAGCTTTGCGCTCGTTAGCCACAAGTGCCTGGAAAAGCTTTCAAAGATACCCAACTAGACCCCAACTTTATAGTAGTGCAGGGGCTACTATGGCTAGACATGGTACTACAGGAATAGAACACAATATAATAATAATAATAATAAAAAAAAAGAACATTGACTGCAATGCATTTTTAGATGTGAATACTTACTTCATTTCAGTTCCAATCATATCCTTGCGTCTAACGAATCACATCAACAGCTAGTAAGAAATTTATAATATTTGAATATTACAAATTCATATGCTAAATACATGTATACATACATATATATATATGCAAACATATATATATATATATATACCAATGTGTGGTCTGTGTATCTAGTGTTTATATGTTTGTATGTATGTACACTAGAAATATGAATAATAATATATATAAGCTATCACTGCTGAAATGTAATACCACACATACATACACACACACACACACAGACACACAAGCTTAGTTATACGATCTACATACTATATATATATACTAATAACATATATTTTTTATTGCTGTAACATGAATGTTAGCGAGAGAACAAAGAGAACACAACCATTTTCATCGCATTGAGATTTGCAGTGTTCCTAGGGTTCACTTAAATTGTGTCTATGCACACAATAAAAAAAAACATAATAATAATATTATATATGTATACATATAGTCGTAGGTGTTTTAGAGTCCACATAACGGGGCATTTATTGCGCTCTCACTTGCACTTGGACAGCATTTTCTATACGTAATTTGTAAAACATTTAAGCGACATTTACATATAGTATATGTATAACGGTTTCGATGCACACCATTTAGAATTTAAGTAGTCACCACTCATTATTATTGTTATCCGTCTGCGATTATTTGTTTTGTTTTGTTTTGTTTACTTTTAGTTTTCTTTTTGGTTTTTTTTTTTTAAGAAATTCTTTAATTTGTATACATATACAATTTGTTTAAGTAGTTCACCTTAAAGATTAGTTGAAATTTAATACCAATAATGTTAAATATAAGTCATTGAGATATTAAATCAAATAAATTGTAATACGACCAAAATAGTTGTCTTGGTATTCCTGATTTTAACGGACATTGATTTAAATTGTGGCGCCAATATATCCAATGCAACACTATTGAATTCTTCAGTTACTTTTTTTTTGCAATCAGCTGTTCTTGGTTAGTGAAAGTCTGGGCACACTGTTTTGGCAGTTGTATGTTTTGTAATTTTGAGGTTGGTTTTAATAAATTTGTTGAACAATAAATAATATTTAACATCATTTAAATTGTTAATAGGCATATTGACTGGCGAACGAGGGAGTGAAGAGACAGTGCTTATTGGTCCCAACAACTGGCAGGAGAAAAGGAAAGACCGACGGGCGGCACTGGAGTCAAAGTCAACTATAAAAATATTTTAGCCACTGCCAAAGATGAGTTTCCCCGACAAAGCGCAGCGTGCCAAGTGCTGGGCTATGCGTGACGAATACTGGAAGTGTCTGGATGAGAATGCGCCCAAGCACAGCTCAACAAGCGGCGAAAAAGTGCCAAGCGCCTGCCAAAAAATGCGTAAGGCATTCGAGCAAGGCTGTCCCGGCCAGTGGGTGAAACACTTTGACCGTAAGCGCACATATGAACAATTTAAGGAGAAAATGGCTGCGGGCTACGATCCTCTATTGGAAGAACGCACCAAGGAAATTCCGACCAAATAAAAATGGCCAATGCCCAGTGAAGAAATGTGACGTTCAGTTGATTGTTACGCTAAATATTCTTTTTTTATTGTATTGTTATATTATAGTGTAAATAAAACATAAGCATTAGCACTATGTCATCTGTACATTATATATACACGTACATATGTACATGTGTATAATAAATATGTTAAATGAATTCAAGCCGCGATTCTCAACCGGCGACCAATTCGTGTGCCGTGTGTACACACTCACTTTTTACTATACAAAAAAAGTACTAAAAATGTACAAACGCCTCGAAACGGTCATAGCAATCGAAAAGTTCTTTTGACGGACTTCAAAACGCTTTACTAAACAGTTTAGTTGCGAGCAATAAATTTTGTAAGATTAAGAACTCTAATAACAGATATATTTGCTAACTATATAGATAAAAATAAGTATTTCGCTTAACAAATGCAATTTGTATTTCAAACGGCAAACTAACAGTGTATACATACTCGTATTTTTTTATGTATTTGATCCAGTGCTAAACGGTATATTAAACAATTTAATTGAAAGCAACAACCGCTGCATAGCTATTCACATTATATAAATGTAGCCATGGAGTCGATAACGTTCGGAATTTTGACAAGTAAGCCATATTCAAATAGCCGCCTAGCACCCATTTCCAATTTGATTACTATGCGATTACAGTTAGTGACACCTGTTACCATGAGCCGGTAAAGGATCGCAGCGGGCCACGCTTGAAGGCCCTTGTTGCCGAATCCTTTGACAATTCGCAGGTGGTATCGGCCGTGTTGCCCGACGAGCGTGATCTAATACAGCGGGAACTGCGCAAGTGGATCGATCGCGACGATGTGAGCATCATAATTACAACTGGTGGCACGGGCTTTGCGCCGCGTGATGTGACGCCGGAGGCAACGAAACCACTGCTCGACAAGGACTGCAATCAATTGACCTTGGCCATTGCCTTGACTTCGCTGAAAAAGACCAAATTTGCGGCCTTATCGCGGGGCGTTTGTGGCATTGCCGGTAATACGCTCGTACTGAACTTTCCAGGCAGCGAGAAGGCCGTGACCGAATGCTTCGAGGCAGTCCGCGAACTGCTACCACACGCTCTCCATCTAATTGGCAACAATGTGGCACTAGTGCAGCGGACGCATGCTGAGGTTCAAGGCACTTTTCAAAACACATCCGCATTGCCTCAGCTATTGAAACGCGATCACGTCTGTCCGCACAAGACGGGCGCTGGCGACGATATCGATCGCAATTCGCCGTTTCCCATGCTGCCGGTCCATCAGGCGCTTGATATTATACTAGATGTGGTACAGCGCAGCAATGTGCGCAAACAGCAGATGGACCTGTTGCTCTCACCGGTCAATATACCCCCCTTTCGGGCCTCTATTAAAGACGGCTATGCAATGAAGTCGTCAGGGTTTTCGGGCACGAAACGTGTCGTGGAGTGCATTGCAGCCGGCGACAAGGTCAAGTCAATTAATATTAAGCACTTCATGTTATTAACTACTTAAATTTTACTGCAGGTCAATGTACATCCTTTGCAGGAGGACGAATGCTTCAAGATCAATACGGGCGCGCCGATACCGACGCATGCGGACTGTGTCGTCCAGGTGGAAGACACTAGACTGTTGCAGCGCGACAAATATGGCGAAGAGAGTCTTGTTGATATACTGGTCGAACCAAAATCCGGTCTGGATATACGGTAAGATATGCATTGATGCTATTTGTTGGCTAAATGAATTCTATTCTATTTCTTGTAGTCCTGTTGGTTACGATTTGCTCAAGGGCGACAAGGTGTTTCCAGCTGCGGACTACTCGCCTGTTGTCTACAAATCTTTGCTGGCCTCCGTTGGTGTTGAGCAGCAGCAATGCAAGCCCAAAGTTGCCATTGTCTCAACCGGCAGCGAGCTGCTGCCACCCCAGGAGCCGCCAGTCGCTGGCAAAATCTATGATTCGAATACAACAATGCTGAAGGAGCTGTTGCTCTACTTTGGCTTTGATTGCAGGCACCAGTTTGTGCTGGGCGACGAGTGGGTGCTCATAGCTATATAGACCATATAAATCAACACACTAATTAAACCACTTTACACAGCTTGGCCACCATTAAAAGCTGCCTGTCTAATTTGTTTGACACTGTAGACTTTGTCATCTGCAGTGGCGGCGTTTCGATGGGCGACAAGGACTACATCAAGCCGGTGCTGGAGGATCTACAATTTAAATTGCATTTCGGACGCGTCAACATGAAGCCCGGGTAGGTCCAATACACATTCATCATGAAGACTTGGCTGATAAACTAACTGAAACTTGAATTTGCAGTAAGCCGATGACCTTTGCCAGCAGGTCGAATAAATACTTTTTTGGCCTGCCCGGCAATCCGGTGTCCGCCTTTGTTACATTCCACCTGTTCGCCTTACCCGCTATCCGCTGGGCTGATGGCTGGGAACGTGTCAAATGCTCCCTGCCCATAATCAATGTATCTGTAAGTGGAAAACCAGTCTCTTCAACACATTGTGAAATTCCTCAAACTATCTGCTGTTCACTTTGTGCATATGTATTTACTTGTCCTCATTGCGAAGTTGATTAGTTAATGCCCCTCAACTATGACAGATGATTGGAATCGATCAATCAATTCATATATATATAAATTATTTCGTTTATGCCTTTGATATATCTGTGAGTATTGCATTGATACGACGCGCCAGCGTAATCTCTTTAGAGCCTCTGCCAAAATGCGATAAGAGCCACTTGAAAAGACACTTTAAATATTTCAGCATTTACTTTTAGTGTTTTTTTCCATGTTATCGCTTTAAAAGCATAAACAAATATACATGTTCGCGACAAACTAAGCCAAAATGTAGATTAAGTGCGAATAGTTATGATGTTGCCACAGATAAACGTTGTAGATAAACTGGCATAAACAAGATATGAAAGCAAATCATACTCGAAATACTTTATCAGCCCTCTTTGCAGACTTGAAAATCGATCAGTATCGATCAGCTGCTATTTAAAGTACAGATTCTTCTCTAATTAAATATATTTAGCGTCTGTTATCAGCTGAGCTTTATTGTAATTGATCAATTCACTTTTTTCCTTTATCTTCCATCTTTAAACAAATTCCTTGGCAACTGCTTGACATCATTTTAATCAACTCTTTTACAGCTACTCAATGAAGCCATCGAACTGGATAGCCGTCCTGAATATGTGCGCGCCTCGGTGACCAGCATCAATGGCCAGCTGCATGCCAGCGTCAATGGCAATCAGGTAACTGTGGATCACTACAAAGCACCACTAAATCTATCCAAACTAACTGACAAAACCATTTCAGATCAGCAGCCGATTGCAGAGCATTGTCGGCGCCGATGTGCTCATCCATTTGCCCGGACGCACAGCTGCCAAAACGCAGGCTTGTGCTGGAGAGATCTACAGTGCCTCGGTGCTGCGCTACGATTTCATTTCCAGATACGAATAGAAGCTGTCGACGGCCATCGACAAAGGAAACTCAAATATATAATTACAAATTTTACACACACACACATATATATATATATATATATATATATATATATATATATATATATATATATATATATATATATATATATATATATATATATATATATATATATATATATATATATCTATATATATATATATAAATCATAAAACTATATAAATTCACAAAATGCGCACAAAGTGTCAATTTATATATATATATATATATATATATGTATATGAATATATATATATGTATATATGAATATATATATGTATATATTTATATATCTTTATATAAAAAAAGGGCACAAAAAATATTAAATATATAAACATTAAAAAAATGTTAAAACAGTTGGGCGTATATAGATTATAGATAACTGAATACAATGTTAAACGATTTTGTGTGTGTTTGTGTGTAGCTGTGTGTGTGAGTGTGTCTGTGTAGTTGTGTGTGTGTTTTATACGTATGTACAGAAAAAGTATTGTATAAGTATATAAGCTGCGATCCATGCCCAGGTTGACATTTAGCTCCATCAACTACTCTCTCTCTCTCTCTCTCTCTCTCTCTCTCTCTCTCTCTCTCTCTCTTTCATATCTCCTCTCTCTGTCTGCTCCTCTATCTAAACGGACTGCGTGGCGGCCTCACTGCTGGCTCGATGTAGACGCAGCGAGGAGCGGCATGGCAACGTGAATTGATACTTGTTATGGGAGAGCAGCGCGTAACGCTGCTGCGGCACAAAGTCCCAAAGCGCCCGCTCGATCATCTGCAACGCGCTGGAGCTGAGCACATCGGCCGTATACTGCGTGGGTGCGCCCGGGCACTGGGACATGGCTGGCGGATGAGAAACCAAATGGAGCATTAGATTACTAGTAAAGGATAAGTGCATGGGATTATACTTACTCTGCGCCACGGGCGCCTTGTAGAGCGACTCGGCGGTCATGCCACAGGTGTCCAGGGCAACGATGCTGACGCCATAGGGCTGCAGCTCCTTGCGCAGCTCCTCGGCACACTTTTCGACGGCGACGCGTGATGCATTGAAGGCGACAAGGCCGTCGCCGCCCATGCTGGCGCCGGCACTGCTGCCACCCAGATAGAGTAGTCGGCCGCGTGTCGGCCGCAGCAGGCCAACAAAGGCCTTGGCCACGCGCAGCGTGCCCAGTATGTTCGTCTTGAGCATCTGCTCCCATTGCTGCACATCCTGGGACTCGACGCGTCCGCGATACACGCTGCCGCTGGTATTGATGACGGCCGCAATGCCGCGCTCGTTCGCATTCAGATGGGCGCCCATAGCAATGGTGGCCTCTCTCAGCACATCCTCCCTGGTGACGTCCAGGCGCATGGGTATGATCGTGCCGCTGATGGGTTCCTCGCTATACTCGCGTATCTTCATCCAGCCGCAGAGCAATTTGGCGGGCAGCGAGTCGCGCGCCTCCTTCATGCCGGCAAAGACGCGACAGCCCTTGTTCGCCAGATACGTGCACAGCTGCAGGCCCAGCGCCGTATCGGCGCTCGTCACCAGCACCACGCGGCTAGCTGGCAGCTCGCCATTGCCCACCTGGCTCTCCTCGCGCACCTTGCATATCAAATAGATCAACAGCGCGCCGGCTATCGAGAAGAGCGCCAGCAGCTGGAAGGCCAATACCAACATGGTCATTGGCTCCATTATGACATTGCTGCAAGTGCAAAAGAAACGGCAAGCATTAGATTAAGTGACTCTGTCTCGCTCGCTCTACATGTCTCTAGTGGGGTAGTTAGGGATCTCTAGGTCCCCTTATTGTATAACTCTTCTGTGTTATGGCTGCAGGCGAACCAAGTGCGTTGCCCTGATTTGTGCACAAGTCGAGCATATATAACAGCCTATCATATCATGTCATATCGTATCATATTATCATATTATATGACATGATATCATAAGCCATGGATACATCTAAAAATAAACTCAAATTGCAGCCAAGCGGCGGCAGCTCAGTTGCTAACTGACTGACTTTACAAGATGTATATCAGCAGATACATATATATCTATATATATATATATATATATATATATATATAGTTGGCGCAGTTTCACTTTAATTATACGTTGAGCTATGTGCAACGCCAAGCAGCAACGACTCCAAACGCATCGAGTTACATCTGAAACAAACGACTTTTTCTTCTACTTTGTACAATTTCTATTTTATATTTATACCCTGTACGCATTGCACATGGGGTATGCTGGCAGCTGTAGCCAGCGTAAGCATAACAAAGCAGAAAAACCGATAAGTATCGATGTTGTTGGCCTAGTTTTAGTCATCGCAGAGTAGCGCTTAGTCCGGCTTTATTTTCACTATGTCTCTATATATTCACATATATCCTAATCTGCTTTTATCGCTCTTGGCTTTTGCTTCACATTTGATTCGCTTAATTATTGCGCGTTTTTCTTCCAATTTTTTACAATTTACGACGCTGCCTCGTCGACATGGTCATAGACTTGGCTGCCTACCCCCTGCCACCCACAACTGCAGCTACGCTTGCTTCACTCTGCCCCATCCCCATGCCCTTGCTTCGCTCGAACTGCGGCTCAGCAAACGTCTTCACTTGAAAACTAAAAGTTACAGACCATATAGGGGCTAGGCAGGCGTGTGTGTGTGTGTGTGTGTGTGTGCGCGTGTGTGGCTATAGACGCCATATGGACGCCAGCACCCAGTTGGTCTGCACACGTAGTTAGCGATGCGTGTCCAGCCCCAAAGCCCAAAAAGTTTCGTGCATTTAGCAATAAATGTTGTCTACGTGCTTCTCTCCCTCCCTCTCTCTCTTTCTCTCGCTCTCTCCCTCTGTCTTGCTTTGCATTTCACTGCACGCATCACAAAAACGTTGTCCGCTGCATAGCTCATTTATCCAGTTCAAAGTAAAAGTTGTAGTCGCCCTTTCGAAACCTTCGCTCCAGGGCTTCAAAGCTAGCCCTAGACAATCCTACACTAAGCAGATCTTCAGCTCTCTCTCTCTCTCTGTCTCCCTCCCGCTCACACTCTCGATCCAGCTTTGCGGCATTCAGCTGCCACTTGCCACTTGCCACTTGCCACTTGCCACTTGCCACTTTCTTCTTCCTCTTCTTGCGCTGCATTTTAACTGAATCTCAAATGCAACGCATCGCAGCTTTTGACTCTGATTTCGTTGACATGCGGAAATGGGTTTTGCCATATTTGTTTTTGCCACACTGTGCGTGAAACTGGCACTGGCACTGGCACTGGCACTGGCCGCACAGTGGCACTGAGCAAACATCCGCCTACGTTTGCCGTTACGCAATTAAAAAACAATTATATGCACACACATATAAGGCCTGCCCAGACACGCCCCCACCACCAGCACCACCACTACCACACGCCCCCCTCCCCCATCTCATAATGCAGCCAAAAATAAAGACAAAGCAAAGAAGACAACAACGACGCACTCTCTTCCGCATGAAAACGAACGACGAGTCTTAAGGCATTCATATAGATGGAAAGCTATATATATATCCATTCCATATTCCATATTCCATATTCCAGATTCCATACTCTATCTTTACTCTAAAAATATCTATATACATACAAATATATCCTTTAGATATTTGTCATTCATTTTCCACGCGTTTAGGTGGAATTCAGTAAGCTTTTGCAGCCATCTCTTGGCTTTTTAAATGTGGAATGACTTGGAATTTGGAACATTCATTTTACTCTCTAAAAACAGAAGTGTGAAGCTTTCTTTATGTTTTGGTTTTAGATAGTACATATATAATATATGGAATGGTTTGAAATATGGAACACTCAATTTGCTCTCTAAAAACAGAAATTTGAAGCTATTTATATATACATTTTTAATATATTTAGTGTATGGAACGTTTTGGAATATGGAATATTCAATAGGCTCTTTAAAGAGGGAAGTGTTAAGCTTTCTTTATATTTTCCTAATGAATATATATAATATATGAACCGGATTGGAATATGAAACACTGACTTTGCTGACAAAAACAGAAGCTTGACGTTTTATTTATTTTTGTTGTTACAAATTAATTATGTACAAATATATGGCTGGGATATGGAACGTTTTGGCATGTGGAACACTTCATTTAAAAAAAACAGAAGTTTTCTGCTTCATTTATTTATTTTTTATTTTTATTTTATTTTTTATTTGTATTTTTAGTTTATTTTTATTTTTATTTTATTTTTTATTTTTATTTTTATTTTATTTTTTATTTTTATTTTTATTTTATTCTTATTTTTATTTTTATTTTATTTCATTTTTTATTTTTATCTTTATTTTATTTTTTATTTTTATTTTATTTTTATTTTTATTTTTATTTTTATTTGTATTTTTATTTTTATTTTTATTTATATAGATTTAGTGTTTGGGAATATGAAACTGGCTTAGCCAAGGCTTCCGCCTTGTGGTTTCGCTTGTATATCAATTGAAGCTAGCTGCTGCTCAATTGGTCAACTCAATGCTCAATGCTCAATGCTCAATGCAACTGCCATCAGGTGCCGACCCAGTTCTGAGTTGTGGCCAATTGCAATGGCAGCTTTTGGCCAAATGGTCGTTAGCATAGCGTTGCATAAGCCAGATTGCATCAGGCAGGCTGCTTGTACGTTGGCTGTTGGCCCGATGGCTGGCCATGTTGCTTGTCAGTTATGTCAACTGGAATTGGTTCTAGTCGATTCAAGCTGTCAGCTCAGCATGTTGCTAATTAAGCTGCCGCTGCAGTGGCTAATTCACAATTGTTACTTGTTAATTGTGAATGCACTGAAATTATTCAATTATGTGAAATTGTTTGTCCATTGAACTTGCTGACTAAACTCAACTACGGTCAGTCAATCAGTCAGTCACTCAGTCTCTCCGGCCGTCTGACTGTCTGCCAAGCTGTTATAATTAAAAAATATATATAAGTATATAGATATAATTGGCTCGCACAGATCTCGCCATGCATGAGGCTTGTCAATTATGGCCAGCAATTCGTATGCTGAGATATGCGAGCCCAGCTTTGAGATAGCTCAAATTAAACGTGACATTCAGCGGCGGCAAAGCCTTCATTCACATTGCATAATGATAACTGGGCATAGTTTAGC
Source organism: Drosophila eohydei (assembly GCA_035045825.1). Classification (NCBI taxonomy): domain Eukaryota; kingdom Metazoa; phylum Arthropoda; class Insecta; order Diptera; family Drosophilidae; genus Drosophila; species Drosophila eohydei. The sequence goes on along the minus strand of JAWNOT010000036.1, from coordinate 1,854,516 downwards.
TTCCAGTTAAATTTAGCTGTACGGCAACACTGGCAGCTAAGCTCATGTTAAATTCATTAAGTTCAATTAAGCCAATTGCTATCATTCTTGGCATCTAGTCATGTTTAGCTAACACTTGACAAGCGCTTGTTCGGTTAAGTAAGCGTGCTATTCAGCCATTCAGCCATTCAGCCATTCAGCTATGCAGCAATTAAGCAACTGTTATCTTTCACATTCTACAATTATGCGCATTAAATGACTTTATATGCTTGACCGAATCATTTTAAAAGCTAATCGAGTCCAACAGGCACATCACGTTGGCTTGACAGGCTGTTAAAGCTTTACAAGCCACTTTAACATGCAGTTTTGCCTCTTAAGTGCCTGTTAATTGTCCGAGTCATTTAGCATTTTTATTGCTCAATTGTTATATTTAACAGCTAGCTACACTTTTACAAGCTACTTTAACATGCAGTTATTTCGTTTATATTTATTGTTCAACTCATTCTGAATGCCCGCAGAACTTAACACTTGCTTATTCAGAGGCTGTTCATTGTCTGGTGAAGAAAGAGAAGAAGCCTTTTCATATTTTATGTTACGCGTATTTCGTGTATAATCAAAGACATATATTCACATAATCTGAGCTGTTTGAACAATTGCTAAGCGCTCTTTTTCTCTTCTTCATCTTCTTCTTCGTCATTTAATTTTTATGTAAATCTGAACAGAAATCAAAGCTTATTGTTGGTCGAACAGTTGGGGTCATTGTGTTCGACTCCCTGTGGATAATGAGCTCTAGAAAAACAGAGACAGAGAGAGAGAGAGAGGGGGGGGGGGGAAAGGGAGAGGGAGAAAGACATAAAGATGGGGAAAGGGAACGAAAGGCAACGACAGGATATAGTTACAGATACAGATACAGATGCAGATGCAGATAAAGCTAAAAATACAGATACAGATACAGATGCAGATAAAGCTAAAGATACAATTATCTACAGCTACAGCTACAGATGCAGAATTGCAATGTCACACCTCGAGCTTCGCTTTCCATTAGTAAAGCCTTGTCTAGAATATATATATATATAGCTAGAGCTAGAGATATAGAAACCAAAATTTAGTGAGTGTGAGTCAAGTGCGCGTTGGGACTTGACTCTGTGCTTTGGCAGTTCAAGTTTAGCTTTTAATCACTTTGAAGCTAATTTCATCTGACGACGGCTCATAAAAAATGAGATACAACTGTGAGTGAGTTGAGTCAAGGGGGCTTCGGTTAATGTACCATATGAGGCATACACATAGATGTAGAGCTGTCAATGATAATCTCGCATAAATAGAACAAATATATATACAGCCAAAAGATACACTTGTATACATAAGATTTGCTAAGCTTGCTAAATATATCATACACTCATAGATACATTCTAGCTATTGCAATTAATAGATATTCGAATTATAATCCAACATATTATTATTTCAATTATCTACAGTCTACAGCCCTTATATAGGGCTAAGCATAGTTTGTTAAATATCTATAAATACCGTAGATACAATTGCTGACAGTTAGTTGAGCAACAGATACAAATGTATCTGCAGATATTTCCCTCAGCTGTCCTCTAGATCTGTGAGCTGCGCTCATATAACTTCATAGTTGAACTCAGTCAGACACTCTTTGCCTCTCTCTCTTATTCTCTTTCTCACTCTTTCTCTCCTTCCCCTCTCTCTCTCGCTATTCATTTGATTTACATTCAATCATTGATCTACAGCTTTCTTGAAAATTGAATTTTTGTTATGAGCAAATCTCTCTCATTCTCTCTCTCCCTCTCTCTCTCTCTGTCACTCCTTATCTCTCTCACGCTCTCGCTTTTGGCATACTTGTAACTTTTGTATCTTGAATTGGTTTTGTTGCTTTTGCGTCGTGTCCTAATCGTGCATTAGTCACAAAGTCTGCCAAAGCCGTGTTTTGTTTTATTTTGTTTTGCTTTGTTGTTTTTTATTTTATGGCTTCATGGCAGCCATGTTGTGCAGGGTGTGTTACACACACACACACACAGAGAGACAGGTGTGTGTCTGTGCATACCTATAAAATATGTTAATTGCGACATTTGCTGATTTGTTGTGGCTATTTCAGCAGCAGCAGCAGCAGCACAATTGTTGCTATTGTTGCTGTTGCTGTTGCTGCTGTTGTTTTAACATTCAAGCCAAATATGTCAGCCTTGTCTCGCATCCATAACCATCCACAATCCATATCCACACATTCATATGCTCAACTGCTGCATTGCGCTCTCCCATGCCTGTGAGCGTTGTCTTATTAATCACAATATTGCGCATACGCAGCGTATTGCAGCTTTCGCAGAGGCGTTTTATTTTTAGATCAGACAGATCGATGATGCGCCGCTGGTGATGAATTAAAGTCTCATTAGACACAGCCGAGCTCATGGCCTATACCCTGTAATTTGTTCAACTGGGTATATAGAATCGCAAGGCATGCAGTTGTTGCCTCAGCTCAGCTCAGCTGGAATGTGACTCCTTCCCATCTCAAAGTTGATAGGTGTTTGGCTTTGTGTCTTATATAAGCGCTGTCTGCTCACAGCACGTAAATCTAATCAATTCAACGAAACCCAAATCGAAAACGAATTTCCACATTTTGTTTTTGTTTTTTATTTGCCGCTTTAATAACTTTTTAGACGTGCATTGAAATTCCACTGAATAATGGGCCAAATAGCGAAAATTGTTCGTTAAACGAGCAAAAAGAAAAAAAGTTAATAAAAAAACAACAAAGAAAATTGAAGGAAAACATTGCAGAAATAAAAACAAAAGCAAAACTTGTGGAAAGTGAAAAAGCAACACTCGACGAACCAGCGCGAATTGCAATTGCAATTGCAATTGCAATTTTTCCTCTGTTTCTACTTCTCTTTTCACGAAGTTGGCTAATTGCTTTAATTAAAGAATCGAAGAAAACAAACAAACCAAAAAATATGAGTGAAATATATGAAACTCGAGTAGCCCAATTAATTTGCACCTCAAGTCTTGAGCAGCGAAACCAGAAAACAGAAGTAAAAACTAAGATATTGAGCTATGGGTGCACAGCTAACAGATACCCTGTAGAGTGAGAGAGAGAGAGAGGAGTAGAGAGTGGGATTGAAAGATGAAGAGAGAAGGAAAGAAAAAGAGAGAGAGAGATACAAATAGAGAGAGAGATAGAGAGAGAGAGAGAGAGAGAGAGAGAGGAGTAGAGAGTGGGATTGAAAGATGAAGAGAGATGGAAAGAAAAAGAGAGAGAGAGATACAAATAGAGAGAGAGAGAGAGAGAGAGACATCGAGAGACATCGAGAGGCAGAGAGATGCCTGGAACCAGTCAGTCGCTCAATCAATCAAAAATTAACATTATTTGCTAATTACTCGAGAGGGCTTAAACAGTTGAATGAAACATCAAACAGTAGATCAAGTCATATTGATAAATACACACGATCGCTCATACCCATTTGCTTGATCGTGCTACAGGGTATGCCAAACAGGTGCCAATGAGCCGCATTCAAATGAAGCTCCCGACCAGTTGGCGTCAAAAATGAGCTTTTTACAAAACATATATGTAAATATATATAAAGAAATATATATACAATTATATACACTTATGTATCTGTACACAGATATACGTATATATGTATTTAGAGGTGTGTATAAGTAGTACAAGTATCTTTCGTAGTCGCATAACTCAGCGTATCTGTTTTTTTTTTTTTTTGTTTATTTTGTGTTTTGTTTTGAGTTTCGGGCTCGTTTGGCGATTTCTTTCTGTTTAACACATTTTGGACACGCATCGCCAGCCGCGACTGTGCGAGAGTGCTAATTTGGCTCAAGCTGTCTTCGCTCCCCTCCTGCGTGGCCAGGCGTCTGCCACAGCACCCAACGCCCCTGGAACGCCTTCAAATCGATTGATGTGACCCAAATATTGAATATCGCCTCCAACAGATGCTTCCAGATACAGAAACTCAAAACCAAAGTGAAAATATGCTAAATTCGTGTAATATTTTGGCAAGCCACTCTCTCTCTCTCTCTCTCTCTCTCTCTCTTTGTCTCTCTCTGTTCCACTTCATTCTCCCTCTCTCTGTCTCTCTTTCTCGCACTGTTCCTGCCTCGCTCATTGCGTAGGTGGCGTCATGTTATGCATTTCAATATAATTTCCAGCTTAAGCATTTGTTTCTCTTTCTCATTCCCTATTTGCGTCTATTTCTGCTTTTGTCTAGGCTTCAAATAATCGCGTCGTCTCAGGGGTTTCGGTTCCAACGATCCCCCAATAAAAAAAAACACGCTAATAAATCATTTCATAATTATACTAATGATAATGCTAATGCTAATGCTAATGCTAATGCAAATGCTAATGCTAATGCTAATGCTAATGCTAATGCGAATGCTAATGCTAATGCTAATGCTAATGCTAATACTAAGACCAATACTAATATCAATACTAATACCAATGCTAATACTAATACAAATACTAATAATAATAATACTAATGCTAATATCACTACTAATACTAATATTAATACTAATACTAATGCAATTGCATCGCTCATTTCAGGCTGCTAATAGTGACCATGAACATGATAATGAAGCTAATGACAATGCTAATGGGAATGATGCTGCTGCAGCTGCAGCTGATGATGACGACGCTGCTTGTTGCCCACAGCAAACTGATCAGCAATATTATCATTGTCATGATCATCGTTATGATCATAATCATGATCATGAACATGGGCAATAAACACTCAGCAATTTTCACCGAGTTCGCTGAACTCTTCGATTCGTTTACTCACGGCAACAACAACAAAGTTGTCTGCGTTGTCGAAATAAAACGAAATGTTTATTGTAATAATGCCACCCACCCACAATTCATAGGTTTCTACTATATATATGTATATAGTATATAAACATCAAAGGCAATTTTCAGCATTAAGCGAGTAAATTACATATTTTCAAGTTCATGTCGAGCGAACGGCTGTTGTCGATATGAAAAGACTTTTCTTTTAGTCACTCTCAGACTGAGAACTCAATGCAGTGACTGGCACACTTTAAAGCAAGCATAATTCAATCTGAAGTTGTCACAGATCTTAGAAAGTTCTTCAAATGTTTGAATTGCTTTGAAGTTTTTCCAATCGATCAACAAAACAAAAATTTAGATTAGAATTCTTCAACTGGATATAGAGCCTATATATACTCACTTACATTCTTTCGCTGTAGAGTATTTGTCTCTTGTCAGCGTGTCGGAAGATTAGATCATTCGCGAGCTGAGCTAAGCGCGGGCGTTGACGATGACAGCACAACGGGGCGTATGACAAATGTGAAAAGATTCAAGACTCGAGCTGACAGCTGTCAGCTGACTGTGAAGCAACGAGTCGCGAGTCGCCGTCTGACATTGGCTTAATCAAATCGTCACACAGATCTATGTGGAGCAACTGCTAGGAATGTCAAGCTCAACCTAACGGTTAGACATTCCCAGCTCTTCAAGGAATATTTCAAATGAAAATTGTACAGATGCCAAGTTGAGAGGCATATAGGAGCGATCTTCTATAACCTGTGCAGCTGCATCTTTATAGATCTTCATTGTCAGCATATGCAAAGCAAGTTGTGCTGAATTCTTATTGGATCAGCTTGAACTTCATAGAGGCAAGCAGACAGGTGGATAATGGCATAGATAAACCTTTATATATGCAGATGCATAGAGCTCTAAGTGTATGCATAGTAATCAGTTCAACTATATCTTTGCTATATAGAAAGAGGAATTTTGGTAATTGTTAAGTTGAGTCAATTATGATATAGCTATACTAGAAGAGTTTTATAGTTCCTTATATATAATAAATATATATATATATATCAAGTCTAATATGAATCTGCTGCTTCCATCGTGGCTCTGTTTAGTTTCTATTTTCCAGTTTCCAGTTTCTCAGTTAATGCGATTTGGTATTTATATTTGATAATTTAATCAACTTGGGCTTAACAATTATGATGGACTACATATATATATATAGTTATATAGTTATATAGTTATAGCCATGCAATTGCTGGCATAAATCGCATGTCGCGCATACGTCACAGTGCATCGCATCGCTTCGCATCGCATTATAATAATCGCATATGGAATTTGTTGAGGATGAGGTAATACGCCCCTTCGTCTGGCTCTCGTCTAGCCCCCATAGATCTGAAGTTTTCACACGCTTTTCGAAGTTGTTGTTTATTTGTCTCTCTTTCTTTTTCGTAGTTTTTATAAGCCATTCAAGTGGATATTTGATTTAGGGCCGCGTTTTATTGGCCAACTTGGCTGCTGACTGATTTTTGATGAACCTTTTTATTATTATTATATTATTATTATTTTGTTGCCTTTGCACATTTTATCTGTCGTTTAACTTAACTGTTGTAAATTTGTCGTTTTCTTCGGTTTTCATGGGTCGCTTTATCGCCTATTACCAGATAGATTACCGCATTTCGTACGCCTCTCGGCGCTTTCTCATGTTAATGAAGCTCTTCTCATTATGCAAACTAGCGAACAACTCTCCGTGGACCACACACACAGATACACACACACACACACACACACACACACATACATAAGTTGCTTTTATAGCCTTCGAGTTAAGAATGCGGTTTCTGCCGCTAGGTGTCGCTTATTACTGTTCTATCATTGAATGAAGCTATATGAACAAGCATATATATTTCATATGTATATGTGTATTATATATATGTCTATATATGCGTATCTTTTCGATATATATGTATATAGTTTTGTATCACTATGCCTCTAGAGCCTTAAAGTCTCCTTATTTTCAGAGCGATCGATAACTTTGGCAATTTTCTAGAAAATCGATTTCGATTGGTATCAAACTTATGTTGGTCGAGTTGTGCTCACCTGCGGCCTCTTCCCATATTTGTAACATTCTCAGCCCAATTCACTTGCAACATATTTCGATTGCTCAATTGAAAAATTCTGCATTTCATTTCGAAATTGGTCTTCGAATTGAATTGTGTACCAATTATAATTGCTATTTCGATTGTTTTTCATTTTCCATTTTCAGTTTTATTATTCTCGGCTTTATTTTTTTTCTACTCTCTGCAATTGCAGTGGAAAAACTTAACGCTCGATTCAGCGTTAAAATTGCTTTGTGCCACTTTCAAGTTGCATTTGGTTTTTCTTCTCCTTCTTCTTCTTCTTCTTCTTGTTTTTGTTTACTTCTACTTCTGCTAGCTATTGTTTTTGTGTGCTCTGAGTCTGTGGACAAAGTGCGAACTGGGTAGATGAGCTTTGCTCAAATTGTTTTGGCCAAAAACTCAGAAAACTTTTCGAAAACACATCAGTTTTCGAACTCGAAATTAATGGAAAATTTTGAAAGAAATAGAGGTTTTCCAACTGGCATAGATAACACTTAAATTATGTTTGATTTTCGTAAAAGAGACACTTTCGAACTCGAAATATCAGATTTTCGAACTGGCAAATTTTCGAAATTAAGATCTTATCGAACTGCAAGTATACATCTATCTATCTATATATCTTGTATGACAGATAATATGATATATATATATATATATGGCAAGTGCAGGGTATCTAGGAGTCGATAACATCCGCTTGTCTGCCGTTTCTATTTCTATTTGTAAGACGTCAATTGCTTTAAACAATCAGCTCACAACGAGCTGCCAAATTGCATTGAGACAGGTGCGCAGCTCGAGTGCTTTGTAGGGCTTTGCTGCGAGAAGTGGCTCGATAAGGCCCGATTTGTTTGCTGGATGTATACATAAATATATATATATATATATATATATATATAAATATATATATATGTGTGCATAGAATAGAAGTTCTAAAAAATGTCACGAATGTCACGTTTGTCTAGCGAGCATAAAAATTCGAATGGATTAGCATTACGACTCGATAGCATTCTATCGAAATGACAAAAGCTCTCAATAGAGCATATTTTGAATGTGTTGCAATTGTTAGCGAGAGAGCACTTAAAGGCTATAAACAATATAGAACAATGCTGAATAGTTCAGTTGGACAACATTTAGCATCTAGCGACGACGATGACTAGAAGGTGAATGCTCTCATAGACTGAGATACTTCAGCTCAAGGCTGCGACCGACTCTATGTCCAGACATGTCTATACCATGCGCTCTATGCCCATCAGTCTGAGTGCAGCTGGGTTATCATAGTTTAAGGAACTGCCATTGAAGTTGGCCAAAACAGACGTCAGACATCAGACATCAGACGTCTCCCCCTTTTACTCCAACTGCCTTCCACAGTGGCGCATGCGTGCCAAAAACACATTAAAATTGATATATATATATATATATATATATATATATATATATATATATATATATATATATATATATATATATGTAGTTATACGAATAAAAAACACTTTCAAAAAGCATTGCAAATTAGTTTTAACAATCAACATTTTTGTTTTTGTTTTTAAATTGCATTTTATTTTAAGTTTCTGCTGCTTCTTCTTCGTTTTTTTAGTAGCTGCCAAAGTCGAAGCCTGTCAGGAATTTTAATCGAGTTTTGATTGTTTTTTATACCCTTGCATTTAGGTACATAGCTTGCAAGTGTGTCACGACTGTTAGAGGTCTTTGGCATACGTAAGTAGACTAAAGGGGAATATTTAGATATATATCTATAGGGTGAGAGACAGAGGAAGCTGGGAGAGAAAGAGCAAGAGATAGAAAAGATAGAGAGAGAAAGAAATGATGAAATAGGACGCGTATAGGAAGAAGAGACAGAGAGAGGCAGGGAGAGAGGAAAGAGATATAGATATATATGGGGTAAGATAAAGAGAGTTGGATACATATAGATAATCAAAGATATAGTTATATACTTATCAAAGTACACAGATATATAGAAACAGAAAGGATTGAGGCGTAGATATATAGAAAGATGAAAAGACAAAAAAAATCCATATGATAGATCGATCTATAAGTGGATAGACAGATGGAAAATATACATGTTTATGCATATGCTTAGCTAGATGGATATAGAAATGGCTATAGATTTATAGATGATAGCATATATAGGCAGATAGTCGTACTCTGTAGATATATATAGATATAAAGCAAGCAGCATATTAATTTATTTATAGAGTTTCTTCTTAGAGTCTACCAAATCTATTATCTAAACTTGAGACAGTTTTTCAAGTATAAATCTTATTTCTGCATTGCTTGGAGAATGTTGAGAAATCAATCCTAACAAATGAAACGATATCTGAGAGGCAACTTGATTTTTTATCTATATTAAATATAGCATTTTGTTTAGGAACCATTGAAGGGTATTTAAGCTTCTGCAATGCCAGCTTTTATTATTATTATTTTTTTTTGTTTTAATTTTTAATTTTTTTGCTTTCGGTTTTCGATTTCCATTTCAGTGCGAATGGACAAAAATCAATTTTGCTTTTTATTTGTTTTTGAGTTTCATTTATGGATTGCGACTGTAGTATTTATAAATAACTTGGCGAATTCGATGCCAAATCCAATTCCGAATCCGAATCCGATTCCGGGCGACTGCAGCTGGGGGCAGCCACTCGAGCGTCCTATTTGGAATAGTCGTCGTCTTTGTTGTTGTTGTTGTTGCTTTCCGCCAATTATGGACACAGAGTCGTCGTCAATTTGAAATTTCACTTTTTTCAAATATTTTTTCTTATATTTGTTTTGTACTCGTTTGAACTCTCGACGGAGAGACACAAAAGCGTCGGACTTGGCCGCTTGGCATTCGGAGCGCAAGTGCAGCTGAGGGCTGGCAACGGAGCAAGTGCATGGGAATGGGAATGGGAATGGGAATGGAATGGGCATGGGTATGGGTATGGGATGATTTGCAATAAACTGGCTAATAGCCAGATTTGCAGCAGCAGCAGCAGCAGCAGCATGAACAACGAGCAGCTTCAACAAGTTAGCCAGCCAAGCAGACACAAGTTATAATTAAAGCTTCGCTTTCACCTCTTTCAATTGTCGAATACTTAGGAGCACTTAGTGCTGACTTACCAGCAACAACAACAACAACAACAACAACAGCAGCAGCAGCAGCAGCGCTAGAGTCTTAAGGATTTGTTATGTGTGTTGCTCAACACTGACGGATCTACGACGAGAGCAGGTCAGCGCAGAAAGTGTTCTAAGTTGCCCAGTTTTGACTTGATACGTGTCTTTAATGTGTTAGCCAACACTGTTTTAGCTTTATAAACAGCTGTAGCTGAAGTTCGCTCGAATTGATGCAGTTTAACTATATGCTGTCCTTAACCAACACTGCTTTCCAATACAGCTTATTAAATACAAGTTTTCTTTCTGGCTTCGAACTGTTCTGCAGTAGGCAGCTTTAGCATTGGCATTGACCAATACTGTCAGTTCAGTTGCTTCGAATTGATCAACACTGCTACACAAACTCGGTTGCCTACAGCCCCATCTTACGTTAACCAACACTTGCTTAAGCTGTTTTACAACATTAAAAGTTGAGCTTCAAGCATTTTGGCAAATTTTGAACTATTACAAAAACTTAGCTTGATTTCTAATAAGTTTGTTAATTGATTTCGGTGTTAATCAACACTGGTGACTAAGTTGTCAAAACGTTTTACAACACTAATAAGCGAGCTGCCAGCAATGGAAGTTGATTGACTCGCAGATATATTTCATCTCACTTATTATAGGAATTGGCCTTTAGCGTTAGCCAACACTAGTTAGCCAACTAATAAGTACTTTACAATACTAACAATTTGGCTTTTAATTCAAGACTCGTTACTCCATTGGACGAACAACTCTAATTGGGCTGGCCTTGTCTCTCATTTTGGGCCCACCTCCGGGTGGTCTCGACTAAGTGGCCTGAACCCGCTCGCCCCACGCCTTTACAGCTGCCCAATTACAGTTTTGTTGCTGGTATTTTTATGGCCAAAAACCTGTCGATACGCCAGAATGAAGCCAGAGACACGCGTGTAGATTTGAGCTATGCACAGACAGAGAAACAGATTGAGATATAGCTGAGGCAAGCCCATAGACTTGCATATGTATGTGTATGCATATGGATATTTTAGGTATTTTATGTGTGTGTGTGTGCGTGTGTGTGCGTGTGTGTGTCTGCTTGTCTTTCAGCTGCCATAGTCAAGATTGTCTATTTGTTAAGCTATCTCGCATGTTTGAGCAATGACCTCAACTGTTTGTTTATTGTTTTTTTTTTCTTCTCTTTTATTTTTTTGTCGTCGTCTCGTTCGTGCGTGGAATTTCTTTAGAGATCTTAACTTGCGGCTTGTCTTGTAAGTGTCAAAAAACGCAAGAGAGAAAAACAAAACAGAAAAAAGTTGTGTGCAACAACTCAATGCTCGATTCGCTTAAGATCAAAGTTCAACTTGCAACTTGCTGCACATCAACATGTTTCCATTTCAATTTCAATTTCAATCAGTTTCGCATTCAATCACCATCGAGTGTTAGGCTAAGTACGTTCAATAGAGCATCCATCGAATGTTGGTCAAGTGTTTCTGTCTCTCTCCTTCTCTCTCTCTCTCTCTTTCGCTCTCTTTCTCGCTCTTGCGCTGACCTTTTAAAAACTCATTTGGACACATGTCTGCTATACCCTGGAAGCATTCTGATAGGGTCTTTTATTGTAGGTTCGATTACAATATTAGCTAAGCTAAGTTTTGAGTTGAAACTGAATAAATTTTGTCATTGATCGAAGCTTAAATTGAAACAAGTTTAAGTTTTATTGAAGTGAATTGTAAATGAATTTGAAATTGAATTCGAAATTGAAACCGAAATGTGAATTCAAATCAAAATTCAATTGAAAATGAATTCGAAATTGAATTGAAATTGAATTCGAAATTGACACTGAAATTGGACCTAAATTAAATAGAAAATTAATTCAAAAGTGAATTGAAATTTAAATAAAAATTCAGTTGAAAATGAATTCGAAATTGGATTGAATTAGAATGGAAAATATGATATACAAATAAAATATACACATATCAAAAAAAGGTCTACGAATGGAATTACAGAAAAGTCATAGGGAATAAGAATCAATATGATATTATGTTGTTTCGATTCAAAATAGAACTAGACTTCAAAACAAGTTAGATTTGTTCAGATCATAAGATCGTATTAAAACTTTAAGTTTCGATTTCTTCTATTATCAAGTTTGTTTGGCATTAGCGATGATAATTTCCATACAACCAACAGCAATACGATTTTAAAGCAATTCCTGTAAATTTGAAGAGTTGTTATCGTCAAAAGTTGCTTCATAGATACTTCCAAAAGCAGACACACATACAGAGCCTTACGCACTGCCCCCCATTTCAGCAAAAGGCCAGAAGCGTAAGATTAGAAAGTTTTGCTTTTGCTCGCATTGTCAGGGTATCTTCTAGCTGGGCACTACCAAGTGGAGCTGTTTCTCTCTTGTCTTTTAATTTGTGTATTGTGAATGCTATAATATTAGTCTGCGTGTTGTTGACCAAGCTTTTTAAAACAAGAATTGACAAGAAGAATGTGTTTTGTTTTTGTTTTTGTTTCTTGTTTTTATTTATGTTTTTTCTTTTTTTTAACAAAAATTCATTTGCATACGCATACAACAGGTATTTTTGTTGTTGTTGTTGCTGTTAAAGTTAAGATTGATGATTTTAAGCGATTCGGCACGAGCGAGACGCACGGCTTTTTTTCTGAGGCCGTTTTTCTGGCATTCCGCATTCAACTTCCCCCATCCCGCCCTCCTCTCCCCCGCCCTGAGCCCCTCTGAAGTTCACATAAAATAGCTGATGCGATTCTTTTGCATATGAATGCTTATAGCTTGGCTTAGAAAATGTAGACGATTCCCCTCTTGCGCTTCGATGTGAATCTTGCAGACATTATCTCATGTGGTTATCTCATCTCGACTGAACAAAACACAAAAATTAATAAATAAAGCTGATTCGGCACACATTTCGAAATGCAGTTATGCGCTAATGAACTGTTGTCGCTACGATTAATAATCGACTTATCGATAAGTTTTGCTTGAGTGCGCAATGCGTCTATCGAATCGGGTTTGAAAGTCAGCAACACTTTGACATTGAATCGAACTCTAAGGGGAGCAAGAAGAGCAGCAGGAGTAGGGTGTGGGGGTCAACTTTTATGTACGGACTCTATATGTATGTTTATGTATGTATGTATATATCTTACCCTTGATTAGGTTCGCGTGCCGCAAATGAAGATCAAATTCGATTCCTTGATATTTGTTTTTGGTCTCGCTCCGTTTAGCAGCAATTAATATATATGTATAAGAAACAACTCTATAATATAGGCAAAAGAAATAAGCGAATAACGAATTTTATGGCTGAGCAAGACGAAACTATGAACAACAATAACAAAAAAAAAAAAAAAACAACAACACACACACAGAGACAAAAAAATAAATATGCAAATCTTCAATAAATTTAAATTGATGGTCAGCAAATGAAAAAAAAGGAAATCAAAGCAAATTTCTTGCTTTGCATTAGAGAAAAAAAAAACAAAACAAAATTAAATAAATAACAACAAAATCACATTAAAACGGTCTTTGAGTATATTCGTTTTGTGGAATGGGCCCGCCTTCGGTTTCGGCTCTGGCAACGACTTGCATCGGTTTCTGTTTCAATTTCAATTTCAGTTTCGGTTTGTGGCGGCGGCTGCTCTTTACCAAATTTCACGCACAGTTTCGCACAGCGACACAGACTCGTTTCTCGAATTCGAACTCGACTTCGAATATCGTTGCTCGGGCTCAGGCAGCTTTGTCAAACGCTTTAAGATACCAACTTGGCGCGTTCAGCTCGTACCGAAGACTGTCTGGCTGCTTAAGCCGCTGCCCAAGCCAGAGCTCAGTTGCTACTTCGTGAGCACATCCGAGCGCTGCCGAGCTACAGCCGCTGCTGCTTCGTGTTTACTGGCAGCTGCTCAGTTTACGTTGTTGTTGTTATTTTTGCTGCCCGTTCGCCATTTCGTTAAAGGCGACAAAATGTCAAATCAATGCGATATGTGATCCTCGCAGCTAGCGCCTTCTATACCCTGGGTAGAATTGAGAGCTGGGCTGAATTGAATCCTGTGAGTATATCTGTAACAGGCAAAGCTACGCCCTAAAGTATACAATATTCGTTTGACCTACATGAGGCAGATGTTGAGTTGAAATTCGAACGTAGTTAAATAGTTATTCACAAAATAGAATCTATTTGGATAGACACGTTTTTTAGGTATATAAATTAGTTATGGTACACAGTTTAAGAGGTATCCTTTAGTCGAACATGCTTATTTGAAGCCATTTTGTCTTGTATATTTTTGTTTGCAGCAGCGACAACAGCTACAACTGGTTTTACAGTTTAGTTTAGCAGTACGTATTGCCTGCCTGCCTGCCTTTCCTGCCAATGTTCCAGTTTCGTTCGTAGCCAAATTATTTGCCAATTGGATTTCGCGTTGTCTTGTGACCGAACTCGAATTTTTGTTTTGTTTTGTTTTGCTCGTTTTTTTTTTGTTTGAGCTAAGTAAATTTCTTTATCATGGCTCGTCTTATCTCGCCAAGTCTTCATTAACAGTTCATGAAGAATGTTTAACAGATGGTTTCTGCTCTTCACCGAGCTTCCGTAAAGCCATTAATGGATATTGAAGGTTTCGTAGTCGTTCTATTGGAAACGAATTTTAGAAAGCTCCAGAAACCTAAAGTTAAAGGGAAAACAAGTTGTCCTTGATGAGAACTCTCCTTAGAGAGGTGTCGAAATAGTTTGTCTTGGAATTTCCAACTGGAATTGTCGTTGCTCTGGCTAGCTGGAAGCTTGTGTGCTGTGCTTGTGCCATATCTGAAACGTTTTGCTCCAATTGCAATATGGCCAGTGTCACGCCCATTTAAGCGGATTGCATCGGCCGCAAGAGGCCATTTGTTAGCCAATGTGGGCCACAGAATACAGAACCTGGCACTTGGAATGCACCCGTTGATGACGGAGCAACTTAAGTGTTGCCACTAACGCAGCTAGGCCGGAACGAGCCCATGCCAAGACAGAGACACAGAGAAGGAGAGCGAGAGAGAGATAGAGAGAGAAAGAGAGGTGCAGCGAAAACACTTGGCCGCTTGTCATCCGCATATTTGTGACCACAGCTTGGCTGCACTTCAATGAGCCCCAAGCCCGATGAAGAAGAAACCACCATGGAGCAGGCTGCCCGACTTCAACATACCCTGTGCTCAAGATCAAGCAGCTGTGCAGAGTTTTCTTAATAACAATCTCAAATACGTATATATAATTCCTGACTGTCTCCTCTTTGATATTAAAAACGCAATACTAAAAACCGATAAATATCGATAAATACACCTGCACTGCAACACGGCTGTCAGCATTATAGGGTATGCGAAAAATGAACAGAAAAATAAAAACAGCAAACACAAAACTTTCTGCTGCAGCCATTAAAATTGGCCTGGCCTGGCCAAGACGGAGTCAGCAGCAATGCAAGCTAGAGCCCAAAAACCTGTTATCGATTTGAGGAAAATCTCATATAAATGCAGCTGTATATATATATTTTCCATGTGTGTGTGTGAGCTGGAAATTCGAAAAACTTTCAATAATGCCCGTGCCAAGCGATTGGGAAACGTGAGAAGCGGCTCCAATTGCTTTTGCTATTGGCTTTGATCATCATCAGCAGCAACAGCAGCAACAGCAACAACGACAATTGCAAACAAGTTTTTCCAGTGCGAATGTCAATCTGTTGACTGGATGCCAGGATCGCAGATGCACAGCAAAAGATACAAAGATACAAATATGCAAAAGATACAAACGATGCCAAAGATACGCGACTTCATTTGCAGCTTGACTGACTGAGCCAGTGCCAGGGCAACAAGCGACCAACAACCTTTGTCATAATTCACGTCAAAGAAACGTCACAAGAATGCAAATAAACACTAAAAGAAGAAAAAGAAGAAGAAGTAGAAGTAGAAGTGGAACGGGTATAAATGACGGCGGGTTGCTCTGTTTGACAGCTCTTAGACTGTAGATAAAGAGAATATTCAAATATCAAACCAAAGACAAACGGGTATAACCGACCGCCAAAGAGCAGTATAAGTATTAATATAAGTAAAAGTATAAGTATAAGTATAAGTATAAGTATAAGTATAAGTATAAGTATAAGTATAAGTATAAGTATAAGTATAAGTATAAGTATAAGTATAAGTATAAGTATAAGTATAAGTATAAGTATAAGTATAAGTATAAGTATAAGTATAAGTATAAGTATAAGTATAAGTATAAGTATAAGTATAAGTATAAGTATAAGTATAAGTATACGTATAAGTATAAGTATAAGTATAAGTATAAGTATAAGTAAAAGTATAAGTACTCCAAGGAGTATCTTCTAGTGAGTCAGCCTATTAATTCAGAGAGTTATATGTTAGATAGACATAAATGGGCCATTAAAGCTCTTCAAAGAGCTAACAGGTTCTTTCCAATATAACTCATGATAATTATACAATAATGTCTTATAATGCCTTATAATATATAATGGATCTAATCATCCTATAATTGCTAAAGATTTCATCAGTTATACAGCACAGACACTTGAGAGCAAATTACGCAAGCATTTTTGCAAACATGATCTCAGTTAATTGCAAACAACAACAACAGCAGCAGTAGCAGAAACAACAGAACAACAGCAAAACAAGTTAAAGGTGTGCGTAGCATCTTCTGCTTGGAATGTAAGCGATTCCAATTGCAGATTCTTATTGGCATTCTCAAGCGCCCACGCACTGTCTATGGATATTTGGATTCCGCTTGCTTAAACAAATACAAATTTATGAAATCTTTTTTCTTTGACATTTTTGGCATTTTGAAACACGTTTACAGGTGTTCGCTGCTGTCGTTGTTGTTGTACCTGCAAGTTTATGTCAGTAAATACGAACGTGTAGCCAAACGAGTTTCGAAATGTGCGATCTTTTTTTTCAACTAGGTAATATTCATATGTTTAGCTACTGCAGCAGTGGGCATATGCACTCAAACAGCTCATATGTAACGCTTTCAACTGACTGCGTATTGTGTATATGTACTTCGCGCTCTCTCTTTCTCTTTATTTTGCTGTCCCTCACTCTAACTCTAGGGTAACTCTAGGCTGTGTATACATGGGCTTAACTCAGATTCGGTTTTCTATCTCGCTTTTTCTTTTCGCTATAAAACATGTTCCCATTGCCAATTTGAATATGTCGAAACTATAAAAAAAAGCTTCCCCTGCTGCTGTGCGCTTCCCTGTTGCTTTCATTACCCAATTGGAATTGCGTGCTTCCTCTGCGCTCATACACCAATTGGAATATATTTTCTTCATCAATTCAATTCTCATTAGAATCTTTTGCCGTGCCTTCTTCCTTCTTTCCCTTGTTCCCACCAGTTGATCATATACCTAACTTTGAGTTTTGCCTGTTCCCTTCTGTTCCACTGTACTCATCTCTGATCTGCTATTTCACATTGGAATCTATTTCGGTTCTCTACCCAGTCTTTGTTACCATAGTTTCCAATTGGAATGTCGTTGCCTTCACCCTTCCCTGCTCTCTTCGTTTCTTTCATTGGAATCTCTTTGCAATCTTTCCTATTGCCTTTGTTCCAATTGGAACATGTCTCCTTTTCCATTTCCATTTCATTCCACATTGCCATATATTCTTAAACCATGTCCAATTGGAATCTCTCCCTGCTCTCCTCCATTCCATTCCGAATCTTTTGTGTCTGCCAATTGCATTAAGTTTTATTCACAATTTTAACGAGAATATTTTTTCTATACAATAAATTGATGTTAAGTTGCTTCTTGGCTATCTACCAACTTCCCGAATAGGCATTCGCTTTGGCATAGGCATTGCTGCCGCTGCCGCCGCCTCCTCCATAGCTGTAGCTGTTGGCGCTGCTGCTGGCATAGGAGCCGCCTCCACCACCTCCTCCGCCGCCCCAGTGTGGAGAGCCGCCACCACCACCGCCACCATGGTGTCCGCCACCGCCACCGTAGTGTCCACCTCCGCCGCCGCCGCCACCATGGTAGCCACCTCCACCGCCGCCGCCTTGATAGATCGGCTTGACCACGTACACTTCAATTCTGGGCGGTGGCTTATACCCGCCGCCACCACCACCATGATGACCGCCGCCACCACCGCCGCCTGGATAGCCACCGCCGCCGCCACCGTAGCCACCGCCGTAGCCACCGCCACCGCCAAAGCCGCCACCGCCGCCAAAGCCGCCGCCACCGCCACCACCAAAACCGCCGCCGCCGCCACCACCTCCATGTCCAAAGAGCAGCTTCTTCTTCAGCTGCAACAGCGAGGGCGTGACCAGGGCCAGGCAGCTGCTAACGAGCAGCCACGTCAAGAGCAGTCTCCAGTGTTGCATCGCAGTTAAAAGCAGTTCCGGCTTCTGTCTGTGTCTGCGTCTGTTTCTATGTCTGTTTCTGCTACTGTTTCACTCCAATGTAGATTCCAAGCAACCGCTGCTAGACAACTAAGCGAACTGCTGCTCATCCCCGGCCAATTTATAAAGGTTCTCAGCTTGGGCTGCCATTGTTTTTGGCCCGTTTAAAAGTCGTCATCCATAGCGCATTTTTCTCGCCGGATGCACTGCAAGCTGCATCACTTATACAGCAGCAGCAGCAACAACAACAAGCAGCAGTAGCAACTATTTGCTTAGCCATCTCGCTCAGCTCATCAGTCGAGGGTAAGCCACGTTGGCAGCAGCAGCCGCTACTAACTGGCTGTTAAATGATTGGCAGTCAAATTTAACAGCTGGTTACAAATGCTGACAGGTCGATAGATCAGTCTGCCCTTCCGTCAGACTCTCAGTCATTAAAGCTGTTCATCAATCTATCAATCAATCATCAATCAATCATGAATTAGTCTCTCATTCAGTAAGTCTGTCAATCACTCTATCTGTCAGTCAATTGTATAGTCAATCAGTCTGCCATTCAAGCAATCAATCTCTCTGTCAATCAGCCTGTCTGTATATACGCTAAGCACTCAATACCAATCAGTCTATACATGAGTCAATCAGTTAGTCAACTAGTAAACAAGGCTATCAATCAGTCCATCAGTCACCCTATCAACCAGTCAATCATCCTGTGTATCAGTCCGACAAGCACTCCATCAGTCAGGCAGTCAATCAACCTCTCAATCCATCTGTTTTTATTTTATCAGTTGATCAGCCTATGCTTATGTCAAACAGTTTGTTAATTATTCTGTCAATCAGTCCATCACCTATCAATCAGACTATTAGTATATCTATCTATCAAGCAGTCAGTCTATCAATTTATTAATCAGTCTAGTAATCATTCAGTTTATGATCAGTCAGTCTCTCAGTTACTCTATCATTCAATCAATCAATCAATCAATCAGTCATTCATTGAATCCATCAAATAAAGCCAAACAACTCTCAATTTTTCCCAAGCTGAGCAAAGGAAATCAGCCCATATTCTTAATATCACTCATACGCCCCGTTAGTTAGTTCAGTTCAGATCAACTAAGCAGCTCCATGGATGTAGCGCAGTGTGAATATGAGCATTGTTCCGCCAAACAAATCTATCATAATCAATTACATGCAGTTCGCTAGTTGCTTAGCTGGAAAATCCCTCTTGCTCATCATTCAAAAACAGAGACGACTTTACAAATCCATTCTCCCTCTCCCTCTCCCTCTCCCTTGCCCTCCCACCCTCTCTATTGTTGTTTGGTAGTTACTGAGCGCATATACAATTGTCTTGGATTCTTTACATTTAACTCTCACCACTTACTTAGCTGTCATCTTAATGTTAAACTTGCTGTCAAGCTTGACAAGCAGTTTGAACTGATTGCCAAATGTTCACATTTGTTGACCACAAGTTTTTCTTCAACTTTCAGCTGCCTGTTAAATTTGACACTTCATGTCAATTTTAACATTCAGTTAAACAAATGTAAATAAATTGCTAATAAAAATACGAATGTATTCTCTAGTCGTATCCATCCGCTGCGTCAGCTACCAATATATTCATCGTCATCATCATCTTCATCATCATCTTCATCATCATCTTTAGCGGGAACTCCGCTCAGCTGTAAACCACATTCATTCAAAAATTGCAGTCAAAAACTCTCAAATACAATGCGATTGTAAATTGCTCCAGAAATTCCCCTAGAGTCAAGCAAAAACGTTTCTAGCGGCTATGCTCGATGGCATAATACTCGCTCACAATTCATTAGAGTTGCTTAACATTTTATTTATTGATTTAGAAAAGTGGACGAGAGGCGTTTGAGAAGAGAAAGTAAAGCAAAAATAATTTATTTCTTCATTAATAATTATTTTGTGCCCCCGAAAGTAGTCCCCATCGAATATTATGCACCTCAGCCAAGGTTTGGACCATCCTTAAAAATATCATTTTTCTGATCTTCAGCTGTTACTGCGCTGTCGTTCTTTCACAATATGAAAAACATTCTTGCTCCATTTTTTAGAGGAGACACCAAACTAATATACCCACTTTCAGGCATGTGAACGAGCAGCCATGCAATTTGCAGGCAAAACCCCAGGAAAACAAAGTTTTAGTTATTTCATAAAATATATATAGGCATGTTTAGATACATATATATGCATATATATATATATATATATATATATATATATATGTATGTGTGTGTGAATCTATATATATTTATATATTTATATATATATATATATATATATATATATATATATATATATATATATATATATATATATATATATATATATATATATATATATATATATATATATATATATATATATATATATATATATATATATATATATATATATTATATATATGTGTATACATATATATGTATTTTTTATGACATTTTGGAATGATTATAATGTAGTACATCATATTGTATGTATGTGTGTGTGTTGGTGTCGCTGTCTGTGTGTGTGTTTTGATTACATTCATTTGTTTTTTTTTTTTTTTTGCATTTGTTACGTTTCTTTTTTTCTTCCATTTATTTTATTTTATTTAATTTTATGTAATTTATTTATAATTTTCATCTTTTCAGATTTTTGGAGAGGAAAGTTTCAGTTGTTTTTTGTTTTTGTTTTGTTTGTTTGTTTTATCGCTACATAGGCACGTCAGTTCTATTTGTTGTTGTTTGCATTTGTTTTTTTTTTTGTGGTTTAATTTTTTTTTTCATTTCTTTTTGCTTATAAATAATTTTAATAATACATTTTTAAATTTTTTTGTTGTTTTTAATTTTTGTATTGCATACAAAAAGAGCTGCAAAAAATGTATATATATATATACATATATATGTGTGTGTGTGTGTGTGAATAGAAAACAGAAAATACTAACTATATACACATATCTATAAGTATATATACTATATATCATGTCTATATAGGAGCGTGTGTGTGAGTGTGTTTTTGGGGGGTTTACAATTTCAAATTACAAAAATACTAAACTATCGATAGGCATATCGATAGACACAATCTCGCTCAGTTAAGAGTTCAAACGCTCTCTCTCGGCCACTCGGCCACTCGCCTACTCTGTCTCTTTCTCTCTGAACTTCATTCGATAGACCTTAGTCCTAAGAAGCTAAGCTGCAAATACAATCGACTTGACGATTCAAAAATAAACTATATATATTTATGTATTTAAATCGTATGTATATTAATATACCGTAAATAAATAGAATTCTCAGTATTTTGTTGTTTATGTAAGTGTTGTGTCTTCTTCGTTTCATATCTCTTTTGTTTTTGTTTTTGTTTTTCCTTTTGTCTAATTGGCTAATTAAATATTGTTCGCTTGTCTTAAGTGTGTGTGGGGGAAGGAGGGAGGGCGGGGGCTCATAATATCTAAATGTTTTAACAATTTCATCTATTGCACTCTAAATAAAAAATATATAAAATAAAGTAAGAAAATGCTGCCTTTCTATGCGCTTCACAGCAGAAGCAAATCGCATTTATAACACATTATTGCAAAATATTTTGTTGTTGTTGTTGTTGCTTGTTATTGTTGTAATTGCACTTGTTAATGTTGTTGGTATTTTTTTTAATTTTTCTGTTTTTTTTTGTTGTTTAACTTTAGTTTGTTGTTCTGGTTATTGTTGTTGTTGTGTTGTCTCTAGTTTCGCTTTCATTTGTTCAATTTATGCATAAATTAACATAATAATAATAATAATAATAATAATAATAATAATAATAATAATAATAATAATAATAATGATAATAATGATAATAATAATGATAATAATGATATTTCACTAAAATTAAAATTCAGTACTTTAATAAATTGCAAATTGCAATCTACATGTGTGTGTGTGTGTGTGTATGTGTGTGTGTATTGTAATGTCTTGTATATAGCCTTCTAAGCTAATACGAAAAAAATATATAATAATATGTCTATATGCCTATTTATCTATGTTATCTACATCTATATAGATATAGATTTAAATACCAAAAGTTGTAGAAAAAAAATAAATAAATGTTCAGTTAACATTAACCATTCACATTCACATTCACATACATCATTTAGTTGTAGTTTGCTTGACGGTATTTAATAAATACTAGTTTTTTTATGGTATTTTAGTTTAACTATTAGCGGCGCCAGAGTTTCAAAAGTCCAAAATGTTTCAGCTAACGACTAAACAATTGATTACAAAAAAATACCGACATTTAATAAAAAAATTAAAAAAAAAATTATTTACCTAATATAAAAATAATATATATATAATATGGAAAAAGTAGACCAAATGGTTTTTTTATGTTTTGGAATGACCGCTTTGCGTGTGTGTGTAGATGGATGTGTGTGTGTGTGTGTGTGTTCTCTTACATTCTAGGAATGCATATCATATAGGCGCTATATGCGTTTCACTATCGATCTAATACAAAAAAAAATATATATAGATATACATATATAAGTTCTGCTATACTATACATACATACATACTCATATGTATATATACATATATATATATATATATACATATATATATATATATATATATATATATACACATAGTTTAGAATACATTTGATGTAGTTGAATGCAGCGCATGATTTGCACATTTAAATACTATATAAAAAATACAAATTGTGGATTTTGTTACTGCTGTGCATGTGTGTGTGTGTGTGTGTGTGTGTGTGTGTGTGTGTGTGTATGTGCGTGTGTGTATGTGTGTGTGTGTGTGTGTAATACTTAAAAAGTTAGGGAAAGTGCGTTGGGCGGGGCCGGGAGGCATTTGTCGTCTGTCAAAGTTATCGTTATCGATACTGTCACTTCATCGTCATCGTTATCGTCGTTCATATTGTCAGCATATCGACGATATCGATAACAAAGATTCCAGTCATCAATACTGCCATCGACATCGCAATCGGTAGCTGCAACTATTATTGTTATCGCTTTGAAAATGTTTTGTTTGTGATCATCTGATATCGTTATCGATATCGCGATCAAAAATTGGTCATTAGTTATTGTTATTGTATTGTCAATTAATCGGTATCGCATAGCATTAGGGATGCTATACCACTTTTGTCGTCTGTATGTCTTTGTCAGTGTTATCGTTATCGATAACAAAATTTTGAAAAATAGATATATATATTATATTCGGTTTGTTGTCCAAAGGGCTTGCTAACATTTGAAATTTCACTGTTATCGTAATCGTTATCGCCCTCGTTGATGAGTCGTCGTCACATTTATCGACTATCGTCTGTCGACTATCGATGGCCGGCATCTAGCGCGTAAAGGCACTGAGAAAATGTGGTCCACCCATATCGAACTGCTGCTGCTCAAAGACATCATCGACCATGCCCCCAACCCC
This sequence comes from Drosophila eohydei, assembly GCA_035045825.1. Classification (NCBI taxonomy): domain Eukaryota; kingdom Metazoa; phylum Arthropoda; class Insecta; order Diptera; family Drosophilidae; genus Drosophila; species Drosophila eohydei. The sequence goes on along the minus strand of JAWNOT010000036.1, from coordinate 1,830,782 downwards.
CGCCACATTCACCCCATTGGGCAGACCAAAGTTTGCCCCATTGGCCGCCAGAGTGGCTGCAGCTGCCGCCACAGTGGCCGCCTTCAGTTGACTAATCGCCAGCATTGGCGGCTTATCGCCGGGCTTCCAGCGCCGATGAATGCCCATCGACTTGAGTTTCTGACAGACAGACGACGGCGATATATTGATGCCCTTCTCGGCCAGACGAGCGGACACCTTCCAATATTGTATATTACTATCCTCCTTGATCAGTTCGAGTATCTCACGTGTGATCTCCTTGTCGCGCAGCTCCCGCTCGGCGGCCTTCAAGCGGCGACGCGTATGCAACAGTTTGCCGCCATTCAAGGTAGCTGATTGCTGTTGCTGCTGCTGCTGCTGCTGCTGCTGTTGGTAATGTGATGTTTCCGCTGGTGTGTGGCGCAGCTGCTGCTGCTGCTGCTGTTGCTGCTGTTGTTGCTGTTGTTGCTGTTGCTGTTGCTGCTGTTGTTGCAGCAACAATTCTTGCTGCTGTTGGCGCTGCTGTTGCTGCTTTTGCTGCTGCTGTTGCTTGCTGATCAGCTCCATTTGCTGCTGCTGCAGCTCCTGCAGCTGCTGCTGCTGCTGCCGCTGCAGCTCCTGCTGATGACGTTGCTGCTGCTCCTGCTGCTGTTGTTGCTGCTCCTTAGCAGCCAGTGCCGCCGCCTCGTCGCGCCCCTCGCTGCGCTTGTTGCGATAGGAGAGCGGCACACCCTTCAATATGGCATCGCGCACCTTCCAGGCCGTCATCTGGGAGACGTTCAGGGCACGCGCTATCTCCATAGTGGATGCATTCTGTGCCACCAGCAGCTTGGCCATAGCATACTTCTCATCATCGATGAAGACGTTCGGCTTGCGCGGCTTCTTGCCAGGCTGATGAATTGCCTGTTGCTGCTGCTGCTGTTGTTGCTGTTGCTGTTGCTGCTGGTGCTGCTGCTGCTGCTGCTGCTGATGATGATGAGAATGCGGGACAGGCGCAGTTGTATTGCTGCCAGAGCTGCCATTGCTAAGAGAGAGCGAGAGAGAGAGAGAGCATTAGCATTAGAAGGAGTCAGCAAACTATTGAAGCGCAACACTCACCTCTCGTTGCTGTTGATGGAGCGCAGGGACAGGTTGACAGGCAAAGCGTGACTGCAAGAAAGTTGCTTAATTAGTTCTAGGGCTCATGCTAAGTGAATAGAGAGAGATAGATGCTATGGCGACAAATAGAGAAAGAGAGAGGGATACAAAATATGCGTGAGAGGGAGACAGATGCGCTACAAGTCAATGAACTCAAAAGCTGACGCCTTTTCCTTAAGAAAAAGCAACTTTTGCGCTCCTAGTGAGCATGGAAAACCCAACCCAAAGTTCAAAGACCTTTTCTGAAAAGGTTGTACTCAATCAGAAATATGCATTGAATGTAAACATTTTAAGTCTTATATAGTTCTCTTTGAACATGGAGTACAAGCATAAGAATTGAAAGCAATTTGGGAATACATCAATGAAGGATATAAATAAATATATAATATATATAGATATATACATACATATACATATATAGACACATATATATATATATATATATTATTTACATATTACATTCGTTCAATTTTGTAGACTAGAAACGTTCAGCTGATAAACTAAAGCTACGCTCGCTGAGCTCTGAAACTCAAGTTGATGTGGAGTTCCAATAGGCGTTAGCTTTATAATTAATCAGATCAATGAAAACTATGAAAAAGGCGAAATACATGAAACTAGCCCAAGCTGATTTGAGCACACTTTAAACATGAATACATAGTTTGAGGCTATTCTCAGTGTTAGCTAGAACTTGGACTGCAGCAATGGATGGGTCTCAGCTGTGACTGAGTGACAATGGATGCAGATCTTATACTCGACTCGACTCACTTGGCCGCAACGACTGAGGGCGGATAACGCGTCAACATGGGCATCGTTCCATTGTGTGCGACCTTCTGCTGCTGCTGTTGCTTTTGCTGCTGTTGCTGTTGCTGCAGCTGCAATTGCTGTGCGTTTACAATGTGCGGAAAGCGATGCGATCCCGCCAATAGGCGCTGATAGGCCTCAACATCGGCACGCGCCGGCAGCATGGCTGTTGGCGACACCGAAACGCCGCGCTTCCCAAGCTGCTCGTGCTCCATATCAACGGCCGAGTCCAACGGACTGTGCTCCTCCATTTGGGCGCGCATATCGTAGCCGTTGTGCTGCAGCAGTCCGCAGACATCATCGTCGCCATCGGCATAGCCGGCCGTTTCCTCGGCGCCAATGTCGCCCATGCCATCATCCTCGGCATCATCCACTATGCCATCGCCAACGCCGCCGTCGCCGTCACCATGCGCAGCCAGTTCGTCATCGATTTGGAGCGCTGCATGTTGCTGTTGCTGCTCATCATCGCTGTCCAGCTGCTCCTCCTTGATCAAGCCCAGGCCCAGGCTGTAGGGCAATGAAAGCTGTTGACGTTCGTGCTCCAGCTGTTGCTGCTGCTGCTCCAGTTGCTGTTGATGCTGCTGCTCAAATTGCTGCTGTTGTTGCAATTGCTGCTGCAGCTGCAACTGTTGCTGTTGATGTTGGTGCTGCTGTTGCTGCTGCTGTTGTTGTTGTTGTTGTTGCTGCTGCTGCTGCTGCTGCTGCTCCTCGTTGGCCTGATCCACGACACGCTCATGCAAGCTGACGCCATTCACCAGACTCTTGCGCAGTCGCCAGGCGAAGGTGCGCGAAATATTTAGCTCGTTGGCAATTACCGTGGTCGTTGCCTCGCGCAATATCAGCTGCTTGGCCAGGGCAATCTTCTTGGCGTCCAGCTTGATGCGAGTGCGTCCCTTGCGCTTGTTGGTCATGCCCAGTCTAAGCAGGAAGCGAAAAGGCAAATCATGTCAATCGAGAGAGTAACTTGATCGGGGCTCAAGGCTCTGTCACTTACTTGCGATTGTTGAGATGCAGTGCAGCAGCATCTGGGGGCGGTTTGCGTGGCGCCACGCGCTTCGGAAAGTTGTTGAACTGCACAATGTTCTGCTTGAAGAGCTGCTGCAAAGGCCTGCAAGGAACGAGAATCGCATTAGATCAGCCTCTCCTCAACTGCTCAAGTGGATGACTTACATCTTGGCCGCCTTGGAGGGGCAGCCAGTGCGCTTGTGCCAGCCCAGATGATGGCCGGTGGGAAAGAGCACATGGCAATCGGAGCACTGCATGGGCCGACTGCAATCGAGTTGGACAAGGAATTAGCTAAATGCTGGCGAGGATTATGAGTTCTTCGCTGAGTGCAACTTACGTTTGATTGCGTCGCTTCTTGACGCAACGACCGCGTCGTATGTGCTTCTCGAGAAAGCGCTTGTAGAAGTAGGTCTTGCGGCAGTTGGTGCACTCGTAGACGGGTCCCGGTGTGCCGTGCACGCTCTGCATGTGCGCCTTGAGTATCTGCTTCATCTCGAAGGTGTGGTAACAGTGCGGACACTGAAAGCCATGACCTCCAGCAGCAGCAGCGGCGGCGGCAGCGGCAGCAGCCACAGCCGCCGCAGCAGCGGCTGCTGCATGCACCCCACCATCGGCGGCAGCAGCAGCAGCAGCTGCAGCAGCAGCGACTCCTCCATTGAGCAGACCAGCTGCCTCGTTGTCGCTGCCTGTTAGCATTGATGGATCTGGGTCTGAGGGCGTGATTAGCTCAATCTCCGGTATCAATGGCAATGGCATCTCCTCGTCATCCTCATCATCGTCCTCGTCGCCATCGTCCGTGGCACCCAGCACATGGTGGCTGTTGCCATTGGGAAACTTATTCATGCGTCGCTGCATATACTCCTGCATCAGGCGTATCGAGTTGAAGGACACGTGCTCTGGCATTTCGTTGTCCTCGTGCGAGGACAACGGCAATGGTTCCTCCTGTTCCAGCTGCTGCTCGAGCTCTTCGCTTTGCTCCTGCTCCTGCTTCTGCTCCTGCACCAGCTCCTGCTGCTCTGAGAGCTGCTGTTGCTGTTGTTGTTGTTGCTGCTGCTGCTGCTGCTGCTGGTGTTGCTCTATTTGATGTCCATTGCTCTTGGCATGTCCATTCTGTGCGCTCGCATTGCCAACAACATCTTCGGCCATCGCATTCGTCACTCCCTCCTCCTCCTCATTGCCATTATCCTCCTCCTCCTCATCGTCGTCATCGGAGCTGCTGTTGCTGCTGCTGCTGCTGCTGCTGCCACTGCTGCTGCCGCTGTTGCTGTTGCTGCCGCTGCTGCTGTTGCTGTTGCTGTTGCTGTTGCTCTTCGCCTGCCCGCCAGCAGCAGCGGCGTCAGCAACCGCCGCCTCCGACTCACCCCTCTGCTCGGCCGTGTGTCCCTCGATCTTCTTGATCAGCAGCTGCTGCCGATAGAAGTTGTCAGCATCCTCGCACTTCTTCTTGAACAGGCACGCCGAGATCGCCGTCTTGGCACAGCTCACACACACCTGTTGCGGCAAGGTGTCATTCTTGGCGATCTGCAAGGCAAATTGAAAGCTGATTTAGTACTCATTCACAAGCATCTACTACTCCTTAAGCTAGCAAACACTAGAAGTCCCTGACTTCCGTTGCCTAAGCTCTGGGAATTACATTTGCTTATGATCAAGCCTGAATGGCAGGTCATCTATGTATCTATAGATTGTTATCATCTATAATGTTTGGCAAAATCTGCTTTCATTTATCAGTGAAGACAACTTGGGGGCCATAATAGATGCCTTAAGTTAAAGCCTTTTCGGTTAATAGGGGAAAAACTTCGGTACAGATAGCCATCATATCAATAATACTAAAAATTACTAATAATACTAAAAACAGTTTTTAAAATGCCAAAAATATTGAAAATATTAATACTTAAAATATATTAAATATACTAATTCTACTAAAAATGCTAAAAATAATGTTTAAAATATTTTTCAAAACATTAATACTAAAAATAATTAATAATAATTAATGCTAGAAATAAATATTTAAAATACGACAATAATAATATATTATATATACTAACGATACTATATTTTATTTAATTCTAATGCTAAAAACACATACTAATACTAACGTGAATAACAATAGAACAGAAAAAGTTGTTTAATTCCATTTTCAAGGTTAAAAAGTTTAACCGAAGAAAACATATATATATAATAATTATATATGTGTATTTATGTATATTTTGTGTCTCTTTATTTTTTTTTTACGCATTTTATGATTTTATTTTACGAGTTTTTTCTTAATTTAATTTTAGGTCGACGAACTAAATCACAATCAATTTGTAAAGCTAAAGGAACAATAGACAAAAAAATGAAAATAATAAAGAAGGAAAGAAACAGAAAACGTCTCAACAGGTTTTGTTTGTATGTGTATGTGTGTGTGTGTATTTTTATTATTTAATGAACAAAATAGAAATAATAGAGGATAGGTAGATAGAGGTCGCTAGCTAGGTAGAGGTAGATAGGTACATATAATCATGTTCGTTAAACAGAAACCTTGATATGGAAAAACTGTTTTATTTACACAAGAATTAGCAGAGCTAAAAAAATAAATACAAATACACATAAAGAATACTCAAGTACGCACACACACACGCAGGTATATACATATAGATACATGTGTGTCTCGGTATGTGTGTGTATACATTCATTTAAAGTATAATAAACGCGATCTGCTTGCCATCTTATATTTCATAATGAAAGAAATATAAATGCAAAGCAAATGAATAAAACTGAATAATAATATGGAAAAGAGAGAGAGAGAGAGAAACAAAGTACGTCTTAACTCGCTCTCAAATGAACCAGCCAGAAAACCAGAAAAACATTTCACATTCAGGAAAAATTACAAACAACAAATAAATTGTATGTAAGAAACAAAAACAAAAATAAAAAATACATGAATGGAATGGAATGGAATGGAATAAAATCAAAGCAGCGCTCGCAGCGAAGTTTATAACGACGACGACGACAACGACAACGTTGAGGTGCGAAGCAGAGCGAGAGGAACAAGAGTTCCCGTCGTTGTCGCAGTTCGCAGTTCCGTCAGCTGCGTCCCGCCCCCTTTTGGGTGGCAAAGGGGCCAACGAACGTCTAAGCCGACTCTACTACAAACTAAGTGAATGAGTGCCGCATGCCGAGAGCGCAGCGCAAGTGAGATGGCAATAGTCAAGAGCGAGCGGAGAGCGTAGAGCATAGAGCGCAGTTTTGAACGCGAGAGCGCAGATGCGAGAAGCAATAACAACAAACGCAGCAACGACGCAGCGCAGCTCAGCAGCAGCACAAAATTGTAAAAGAAAAATTTATGGAATTAAACCAAACATATGAATTATACATTCACATGTGCATGAGTATGCAAGCATGTGTGTGTATGTGTTTAAGAGACGTCAAACAAAAGAAGAAAAATGTAGATATATGCATGTGTGTGTATGTGTATTTATAAGCAGACAAGCATAAGCAGCAATTGAAACGGTAAATTATTTTACAAAAGCAGCAAACGAAAGAAAACTAAACACAAGAAACAGAAGAAATTCCACTTAAAAAAATTATGAACAAATATACATATGTATAAGATTCCATGGCTAAAAGCCTTATTCACCTTAAATATATATGTATGTATATTTGTATATATATTTATATAAGACATAAATATATGTATGTTTATAATACCAAAAACTAACCGAGCTGAAACTGATCCAAAGAAACAAACAAAAAAGAATTACGAAAAAAATAAACACACAAAAGCAAACGAAACGAAACGTTTTTTTTTCGCTGCTGTTGTTTTTATTTAATGTCAGTTACTGTGAAAAGATAAAAAAATGCTGTGAATTGCGGCTATTCTATGAAATATGTTAATACAAGATATATACATATATATGGTATATATAGACTCTATACAGTTGTAGCCGCTTAGAGCAAAGAACACCTGAATGGCTAGCTCAACTTGTTGAATAAGTTCATTTATTCCATAGTTCGAACCAGTGAATCAATTGCTTATGTAACTTGTTCACGGAACTGGAACTATAGTTCCCCTTTTGTTCTTCTGTGAAATGAAGTATTTTCAGAACAATCAACCATAATCAATCGTCAATCATAATTGAACTAGTTCAAATGAACCAACGGCAAGAATTTATAGTTGGAATATGTTGTCATACTATTCAGTAAGTAGTTTCATTACCCATTCATTTCGTTCAATCGAACTAGTTCAAATGAACTAGTTCACTATATGAATCGAACTAGTTCACTATATGAAAAAATTAATGTTAAGAATGGTGTATAAGGCTCTTCTTTTTTAATATATTTATATTTAAACATTATTTTATAGATTGTATTAAGTAGGTTCAGTAGTGGTTCAATCTATTTAGTCCTTCAATTTCACTAGTTCGCAGTAACCAACTTTATAAATGATCATAATTGCTTTCATTTCCATTGTTGGTAAATTCAACTAGCTCATTATAATGAATAGTATTTAAGAACTTTACACTTACGTTAAATTTACGCATATTTTTTCTTAGATATCGTTGGCCAAACACAATGATGACATATTCTAAAAATAGCTTTGCTTACTTATTAATTTTCTATTACTTTGAATGCTATAAATTCTATAGATAAAATTCTTTAAAAAACCCTTTTTGTGATATTCAAAGACTTTTAAATTCTTTTGAAGAGCTTTAGAATTGTTCAATGCTCTAATCGGCGTAAGGTATATTCAAATTGGAATTCATATAGAATACTAGATATAGCACATCTACAAAACAGCTTGTCAAACGTTTATCTAACTTGAGCTTGAACCCAAGTCTTTCTCTCTGAGATCTACAGCAATTTCAGTTCTTTGTCTCGTGCTTCGTGATGAAAAACAAACAATTCAAAAGTAAACCTTGAACTCGAATTAAATAAATTTATTTTAAAATTGAAGAAATTAGTGGAAACAGCAGCAGATTTTTCCATATGAAACACAAAAAGGGTATGAACAGAATGCAAAGTCGAGGGTTGCGAGAATCATTAAATTCTAGTTAGATTAACTGATTGGAAAGCTTGCACATGTAAGTTAAGCTATAGTCTGATTGGGAAGCGTACAAGCTCGTGTATACGATAACATTTTCCAGTCTAGTTGTATGATTATCTTACCTTAACATCCGCCAATGTTGTGATCTTTTGCCAAAGGGAATCCTCGCCGAATATGGAAATCATTTGCATAGAGTTTGTTTGCGGTGTGATGCAAATGCGACATAATTGCGGATTGCATATCTCGGCGTCCATTGTGATGAAGTATTAAGAGATCAGGGTGTGTGGCTGGAATTATTATAGAAGATGTGGCCCTGGTCGTGATGCGTCGTTATGGAATGGAACTTGGAATTGGAATTGGAACCGTAGCTGGAATTGTGACTGAAACTGGAGTCGGAGTTAGAGATGGAGGCGTATAAGCAGCCAGCCGGCCAGCCAGCCAGCTGCATGCCAGTTCTGCTCCTCTCTAGCTTCGCACTGCCGTTATTTATCCACGTTCCCGCTGCGGCGACGGCGACATTGGTCTTCAAAGCGAAACAGCCGAAAAACGAATAACAACAAAATCAACAAGTGGCTACCGAATTCGCCGAACTGACAAGAGTGTAGCGAAATGTTTGGTGCGTTTTCCTTTACTTTGATTATTGTATTTGTATTGGTATTTTTTTTTATTCTTTTGCTTTATAGGAAAAGACGACGGAAAACGTTGACGCGGTTGAAGTGGCGGCGATTTGGGTACTGAAATGGAATATAGAGAACAAGAAACTATTTATTAATAATGAGAGAGTCGGAGAAATATAAAAAATACATACGAACAAAAAACAAACGTAGACGAAAACTAAATAAATAAAAGTAAGAAAAGAAACAAGAGAGGAAAAAATTGAAATTCAAGAAAATAAAAACACGCACACAATAAACAAACACACATACACACGCTGGCAAACAAGCCATCCCCTGCCCCTGCTTTGTCACCTTCAAGCGCAACCCAATCTATATATGAGACTCGAGCATTTTTATTATTGTGTAGATTCCAAAAACAACAACAACAACGGTAATACAATTCTTACTGTCGTAGCTACAGACACACTTACATACATACGAACTTGATACACACACACAAACGCAAACGAAAATAAAATTACACAAAAGAAAACAAGTCAAAACTAAAAAAAAACTAAACTTAAAAACATGCACACACACACATGAATACACATACACACACGCACACACAGACAGTGAGAAGCGAACAAATAAATAATAGCAAAAATCGTAACGAAACGAAATAATAAAATAAACTCTATGAGCCGGATGACTGCTACTAAAGGCACGAATGCAAGGGGGAGGGGGAGAAGCAGTTGCGAGAGCTGAGGTGAGGTGAGGTTAACCGCCACAAAAACTACAACACGATAAATTCATGTTCTCTCGCGCTCGCTTGCGCGCTCTCCCACTCTCTTAATATATCTGTGTGCGTGTGTGTGTGTACGCTTAAAAGGGTAAGCAAGGACGGCCAAAGGGAGAACTCAAGTCGTTGGTGGTGGGAGTAAGAGATAGAGGGAGAGGAGAAGGAGAAGTAGGAGAAGTGGGCTAGCTGCGGGTGTTGCAGCACACAAAACTACGCAAAATGCCAAGGGCTTTGCATCCTTAAGTGAAGGCAAGCAAGCATCTGCATATTACTTGCGCGAACACAACTTTTTCATGCAACTGAGGCAAAAAGGAATCAGCTAAGAGTTTTCACATACATATATATATATATATATATATATATATATATATATATATATATATATATATATATATTATATTTATATATATACATGTAATTTATACAAGAAAAGCAAGAGATAAGGTGCTAAGCTTTACAAATACTATTGCAACAAAGATATGCTAAAAAAAAATTAATAAAGTCATTAATATTAATGTTAATTATGCGGTAAATTCTAAGCTTGCACAAATTGCACTACAAAATTGCAAAAATACGCACACTTAGAACACCTCATCAAATGCACACAATGATCAACACTGAAATGCCAATGCGAGTTTTCCAATAGAGCGAGGAATGTGAAATTCCTGAACCAGTTTCAGATGACGACAACGCGCTTCTTGTGCTATTCAAATGATGGAAATCAAGCGAAACAACAACAACAACTAAAGCAACAAAATGGCAAAGTCAAATTTCGATGGGATCGCAATGAGTAGTAGAAGACGAAGAAGAAGAAGGAAATCATAAGATCTAGAAGCTGCAGTCAGTCTCGCAAATAGAAACAAGAAATAAGAACATGCAATAACTACGCAAACGCTTACAGCGACTCTTACACACACACAAACACACATGCACACACACGTACACAAACAGTCATAGTTAGAGACACCAGCAACGACCTGGAAACTGGAACTGAAAACCCAACCAATTTGCAATACATATTTGTACGACCGAGTACTTATACATACGTACAATTCCCGTCTCCATGTCTTTTTTTCTTGTCTGAATATAACTACAATAAGATATGTGTGTACACACGTTAGTATACTTACAAACATAACTATGTACATGTATGGAATATCTGTATAATTTATAAAGACACTCGCAAACATACATTCATACATTCATAACTATGTGCATGTGTGTGTGTTTTTATATGCCCTGCCCGCATATGGAACGTTCAATCGGTAACCTCCCCCTTCCCCTTGCTACCCCGCACCTTATTCCAGCCATTAGCATTCATTGTGTTGTCCAAGAGTCGACTCTGCAAGCTCTTTTGTTTAGAGTTTAAAATAAAATTAAATAAATTGAAACCATAGTAAAGAAAAACAGCAATGGCAACAGTAATGAATACAACGTTAACGTCAACATCAACGTCAACGTCAACGCCAACGTCAACGCCGACGTCGACGCCGACGTCAACATCGCCGTTAATGTTAAAGTCGCTCGCGGTTTACATATGAGGAAATATTACATTTTATAACAAACATACGAAATTCATGAGCATGGATAATGAAAGAGTAATAACGGCAGCGACAGCAGCAGAGCAACACAGCAGCGCAGCAGCTACTGCCGGCATACACTAAGAGCTAAGAGCGCTTACACACACACACTCAACTAAAGAGAGAGACGAAAGCCTCACTGCTACTAAATAGTAATGGCAGAAAAGTCAAGAAACTCAACATTTGTCTCTTCTTCTTGTTGGTGTTGCTATTTTCTGTTCCTGTTGGCCCGTTCGTTGCTTTAGTTTTTTTTTCAATGTGCTAAAGTCGTAGTCCAAGTCGCAGCCAAAGTGCCCAACGGACAACTATTAAAGAAAAACAACAACAACAAAAACAAAGAGACGATGAAAAACAAATACACGCTACTTACACTTACTAGCCATACATAACTACAATACATATGCATCTCTCCATATCTCTCGCTCTATCTTTCTCTCTCTCTCAATCTCTCTCTCTCTCTCTCTGCCTTGCTTACTGCCTGTGTAGCGCACGTACATTTAATACTTAACTCAACCTCTTGTGTCGTCGCCATCGTCGTAGTTGGTCTGTGTGCTTTAACTTTGTTTTTTTTTTTGATTTTTTTTATTTAGCTATTGTACAGTTCCACAGAAAATTTATACAACGCACGGACGGTGAGCGGCTACGAAGTCATAAAGGATGGGGAGGAGGGGGTGGAAAGCAATGGTACGTACAATTTAATATTTGTGTGAGCATATTTGCGGACACGAACACACATACATAGACCAAAAAGAGAGAGAGAGAGAAAAACAGCGCTGAAGACTTGAGGAACACACATCGGATAGAATGAAGACGAAGTTGGCGCACTGATAGATTTACACACACACTTACGTCGTGGCTTATACTTGCATATACATACACATATGTGAGTCTGTGCCCGTGTGTGCGCACTAGATAAATTCTAAACGCTGTCGTTGACTTAGAAAGTATCTATTGAAAGAAATAGTGTGCTCTTCTTCTTATACCCTGTAACCATAAAATGCGCAAAAATTGAGTACAATAAAATTGTGCAAATGTAAGAAGAGGAATGCGAAAAGCATAAAGAAGATGTGATACGCACACAAATATATACATACCTAGCACACACACAGACAGTGACTCGCTTCCAATTGGAAATTAGCATAAATTGGAATTATGCAGAAATTTGGAATTTTAATTTAAGCTTCACAGAAAAAGTTTGTTTATTTTTTTTAATTTTAATTACTTTTTGAATAGAATAAAAAACAATTTAGATAGGCACTTCATATATTCTAAATGGAAAGCTAATCAGAACCGGCGTTGCGCGACTCTAATTGGGATAGACCAAGTATAAACATAAACATAAATATAAATATAAATTTAAATACTTAAAAGTTTTTTCACATAAAACTCATAAAACATAATTAAATGCATTTTCATATGAGTAACAAACTCCAAGTAATATTCCCATATATTCCTATACCTTTTCGATATTTTCAACATGTGCGTGGTAATTTACAAACTCACGACAATGAGCACACAATCTGTATTATAATTCACATCTACTTGCTATAACAATGGATCTGGAAGAGCAGCTAAAAAGCTATACATATATATAAAATATATAAAAAGCTATATATATATATATATATATATATATATATGTTTATATACATATATATATATATATATATATATATATATATATATATATATATATATTTCTTATATGATGAGGTAGATCAAGCTACAAAGCAAAACCAATAGTAAGATGGGGAGAGAGAGAGAAGTTGAAATTCAACACCTATGAAATAATAATAGTACACCTGTGTTTATTCATTTCTTTATATAAACATAGATATCTATATTGTTCGAACTATAGATATAACAATATCTAGATACATGCACATATGTTTACAAATGTGTATCTCCTATTTCGTTTATATAGTTAGATGATATAAATTGTTTTGGATCTGTATGCCTTGTGGTTCAATCTACCACAATTTGGTAGCCCATATCAAAGTCAATAATTGGCCAAAAGTAAAAGATACATGTTTTGCACCATAAGCAATATACTATATACTATTTACTAATCATATATCTATATATGTACACATATATGTACACATATCGAATGATATTTAATAGCTTGATTGGTGGAACTTGCACCAAATTGTGTAAACATTTTCCACGTACTACATAAGGTAACAAAATATACAAAAATAACGGCTTGTGTTTCGCAAAAAAACATTGTGAAATTCACAGAAATCGAAAATGGATATATCACAAATGCAAATTGAATAATGGGAATTAGAGAAAGGAACAACGAGAGGGAGAGAGATGTATAATATATACATATACACATATGCACATATTCGTATACAGACACATATACACATACACATATATGTATATCTATGTGTGTATGTATGCATGTATCTGTATACAGATTAATATCATGTACCTAAGTTGGGGGCAAAGGAATGCGCTAAAGCAAGTCGCAAAAATAAACAACTGCCGATAATGACGATTATGATAAATCCAATGATAATGACGATGATGATGATGAAGCCCACGTAGGATGTGAGCAGGCAAGGCACATCAAATTGGAAGAAGCAGAAGTAGGAGATGAAGCAGAAGCATTAGTTAAAGTTGAACGAGGAAAAGAAAACATAAAGCGAAGCAACTCAACGGACATAAGAGTGAGCGACTAACATTTACCCTGTGCGATGACTTTAATTTCAATTGTGTTTGCACAGATATAAATTAAATTCTGTTGCAAAAAATAAAAAACAAAAGAATTGTGTATTTCTATGAATAATTATATATTTTTCTTTGAAGATGCAAACAACCTAAATTTAAAACCAATATACCTCATTCGTTATTCTGCTAAAAACTGGGTATGAGAAATTTAAAGAACAAGCTAAGATGCGTGTGGGCGGTGGGTGTGCGCTTAAAGAGAGGTAAAGAGAGATTCAAGGAGAGAAGCAGGAGCTCACAAATATGCTAAAGCGTCAGAGCGAGACGAGCGACAAAGTTAAGAAAAACGAAAGAAAAAACCAAAACTAGACAAAAACTTGGCAATGGCAACGGCAGTAAAGATAAGCACACAGCGACAACTCAGAACTGGCAACTGGGAACTGAGAACTGGCAACTGGGAACTGAGAACTGGGAACTGAAAACTGGGAACAGAATAAAGCGCATAAAAAGCAGCAACAGCTTTCGCATAGACGAGTTTGTGCAAGGCAAGCAAAGAGATGGGAGGGCAAATAAAGAGAGGAGGCAGTCAAAGAGAGGGGGCAATAGTCCGGCAGCGCCTTAAATGATGCCAAACCAGCAAGTCCTCTCACCTATGTTTCTATATGTATGAGCATGAATGCAGCTGTTTAAGTGTGTGTGTGTGTGTGCTTGGCTTTGTATAACTCTACACCCAGTTCTCAGCCCCATAATATAATCATCATCATCAACATCATTAATGCAACGCAATGCAGTTTTAAACCGCAAGCAAAAGCGTTTGCAGAAAAGTCGCAGCACAAATGCCCTTACAACAAGCAACAACAATAATGTAGAAAACATAGAAAGTCCAAAAGATAGAAAAATATTTCATACTTTATCTAAGAAGTGATTAGTTTATTTTATGCATTTCGTTCTTAGCTGACAAAAGCGAGCAAGCGAGCAAGTCAATGAGTAGGGCTTTCGGTGGAAGCACACGCAGAGCGCAACTAAAAGAGACTTGGCGCAAAGAAAAGAGAGCGCAAGAGTGCAATAAATGCAATTACCGCATTCAATGCGCGTTTGTATGTGTGTGCGAGTGAATGAGCCTGGCTGTATCTCACTGTCAATGTGTGTGTGAGTCTTACTACGCCAGTATTTGTGCAAGTTTTATAATTTTTCTCTACTTATTTTTCTATATTTCTACCTTTGATATACTCTGAGTTCTGAGTGTATAGAACAATCACTTTGACATGCACGCAGATAAAAGTTACTTAGATCTTATCTAGTTTTCGTTTATTTTAATAGGGAACTAGCCTAATATATAAATAAATAAATATTTTTATGTATTTTTTGTTTAAATTACCTTCACTGTATACATATTTGTCAGTGTATGTAAGCTTCGATATGCTGCATTATAACTATGGCTCCTACTACTACTACTACTTCTTTTCCTTTTTCTTCTTCTACTTGTTATTTTATGCGTTCACAAAACTTGAGAAGCAAAAACAAAAACGAACGACATTTTCTGTATACGCGCCACCGTCGCCGTCGCAGTCGCAGTCACTGTCAGTGTTGCTGTTTGTTTGAATGCTGCCCACCCGCCCCGTCTTACCAGACCGCCTGTTCAGCTCAGCTCATTCGATTTTGCAGCGCTGCCGCTGCTGCTGCACTTACTGTTGTTGTTTTATACGTTTTCTTACACATATTTTTTTCTTTCTTTTTTCATATGCATTTTGATATGCGTGTGCGAGTCGACGATGTTTTTTGTGTCTATATATGTGTTTGTGTGCATGTATGTACATGCATGTGTGTGTGTGTGTTCGCCTCGGATCAAATTTGTTGAATTGTTTATTTAGTACACTGTCGTTGCTGTTGTTGCGTATATTTTTTCAGTTATTGTTATTATCGTTAGTTGCAGTTGCATTGCGCTCTCAACGTTTGCTTTGCTCTTTGGCTCGCTCGCTCATTCGTGCACATTCCGTCAATTTGCTGTCTCTTTCATTTTTGGTATTTGTAAATTACATAAATTGTCTTGGACTATAAATTACGGGAAGATTATTATGGATTGCTGCTTTGGCTTTGTGTGTGTGGATGTGTGGTCGTATGTGTGTGTGAATGTATGCATGTGCATAGGTTGTTGTTGGCTTTGGCTTGGTTCGGTTTTGGTTTCGTTTTGAAGCGAACGCAATAACCACCACAACAACAACAACAACAATGTATTTTTATGCTTTTATAGAGATCTGCATTTAATGATACTCTGTTACATCTATGCATGTGTGCTGGTATGTATACATGAAAGTGTATGTGAGGAGAGGCTGGAAATGGATATGGTTATGTTAAATAGCAAGTTTTGCATGTGTCGTAAAATGCCAAGCGATGTTTTTTGCTGCTGTTGCTGCTGCTGCGGCTGGCAACCAGACAAAGGCAGGGCTAAGGATCATTAAAAGATGCTGAAAATGCCTTTGAGTGTGCGCCTTTTACAGCGGCTGCGCTCTTATCGGCCCAACTAGATTTGCAATTGGGATGACAGCGCAGACCTATAACGTGTGGAAAAAAACAACAAAGGCAATCTTATTAAATCCCTTTTTCTCACACATACACATGAATTCCAATGGATTCCAATTGCTTGCATTAGATATGCGCTGACAGCTGCGCCTGATTAATCGATTATATTAATCGATGCATGTGCCTAGCCCAAATGTCAAATTGCCTGAGCGTGTGTATGTGTGTGTGTTAGATTTAAAGACGTGACAAAATGGCGCAATGTAAGAAAGTTATTAGCTACAAGAAGCATGAAAATGCGAGGTCATTAAACTGAAACAAGACTTGAAAAAGAAATGCAAAAAAGAAGAGGAAAAAGCTAAATAAACTTATACTGAAATATAAGAGCTGGCAGAAATGTATATTAAATTGAATTGAAATTATAAATTTATAGCAGTTATTAAACTTTATTAAATCTATACATGCATATGCATGTCTATCTATGTCAACGTGTATGTAAAAATATCTATGAGAACAATAAACAAATACATGCACACAACAAAAAAGAAACACTCTTGGCATTATCAACGTAATCTCTGCCGCATGCTAAAGCACAAACAAACAAACACACACACACACGCACTGATTTAACGTAACTATTCCAGTGGCTCAGCTCAAGTGAGCATAGTTAATGGCAAACAACAATAAGAACTAGAAAGAGACAACAAGACACAAATACGGCAGACGGCAGCAGCAACAGCATACACACACAAGCACACATGCACACATACATATACAACAGTAATAATAACAATAAATAAATTGAAGAGTTAAACTAATAACGAAATATGAACACACACAGCCAGACATTAATATCTATAACTCAATATAGTGTTTGTATGTAAAGTAAACGTAACACACACATACACACAAACACTAGCGCGCATATATTAAATACATACATACCTTTATTTAGTCGAAATTGCTATTTATTTTCTTCTACTACAACTTTGCCGTGCCTATGCTGCTGCTGTTGTTGTTTTTGTTGCTGCTGCCGCTGCCGACGCTGCTGCTGCTGTGGTTGTTGTTATTATTATTATTGTTAGTTGTGTTGTTGTTGTTGCTGCTGCTGCTACTTCTCCGTTTCTTTTTACTTATTAGTTTTTCACACAAGCAGAGAATCAAATTGGAATGTGTAAAGTTGCTTTTTATTGTTCATGTTCGTTTTGTATATGTATGTAGGTATGTATGTACGTATTGATATTCATATATTAACATTTATGTTATGTGCCGTATTTCTTTTAGGTGCTTACATAAATTTTGTTGAATTTGTTCTTTTCTTTTCTTGCTTTTTTTTGCACCTGCACTTTGCCGAATTTCACATTTCGTTTGCAATAAAAAAAAAATAACAGTAAAAAAAACAATTGATTTTATTTAAATAATAAATATATAACACGCTCACAAACTTTTATCTAATGAATGAATCAATAAATTTTCACAATTCGCATTGACAAACGGTTTTAAACACAATTCAAAAAATGCGCTGTTGCTGATTACAGTTATGTTCAGTTGTTTTGAAGTCAATTTACGCAAACTGCGACGCAGCGCAGCGCTAAACATAAGACGTCCGCTCACGGCAAATATCTGACAAGACAAAACAAAAGAATCAAAAATAAAAAAACCAACAGCAAAAACATCAGCACATGACAAACACACTATACAAGGTGGGACGTTGCTCCAAGCATTTTAGCAAAGCGCTCTGAGAGAGCGAAACATGTGCAGCGAATGACGTCACGATCGCTAAGCTGTCACGTAACATATGACAAAAACATGTAATTTTATAATGTATACCATTATTTATTTTATTCTTGCTTAACAATAAATTCCGTATGCTGTTTACAATATATTTTCATTAATAACACTTTTATTTGGCAATACATTCGATTTATGACGTCACAGCCGCGGTTAGCTCTTACAACACCTTTCCAATAAGAGCACCGCACAAAAATAAACTGTTAGCTCGCTGTTCAGCAATAATTATGTTAAGTCCGTTTTAAGCTCAGTTGGTGCTGTGTAGTGTACAAAATCTGTATATCGATATATAATGCTTGATTCGGCATGATAGCATAACATCGATTAGCAATTGTAACAGTTTTATGCTAAAAAAAAAAAATAAAATAATAAATTAAGGTGAATTACATTTTGCAATAGAAATTAGATGAATCACAAATAAAATTTTATTTAAACAAAGCCGTATTGAATGTATGAAAGAAGTAATCATAAGAAGAATATTTAATAATATAAGCAAATGCGATGATCTATTTAGATAAATTATGCGCTTTTCGTAAATTTTTTCTCCACAATAATAGTATAATAATATATTTAAATATAATTAGAGAAATGTAATTCTTTATTAATTTATTATAATTATTTTGAATATTACTGTAATCGATTTGTGTTTACCAACACAACTCTGTGTGTGTGTGCTGCGCTGCAACCATGCCGGCTAGATTTTGACAATTGGAATAAGCGGAGGTGCTAGCCCCGCATCCCACCACAAGCGATACACCAACAACTGGAAGTCAGCGTTGAGCATAACAGAGCCAAAATGAGTAAACAGCACTTCCATGCGAATTATTTGGTGCATGCGTGTTCGTCTGTGTGTGCGTGTATATCGTGGAAATTGTGACTTCCAATCAGAATTTGGAAGTTTCTTTTTTTCCATATTGATTAGTTATATGTCGCTTTTGTTGTTTACTCGCCACATTGTTTTTTCGAGCCGTCTTTTCAATTTGTGTGTGTGTGTACTGCGCGCGCGAAAAAAATACGCAAAAAAATAAATATTAGAAAATACAGCAAAACAGAGTGAGGGAGAGAGGAACAGCGACACGGAAAGCGAGAGCGCGAGCGAGAGAGAGACAGAGAGACAGAGAGAGAAAAAGCGGCGGAGGAGGAAGAGGAAGAGGAAATTACACAAAAATTTTGGGCGCCATCAAAGATATATATTTGCAATCTACAATTAAACACACTCTCCGATGTCCGCGGGTGTGGGTGGCGGCGGAGGCAGCATTACCACAGATCATCATAGCCGTTTATACTTTCTCAACTCGCCAACGGCGCCGCTAACGGCACGCGATTCGTTCTTCATAAAGCCGGAATATCTCAGCTATGAGAATCCCATGCATCATCTATACCCAAGCAATCGAGGCTTAATTGAATATAATAACTATACGACAGTTGCGGCCGCTGCTGCGGCGAGTGCGAGTACAGGTGTTGCTGCTGCTGCAGCTGCTGCGGCAGCTGCTGCTGCTGTTAACAATAACAACAGCAACAGCAATAACAACAACAACAACAACGGCAGTAACAACAACGGCGGCGCCAACAACAATTCGGCCAGCAGCAACAACAACAATTCGACCAGCGGCAGTAACAACAACAACACAAGCAGCACTCGAAACAACAACAGCGGCGGCGGCGGCAGCAGCGGCGCCGGCGACAGCTTCCAGCAACAGCAACATACACAGCAGCAACAGCACACAGCACAGCAGCAACATCCTCCGCAACAGCATCCGCAGCAGCAGCAACAACATCCACAGCAGCAGCAACAACATCCACAGCAGCAGCAGCAGCAGCAGCATCCACAGCAGCAGCAGCAGCAGCCGCATCCATTGCATCAACATTTGTCCACCGGCCTCGTTGTCACCGGCGTTGCACTTGGCCACCAATCGTCGCGGGCTCAGAAGGCGGCACGTCGGCGCAGCAACGAATCGATTGAGGCACGTGAACGGCGTCTGGAGCGGAACGCGGCGAGGATGCGAGACAAACGCTCGAAGGAGTCGGAAGCGGAATATCGCCTGCGTCTGGCCAAAAATGCGGAGGCGAATCGTGTGCGCCGGCAAAACGAAAACGAAGTACAAAGAACCTTAAGACTGATGAAGAATGCCGCCCGTCAGCGCTTGCGGCGTGCCAGCGAATCGAATGATGAGCGCAAGAAGCGCCTGGCCAAAGCAGCTGAACGGATGCGCGTCTCCAGGGCCAGTGCGCCAAAGGTGATCAAGCCGCCGCTCGAGGATCGCCTCAAGGGCTATTAGAAAGCAGATACAATACAAATGCAGAGAGTCCAATCAGACATCCAATCAGACCCAGAAGCACACACACACACAGACACACAGGAACATGCATATGCCTGGCGCGTGACTCCAATCAGAGCGCAACACTGGAAGCTTGTGAAGCGGGCTTCAGCAAGTAAAGTGCACACACACACACACACACACACACAAACAAACAAACACACACACAGACGCAGAATCTAATCAAATGGTATCTAATCAGAAATGTGCAAGCAAACACACAAAAAAGGAAGAAGAAGCAGCAGCAGCATGCACGCAGAAGAAAGCAGAAGAAGCGCAAGCAGCAGCAGCAGCAGCAATAAGAAGAAAGAACACATGCATAGATATATGCTGCTATGCATGTGTGTGTGTGTAAGCAGAGCGGCAAGAGTAGAGTATAGAAAAGAATAAGCAGAAATATATATATAACAAAACAGCTATAAATAATATATATATTGTATACATAAAAAAACAAATGGAAACAACATATAACATTTACATAGAAATGACTAAAAAAAAAAACAAAAAACAAAAAAAATGAATAAGTAAAATGAGAAGAAAAACAGCCGCATAATATTTAAATATAAATAATATAACAAAAAAAAAAAACACAATAATATTTAAAAAAAAACGAGGCACTTTTTTTGGCAGCAAAAATAAGTGTGAGAAATTTTTTTTTTATAAGTTAACATTAACAAAACAAAAATGAAGTAAAGAAAATGAAAAGAAAAGAAAAAAAGCAAAAATAAAACACAAAAAAAAGTATTTTTATAATGCATGCATTATATTCTTACAATATATGTATATGTATACATACATACAAGCATACATGCATATGTGTGTGTGTATGTATGTATATATATAGAAATAGTTATATATACACAAAACACAGAAAATATATAGATACACACAGTCACACACACACACACACAGTTATGTGTAAATGTATGCACATCACACACACACACACACCCACACATGTGTGTTTAAGCAGCACAGCAATAGCAGCAAACCCCAAAAGCTAAATGCAAAAAGCAACAAAAATTAACTTCAACCCCATATGAACACACGGACACACATGCCTACATATATACACGCACGCACACACCCACAC
Source organism: Drosophila eohydei (assembly GCA_035045825.1). NCBI lineage: Eukaryota > Metazoa > Arthropoda > Insecta > Diptera > Drosophilidae > Drosophila > Drosophila eohydei. The sequence continues at coordinate 1,809,443 of JAWNOT010000036.1, read as the reverse complement.
ACATATATATATATATATACATATATATATACGTTGGCATACAGGGTGACTCATTGCTAGCAAATTGCAGCGTGCGTCTCTCAACATTGTCTTCTAACTGCATTTCTCCCCACACACACATACACCCACACACTTACAATAGGCATTTTGTTTTTCTATAGCTGCAACAGGTGCGCCATCTGGCGATCAATTGTGCAAGCTGCCACGTTTCATATTTGCAATCAACAAACAACAGAAAAACAGCTAAGCAAAAGCGAAAATACAACAAATCTCTAACATTCAAAACAAAGCAGCCCCCCGTGTGTGTGTGTGTGTGAGTATGTCTGTGTGTAAGTGCCCCAACATGCGTAAAAACAATTCACACAGGATTATGTATGGTATACACACAAGCACGCATACATGCATACATACACACACACACATATATATATATATATATATATCTATATATATATGGCATATTGTTATAGCAACATTGAACGCCTACCGGCCCCTGCTCCCCGCTACATGACATATTTGAAGAAAAAAAGAAAACCCTTTCAAAACAAGAACAAAAAACAACAAAAAATTAAAAGGCAACATTATAAATTAAAAAAAAAACATGCAAAATGTATATTTATATACATCTCTATATATATAATATATGAAAAGTACCACTTAAGTTCTAGTCGAAATTTCAAATTGTTTTTTTTTTTTCTCTGTTTAATGACTCCCCCACCCTTCAAGCTCCCAAATAATAAAATTGTTTTGATGTAAAATTATGAAACAAACATTTTATGTAATTGTAATATTCTATGTACAACAACAACAAACAAACAAACAACACTCAAAACCAACACAAGAAGCAAACGAAAAACAAATTGAATACTTGAATAAAGTTGCATTCACAATTTTTAAATAAAAAGCGCCCATTTATTTCGATCTTCAAAATTGTAGCAATTAAGTTACGAAACGATAATTTTGCTTTGGTGGTTTTGATTGTGCGCGCCTTTTGTTCGTGCCTATCGAAATTGCGCGCAATGTTGTTCGATAGTTTTTTCTTTTGGCTGTTTGACATCGCGTTTATCGCCTGATGCTACATGTATACATACACACACCTACACATCCAGTTTCCAACATTCCAGTTGTATTTATTTTTTAATGTGTTGTTGTGTGCGTTGGTACAGAAAACGGCGGAGCATTTTACTTGCCGGACAATTTTAGCGCGTTTTTTTAACATTCGGGAAAACAAACAGAAAACAATTGAGGAAAAGTGAAACGCAAACAATTTGGCATATTGAACAATTGTTAAATGCAAAGCCGAAATATGGGAAACTAAATATATTTATATACACACATATACATACATATATATCTATATATAACTATATATATATATATAGTGCATTCGTGTGTGTGTGCGTTTCACAAATGCCGACAAATTGGAGCGGTAAAGTGTTAAATCAATTAAATGTGTTGCAACTGATGCAACAATTGTGGCAAAAGGCATCAAAATATTTATAAAAGACAGTATATGTATGTATGTACGGCATACATGCAGACAGACGTATGCGTATGTATATATAAAGACCGCCGTTTGCTGTATCAGTGTGTGTGTGTGCGCGTGTGTGTGTGAGTGTGTGTCAGCCAGCCAACCAACCAACCAATGTGTGCATGTGGCTGTGTGTGTGCACGTATAATCATGTGAAAAATCGATTGGAAGGCACTGGAAGTCATATAGTCATTGGAACGGCCCAGCGGCAACGGTGGCGGCGCCAATTGTCATTTACTATCAAGTAAGAAGAAGAAACGTGCGCACGCACCAACAGTAGCCACCAAAAAAAAGAAGACAAAAATACAGTCAACTGATCTAATACGAAAATAAAGCAAATTGCAAACACGCAACGGCACATTTGCACAATAACATTGAATAAAAAAATAAAAAATAAAAAACAAAACCACGAATAGCTGCGTCTAGGCGAGAATCGCAGTGAAAGGTGCGCAATTTCATTTAGCTGAGACACAAACCGTACGTTTTGAATGCCATTTGTTGTTGCTGCCATCTGTATGAATATTTTTGTTGTTTTCATTTCTTTTCCCCCCACCCCCATTCGTAATTTTTGCATGTGCAGAGGAAGAAGAGGAAGAGCAGGCAGCCAGGAAAAATAGCTGAAGCAGCGTCAACGGCAGCGGTCAACATTTAGAAGCATATTGCAAATTGATTGACAAGCAAAAAAAAGAGGAAAAAAGAAAAAGGTGATGCGCAAAACAGAAACCGAAACAGTCACACCGATTGCGAGAGAGCGACGATAAAGAAAACCGAGAGCAAGAGAGAGCGAATTCAATATTAGCAGCAGCCAAAAGTTGTTAAAACGAAAACGCACAAAATAATAATAAAAAAAGAGGAAAAAGCGCACACACAAATACATACACACACATGTGCGTATGTATAGAGCGCTAGCGATTTACGATAACGATAATTTGAGTACAATCTTTATATAACAAAAACCCAATTGCGAAGCAACAAACAAAACAAAAACGAAAAACGAGAAACAACGCAAACGCAAGCAAAACGAGAACGGCTGTTAAATGCGGCGATCAAAACGCCAGCGTTATTGTCGCCCGAGCAACAACAAGAACAACAGCAAGAACAGCAATAGCAATCGCAGCAACAGTTATCGATATCAGCAAAAGGACGGGGACACGAGCATCATCGCTGTTTGTTGACTGGAATATAGACTGGAAAGGCATCGCAATAATCGATCGAGCAGCAGCAGCAGCGGCAGAGAAAACAATTTGACGACAATTTCGATTGTTGTTCAGGCTTTGCCAAATAATGGAACCAGATCCCAATGGGATAAAGATCGAACCAACACTTGACCATCATCAGCAGCAGCAACAGCAGCAACAACAATACGCAACACTCTTGGCAATAAATGGTCCAAATGCGCGCCTTCTTATCGAGCACCCGTCAGCGCTGTTGGTACCCCTATCGACACATCAGCAACAGCAATTGCAATTGCAGCAACAGCAACAGCACCAGCAACAGCAGCAACAACAGCAACAGTTCCAACAACAGCAACAGCAGCATCACCTACAGCAGCAACAGTTTCATCAGCAACAATTGCAAATAACATTACCCGCTTACACACAGCCGCTCTCGCTCAAGCAACAGCCACCGCCCACGCCCCTGGGACCCACCTCGACAGTCAGCAACAGCAATACGCAACAGCAACAGCAACAACCACAACATCATCATCATCAACACCAGCAGCGTTGGAACGAGAGTCCAGAGGCGAGACAACGGCGGTTGGCCCGCAATGCTGAAAGGATGCGCGAGAGACGTCAGCGTGAAAGTGAAGACGAATATCGAAAACGTTTGATGCGTAACGCCGAAGCAAATCGCCAAAGGCGACAGAATGAATCAGATTTGGAGCGTGCAATGCGACTGGTACGCAATGCAGCCCGTCAGCGCCTGCGACGGGCAATGGAATCACCGGATCAGAGATCGAAGCGTTTGGCCAAGCTGGCCGAAAGGATGCGCATGTATCGAGCCAGCGAGACGGCGGATCAACGCAAGGTGCGACTGGCAGAGATGGCGGCCAGAGCTAGACAGCGCATTGCCAGCGAATCGGTTGACGAGCGCAAGGAAAGACTGAGAAAGCTGAACGACTATGCGAAAAAGGTCAGAGAAAAGAAAAAGATATACAAACAGGTGCAGGTGCATGTTCAGAATTCGTCGTCGTCTTCATCGACCAATTCGACCAATTCCAATACACTGACCGTTCAGCAGCAGCAGCAGCAGCAACAGCAGCAGCAGCAGCAGCAACATCAACAGCAGCAGCAGCAGCAGCAGCAGCAGGTGCTAGCAGTGGCAACAGCCGCTGCTGCCGCCGCCGCCGCCGCTGCAAACGTAGCTGGCCAATCAGCCAATTGTAATAATGAGCATAATATTAATTTAAATCAGGCAAACGTCACATCAGCGCCTGCCAACAACAACAACAACAATGCCACCACCACCAGCAGCAGCAGCAGCAATACTACAACAGCAGCCGCAGCAGCAACTGTTGCCGCCGGTGATCAGCATTTGGTAACGGCTGCCCCGGCCTCTGCCTATCAACAGCATCAGGCCATCGAGTATATGGGCCAGAATATGTTTATAGCGCGACCGACCATGCAGCTGAAACAGGAGCCACAGCAGCACCAGCAGCAACAGCAGCAGCAGCAACAACAGCAGCAGCAACTGCAGCAGCAGCAACAGCCGCGCTATTCACTTGGCGCCCAACAGCTGATCGATGGAGTGGCTGGTGGCAGTGGAGCTGCCGAGGCGGGCAGCATCTTTGTCCAACAGATCTATGGCGAGGAGCCGGGCAAAACCGGTAAATTGCTGCAGGCGCATGTCCCGCACTTTAGCATTGCCAATCAGCTCGAGTTCTATAAGCAGAAATACGCCAATATGGTGGAACTTCAGGTGCGTATGCAGCCGTAGGCAGTGCCAGGGCGGCGGGAACAAAACAACAACAACAACAACAAGAACAAGAACAGCAAACAACAACAGCAAAAGCACAAGAACAAACTCTAAGGCGTATAGCGGTACATAGAGTGGGTGGGGAGAGAATAGACAAGAGGCACCGAGTAGCGGGCAGCGGGGCTGTGAGAGGTTCAAAATTTAAAGCTTGAATGAAGAAAGTAAAGCCGAAGCCAAAGTTTCAAGTCACCTTATTAGCGTTTAATAGACACTATACTACTCATTGTTTTGTTTTTTTTTCGTGTTCCATTTCATTTTGTTTCTCTAAGTTAAATAGCCAAGTTTAGCACAGCAAATGGGAAGACCATGGAGCGAGCTCCAGTTTGAGTTTGCTTTAAATGTGTTTGTGTTCCATTTCATCTTGTATCGCAGAAGAGTTTAGAAAAGTAAACTGTTAGAAAACTGAGTTTCAGTTTTTAGTAACGTGTTTGTTTCATATCATTTTGTTTCATTTAGTTAAACGAACGAGAGGAAAAACAGTAAAGTCTAATTTGTTTGTTTCAATTCCATTTTGTTGCAAACCAGAGCAGTGTAGAGTGAAAAAAGTTTCAGGTTGTGTTTCTTCCCATTTTGTTGTAAAGCAGCTAAAGTACCATAACATTTTAACAAGTTTTAACATATTTTTTTGTTTCATTCCATTTCATAGTTGCCAAAAGTACAGAAAGTAACGAACAAGGCGGAATTTTGTTTTTCTTTCGTTTCGTTTTCATTATGTTTTGTTTAATGTTTTGAAGTTAATTGAAGATATATTTATATATATAATACCAACGGTATGTACAGTGAAAGCTCTTTAGAGCGTACACCGGAATCGAGTTTCTTTTTTTTTGCATATTACGAAAGTGAAAAGTCTGTAGAAATAGTTTTTCGTTAGTGGAGATTTCACTGTACATAGCAACAAAAATGAAGTTAAGCCTAACCTATATAAAATACTTAACTATAATGTAAAAAAAAAAAACAAGAAAATCTTTTGTATATAAAAAAGAACCAAAAAAAGAAAATATCCGAAAGCCGATTAAAGCGCAATTCTGTATAATCCCCAAAAATGTATGCCAAATGTGTCTTCAATTCATTTCAAAAACGAATAGAAAACGTTGCCTTGTACCTGTACCTGTCTGTCGTCCGTCTAGCTGTCTATATTTATGTATATATGGAGTAGGTCTTTAACATAACCTTAAAAGTAGGTTGTGATGAACATAACCTTAAAAACTAATAAATCGATTCTTATTGGAAATTCGACTGATTTTCAGAAGTAAGAATCTCGCTATGTAATGCACCTATTACTACTGAATGAAGTAACTAGCCTGACTATATAGAGATTATATATATATATATATATATATATATATATATATATATATATATATATATATATATATATATATATATATATATATATATATATAGTATATATCTATGCATATATATATATATATATAGTATATATATATATAGTATATATCTATGCACAATATGTCTGTTATTAGCTGCAATTTGTCTGCCCTTGCTGAACTTAAGCACATAAAGAAGTATGCAAAAGCTTAAAAAGTGTCGCGCAGCCAACTTAACAAAGTAAAGAGAGGGAGAGTGAGAGTGAGAGAGATAAAGGGAGGGAGGTAAAGCAGTTTGTTTAGTGCACTTCTTCAACATAACCTCACTTGCCGCACATAACCTGAAAAAAACATAAACATTTCTGTTGCAGTCTGGCGAGGCGAACGATAACAGCGGGTCTGTTACACTGGGTCAGAACGAGACGAAGGTGATTGTGGCCGCCGCCGAGCAACAGCAGCAGCAGAAGGTTCTCAAGCCGGGCACAGCAGCAGCAGCTGCAGCCGCAGCCGCCGCCGCTGCTGCGGCAGCAACGACATCAACAACAACCGGCACTCAGCTATACAATCAGCTGCCCTATCTGGCCACGTTCCCAGCGACGGCCAACAGTACTGGAACGAGTGGAACTGGTACAGTTACAGTTACGGGCGGCGGCGGTGCAGCTGGCGCAGCCAATGGCTCAGCAGCAGCCAGCGCAACCGCCTACTATCCCATGTATCACAATGGCTTCCAATTGGGCATCGGCCCCAATACGGTGCCGCCGCCATTTACGCCCGTGCATTTCGCCAATGCCAGTGGCGGGAGCAGTCCAACGGCGCCAGGGCAGTACAATATACTGACGGCGCCAACCGGTGCAAATCCTACGCTAACTGTCACCGGACTTGGTCAGCAACAGGATCCGCAGCAGCAACAGCAGCAGCAGCAACAGCAACAACAGCAGCAGCAACAGCAACAGCAGCAGCAACAACAGCAGCAGCAGCAACAGCAACTGCTGCATGAATTCCCAAAAATGGGTCGGGGTCGTCCACGTAAGATTAGCCTGTTGACCAGTGAGGATCATCTGAAGGCAAACACGCTGCTGGAACAGGAACTCAATCAAATGCTATCCTCACCGCATTTGGGATCGGGCATTGGAAGCGGGCGACGCGGACGTCCGCCACTGCATCATGGCCATCATCATCACCATCTACATCATGCACATTCCACGGCAGATGGCGATGGCTCTGCTACGCCGCGACGCAGCGGCGCCAACAAATATGAAACGGAAGAGGAGAAGCGCATTCGACTCGACAAAATGGCGGCGCATCAGCGTGCGGTGCGTGCAAATGAATCGCCCGAGCAGCGAACGCTGCGACTGCAGAAGCTGAGCGAACGGGCGCGTCTTAAGCGTGCACAGATCCGGGCCACCGAGAACAATGAGGAGCGCAAAGAACGGCTGTCCAAGCAGGCCGAATACGCCAGACTGCGGCGCATGCGCAGCCACACGCCGCGCACGAGCAGCAGCGCCAGCGCCGAATTTCACGGCAAGACGGAGGACGATACGACCGAGCAGCTGTACGACAATTCTACGGATGGCGGAGATAGCTTTGTGCTGAAAACGGACTCGCAGCTGGACGATGGCGATGCTGATGAGCAGGACAAGCAGCTGGATGTGCTGCAGCAGCAACAATTGCAGCAGCAACAGCAGCAGCAGCAACAACAACAACAGCAGCAGCAGCAGCAACAGCAGCAGCAGCAACATGAACTCCATCAAATGACAGGCAGCCTGCTGCAGCAGCCGCATCACGAGGCAATCGTCATCAATCAGCAGCAGCAGCGCTTGGTTAGCCTCAATCAGCATCAGCAAAGCTACAGCAAGCTGCAGGCGGCCTCAGCGACCAGCGCCAGCAGTGCGGCTGGCGGGGCAGGTGGCAACGGAGCCGGCGCACCTGAGAATAATGATATGCTAAAGATACTCGAACCAATAATTGTTATGAAAACCAAATGAGTATCGCGAAAGCGCCAAAATGAGCTAACAAAATGCTAGACTCTGTGCTGTATATATATATATATATATATATATATATATATATATATATATATATAGATCAGCTATGTATATATATATATATATATATATATATATATATTATATATAAATCTAGCTATGATTTTGGCTATTGTTGGCGCTGCAGCGTGCAGAAATTGTTGTTGACAACGAACGAACACACACACACAAACACAAATATTTCGTCTGGTCAGCCACGCCTCCTACCCTACACCTCCCCTCACACACACCCACATTTCTTGTAGCTATATATATATATATATATATATATATATATATATATAGAATATTTCGTCTGTATTGAACGCGTTTGTACAAAGTGAAAGCGAAAAAGAACGAAAGAAATAGAGAGAGAGAGAGTGAGAGAGAGAGAGAGCAGGAAAGAAAGATAGAAAGATACAAAAGATATCCTTAAGGCGCGCGTTCTATATTTAAATAATAAACTACACACACACAGACACATATATATACATAAACAACTAACTATATATATAAATGCATATATATACACATTTGTAACTTTTTGGAATGAAATTTTAAATGTTTAAACTTACATTCGTAGTTTAAGGATACGTTAGTGCAATAGCTTTTAGAGAAAAAGAGATAGTACGAGTAAGGAGCGAGAGTGCAATAATGCATTGTACATACATCTTAATATGTATAAAGCAATTAGAGATATGCCATCAGATAGATCCATGGCTAACCAAAAACACAAAAGATGAGCATAAAAACAGTGTGTGAGAGCAAATGGAAACTGTAACGAAACGCACCGACACAAAAATAAAACAAACAAACAACAAAAAAAAAAAAACAATCACACACGTGCACTCTAACTATATATATATATACATATATAACTATGCAGCTAAAAAGAAAAAGAAAAACGATAAAAAAAACTCATGAGAAATCAATGTATTTGCATATAAAATAGGTCTTAGAAATTGTAACATTTTTGAAAGTGTAACGGTCTTTGTTAAATGGCCGCCTAATCCCATATTTTTTTTTGTATGTAATGTAATAAGCAAAGAAAGTGAACAACTAAGCCTAAATAATTCATAATGATTTGTAGCCCATAACATGAAACGAGCACTAAGTAGAAAGTACGTATTAATTTTCTAAAGTAGAGAAAAACAAACAAAATAAATCTAATAAGAGCAATAAGAACATGGCGCCTATCGATAACAATTGTGTCAATCGCTGCCTTGTAGTGTGACCAGAGCGCATTTCTTGTGCGTTATTTTTTTATTTAGTAGCCATGCAGTTTACGACACTGCACAACGTGGACACCGAATACTCGGCGGATTCGGTGGAATGGTGTACACAGGATGAGAAGCATGATAAATACTTTGCCTGTGGCACCTATCAGCTGGTTGAGGCTGAGGAGAGCAGCGCCGCTCCAGCTTCAGCGGAGGTGCAACGGCCACGAAAGGGTCGTATTTATTTGTTTGCCTTCGACAGAGAAAATGGCACACTGAAACAGCTGCAGTGCATTGAAACGGCGGCAATATTGGACATGAAGTGGCTGCCGGCTTGGAGTTGCAACACAGGTCCGCTGCTGGCCACAGTTAATGCCCTAGGTGATGTGGAGATCTACGAACTGCTAGACTCAGAGCGGCGATTGCAGCAGCGCGCACAGCTTGCGCTGGACGAGACTCCGCCAAACGCATCAAAGGCTCTGGCACTCTCCCTCGACTGGAAATATTTTGATGATGTTGGTGCAGGTGCAGTGCAGCTGCTCGTCTCCGATTCGCTTGGTAATATCCATCAATTGCAGTATACGGCACAGGAAGAGATAAAAAAGCTCCACACTTGGCATGCGCATGGCTTCGAGGCGTGGACATGCGCCTTTGATCGCTGGAATCCGCAGCGTGTTTTCAGCGGCGGCGACGACAGTTTGCTGCATGCCTACGATTTGCGCACCGGTACGGGGGAGCAGTCACAACGAATCTGGACAAATAGAGCTCATGGCGCTGGCGTCACCTGTCTGCTCAGCCATCCAAAAAACGAACATCAACTGCTTACGGGCAGCTATGACGAGCTGCTGCGTGTGTTCGATACAAGGGCTATGAAACGTAGCCTAACAGAACTGAATCTAAATGGTGGCATCTGGCGGCTTAAGCCCCATCCACAACGAACTGACATAATCCTAACTGCATGCATGTACAAAAATTTTAGTGTTGTGCACTTGAAGGAAGGAGCGCTAAGTCTCCTGGGCAGCTACGAGGAGCATTCGAGCATTTGTTATGGTGCCGATTGGGCGCCAAATATCGATAAATCTGAACTGTCGGATGACCACTCACACAGTCTTCACATGGCCACCTGCTCCTTCTACGACCATAAACTGTGTGTGAGCAAAGTTGACACCAAATTCGAATCGTGATTGTTAATATATGTATATATATATATATATATATATATATATATATATATATATATATATATATATATATATATATATATATATATATATATATATATATATATATATATATATATATATATATATATATATATATATATATATATATATATATATATATATATATATATATATATATATATATATATATAAGAATGATCAATTACTACAACTATCAAATATCTCCAACACCAACACCAACACAGACACTAAATGTAACATGTGATTACTGCTCCTTCGATATATATGTATATGTATAAAAATATTTAAAACTTTTTTATTTTATAATTCCTGTTCAAAGGAAAAATTTGACTTACGTATAAGGTGTTCATTCGATTTTTTCATTTTCGCTTGGGAATTTACTTCTGCTGAAGGCTACATCATCCAACTATTTATAGGAACTGTTTAGTGACATATCTGGGAATAACAAACTGAAGAAGACATCAGGCTTGACATTTGAGTTTCAAGGAAGGATGTCAATAATGTCAACTACTATTTGCCATTAACGTTATTTTTGGCTTATTTTTGAATTGGTATTCAAAAAATACTGAGTCGATAAATTTGTTTGACATTGAAAGATATCGTTTTGTTCTATCAAAACTAGCGCGTTTGCATTTGCAGTGGTTCTGCTCGTTTCAAAATGGCTATAAAATCAAAAGAGTTGAGCAATGTAAAAAAAGAACTAAGTAAATTGGATAAAGCGACTGCCGAAGTAAAAAATTCAATGGACAAGACTGAAGTGGCGGTCGCTCCTAAAGCAAAGCAGCCAACTAATCTCGAGGGCAAATTAAATAAAATATCCAATGACTTGAAACACATCACACTTGGTCAGCAGAAAACTCAACACGAAGCCGTCAAAATCGGTGCGACAGACATAGCTATACTATATCTATATGTATATACTATATGTGTATTAATTCAATTTATTTTCTTTAGATGGCAAACATTGGATGAATTACATGGATATGCTGAATAAGAAACTTCAACATTTCGGCTGTACCGTAAACCACATTCCCAATGCAACTAAAACTTTGTTTTCCATAGATTTTGGCAAAGACCGTTTCATCATAATCGAAGTCAAACACACACAAATCTGGCTCATCCAAATCTCTCCACAAAACGCCAATTTTGCTAATATCAAAAAGCATTTGGATGAATCACAGGATCTTATGGGATTGCTCACCTACTACTCTTCCATGCCTAAATAGTTGATTTGCCCAATTGTTATAGTATTTGATATATTTACAAGATGTTGAGCGCCGACTCGGGGGACACAAAGGCGCACTCGTAGTAAAATATAATTGCGTTTATATATCGATGAAAACCATGAAATAAAAAGTCCTCTTTTTGTATGCGGCTAATTTTGTAATTTTTATAAAATATGTATGTATGTAAGCATATATATATATATATATTTATACATATACATGTAACAATATATGTGTATATATACATAAATATATATATATAACGGTCTTTGTTAAATGACCGCCTAATCCCATATTTTTTTTGTATGTAATGTAATAAGCAACGAAAGTGAACAACTAAGCCTAAATAATTCATAATGATTTGTAGCCCATAACATGAAACGAGCACTAAGTAGAAAGTACGTATTAATTTTCTAAAGTAGAGAAAAACAAACAAAATAAATCTAATAAGAGCAATAAGAACATGGCGCCTATCGATAACAATATATATTCTTGATCAGGACGACAAGCCGAGTCGATTGAGCCCTGTCCGTCTGTCTGTCCGTCCGTCTGTCCGTATGTGTGAACGCGTGGATCTCAGCATCTATAAGAGCTAGAGACTTGAAATTTGTATAGCACGCGCAGATCAAGTTTGTTTCAAATATTCGATAACTATTCGCATTTAATTGTTATCGAATAAAAACATTATTGAAATGCAGTAAATAAATTATATCTCAAACGTCTTTAGAGCTAGAGCCTCCAAATTTTGTATATAGTTTTATGTATATTTTATGCAATTTTGATTTTTGTTGGATTTTGGATACCGGCTCCAAATTCCCCAAATTCGTAGAATTTAAGTTTAGTTGGAACTAGGGCCATTATGTTAAGGCGTTTGCATCTCAACCAAGCCAATAGGATATGTAGATCATATGCTGAAAATTTCATTAAAATCCATTAAGTAAAACAGAAGTTATTAAACAAAACGTTTGGCCAATTTGCAAAAGCACATGTCAGCAGCGCCACGCGCACGCATTTTTCCTATGCGTGTGCACACATACATTCAAATGCGTGTATTCTTTTCTATTCCACGAATTGCAATTGCGATTGAACTGTGCTGAATTATTAGCTGCTACTTATGTTCAAATTTGCAACTACTCGCGTAGGCAGGGCAGTGGCTGCGTTGGTAGAGGCGGCGCTCGAGTGCAGCGCGGTCCGGGTTCCAGACCAAACATTTTTTATTGTTTTATTTATTTTTAATTATGAAGTGGCGGTGTTGGTAGAGTTGGCGCACGTTGCGCAGACAATCCGGGTTCGAATCCTGGTCTCGCAATGTCGTTTTTTATTTATTTTGTTTTTTTTTTTTGAATACTCGATACAAACTACGGAAAATATTAAAAAACTCAGAGGACTGGGATCAGGGTATCTCCTAGTCGGGCACCCCGACTAGAGCTTTCTTACTTGTTTTATTTAGTAGCCATGCAGTTTACGACACTGCACAACGTGGACACCGAATACTCGGCGGATTCGGTGGAATGGTGTACACAGGATGAGAAGCATAATAAATACTTTGCCAGTGGCACCTATCAGCTGGTTGAGGCTGAGGAGAGCAGCGCCGCTCCAGCTTCAGCGGAGGTGCAACGGCCACGAAAGGGTCGTATTTATTTGTTTGCCTTCGACAGAGAAAATGGCACACTGAAACAGCTGCAGTGCATTGAAACGGCGGCAATATTGGACATGAAGTGGCTGCCGGCTTGGAGTTGCAACACAGGTCCGCTGCTGGCCACAGTTAATGCCCTAGGTGATGTGGAGATCTACGAACTGCTGGACTCAGAGCGGCGATTGCAGCAGCGCGCACAGCTTGCGCTGGACGAGACTCCGTCAAACGCATCAAAGGCTCTAGCACTCTCCCTCGACTGGAAATATTTTGATGATGTTGGTGCAGGTGCAGTGCAGCTGCTCGTCTCCGATTCGCTTGGTAATATCCATCAATTGCGGCACAGGATGAGATAAAAAAGCTCCACACTTGGCATGCGCATGGCTTCGAGGCGTGGACATGCGCCTTTGATCGCTGGAATCCATAGCGTGTTTTCAGCGGCGGTGACGACAGTTTGCTGCATGCCTACGATTTGCGCACCGGTACGGAGGAGCCGTCACAACGAATCTGGACAAATAGAGCTCATGGCGCTGGCGTCACCTGTCTGGTGTTCTGGTACCTGTATAAGGTGTTCATTTTATTTTTCATTTTCGCTTGGGAATTTACTTCTGCTGAAGGCTACATCATCCAACTTTTTATAAGAACTGTTTAGTGACATCTGGGAATAACAAACTGAAGAAGACATTAGGCTTGACATTTAATTGAGTTTCAAGGAAGGATGTCAATAATGTCAACTACTATTTGCCATTAACGTTATTTTTGGCTTATTTTTGAATTGGTATTCAAAAAATACTGAGTCGATAAATTTGTTTGACATTGAAAGATATCGTTTTGTTCTATCAAAACTAGCGCGTTTGCATTTGCAGTGGTTCTGCTCGCTTCAAAATGGCTATAAAATCAAAAGAGTTGAGCAATGTAAAAAAAGAACTAAGTAAATTGGATAAAGCGACTGCCGAAGTAAAAAATTCAATGGACAAGATTGAAGTGGCAGTTGCTCCTAAAGCAAAGCAGCCAACTAATCTCGAGGGCAAATTAAATAAAATATCCAATGACTTGAAACACATCACACTTGGTCAGCAGAAAACTCAACACGAAGCCGTCAAAATCGGTGCGACAGACATAGCTATACTATATCTATATGTATATACTATATGTGTATTAATTCAATTTATTTTCTTTAGATGGCAAACATTGGATGAATTACATGGATATGCTGAATAAGAAACTTCAACATTTCGGCTGTACCGTAAACCACATTCCCAATGCAACTAAAACTTTGTTTTCCATAGATTTTGGCAAAGACCGTTTCATCATAATCGAAGTCAAACACACACAAATCTGGCTCATCCAAATCTCTCCACAAAACGCCAATTTTGCTAATATCAAAAAGCATTTGGATGAATCACAGGATCTTATGGGATTGCTCACCTACTACTCTTCCATGCCTAAATAGTTGATTTGCCCAATTGTTATAGTATTTGATATATTTACAAGATGTTGAGCTCGACTCGGGGGACACAAAGGCGCACTCGTAGTAAAATATAATTGCGTTTATATATCGATGAAAACCATGAAATAAAAAGTCCTCTTTTTGTATGCGGCTAATTTTGTAATTTTTATAAAATATGTATGTATGTAAGCATATATATATATATATATTTATACATATACATGTAACAATATATGTGTATATATACATAAATATATATATATAACGGTCTTTGTTAAATGACCGCCTAATCCCATATTTTTTTTGTATGTAATGTAATAAGCAACGAAAGTGAACAACTAAGCCTAAATAATTCATAATGAATTGTAGCCCATAACATGAAACGAGCACTAAGTAGAAAGTACGTATTAATTTTCTAAAGTAGAGAAAAACAAACAAAATAAATCTAATAAGAGCAATAAGAACATGGCGCCTATCAATAACAATTGTGTCAATCGCTGCCTTTTAGTGTGACCAGAGCGCATTTCTTGTGTGTTATTTTTTTATTTAGTAGCCATGCAGTTTACGACACCGAATACTCGGCGGATTCGGTGGAATGGTGTACACAGGATGAGAAGCATGATAAATACTTTGCCTGTGGCACCTATCAGCTGGTTGAGGCTGAGGAGAGCAGCGCCGCTCCAGCTTCAGCGAAGGTGCAACGGCCACGAAAGGGTCGTATTTATTTGTTTGCCTTCGACAGAGAAAATGGCACACTGAAACAGCTGCAGTGCATTGAAACGGCGGCAATATTGGACATGAAGTGGCTGCCGGCTTGGAGTTGCAACACAGGTCCGCTGCTGGCCACAGTTAATGCCCTAGGTGATGTGGAGATCTACGAACTGCTGGACTCAGAGCGGCGATTGCAGCAGCGCGCACAGCTTGCGCTGGACGAGACTCCGTCAAACGCATCAAAGGCTCTAGCACTCTCCCTCGACTGGAAATATTTTGATGATGTTGGTGCAGGTGCAGTGCAGCTGCTCGTCTCCGATTCGCTTGGTAATATCCATCAATTGCGGCACAGGATGAGATAAAAAAGCTCCACACTTGGCATGCGCATGGCTTCGAGGCGTGGACATGCGCCTTTGATCGCTGGAATCCATAGCGTGTTTTCAGCGGCGGTGACGACAGTTTGCTGCATGCCTACGATTTGCGCACCGGTACGGAGGAGCCGTCACAACGAATCTGGACAAATAGAGCTCATGGCGCTGGCGTCACCTGTCTGGTGTTCTGGTACCTGTATAAGGTGTTCATTTTATTTTTCATTTTCGCTTGGGAATTTACTTCTGCTGAAGGCTACATCATCCAACTTTTTATAAGAACTGTTTAGTGACATCTGGGAATAACAAACTGAAGAAGACATTAGGCTTGACATTTAATTGAGTTTCAAGGAAGGATGTCAATAATGTCAACTACTATTTGCCATTAACGTTATTTTTGGCTTATTTTTGAATTGGTATTCAAAAAATACTGAGTCGATAAATTTGTTTGACATTGAAAGATATCGTTTTGTTCTATCAAAACTAGCGCGTTTGCATTTGCAGTGGTTCTGCTCGCTTCAAAATGGCTATAAAATCAAAAGAGTTGAGCAATGTAAAAAAAGAACTAAGTAAATTGGATAAAGCGACTGCCGAAGTAAAAAATTCAATGGACAAGATTGAAGTGGCAGTTGCTCCTAAAGCAAAGCAGCCAACTAATCTCGAGGGCAAATTAAATAAAATATCCAATGACTTGAAACACATCACACTTGGTCAGCAGAAAACTCAACACGAAGCCGTCAAAATCGGTGCGACAGACATAGCTATACTATATCTATATGTATATACTATATGTGTATTAATTCAATTTATTTTCTTTAGATGGCAAACATTGGATGAATTACATGGATATGCTGAATAAGAAACTTCAACATTTCGGCTGTACCGTAAACCACATTCCCAATGCAACTAAAACTTTGTTTTCCATAGATTTTGGCAAAGACCGTTTCATCATAATCGAAGTCAAACACACACAAATCTGGCTCATCCAAATCTCTCCACAAAACGCCAATTTTGCTAATATCAAAAAGCATTTGGATGAATCACAGGATCTTATGGGATTGCTCACCTACTACTCTTCCATGCCTAAATAGTTGATTTGCCCAATTGTTATAGTATTTGATATATTTACAAGATGTTGAGCTCGACTCGGGGGACACAAAGGCGCACTCGTAGTAAAATATAATTGCGTTTATATATCGATGAAAACCATGAAATAAAAAGTCCTCTTTTTGTATGCGGCTAATTTTGTAATTTTTATAAAATATGTATGTATGTAAGCATATATATATATTTATACATATACATGTAACAATATATGTGTATATATACATAAATATATATATATATATTTTTATATTTTATATAAATATATATATATGTATTTATATATATATAATAGGTATCACACGCTTTTTCTATTTTTCTTTTAATTTTCTTCACCTCAGCGAATAACAAGATGTAAACATTTCTTCAATAAATATGTCCATTCCTCCCCATAAATTGGACGCAGATTTACGCAGCGACCACATTCTGTATCCAATTCAAAGCGCCACGAATGCGACGCAGACGGGCACGAACTAAAAAGCTGCAGATAAGCATATACTCAACATAAGCGTGCCGACCGGTCGACTGGACGCTGCTGCTGCTGCTGCTGTTGCCATGCTGTGGACGACCCTCGCACATGATCTTGGTGGTCAGCGAGAGAAGCCACTGAAGAATCTATTAATTGGAATTGAAAAAATTGTGAGAATGAACAATAGGTTTACCGACTGGCTGTTGTTGCTCACCTCTGGACTGCTGGGCATGCCGCCCGCTTTGAGCCATTTGGATGGTGCCCAGAGAAACAGCTGCAGCACATTGGCAGCAATATCGGGACTAACGCGTTTCGATGGGTTTGGATTAAGTATATTGTAGATTAGCTGCTGCATCAGTGGCGGACAGGCATCGCATAGTGGTGGCAGCTGCTCGTGTCGATAATCGCTATTCCTCAGCGAGTAAGTGAGCTCACCTTGAGCGCGAGCAATGCCGGCGCTGGCCGAATAGAAGGGATTGGGCTGGCCAAAGATTTCGTAGGCCAAGGCGCCACATGCCCACAGATCGGCCTTGCTATAGTTGAGCACAGTGAACGGTCCCGGCTGTGTATTAAAGATCTCAGGCGCCATCAGCGCTGCATTGCCACCCTTGTCAATATCGTTGGCTACATAGGGCAAACGCAATCCATGCACCTTGTCCGCCAGACAGCAACCAAAATCGGATAGCACCAGCAGCGGCGCTGACGATGATGCAGATTGATCATCGGGTGATAACTGCAATTCGATTAGCACATTATCTGATTTAAGATCACGATGGGCAACGCCATGGCGACTGAGATGAGTGACCGCCTCCAGCATTTGCGCCAGCAGCAGGATTTTGGTGCGCGTGCTCAATTCGGTGGTGTCCAGTAGACCTCGCAAGCTATAATCGTAACGTTTCATTAGCAAATATAATGACATATTACGTCCATAGCCCTGCGGATTGATGCGCTGCGGCTGTGCAATCGGATAAAGTATATGGCCGTCGGGGAAATTGCGAACCTCATCACAAAAAAAACCGAACATGCAAACAACATTTGGATGCGGCGGCAGCGTCAAAGTTTGATTTTGCAACAGCCTTTCCCATTCCTCAGCGCTGGCATTCATTCGACGTTGACGTGCCGGCACCGTCTCCTTGTACATGGCGCGCAATATAGACAACGCATTGCTCTGTATATCATAGTTGAACATCATTTTTAAGGCAAGCGGATATCTCTCAATGGATTCGTTTTCTGCATGCACTTGCGGTTGCTGTTGTTGTTGCTGCTGCTCCTCCTGACTGTAAGCGCTTGATTGCTGTTGCTGGTGCTCGTCATGATGCTGCTTCGATATCTGAGACTGGCCATCAACAAAGGCGGCGGCAGCTGTTGGCTGGCTATAGTTGTAAATGTTGTCGACGGAGCCACCAAAATTGTGAACGAAACGCGACATATTCTGTAGTGGTGACATCAACTCATGATTCCATGTTGAGCTCTGGCTCGGTATTTTGTTGGGCATAGTTGGACGCAGGGGATTAGCATTGGACTCTTTAGCGTTTTGCTGGCTTATGGGATTCTCCTTAAAATTGGCCGCATAAACCACAGCGGCACAGCCCTTGGCAATAGGCGGGCCCACTTCGAGTTGATCAATATTGAAATTGCTGTTCAATGTTTCGGATATCTTATCATGATTCCAGTCTGCCTGCAAGCGGCTAGCTGCCTCGCGGATCTCCCAGCAAACGCCCTCCAGTTCATCCTCTTTGCTCAGCACACCCGAACCGGTGGCCAAACTGACGCCAATTAGAGCAAAAAATGGGGCTGAATCGCCATAAAATAGTTTGCGTGTCGCACGCTGACGCAGCTCCTCGGAATAATTGGTGGTCACACGGCTCAATATATTATCAATGAACAACTTGCGCGCATGCTGGCCAAATCGAAAGAGTCCGCTATTCGCAACTCTGGGCGCTGGCGCTGGAGAGCAGCGTGGCACAACATTTGCCGTCGGCTGTGGTACGGCTGAGTTCTAAACGGCAACCAAAGTAGAAAACAATAAAAAACAATGTGCGTAAATAAAAACAAATATTTAATAAGTGTTTTATGCTAGGATGACACTTGCAAGGTAGTCCCATATGGAGTTTAACTCCTTTTTTCATCTATATTTCTATCTCGCTCTTTGCAATGCTGACTTATGGTGCTCACTAATATTCATACTCATTATATGAATATATTGTGCAGTGGCGACTGCCATCAATAGCATAAATTCATTTTCTCTATTGCTATCTCGCTCGTTGCAGTGTAGCTTACTAATACACATGCACAATTGGGGAGATGCTTAGGCAAAGTGTCATCTGTGGCATAAGTAAAATAAATGCATCTGTACTCACCCGTAAAACATTGACGGATGATAGGGGAAAGCCTCGCTTGCTTCGTGTTTTTAACTGGCTTTGTTCCAAAATGTTGGAGTGTATTTCACGATTCCAATAGCTGCGTAAAACGTAGCGACCATGTTTAACCAGTCGCACGGTTAACAGTCTTACAGACATTTTAACAACAGCAGTTTGTTGTTGTTACTCCGATCAACAACAACACCGCGCGGTGCGAAAGTAACGGAGCGAAAAGCCTGCATAGCGTGAGAGATAGAGGTTAATGTATTGCTTGTAAATTTCAATGAGTTCACCTTTTATTTATATTCGCCCTGTGCTTTAGTTGCGTTTGTTGTCCTTGTCGATGTTTATGACTGCGGCGCCACCTTTTGTCATGCGTTGCAGGTATTATCGCCAGCTATCGATATATCGATCGTTGGCTACCGTTTTTCACGATTGTTATTATTTGGTATTGCGTCGTAGGAATAGCTACCGACACTGCTGTTTTTTTGTTTTTTTTTTAATATGTTATTTTTTTAGAAATATATACGTATGCACATATCTACACAGTCAAATAGTTATGGTATCCAAATTAAAACGTTTTTAAGCCTGTTCTCAATATTTTTTTCTATAATGTGTATGGAAGTTTCGATTTTGTTCTATGGTCAGAAACGGATAATTTTTTAAATTTAACTCGCCTTGTTGATTGGTTTTCCGATTGACACTAGATGATCGGACTTGTGTCGAACTCTTTGTGTGTGTTTGATTTCTCTATCTACATACGTTTCCTTGTTAACAGTTTGTTAAACATCGATATTATCAATTGTTGCTGCTTTGTGGTAGCAAATTAGATAATCATATATACCATGGGATGATTCGACCTATAACACATATATATAAGGTGTGAACGGTTAAACTGCACTAATAAAACAAAAAAAAAGCCAGAAATGTAATTTGTTTTTGCACGAAAAGTTCGAGTTTTGGTTAAATTTTACAATAATAACAAGGTAAAGTTCACAAACACAAACAGCTGTCGGTTTGTTGCACAGAGCTGCACTGCAATATCATCGATAGATAATATTGCGTATGTCTAATCGATAATTAAAACGAAATGTTAGCAGATAGAATCGATATGGTCAGTCATCAATTTTATTCAAATGTATTTAAAAGTACTCGATAAAAATCACATTTACTTGGGGCCCAACATCTTCTTAGGATCTACCCATTCATTAAATTGTTGCTCGGTGATGCCAGCCTTGAGAGCTTCCTGCTTTAGCGTGGTACCATTCTCATGCGCCGTCTTGGCTATAGACGCTGCCTTGTCATATCCGATGTGGGGATTAAGAGCCGTTACCAGCATCAGAGACTCGTTCATGATCTTGGCAATGCGCTCATGATTCGGCTTAATACCTTCCACACAGTTCTTGCTAAAATTCACGCTACCATCCGCTGCAAATAGTATATTTTAAATGCTTGGATACGATTTCCCTCATCTGGTCACTCACCGAGCAAGCGTATAGAACGCAGCACATTGGACACAATTAAGGGCTTAAACACGTTCAGTTCGAATTGCCCAAATGATCCGCCTACTGTTACAGCTACCTGGTTACCCATTACCTGTGCACATATCATAGTTAAAGATTCACACTGTGTGGGATTCACCTTGCCCGGCATTATGGAGCTGCCCGGCTCGTTCTCTGGCAGTAACAGCTCACCCAAGCCGCAACGCGGTCCCGAACCTAAAAACCGAATGTCATTGGCAATCTTCATGAGGCTGACGGCAATGGTGTTCAGTACGCCATGCACTTCGACCATGGCATCGCGAGCAGCTAAAGCTTCAAAGAAATTGGGCGCCGTGATAAAAGGCAAACTGGTTAGTTCAGCGACGCGAGCAGATACTTTCTCTGCAAAGCCTTTGGGGGTATTGAGGCCAGTGCCGACGGCCGTCCCACCCAGGGCTAGCTCATAGACGCGAGGCAGACACGCATCGATGCGTGCCAGCCCATTCGTTAGCTGCTGAGCATAGCCGCTGAA
The DNA here is from genome assembly GCA_035045825.1 of Drosophila eohydei. Classification (NCBI taxonomy): domain Eukaryota; kingdom Metazoa; phylum Arthropoda; class Insecta; order Diptera; family Drosophilidae; genus Drosophila; species Drosophila eohydei. The sequence goes on along the minus strand of JAWNOT010000036.1, from coordinate 1,787,828 downwards.
CTCCTGGCCCAGTGTCATGGGTACGGCATCCATCAGATGGGTGCGACCGATTTTAATGATGTCCTTGTAATCCACAGCTTTGCAATGCAGTGCGTCCCGCAGATATGAAAGGGATGGTTTAAGACGCTTATTGAGCTCCAAAGCGACAGAGATGTGAGAGGCGGCTGGAAAGGTATCGTTGGAGCTTTGCGACTTGTTCACATGGTCGTTAGGATGTACGGGTTTCTTGGAGCCCAGTTCGCCGCCCATCGCCTTGATGGCTGCATTGCTAATCACCTCGTTGGTGTTCATGTTCGTCTGTGTGCCGGAGCCCGTCTGCCAGATGACCAGCGGAAAGTGCCCCGCGGCATAGTGTTTGCCAGAGATAATATCATCGCAGGCATTTGCCACAGCATCTGCTATATTGGGATCCATGCCAAAATCTTTATTAACATTTGCACAGGCTTTTTTCAAAATACCCATTGCTTGAACGACCGGTTTCTGTCAAAGAAATTGAATTGATAGCAATTGTTGCTATTGTCAGAGAGGAGAGGAGAGAGAGAGAGCGCAAGGGAAAGGAAGCCAGAGGCATAATTACCGGCATACGTTCGCCTATGTTGCCTATGGGAAAGTTAAGCACCGAACGCATAGTCTGAGCGCCGTAGAGCCTATCGATTGGCACCTTCAACTCGCCAAAGGTGTCTTTTTCCACGCGGAACTTTTCGTCCTGCAAGGCGATGATTAATTATGGAAGCTGCACAGCAGGAGCCATAACTTACGTTCTTTGATTTCATTTTATTTTGCAGAGACAGTGTCGTCGCCAAATGATGATGCCAGCTCTTCAGGACCAGGTGCGGCGGGCAGAGATTATGCTTTTTACAAAACATTGCAATTGTTAATTTTGATTATAATTAAAGTAAAAAATGTATTTGTTTCCTTTTGTAGAGTTTATGTTCAAGAAGAAATAACAGATGCTTTTTATTAGATTTCCGGACTGAGACTGAGGTAACTCGGACGTAACTCGTCCTGCTTTCAAATACATCTTGACAGCAAAAGCAAGGTCAACTTTATGCCTGGTGCATAATTGGGATGGACAAAGATCTACTTGGGTCCCAGCATTTGTTCGGGTCGCACCCATTCGTTGAACTGTTGCTCTGTCAAATAGCCCAGATTGATGGCCTCCTCCTTCAGCGTGGTTCCATTCTTATGCGCTGTCTTTGCAATCTTGGCCGCCTTGTCGTAGCCAATGTGCGGATTAAGCGCTGTCACCAGCATCAGCGACTCGTTCATGATCTTGGCAATGCGATCCTTGTTCGCCTGTATGCCATTCACGCAGTTGGCCGTAAAGGTTCGACTACCATCGGCTGCAAAGGAAGAGGAGATAACAAGTGGATGAGAGCTGGTTGGGTGGGACTAGAGCGCATTCTTCTCTACTTACAGAGCAGGCGAATGGAGCGCAGGACATTGGATACAATCAGTGGCTTGAAGACGTTCAGCTCGAAATGTCCATTGGCGCCGCCGACAGTGACAGCCACCTGATTGCCCATCACCTGAGCGGAGAGCATGGTGAGTGATTCGCACTGAGTGGGATTCACCTTGCCCGGCATTATGGAGCTGCCCGGCTCGTTCTCTGGCAGTGAGAGCTCGCCCAAGCCGCAACGCGGTCCCGAACCTAAGAACCGAATGTCGTTGGCAATCTTCATGAGGCTGACGGCAATGGTGTTCAGTACGCCGTGCACTTCGACCATGGCATCGCGAGCAGCTAGAGCTTCGAACTTGTTGGGGGCAGTTACAAAGGGCAGGCCGGTTAGTTGGGCTATTTTGGCAGCGCACTTCTCAGCGAAGCCTTTGCGAGTATTCAGGCCTGTGCCGACAGCAGTACCGCCTAGAGCCAGCTCGTAGACACGGGGCAGGCAGGCATCGATGCGTTCTAGAGCATAGGCCAGCTGTTGGGCATAGCCGCCGAATTCTTGGCCCAGGGTCAGGGGAACAGCGTCCATGGTATGGGTGCGGCCGATCTTAATGATATCCTTGAACTCATTCGACTTGGCGGCCAGCGCATCGTGCAGCGTTTTAATCGCCGGCTTCAAATTGTTGTTCAGCTCCAGAGCGACCGAGATGTGAATGGCCGTGGGGAAGGTGTCATTGGAGCTCTGCGACTTATTGACATGATCATTCGGATGCACGGGCGTCTTGGAGCCCAGCTTGCCGCCCATCAGCTCAATGGCCCGATTGCTGATGACCTGATGACCAAATGGATGAGCAGGGAATATAAGATTGAGGCTAATAGCAAACGCACCTCGTTGACATTCATGTTGCTCTGGGTGCCTGAGCCAGTCTGCCAGATGACTAGGGGGAAGTGATCGTCGTACAGCTTGCCAGAGATAACATCGTCGGCGGCCTTCGAGATGGCCTCGCTGACCTTCTGATCGAGGCCAAACTCCTTGTTGACCTCGGCAGCGGCCTTCTTCAAGATGCCCATGGCTTGGACGACGGGTTTCTGTTACGAACACACAATTAGTCTACCGATTAGAAATTATATAGTATTTTTTAAAATGCTTGCCGGCATGCGTTCGGTGGGTCCGCCAATGGGAAAGTTGATCTGGGAGCGCATTGTCTGTGCGCCATAGTATTTATCAGCGGGCACCTTCAGCTCGCCAAAGGTATCGCTCTCCACGCGAAAATCCTGCGAGGCCTGTCAACGAGAAAGGACATATTAATCGGTATACATACATATTTGTACATACAAATGCATATGTAATACTAAGCAGGTGGCTGACCATTATGTTTGACTTAGCTACTCGTAATTAAATGATTCCGTTCGCCAGCGGCTCCGTCGGATGACTGGCGAATCAGATAAGTCGACCAGCAAATATACAATACAACAGCAAAATGCGGGCAGCGGCAAAAAAATCAAAGTAAGAACAAGCTCAGCAAGTAAGGCATTTTGTTTGGGTTGGGCCAACATGATTCGCAGATGCTTTACACTACAATTTCTCGATTACTTCCAGCTATATTTAATTAAACAGTTCAATGAACACTAGAGTTGCTAATAGTAGTTCAATTGTTATGAAAAAATCAAATTCGATTCAGTAATACGTTTATATAGTGCATTACGAAGGATACGCAGATAAATGGTTCATTGAATATGATTTATTTAATTTTTTATTGTGCTGGCCAATTACTTTTCTTAATCATTGACCGACTTCTGTAGGGCATATAAAGTGCGCCTATGCTGAAAAGAGGATTGCGACCCACGGGGCGCGCTTTCTGCTGCTCAGCGGAATTTATGCCTGTTTGCCTGTATATGTGCCTGAGCCAATCTGTTCACTGTGTGTGTGCGCGAGATTTTAACTTTATAGACCCGCTGTGTGTAAACAAGCTACGAGTAAGTGTTAAATCTAAGACAATCGAGTAAAAAAAAAACACTTTCAAATGTTACAGATTAGAGAGCAAAGGCGCTGCTAACAAGCAACAGTAGTTAGTGGATGCCAAGCAGTGTGGATGATAGGCTAAACAGAGTTCGCACAGTTGTGCCACAAACGATTTTCCAATTAGAACATTAACTGAATACAATCAACCGGTTTTCATTATCAAAAACCTGAACAATTGACTTTATTTTTTACTTATTGAAACAGCTGCCAATGTCAGTTTTCAGAATATGTAATTTACAATACATATATATATACAAGTATGTCTGCAAAGCAAAGCTTTTAACAGAAAATGTGTGTATGTAAAATGCTAAAGAAAATTAAACATGATAGACCTAAAAATACCCTATAGAACCCCACTTTTGTTCAGCTGCAATAATATTTTATGTGTGATTTGTAAATACATTTGCAATAGCGAAGCAAATCTGATACAAGGATTGTGTGAGATATCAATTCCAAAGTTTTAAGTTGAATAACATCTGTGGTTTTCTTCATGGATTGAATCAAACTCCAAAAGCTTAGTTCTAGTTGAAACTTTTGACATTAAATTCCAACTGGTTGCCAAAGTAACCAATTGGATGAATTGTAAACATGTTCAACACAGCATATATAGATCTTGTTGGAATCGTGCACAACTTGAAGTTTTGTTAGCCAAGTTTCGAGTGCCATTATAAAAAATGGGCTCAATTATTACGGAGCTTCTTTTCTACCACTGATTATTATCAGGGCACCGTCTCATATAATCACCTCATATTTGCATAGTATACTTGATTATGAAATGCCGGCAATTGCCACAACAGTGATTCCAATTGGAAACAACTGCAATGCTTGTGTGTGCCTGTATGTATTTTAGAGAGGTTTGTTTCCCTCTCGAATCTGTCGAGTGTTGCACTGTAGCATTAAAAGTTCGCTAAAAGGGGCAGTGCAGGTAAAAAATAAAATGCAAAATTACATAAGCGCGCACACTCCACGATAAATCTCCTTACCATGCGAAGACTGCACGCTGCGCTTGCCCATGGCTTGGTCAGCTGTTGAACGCCGCGAAGCGTAGAGCGCTGCAAAAGCGGTAGCACCATTTTTATAATATATATGTATAAATAGTTAAATACAGCAGTTGCCAAACAGAATAAAGCCGCGTATATTTCACTAGCTCTCCAACTGGCGGGGACCAGGCACGCAACACAACAATAACAATAAGTGCGATAGACGACTGTTTTGTTTCTAAGAGTATATCGATTAATACGATTAATCGTAGTGAGCAGTTGTATTATTATTATCGTTCACCTCTAAGCAACAGCTGTGACTGCCGTCTGCCGAGTTGCTGCGAGGCGAGCAAAAAAATTGGTGAACATAAATTGTGAATTGAGAAGCAACTAACGCCTCGCCCACACAATGTCAGCGTTAATGAAATCTCTGTGCTTGGCCAAGAAGCTGAGCGCTGTCAATCCAGTTTTGCAGGCTCACATTGCCCGCAATCGTAAGCATATTTTGTTATAGTTTCTGTTTTGTTTACGTAACTTCTGCTAAAAGGCTTTTGATAATTGCATTTATCTTACAGTTGCCGGCTGGAATAAGGACTACAAGCCTGGACAATATCCTAAAACCGAAAAGGAACGCGAGGCAGCTGCCAAGAAATATTATCTGCTGCCTGAAGAGTACAAACCCTACGCGGATGATGGTCTCGGCTATGGCGACTATCCAAAAGTTGGCGGCGGCCTCGGTGTAGAGTATAAGGATAGCTACTATCCCTATGACTATCCCGAGATCAAACGCAACTTCAATGAGCCAGTAAGCTTGATTAATTTACGCTATAGGATTTTGATCAATTTATACTTATATATTATTTGGTAGATTTCAGCGGATCATGATTTGTACAGCGAGGATCGTTACTCACAGCCCGATTATCCCCGCTACAGGAATAACTACTACTTTTTGTCCTTCATTGGTGTCATGGGTGGTTGTCTGGCCCTATACTATTGGCTCGAGGACAAGAAAATGTATCGACCAGTGGCCGCCAAGCAGTATCCCGCTGACGGCGTCAAGCACTACACCTTCGAACGTTAGGGATACCAAGCCGCCCAGCCGCTTGTGTGTAGTTTTCTATTACTTGTTTTGCTTCGCCTTTATCGTAAATTAGGCAATTTACCAACGCATATGTACAATTAAAAAAAAATCAAATTCAAATGTCTTCAGTTCCGTTCTTTTTTATGCCTAAAGCGGGAGTTTGTAGGCTGCAAAGCAAATAAATCGATGTGTTATTCGATTCACGATTTGGTCCTTCTTTCGTGTGCAGTTCGTGAACATATTCAAAACATTTTAGTGGCAGCAAAAGAGGAAGCCATGGAAGTGGTAAATATATCGATTGATGATCATTTTATCTACATCATTAGAATACTTTTCAAAAAATATATTTATTGTTGACGACATAACCTAAAAACTTTAAATATTGATTTGTTAAATTTATATATAAATGCATAAATTTGAAAATTAGAAATATATAAAAAAATAATGATTATTTTATAGTAGTTAAGTGTAAATTACTTTACATTACATTTAATCCTTACAATTAATATTTATGAAATAGATGAAACCTAACTTACAACGTTTTTAGACAAAATCATCTGTAAACATGGAATATATAATATATAGAAGAAAAACGCACACAAACTTAACTACGGATGAAATGAAAATGATGAAAAAATGATTGTAGAGCAGAATAGCTATTGGGGATTACTCCACTATATAATTGGGATGGACAACAAGGAGCGGATCGTTTTCTAGCTCGTCATCGCCAGCTGATGCTTTGGGGCTCTTGGCAAAGGGCCTAAGATTGGTGGTTTTAAGAGGTATGATGACCTGATCGTGATAGATGAGACGATCGATTAGCTTCTCGATGAGATTCTTTCTTGATATGAGCTCATCCTCGGACTCAATCTGCTCGGCCACCTGCTCCAGATACCAGGTGACAACATCGCTTCTTCTCATGCCCGTATCTGTGCCCTCCACCTCGCAGCGTGACTCCTCGCCTCGCATATGCAGCACCAGCATGGTGGAAAGATTTTTATAATCCTCAAAGGATAACGTGAACTTCTTCTTTTGGAGTGCACTGCCAGATGTATCTACGGCATCGGCGTCCGTATTAGCGGCGGCACCATTGTTCTCCATGTCAATGTCGTGTTCTATTCCATCGTCCACATCCAGAGGCTCATCATCATCCAAATGAATGTCCGGCTGTTCGACACGGATGATTGATTTGTTGAGCAAACGGAATGCCTCCTTGACATGACGTTCGAGCACACGATTGGAGCACTCCAGCTTGGCCATGGCCTCGCTCAGCCGTATCATCGATTCCAGCTGACGCACGGTAATTCGCCAAGTGCTGCGACCCGAGGAGCCGGTATCGCGTTGCCTCAAATGTCCATAGTTCTCCACGAGCATTTTGCCCGCCTCCACGCCAATTATCGGCTTGAATTGGCGTGCGAATGTCACATAGCGTAGTACCTCCTCTCGTGTGTATGCACGCTCCACGGACTCCTCGATGTTCGAGTGCAGATCCACGATTTTGCGTGCAATGGCATAGTCCACCACCTCGTTGCACTCGTCCACCAAAATGAAGAACAGATCGAAACGTGACATAATCGGAGCGGACAGCTGAATATTCTGCTGAAGACTCTTGGAGCGATCGTAGCGTCCATTGATGGGATTTGCAGCTGCCAAAATGGAGGTGCGCGCGTTGAGCGTGGCTCGAACACCAGCACGAGCTATTGATATGGTCTGTTGTTCCATGGCTTCGTGTATAGCTACCTGATCGCGCTGATCCATCTTGTCGAACTCATCAATACAACAGATTCCATTATCCGCCAACATCAGGGCGCCCGCCTCAATAACAAAATCGAAGCTCTCCTCGTCACGGACCACGGCGGCGGTTAGACCCGCTGCGGAGGATGCCTTGCCTGAGGTGTAGATGGCACGTGGAGAGAAATCGGAGACCTGCTTAAGAAACTGCGATTTGGCTGTGCTCGGATCACCAACAATGCAAACGTTTACATCGCCACGCAGCGAGGTCTTCTCCGTTGTTGTCTTGGCCACGCCTCCGAATAGCTGTAGGAGTATGCCACGCTTCACTTCATCGTTTCCATATATCGAGGGAAAGAGACTGCTTATCAGATTTTGATAGAGATTGCGATCTTTGGACATCTCATAGATCATTTGCCACTCGGCATCGGTCATCTGCTTCTTCATATCTTCAGCCGTCACCTCGGACATGGGCAGATCTGTGCCGCCAAAGCGTGCAGTGGTCGCTTGGACGCTGCATGCTAGAAAGGCCATACGATAGTTCAGCTCTCGCACGCCCAAAGCCTTGAGTCCGGTGACACCATCGGCACCTTCGCCCGGCTTATGGCGGGAGCCCATTTCGGCTCTGGTGCCCGGCGTGCTCAGCACGCTTACATCTGGGACCACAATGAGGGTGCCGGTGAAATCATAACGGTCACCAGCCTGCACCGTCTCCACCAGCTCGGAGCGCAATATGATCTCTACGGCACGTGGAATGCAGCCGCGTGGCAGCTCCGCTTGCGTCTCCTGGATGCGTATCTTCTGGAAGTCAAGGAACAGCGACTTCTCCACATCCAGCATGAAACGACGGCGATTTGCACACACGGGATTGCGACAAATGGTCGGATTGGTAAACTTGAATTGCTGTTCAACATTTCGGATTTCCGTTTGGCAGTCGAGGCACATGAAGGTGCCGGACACAAGCTCCGGATGGACGGGATGCGTGCGCACCACCTGGCCGGAGATACGGATGAGTGTTCCAATCTTCGAGGTGGTTAGATCGCGCACTTTATGTCGCGTCGGCACCTCCGTGAAGGCCACATAACAATCTTTGTTGGTCTTGAGGCCAATGCGATCTTTCACATAGTTCGAAACGGATTGGCAGAGAAACGGATATACATGATAATATTCCTCAATAATGACCGTGGCTAGGTTCTGATTATATTTCTCTACATCTTCGAAACTCACTTCGAGCGTGCAGCGATCGGGCGACTCGAGATTGGCGGCGGGCCGAGTATATTTGATTTCTCCATCCTCTTTGAATTCTTCGAGAAAATCTTGAAAGAGTTTTTGGGTGCGTAAACCAACCTCATCTTTCACGCGTAGCTGTCCGATTTGTGCATCCGCAACATCCATTTCGTTTAATTCTTTTACAGTAAATAACTCCGAAACACTCAACAAATAATAATGTGCCGACTATGATGCTATTTACTGCGTGTTTCTTTTTGCCAATTTTCGCGCCTTTTTTGACAATTTGCGCTGACAGCAGCTTTATATGAATTATCGATATTTCGCCGATTCAATATAGGTTTTAGGTAAATGGGTCATAATAATATTTGTATCTTATATGAATATTATATATATTCATATTTATATATTTTCTTACTTAATAGAATGTTTTTAATGGCCATTTAATTTAAACTAAGAACTTATCGATAGTGCTCGCGATGTAATATCATTACAAGCGGTCAACAGTCTGGCAGCACTGCAATACGATATATTGCTCTTTCGACGGCGGGTTTTTACGCAAGTTACCATCGCTAACGCGTGTGAGCTGACTAGGGAATTATTGATTCCGAAATTTGATAAGAGATATATATTTATTAAAATTTATTTAATGGCATAGGTCTATAAAACGCGCGTTACATTAGCACAATAATAGGAATAACGTTTGCACAGCACGTGCGACTGTCAACTGATTTAAGCCAGTTAGCAAAAGCAGTCCACCTACACACACACACACACACACACAAAGCACACACATACAGCCAAAATGGTGGACGCTGCCAGACAAATGCTCGATGAGCTAATGGGCCGCAATCGAAATTTGCATCCATCTGAGGCTGGGCAAGCGGTCAATTGGGAAGATCCAGAGGTAAGTCGCGGACAGATCATGATGCTTGCATCATTATTATAGACGTCCTCAGTGTGATATAATCGCATTTCTTGACAAAGTTAAGTGCTATTGCATTTATTTATGATCATCTTCATTGCATTGTTTTTATTGCCGGCTAAGCACAGTGCATAACGAAAGTTGTGAGACGATCCTTATTATGCTTGCGGCCAGCGCGGCTTAACTTTGTTTACATTTTGTTCAAGTGGAAATATACTGAGTAATAGAGAGTATATACACATATTTGTTTAACAGTATCAATAGATAGTTAATGTTAGATTGGAAGTATGTTAGAAGTGTTTCAATTCAAATTTAACATGTCATTTCCAACTGTTTCTATTTGAATACATCTATTAGAAGATAAACTTTTATGTTCGAATTTGATCTTATTTAAGAGATTTTATCAGTCCATCACATTCATTTTGCATTGTCTCCTGCCTTTTTAGTTCTGTCAATTCTACAATGTGAAATTCTGTCCACACGATCTATTTATTAATACTCGTGCGGATCTGGGCCCTTGCACGCGTATCCACGACGAAGAGGCGAAACATTTGTACGAGGAGGCGCGTCCGTCGCAGCGCAAACGCCATACAGAGGATGAGTTTCTGCGCTTCTGCAATGTGATGCTGCACGATGTTGATCGAAAGATACAGAAGGGCAAACAGCGGCTGCAGCTAATGCAGCGGGATCATCCGTCGGGCACAATGTCGCAAGCGGCCAAGCATCAGGAGCATCTTAACAATCTAACTGCACGCATCAATAAACTGTTGGCCGAGGCTGAAGAGGCGGGCATACGCGGTGATGTGGATCAGGCGCAGGATCTAATGTTACTATGCGAGGATCTCAAGGAGGAGAAGGAGACGTTGCATCAACAATATGAAGCGCACATGAAGAACTATCACAAGCAGCGCGCGCCTCCACCACCAACTACCACATCCACGCCCACCACACCTACAACAAACGCGACTGAAGCCTCAAATATGGACCAGCCGCCACTTGCCAGTCCCGTAGAAAACGTAGCTAGCGATACGATTGCCCTCGAAAGCAACGAAACGCATGAAACGGGCGATGAGGCAACAGTAACCCCAACAACAATAGCAACTGCAACATCAAGCGCTGGCGCATCGCCTACAGCCACTGCATCCCCCACAGCCGAAACCCAAGACAAATTGGAGTCCAAGACCGATGGCAAACAGTCAGCCAATTGGTCGCACGAAGTGCTGCCCGAAAAACAAATGAAGGTGTGCGAAATATGCGGCGCCTTTCTGATTGTGGGAGATGCACAGCAGCGCATCGAGGATCACTTGATGGGCAAACAGCATTTGGGTTATTCCAAGCTGCGCAATGCTGTCGCCGAGATCAATGAGCGGCGTCAAAAGGAGCACGAAGAGGAGGAACGCAGACGACGCGATGATCGTGTGCAACGCTTTCACAACAGCTACGACAGCAGGCGGTAAATCAGCTCGTACTATATTCACTTATATATATATATTCTTTAATATATATACTTTCTCTCTCTCTTTCTTTCTTTGTATATATATCTATTGCACTTCATTTCGTGCAGCGATCAGCGCGACTATCGGGAACGCAGTCGTGACTATCCGCCCAATCGTCAATCGTCGGACAGGCGGCATCGTAAGTTTGCACACGGCACAGTTATTTAATTTCAGTTTCAGCTTTTTGATTTGGCATTTTGCGTTATTAACTTTCTAACTGTCTTTCGACCCTTGCACAGATCATCACAAATCGCATCATGGTCATTCGTATTCGCGCAGTGGCAGCCACAACAGCAGCAGCAGCAGTCGACGCAGCAGTCACAATCATCATTACCGCCACGACAGTCGGGAGCGGCATGGTCGCAGTCGCAGTCGCAGTCGTTACTAGGATACAACCAAAACAATAACAGCAACAACAATAACAAAGAGCAACAGCTAACAAAGAAAAAAGAAACAACAACCGCAACAGACTATGAAAACAAAAAAAAAGCAAAGCAAAGCAAATTAACAACTCTTGTAAATGTAACGCAAAATGCAAAGTTAGCTGAAGATACTACGCAACAACAACAATAACAACATGAACTCTCTGGCCCAGTGCCACGCCCCCCCCCCCCCCCCCCACCACCACACACTCCATGCAGCATCGAGGTACTCCAAAAAATAATAACATTTCAATAATCTATAAAAAAACATTAAGATCAGACAGTCTATGGGGCACGCATGTGTGTGTGACACGTGTGCACCTGTGCCAAACATGCAAAGGATCTGAGGTGAGTTCAATAACAGACTATCTAAAACGCTATTCATATAACTCCAGCTTGTACACGTACTCGTAGTCCAGCCAAGAAAACCAAAAAAAAAATTAAATATATATATACTCCATATGTAATCTCCATCTGTACAGAGACAGGCACAAATTGTCTTGAAAAAAAACCTAAAAGAATATATAACAGAAAAACAAGAAACCTTAAATTCACTCTATAAACACACACACACACACACACACACAGACACAACACGAATAGTTAACATAGATGACAGATTTATGTTTGCACAAGGCTCGCCTGTTCCGGTCTTATCTATATATATTTAGATATGTTAGCTCTATGCATGCTCTTTGTGCAACTAGAAAATGGGGCAGCTGCTTTGTTAGGAATAGTGAAATGAAACATGAGAGTAGTCCTCTGCTGAGTATCTTTTAGAGAATCCAAATTGTCTTTATATACAAAAAAAGAAGAAAACTTAGGAATGCAGTAATGGAACACTTGTCATGCTCTTTAAATGAAACAAACTGTCGAATAGCAAGTTCATTTATTCACAATATTAAAAAAATAAAAATGTTTCAGTTCCAATTGTTTAATTTTCCACTGTTTCAATATGCTATAGTGAAAACAATTGTCAAATTGCGCTTTTTATTTCACAAACACTGTGATAGCATCTTAGTGGCTGTTAGACATGTTCCAATTCCACTTGTTCCAACACAACCCATTGCATCTAAAAGCGTATTTCTGCACTCAATTTACCACATTGCCAAGCAAAATCGTATTAGTTATACAACTGCACCGGAACAAAATGAGAACCGAAACAGGCAACCATAGAAGAGCCTCTCATCGCACTGATCTGGATTGTAGATAGCAACTCACGCAAATATATGCTGACAAACCGATTGTGAAAGAGGAATGTGGAATTACGAGAACCCAAGCATATATAGTTCTAGTCCTTTGAGGTTAGATTCATTCCCATGAGATGGAATGAAATGAGAGAAAAGTGTAAACGGAAGCAGGTTAGTTCAATTTGGTTGATGGGAATACTTACACACACCAACACACACACACACACACCAGCACACACACACTCAGTGACAACGACATAGATATACAAAAACTGAATATATAACTCACAGAACGCTGGGAATGAGAGTATCCTTGTTGTACTTGTTATTGGAGATACGTTCAAATTGATTGTACCAGGTATTTACCACTCGACAACAAATTAACTAACATAAAAAATTAAAAAAAAAAACTATAAATAAATCAACTTAAAAACAAAAACAAATTATATATATATATATATATATATATATATAGAAAATTCTTTTAAGTAAACTCATATGTACTATATATTATGATATAATGGAACACCCACACAGATATCATGTTTGCATGGGAATGGCATGTGCTTTGGTGGTTCGCGATGGTTCGGTACAGCGGTACAACAGAACCAGGGATCCACGATCCAATCACGATCCGTTCTAATGCGAGTTTTGCCAGCCGATCAGGGTCAGGGTTGCATTAAGCTTGAATTGTTCTATACGTTAACGGTTAATCCGACCCAGAGGTACGTAATCCTCTCTCGCTCACACATACACATACACACACACACACACACACAAACACACAGCAACTCTCTCACTTTCTCTCTCTTTCACTCTTGTCTATCAATGAATATGTGCTGTAGTCATTTAGTCACTAGGAAGAGTGAAATAATTGAAAGAATTCCAAAATTTGAACCTGCCTAAAGGCCCGATCACACTGAACAACACATGAACCGATTATTGAGGCTTTCCGAGACTCGCAAGTGCGTCAGGTACATTTTCTTCAATCATATATTTATGCCTTTTCCAAATTTATAAATATATATATTCGAAAATCCTTTGTCTGTGTCTGTTAAATTTGCTGATGTAAGTTATAGTTGAAAATATATATGTGTACCACAGAGATTTTAATATAAAAATATATATTACTCAATATAATTTACTCAAAAATTGATCATTGAACTATTTGGCAGGGGCATAGAGACTTCGGCTAGGCCGAAATTGATTTCATGTTTATTGTTGTTGTACTTTCCAACATAGAAACAAATTTTGAAACGAAATGGGAAAGAACATAAGATAATATATGTATATATATATATACACGAGTGAACAATGCGATAATTGCAGCAGTGATCGATATTTGGTTTGAGTTCGTTATCGAACTAGCGATCAATAAAGAAGCAGAGGTAATTGCAATTGATTCATTTAATGATATATACATGTATATATATATATATATATATATATATATATATATATATATATATATATATATATATATATATATATATATATATATATATATTATTGATAGCTTTGTAGTTATACGCGAGTGCAGCGTGATATATGAATTTGTATACCCTACCCCCAAATTACCAAAGCTTTTACTGCGTATGCCCATGTTTTATATATACATATATATGTATATGTATTTGTATATTGACTAAATAAATACTTCATATACACTAATTATCGTTATAGCCCAAGTATTCCATAGTACCTAAGCAGCCGAGGTTCTGAAATGGTTAGCAACACTCGAGCCCTCCACTCCCCTACACTCTCTCGCACACACAGACAACTCAGACACACTCTGTTAATATGTAACTGATGGGCTCAACTAAATACATATACATATCTATATCAATATATATATATATATATATATATATATATATATATATATATATATATATATATATATATATATATATATATGTATCTATCCGTCCAGCCTTTTGAGATTATAATAATGATATATATATTAAGCAATTTATCGTAATTAAGCGCGTTTATCGTAACTATATACCCACGTCATATGCTCCTGTATCCAAATCTGATTTTTCCCCTCAGAAGTTTCGGGTGCTCTATTTCTTTAGTTTATTTGAAAAAATGAAATAAAATAACACTCAAGTGCCATATTTGTATGCTGATTTTGTTCTCTAAAAACATTTGCAGGATTCAACGGATGCGCATGTTCTTCCAATCTTCAATCGGCAAGTGGCAAGCTCCGTTTCGGAGAGCGAGAGAGCACATATGCCTGGGCCCCAAGTGTGGAGCCACTCCAGGTAACTTGCTTTGCCAACCCACAACAAACACCAGTTATGTTTCTTCAAGACAGACGAATGCAGACGCCATGGAGTGCCTAGTCAAAGGAGCAACGAGTAGCGAGTAACGAGTAGCGAGAATAACGAGTAACGAGTAGCGAGCAGCGAGAGTGACGGGCTCACTGTATCTTCCACTCATGTTAACTGTATTAAGGCATGAGATACGAGGTGAATTTCAATTTATCTCACTTTTTTCTACATATATATATATATATATATATATATATATATATATATATATATATATATATATATATATATATATATATATTATATATATGTATATGTATATATATATATACATATATAATTTATAAATTGCTCCCACTCCATTATCCTTCTCTGTTTGTTGCCAAACAAACACGATCCAAACAATTGTTAAATATTTAATTCTATTTTGGCCACGTTTTATCTTTCACAAATATTGGCAATAGCAATTTATAGTATATATAAAAAAAAAAATATATATATATATATATATATATATATATATATATATATTTATATATTCGGTTCTGTTGATTTGAATTTAGTTTTGTTCAATTTGGTTCGAGCGCTTTTGTGAAGGATATTGACGCATCCGCCTTTCGTTATGTATTTAGAAAAAAATATATATATAATAATATATATTAAATATATATTTTTAATTTTTCATTTGATTCGCAAACGAGAATACAATAAGAAGTACAGAACCAACTAATAATTACATTAAAAAAAAAAGAAAAAGAGAAGCGAAAAGCAAACAAGTAACAACAAAATGTAGTTCATATAAAGGCGAGTTTTTAATTATTACATGCATATATATAACTTACATCTACACTTAATACCTATTACAATTAATGATAATAATACCATTCAAAATCGCGATAATTTTTTATTGAAACAAAACAAAGCAAAAATGAAAAACCAAAAAAAAAAAAAATGAAAAAGAAAAAATAAAAAATAAAAACCACAAGGAAAAAAACAATAAAAAAAAACATAAACTATGCAAACGATTGCGCAATCCTGAAAACATTGTTGTTTATTTCTTTTTACATGGATTTATTTACAGCTGTTAAATAGTGTTTTACCCGTTTTGCCCATAGTCTATTCAATACAATTTTAAATGTGATTACGAAGCAAAATCTCGATTTGTTATCGTTATCGATATTCTGTTTCGTTCAGATTTAAGTGAATGAACGTGTCCGGTTCCCAGACTCTCTTCGAGCAGGATAAGAACTGGTTCGATTTAACTTTCACCATTTTGAGTATTGACAGTTACTTTTTGAAAGAATATGGCGCTATCGAGCGCATATGTGTCCAATAATAACCAAATTTAAACTTATATCAATATTTTCGATTGCGCCGTGCCTTAAAGGGCGTTCTCTACAATTTATAGGTCTTTCTGAGGAAAATAGTTTTCTTGTTGAATTTGGTTATGTCAGCTTTAAAGTTATGCTTTAATTATTTTTTATGCCGATCTGTCACGCCGTCTAATCTAGGCGATTTATCAAACGAGGCAATACACACATGAATAGATGCAGTTCAAGTTTCAAGCCAGATAGACAGAATACAGTTTTCCCCATTGTAACGAGTATTAAAAATGCCATCTTGATTGTTTTTAGCCATTGTGTATATATTTGTTGTAATTTATTTATATATTTATATCGATAATGTATACATATCATAGTTTTGTTGCCATTTATTGTTTGTATTTGCATTTACAATTAATATCTACAGCAATCTATATATGAATTTATATATACATATAAACATACGTATATATCCATGTATATGTATATATATACACTCTTGGTCAATATCATTATTAAAACGGAATTATAAATTCATTAACGTTGAGGCAAGGCAAATACGAAACAAATATTCTTAGGTTTTGACAACCGCAAAAAATAATAAATATACATATATATATATATATATATATATATATATATATATATATATATATATATATATATATGTAAATTGCATATTATTAACAAAGTATAAAACATAATTGTGGTATTGTAAATAATTTGAAAAAAAAAATAAGAACAATATATGAATGAATGAATGGGACGTCGATTAGAAATTAACATTGACCAATTGAGAAATGTTTGGCTAGCTTAGCTTTGAGTTGTAACAACAAATGATTCACTGTTTCCTTATTCCATTTTGTATTTTGTTTTTACAATTTTTACAATTATTTAGCTGGACAACTTTTAACAATTTCTTAACTAACCTAAACTCAAAAGTCGAAGGAAAAGCGATGTGTGCCCAAAACATCGGGTTTTTTCTCTTTCTTTTCCTCTTATGTTTCTTTTCCTTTTGTTTTTGTATACAGATTTTTGTGTCTTAAATTTGTTTGAAAAATTTCACAGTTGTAAAAAATTTGAGTGCTGGCAAATGCGTTGCCTCGATTATTCAGCACGGATAAAGTATCTATATATTAGTGTATATATTTATATTTTAATACCTAAAAATGTGTTCATATGTGTATGTTGGAGAACATGTGTATGTCTTTGAGCAGTGTGTGTGTGTGTATGTATGTTTGCTTTTGTTGACATTTCGAGAAATTGGAGCATTCAGCTGCTCGGCAGGGCCTGCTGTATCGTATCGCATGGAACACCGCTCTGATTGGATTTCCAATCGAGCGCTGTTAGTGACAATGTTCGGTCACATCGACGATAACCGATTTTTTCCAGCAGAACAGGAAATAGCCAACGCCAGCGCCCAAGACGACCATCATGCAGAGCCAGACATTGTATGTCATAAAGATCAGCATGAGCAGGAAGGAGAGCGTCACCTGGAGTACGTGCAGCAGCGTCTGGTATAGATGATTGATGGACAACATTGTTGGTCTGTATAGCGTGCATAACATTAAATAATTCGTTAGTTATATCTTGTATTATATGTATTGCCCTTTTAAGACCCCATTAATGGAAGAACGGAAAATGAGTAAGTGGTATTAGAGAAATAGAAAAAAACAAACAAATTAATAAACAAACAAAATGAAACAGAATTCAAACGAAAACAGGGTGAGAACTAGTTCTAGTTAAGGTTATTTCGATAGTTGATTCACCTATACTAGTTCTTTAGTATTTATTGCTTCGCTTAACTATCGATTAGTTATCGCCTTTTTGGCGCGCTTGAAAACTATTTCAAAAGAATTGCTCCTTTACAATGTTAATTGAGCGAAAATTTCTATATTTACAGTGTAAACTTTATTGAGAGAGGGATAGAAAGAGAGAGAGTGAAGATTGCTTGCACTGACAAAGCTGTACAGTAACATAAGTGAGATTATATTTACTTTCTCGTTTGTTTTTTTTTTAACTAGAAAAGTTAGTTCTATACGCTAAATATATTAGATAGTAATAGATAATTTGGTGCATTTACTGGGCGTGAATTGTGGCTAAACTAAAAACTACAAACTACATATACATTATTATTGCTTACAAAATAAGTTTTTGCAAATTGGAATTGCTACGCATTAGTGCATTGTGAGGCTTAGTCACTGATAATTATTAATTTAGCCGATAACTGGACAGGTAATCGTAATTGGGTCTCAGGTAACAATTTGTCATACAGCTAATCAGACGCGAGTGTTTCGTACGGATCATAAAAAAGTTGGCACGAAGAGCGAAAGAGAGTTAATTGGATTTGCAAACAATAATATCGTATATAGGGCGTAATCAGATACACTGAAAGACATATGACTTATAATCGTACTACGGGCTAGATTTTTGGATAGGATTTTGGGTGAAAAAGGGGTAGCGGGAATATTGGGATACTTACGGTTGCTTGTGCACAACTTCGCCAACGTATCTGGAGGCATGAATATATATAGATATACATATACATATACATATATATAGATATATATATATTTGAGGCGTGGGCATAGTAAACGGTAAACGGGTATCGGTTGCGTGTATGTGTGTGTGTGTGTGTGGGTGGGCGGGTGTACGTATACAGATGGGGGGAAATCAATATCAAATTGTTATCGTTATCGTTATCAAATCGGAAACGTAAGATTTCATGATTGATTAAATTTAGAGATATAGGATTATTTTGGGTTTTACAGTTTTGCGAATATTTATAAGATGAAGAGCATAATTTACATGAAAGCACGCGCGATTTTTGATTGGTTTATGATATTTTTGGTTTTTATTTTGTTTTATGATACAGTTGATGAGCGCAGAGGCGAAAAGCGTATGATACACACAAGAGACGCATATAAAACGGTAAACGGTAAACGGCAACGAAAACGAAAGAAAGAGAAAGAGAGAAAAATTTATGTGGTATATAAAGAGCATTAGACTATATATATTAATATATTGATGTACGTATTTACAGAGTTACAAAGAAAAAATCGGCACAGTCACATGCATTTAAACTCACAAACAAAACAAAACAAGCACAAACGATATTCGATATGGGGATCTTCGATCTTTGACCTTCGATAGTCGATATACAAACTTTGATCTTTGCTCTTCTATGTTTCATCTACAGGTTTCGATCTACAATCATAGATATATAATATTTCGTACTCGATCTACACAGGTTGTCGCGCTACAAGTTTTGCATACGACATTCAAGCTACAACATCGATCTTCGATCTACGATCTTCAATCTAACATCTACAATTTACAATTGTTCTATTACAGTCATTACTCTTCAATCTTCGATTTCTACGTTATTTTTTCTACAGTCTTCCAGTTGGGATCTTTAATATATGTACATTCTTCGATACACTGTTATCGATCTTCAATCAATAATTATGGAATTTTAATCTTCGATCTGCGACCTTTGATTCACGAATTTCGGCATGCAGTCTTCGATCTTCGATCTCTGATCTTCAATATACAACATTCGATCTCTGATTTGTGATCTAGGATCTTCGATATTTGATCTTCGGTTTACTATCTACGATCTTCGGTCAATGATCTTTGATCAACAATCTTCGATCTGTAATATTCGGTTTCCGATCCACAATCAACAATTATCAAGCTACGCTATACGGGATACTCACTGCACAGGCGATGGGGCAGCAGCGGCGGGCGTTGGTAGACGCGGCGCCTCTGGATTTCGCTGGGGTCCCGTGACTGGCCGATACTCGAGCAGATTGTACGTCTTCCAGAACAGATACTCGCGATAATATTTGAGGCCCTCGTAAAGCAGCGCCAGCAGGAAAATAGCTATCATCGAGCCAATCAGACCAGCTACCGTCTCGATGTGCCACCACGAGAAGAGAATGGTCTCATCGTAGCCAAAGTGAAACTGGACACAATACAAAAAGACACAAAAATATGATTTTAATTCGAATCTCTTTTGTCTTTACATGAATTTGGCTTCTATGCTTACCGCCATGGACATCATGTGCTCCATGCCGGTGCCGGTGCCGCCACCGCCATGATGATGACCCGCATGCACGCCCATCGATAGATCGCCGTGGGTCGTCGCCAGAGGCGGCGTCAGCGTGGTGGCAGCCAGTCCCATATGGTCGTGATCGTGATGCATGTTCGCATGATCGTGCCCGTGCATGGAATGATCTATCAGTTCTACCACGGATTAGACACGAATATATATATATATATATATGATGAGCCACGATTTCTGGCAGCCACCCGCGGCGTCTACTCACCAACAGTGGGTGCGCTGTGATGTGCGTGTGAATCCATTTGGCCAGTTGCTTCTGCTGCTCTGTCCGTTCTTTAGGGTTTACTGAACTGCGGCGAAAGTCAAATGTAATACGAAAGTTTAGCCAAGGAATGTGTGATGAACGAGCATGCTCGACTGCTGAATACTTAAGTTCTAATAGCTTTCAATATCTTAATCGATATTACGATAATTATCGATACTTATGTCAAGTTCACAAACTTTAATTTTGATGTATTATGCAATTTATGTAGAACGAAACGATATTTATCGATTGTCAGCAGACAAGAAGAGTTATCAAACAGAGCAGAGAAGCGACTGAATTACATACTCAGACAGTTCGAGTTCTTCTGGCTGCTTGCTGTGGTTATCGATCAGGAATTCACACAGTTTGCATTCAACTTCATTTACTGTTACTTTACTGTACGACCTCGCCACCTTTATTCCATTTTCGCATAGCGCAATTACGAATCTGGGCTATGTGTGCGATCACCCGTCGCTCCATCAATTGTCTATTGGCAGCTAGAAAGTAATTCATTCACTTCCAGCAATCAAATGACGCAGCAGCTGTCCAAAAAACACAATCGATTTATCTCTATATATGCGTATAGCTACATATATATATATATATATATATATATATATATATATATATATATATATATATATATATATATATTGTCCGCTTGTCTGGTGCCACCTTTCACCCGCTGTTCATTTCAAATGAGCTTAGAAAGTTGCCTCCATAGCCCCCGCCACGCCCCATTTGCGCATTTGCGCTCCACAGACAAAGGTCACAAATTCCTGCGGCATTCACTCAAATGAATTGAAATATCTCAGCATAACTGTGCGTGCGTAGGGAAGCTGGATGAAAGCGAGGCAGGGCGAGTGGGGGAGAGGAGAGAAAGTGTGCGTGGCACAATTGACTAAGCTGTCAGCTTTAAGCTTGTCTGGAAATTTAAACGAAGTACTTTGGCGACTGGGAGAGAGAGAGAGAGACAGACAGAGAGAGAGAGAGAGAGAGAGAGACAAATAGAGAGAGAGAGAGAAAGAGGGACAAAGGGAAAGACAGAGAGAGAGAGAGAGATAGAGACATAGAGAGAGAGAGAGAGAGAGAGGGATTAAGGGAAAGACAGAGAGAGATAGAGAGAGAGAGAGATAGAGATACAGACAGAGAGAGATAGAGAGATAGATAGAGAGAGAGAGAGGGAGACAGATAGAGAGAGAGAGAGAGAAAGAGGGACAAAGGGAAAGACAGAGAGAGAGAGAGAGATAGAGACATAGAGAGAGAGAGAGAGAGAGAGGGATTAAGGGAAAGACAGAGAGAGATAGAGATACAGACATAGAGAGAGATATAGAGTGTGGGAAAGAGATAGATATATGAGGTGTAAAGGAGATGTAGATATAGCTATTCAATAACGAAATCTCCAAGATATAGAATCCGATTTTTGGCAAAGGAAAATCGAACTAGTAGCAGAACTAATATCCGTTAGTATCACTTAGACTGGACATGGCACGCTCTATGATTTATTGAAGGTTTTAAGTAGCATAAATCTCAAATAGCTGAAGTCATAGAGATATCCGCATGTAATTTCAGTTCAGTTTTTCCTTACAAGTTTCTATTAATCTATGTTTAAGCAGTTTGTTCCCCATGTAGACAAATATCACTATTTATATATCACATAAATTGCCTAGAGCTAATTGCTATCGACTACATGTGAACCAATATACTCTCTTGGCAATTGCATATAGAGTATGTGTAAGTGTAGAGTAAGCAGCATATCTCGCAAGATAAGTTGCAGGAAGTTTTGCCTTGTTAACTTCTCCATGGTGTTGCACAACAAGTTTAATTATCTTGTTCGATAACAGAGCTGATAATTATCGAATGTTGAGGCTGGCAGAGCCATGCCCAAAGCAACTCAAGTAATTATACACTACGTTCTCCTGCTTTAACTGTAACTTGCACACTATAAAGGATAACTTCTGTTGTTATCGATAACATACAGCACGATAATCCTTTGTCAAAAAAAAAAAAAGAAAAAAATTTCACTTTAACTTTCGCTTTTACTTTGAGGTTGAATCCGTTGCACTGCACTTGCTCGACTAATCGGACTCGGGCGTCGTCCTCCCCTTCTGAACCTTGTCATGCGCACATATATAGTACAGAGTATATGGCATATAGTATATAGTTTATCATACTATTCCATATCACGCTCTTTATCACACTCAGCCGCAATAGTCGCATCAACCTTTGTGTATTTATTTTGCAATGTTTCTCCTATGTGAAACGGGGGCAACTGCAGTGGTAAAAATGTTTCAGATTGAGGCATTACACTTGTTCTGCTGTTTGTTTATTTGTCTGTTTGTGGTCTGTGACCGCACACACTCACACACACACACACACACACACACACATGTGCGCATATCAGTGCAAATGAATGATAAGGCTGCATTTGGCGTGTTTCGATTGTCTGTGGTCTCTGCTGCTCGAGATACCCTTCCTGCTGGGCATTGCTGTTTGTGCTCGAGGTACGTGACACCATCTGCCTATATTATGCTGATCAGCAGCAGCAGCAGCAACAGCACAGTCTATGAGCAGTCGTAGGAAGTTAATCGATTTCTGTGATCAGCAGCATTATCTTAGGAATACCTTAGCTTTTACAGTATCGAGCATATAAGTTATATATGAGCAGAGTATTTCATATTTGGTTATGTGGTTCTTCCTATCGTTCTTCCACTCTCAGCTTTATGGAGGGGACTAAAAGCAATTAACGCTTTATGCCCGACTACAAATATCAGACGGAATATATATAGTGCTTGCCATATATGCATCTATGTGTGTGTGTATATTATATAATATGCATGGATACAGAGAATAATCTGTGCAATGAACAGCTTTGTCGCCTTTATCAATAGTATTAATGCAGTTAGGCTGTTTCGACAGCTGCTTTAGCGCGCTTTCACTGTACCTGAACTAGCAATGCTTAAAGGCCATATAGTTAGTTATTTATAATGGCTTTGAGCTATGGGAATTACCATTTAGTCTGACGTATTACATCGCTCCCCCACTCGATCTCTCTCTCCCGCTCTCTCTCTCTCCCGCTCTCTTTCTCAGATTCCATTGCTTTAAGCGATAAGCAATGCATGAGTTACACTCTCTCCATCTCCCTCTCTCTCTATCGCTCTGTTTCTCGACAGCCGTGTCTAAAATTACCTTATTATAACTTTTTAGGAATTACCTACTTTTCTTTCTCATGCCACGCCTCCGGCTGCTCCAGTCCCGTCACCGTCGCCGTAGCTGGCCCCAGTTTCGAGAATCCGGTTTTTCCAGCTACTTCATATGAAATATCTCTTTTCGCTTTTGCAATTAGACTTGTTAAAATCAAATGTGGAAATACCAAAGCTAATGCGCAGAATAATCTCCACGTCGAACCTGCCCGCTGCGTCGGGTGAGTGACTGAGGCACGTGACTCCGTCTTCATCCGGCTCTGGGCTAAGGTCGAGAGGCATCCAGACAGAGCCAACTCACAAAGGTACTGAATATGCATAGGATGGCCCGACTAATGGATACCCTGTATGATTTCAGACATAGCCAAGAGCATTATATCGATAACTTGCTATCGATAGTCGAAGTTTGCTAGATATTTGCAGCCAGCTAGCATCATCTACAGCAATCGCTGCTGAAGAAGCTGATATACCCTACTGAGAGGGTATATCCCTTAATACATCATAAACTAGTAGCCAGCCCAATCGCAACATTTGTTTTTCCCTTTGTCCAGTCGAACTCGTCTTAAGAATCATGTGTGTATATATATACACGACTATCGCCTGTGACAACAAAGCAACCGCAATAAAAACAAAAAAAGAGTATAAAAACCAGCTGCTATTTGTTTTTTATACATTGTTGTTTTTCTCTTTAACAAAGATAAGCCAAAAAGCAAGTGCAAAACGCGCTCATGATTTGAAAGTAAATCCAAACGGTAAACCACATTCCTTGTCTCTCCCCCACTCCCTCTCCCTGCCTCTTTGCACTGACCCCACCCTATATACGAATATATATATATATATACACAAGTCCATCACTTATGGCCCATAACGGCATTATGTATGCTGGCTTATTCCAATGCGAGCGCGCTCAATAGAGGTTCACCTTGACGCCAGTCGAGCTCCGTTCAACTGGCCCAACGGGTTGGCCGCCTGCTGGCCCCAATTGATCCGAAGCGCTTAAAGCTATGCTCCACGGGTTCCGCAAGCCTCTCATGCATATTACTTATTAGAGAAGCTACTTAGCCCAGCTAAGAGCTGCACATGGATTGCCCTAGCAACATCTTTAGATCTCTGATAAGATATGCCTGATAATACAGTTAATGCATTACTCGTACACTCGTATAATAGGCACATATACACATACATACAGCTAGTATAAACATAAATCATAGATCCCTAACGGCCCATCATACTGAGTTAAATACTCTCGTTGTATATTTTATAAATTTTAATTTGTAACTCAACTTGATTCTTGACAAAAAATAAAAATAAGATAAAAACTTAAATATATTTTTGAATTTACTGGACATATTAAAAAAAAACAAAAACAAAAGAAACTAACAATATGTTAGATAGATCTAAAGTATATTCACAGAATATATAAAGAAAAGAATAAATTTCATTATTTTTCACACTTTGCTAGCTTCTGTCTGTGCCAAGGCAGATGCTCGACAAACTAAAAAGAAAACTTAAACTTTTATAGATTCATTTGTTAGTATTAGTTTCTTGTTCTTTCTGTGTGTGGTGTGTGTGCTCGTGCTTTACAAAAGTCTAGTTGTGACTAGCATTTGAGTATTACAAGGTAAGTGGAAAGAACTGTTACTCTGATTCATCAGCGTCATCATGGTCGATCGAGCGATCGAACGATGTTTCACTTGTCCATGAGCCCGAGCTGACGCATCTTGTTCAGGTAGTGCCGCTCGAGGGTGTTGGCACAGCGATAGTAATCGGTATTGGGCGAGTTGTAGCTGCGGCAATTGGAAAAGATGCGCGCTACGTCGGCCATGAACAGGCGGCGCGTCTTATAGTAGCCGCGCTCGAGGCGCTCACCCATCGTCTTGAGGTCCATCGGGTATTTGATATGCACATAGTAGTCGGGCACGTCTTTGGCATTGACGGGCGAAAGGAAGGGCCAGGCGGAGGCTTGGCGACGCAGCGACTGCAGCACCGTATCGAAGAGACTCGATAGATGAGCGGCATCCGTCAGTTCCTCGGCATGTGCGGGCAGCAGCTCCGGCCTCCAGCCGATCTCTTTGAGGCCGGGTATCGATGCGATCGGTATGGAGGCGACGCCTTCCGCGAAGCACGTCAAACCGGGTCGCACCTTTTCCACATCCTTCTGCCGCTGCACAATCAACTCCTTGAGGATTTCGCCTTGTTGGCGTATGATCGATGTGAATTGGGTGTTCACAATGCTTGGATGGAGCTCGCAGTGCATTAGAGTGGCGCTGTCGTACTCCTTGATGTAACCCTCATAGATGGGACGCGCCAGGCGTATGGTGTCCGAGAAGCCCTGCTTCTTGAAATAGCCAATGGCATTGCAATCGGCATAGGTCAACAGGTGCTGAATGCCCTTCTGTAGAATGTAGTCCTTCAAGTGATTCATCAAATGGCTGCCGTAGCCTTTCACCTGCTCCGGCATGGCGATCGCACAGAACACGATCTCAACGAATCCTTGCGTGGCAAAGAAGCGAAAACAGATTCCACCAATCGCCTGGCCCTTCTTAACCAATGCCATAGTCTTGTGCTTGGGATCGAACAGCAGTCGGGTTATGTATGTGGGCGGCATCTCCGGCAGCTGTTGCCCGAATATCGATTGGAGAGCGAGCAGGAAGATCACCGTCTCTTTATCGATCTCCTTCGTCAACGAATTGCCAATGCAGTGGAACTCGATGATGCCCTGCAGCTCCTCGGCCTTCACACTGTCATCGTGCGATGCATTGAACGGATTCAGCACTGCCGGCTTGATGTCAGTCTGCGACTTCAATATGGCATCAATGGCACCACGGACCATATCATTCGGCAGATCGTTTTCCTTATCATTATCTTTATCAAAATCTATATTCGAACTACTATTGTTATTCGGCTCTTTTAGAAAACTTCTTGTCGCTTTATTACTATTTTTATTCCACATTTTCTCGTTACTATTTTGCCCAGTCAAAAAAAAACAACAAAGTCAACCAATCGAGAAAAATAATAATAATTAATATCAAAAAGAATTTGTTTTGCTAGCCAAATTTTGACAAGTCAAAGTTACACAAGTCGACCAAAAACTACAAGCTAAAGCTAAATAATTACTAATTACATTTGCTACTTAATTAACAACTATTTTCCAACTGGTAAGTTTACCAGTTACCATTTACCATTCGCGCCATTGCGCAATAATCTTCGTGAGGTTTCGAAGATCAGCTGAAAGGCGAATGGCTAACGGACATTCAAATACCCGTTCCTTGTGGTGCTGTTGTTGTTGTCTCGGTTTTACACACAAAAGACTTTCGCTTTCAGCTGGATACATTAGCGACTTCATTAGCAACTAACTCACAGCATTATGCTCATAGCTATTGTGGATATGCCACATTTATTTGCATACACATAAACAATAAATACAAATATAGCAGAATTCATGATTCTTCTATATTTATCCAGGTATTTATCATTTCTAGCGAAACTTAAAGTTCTCTCCATTTGATCTATTGTGCATCGCATAGCAAATAATTGTAGTCGCTATCATAATTGCTGTGCATGTACAAACTTGTTTTAGAGCAGCGAGAGCGAGCGCTGAAGAAAGAGAGCAAGCGAGAGAGAGAGAGCCAGTCTTATACAGCTGACAGGGGGAAGACTGTGATTGCTGCATGTGTTAGTTAGTGCGTTCATGTACAAATACACGCGCACAACTATGCAGCGAAGAAGGTGGACACATAGCAGGGAGTGAGTCCGCTGCGTGTCTATGTGTATGTGTATGCATGTGTGTGTGTATTGTTACGTCAGAGCGCGCGCTACATTCAAGTTGCGAGACAATTGCAAATATTGCACGATGCGATCTAAATTCGAAATCGATCACAAAGCAAAAACAAAAAGCCAAAAAAGAAACAGATTTAAATACCAACAATCGCACACACACACGCACGTGATTATTGTCAGTGTGTGCATGCATATAACAGTTAAAGGCAAATCGACTGATTAACGAATGGAGCTGCAGCGACTGATAAACTGGCTCCGCACGTTCTTTTATTTGTTGATAAGTATGTATGTATGTACTAAATGAAGGCAACTACAGCAACAATTACATATGTTATTGTATATATGAACAAATACTTATACTTACTGCACTACACTTGACTGCTGCGCCAACAATTGCAAATTCAAATGCAAACAAGTATAAGCCGGTATATAAAAAAAATCAACGGAATGTGCAAAGCTGAAACAGAAATCGGTAATAAATAAACGATACATGTTATTATTTTTCTTTTTTCGGGAGTGTAATCACTGTTTGAATAAGCCTGCACGTACACACACGACACACACGCAATTATATAGTCAGTCGTATTTATCGCAGTCAAATTATCGTTTGACAATTCGCATGCTTTCCGTGCTTGCAACATTGGAGAGAGCGATGCACAATCAGAACAGCTGTTCATAACGGCATAATTGAACAATCAAAACCGTCGTTGACAACGACAACGGCATTGTCGGCCGACCACAGTTGGCGAATCCATTAGCATAACAATAATGCGAACATTTCCAGCACTTTATTCATTGAATGCACAAACATAACATAACAAGAAAAAAGATTTAATAAATGTTATAGCAAGAAACCGCACTGACAGCGTTATTTAATCACATATCAAAGAAACATGTTTCCATTTAGTGATTTGTGCGACAATGTCTTAACACAACTTGACTGCATTATTACACAGAAATTGCGTTATTGTTTATTTAATAATACTTTTATTATTTACTTATTTTCGCCGTATCGGTATTGAATAAAAAATAAACCAAAAAATGCGCACGTCCGCCCGCAGACAACTAGTTCGCACGATTAAAGTTTCTCCTTCCTTCATAGCACCATCATTGGGAAAACGATTGTTGAGCTTTTCGATCCACTAATCGATTCTTCTTTGCAATCGAGTATATTTTATTGTCTTACTCTTAAATATCGAATAGGTATGAATGAACGTAATAAAAAATATAATATTCACGTTATATACAAAAATTTATGAAATGTGAATGCATTTTAAATGTAATTCAATAATACATAACAATGATTGCAAAACGCATTAAATAAATAAAAACAGCTGTGAAATGTGTACACAGGTGTTATCAGTTTAGGCAGTAGGTTAGTGTGTACACACTGATACATATAATAGCGGCTAACCAGTGTATACTTAAGAGATTTAGTTTGTCAACTATTTATACGCAGTAAATAAGGAAAAATAAAGACGAAAACGTTTATTAAACAAGGTGTGTCAATAAATTAAGTACTCTATGTTTATAAAACTAATTCAAATCCTTTTTTCTGTGAATATATTTATAGCGTATAATTCTTACAGCAGCTGTTGCACGCTTTGACCAGAACATCAAAAGAAATACCACGTGCAGCAAATATTTGCAATCAAAGCGAATTCCCTCATTTTTTGTTTTCGTCAATTGTAATAACACAAACGCCTTAAGATGGGTATGGTACAGAAGCGCAAGAAGATGCACTATGGTGACACACATCTGCAGCGTCGTTGGCGTGTGCGCAACCGGCGTAGAGACCTTGACCAGATTGACGACGATATGCGCACACGCAGCGGTGAGCTGATTAACCAGAACGTTGACTTAGATAAACCGGGCTTTGCACAGTTCTACTGCGTCCACTGCGCCAAGTACTTCATCGACGACAGATCCATGCAGGCGCACTTTCGCACCAAGGTGCACAAGCGACGTCTCAAGGCACTCGAAACGGAGCCATACAGCATCGAGGAGTCGGAACGGGCGGCTGGCCGCGGCAGCTTCAAGCAGCCCAAAAAGCGCGTCATTGAGACACAACCCAGCAAGGATGAAGCTAGGGCTGGCAAACGCATCAAAGTGGAGGAGAAGCCCGAAGACAGCAATGCCATGGAAGAGGAAGCGCCTACAACGTCCACAAAGGTGACGCGAAAGAGAGCCAATAAAATGGAGACCTGAACCAATGGAAAGTCATGGAGACACTTAAGGATCTACTAGTTCGATAGATAAATACCTAATTATTTTTTTTCTTTACAAAGTGTATGTAAAATATAATTAACGAATGTTAAATTCCTTTATAGTTTTCTCTGTTACTTTTAAACAAGGAGATTAGTGCAGGCATTAAACCAAGACTATAATTCACCAAAGCACAGATTGGGCTTCCTTTATGTTATGCATAATGAAACAGGAACTAAGGCAGGGCTTTAATTATAATCGTAGTTCGACGGCGGATTCGGGCTTAACTTTGCAAGCTAATATTTCCCATTAGTTTAAATAAAGCACAAATTGTTCTTTTCATTCTATACAAATTGTACGGTATAAATATATTTGTTTTCTGTAGACGTGAGTCGCTTATGCATATATGTACACATACTATAATAATATATACAAACTAAGAGTTATTCGAATAATATTTAACAATTTACAATTTCTGTCATATTGAAACAGAATTAGATGCGGTTCTTCCTTTTCTCTTTTGTTCTTTTGCCTTTAAGTACTAAATTTGCAGTTTTATAAACTATTTTGTCCATTTACGTGTTTTGCATTTGGTTTGATGGTTAAAAAAAAAACAAATTTTTCATTATGTTTGGTGTTTGTTTAATGTATGTATTTTTGGTGTACATAAAATTGATTTTAGCCGAAAAGCGAACGGATTTCGATTTGGATCTTGAGTATATATAATGACAACGCTAAAAACAATAATGAGGTATATGATTTCGTTTGTTTTTCTATGTAAATAATTGTTTTTGTTTTTTATTTGTTAAGTTTTGCGACCGTTGGGCGACTAATTTAAGTATTTATGTTTTATTTGCTTTGCTTTATTGTTCTTTTCTTTTGTAATCCTCTGTGTATATGTATGATATGCATGGAACCAGGATGATAACTGGGGCAGTGTGTCTGTGCATGTGTGTGTGTGTGTATTAGAGTGTGCGTTTGTATGTAGATGGTGTCATTTGGATGTAAGTGTAAACTGTTCTGTGTGTGTTGCATATGTATGTGTGTGTAAGTGCGCTCATGTGTGAGTGTATATACATATGTATATATGTGTAAGTGCGCCTATATTTCCGCGTGTGTGAGTGTATATACATATGTATATACGACTACGTTTCCCACTGGCTTTGTTTGCAAAAAAAAAATATATATATATATCTATATCATAAGTTCTAGAGGAGTTTGTATAAACGGGTTCTGTTTCGACTAGTTTTCACAGTTTGTTTAGAGTTGGTTGCTTTTGCTGTTGCTCAGGATTGGACGCAACATTTTGTGGCGTCCCATTTTTGGTAGCGCGCCTGCGCGTCTGTTGCTTGCCAGCTGCCTTGAGCGATGGTGCAGCAGCAGCAGCTGGATTAACGGCAGCAGGAGGAGCCAACGGTACAACTGGTGCGGTCGGTGCAGGCGTCATTTGCTCCATGGTAAAGAACGGATGATTGAGCGCCTGCTCGGCGGTAATGCGCTTATGGGGATTTATTTCGAGCAGACGCCCAAGCAGATCGTAGGCGCTCGCTGGAAAGCAATCGTATGGCTCCAGTGGCTCCGTGACGTAGACGCTGTCCTCGCAGAGGCAATTGAAGAAATATTGATCACAGTTCTTGCACACATCGATCCGGCCATCGGGTGACTCGTGCTTACGCACCATCTCCTGGTCGCTGAAGATCAAACGATTGCGAAAGCGCAGGCAGAGCTTACGCAAATTCAATGGCTTCGATCGCTGGCTGAGGGTGACCATGCGTTCCAGTGCCAATGCCGTCTTGCGTATGGCTCGATCCCCAAAGATGGTGACTATCTCGGCCAGGGCAACAAAATCGTTGGGCGCTTTAAAAAACGGATAGACGGCGGACAGTATGGACAGAAAAATGACGCCGGCAGCCCAAACATCGACAGCTGTCGTTTGATCCGCATACTTGAGCAGCACCTCCGGCGGCCGATAGCCGGGCGTGCCCGCTCTCGAGGCATGCACCTCCTTCTTCGTAAGGCAATTGATGCAAACGGAAGGATTCGCAAAGCAAAAGCATTTCGAGTTGTTGCCACCGCCGCCAGCTGTACGATTCGTATTGTATTTTGCCCCAGTGGCGCTGCCAGTGGGGACAATTGAAGGCTCCTGCCGCTGCTGCTGCTGCACCAACACTATTGGCTGTGGCTGAGCTGCTGGCACCTGTTGGTGCTGTATGGTGGTGCTGGTTGTTGATTCCACTGCCGACGCCGCCGCCGCCGCTGCCGCTGCAGCTTCGCTCACCTCTGGCAAACTCTGTTTGCTATCGTTGAGCGGCAGATCTCCGGTAGCTTTGGCGCTCTGCGCTATTTCGTTGACAGGCTTCAGCGGCATCTTGTTCCAGCTACTGACATTTGTCTCCTCAATCAGCCGCATGCGTTTCACAGCGCCACCGAGAGTTGCCTCTGGGGATGCTGCTGCTGTTGCGGAGAACTGCTGCTGCTGTTGTTGATGTTGATGTTGCTGTGGCTCACGTTCTCGCGGACGCTTGCTGTTGGCTGCCAGTTGCTGCTGCTGCTGGTGTTGTTGGGCGGCAATGCCGGCTACTGTTCCGGCAGGTAGATTGACGTGTTGTGCCAGCCCAAAGTCAACGAGCAGGAACTGGCCCTGGCGACGATTGTATAAAAAATTGCTGGGCTTCACATCGCGATGGATGATGTTGAACTTGTGCACGTGTCGCAGGGCCAACAGCAGATTGCGCATATACAAACGAATCTCCGGCACCTCCATCTTCGTGTAGAAGTCGTGGAAGCGATCGTGCGGCATGTAGGGCATCACAAACGCTGCAGACGCCTCACAGCGCAAACAGCAGTTGATGCCGACCACGTTGTCGGTGCCTCTATGGAGGAAAAGAGATAGCTTATTAGATTTGCTGATTGCTGGTTGGATTAGAGCTACGAATGACTGCTGAGGGATTAGAGCTTGTGATCAGTCCCATATCAAAGAATGATCGACGTTAACGCTGATAAAGAGCCATTAGAACTTTTTCTTCAAGCGAAGAATAAAAACGAGGGTAAAGAACTGATTATTGTGGAAGAGAAGATATATATATATATATATATGATGTACTCTATTCCCAAGCGAAGGCTGTCGGTACATAATATTCCTGCTTTATACACGATCTAGTAAAGTGCCATGGGTGCAAAAGAAGCCCAAGTGTTCGCTAAGGGTTAAGTGACGCCATTTGTTGGTTAACATTTTGCTAATGTGCAAATTCTTTGGCGAATCTCGCCCGTTCTATTATTAACAGCTTCATAACGAAGTGTATTTTGTATTAATTCAATTAAGAGAGAAACTCGAGAAGAGCTCAGCTGGTCATCTATAATATTGTCAATGACTGCACAGCTTATGCCTTGCAGTGGTAGCTGGAGAGGGTCGCCTACGTCGATGGTCGACGTCATGGCAATGATTATTAGCCAAGCACTGCGCACGACTCGAAATCCCCTTCGTCCCCAATCATAATTGTTAAGCGCTGTGACGCAATTCGGCAACGGAATTTGCGCAAATTCAATGGATAGGGATAGAAAAACACACACATACACAGCATTAGATATGTATGTGAACAGCAACAGAGTGAAAGACAGAGAGAGAGAGAGAGAGATGGAGCAATAGCTGTACAACCGGCCGGCTGACCGCCTGACTAATGTTATGTTTAGAGCAGCCAACCCCCACCATTCGCCCACCTTGTCGACCCACGCAGAACGTAGTCCACTGAGGTTGAGCACCCTCCCTTACTCTTGCTCGTCTGTTGGACATAAATAATCCGAGCAGAGCAGAGGAGAACAAACCCTATCGAAAATCAAGCCGGCTGCCATTCGGTATTTAGGCATATTTTTGCGATAACCTTGCCCAAGGTAGTTCAAAGCGGAATTGAACGGTTTTGTACATCATCAGACATACTCACGAACACACAGATATACACGCATATGTGTGTATTGCTTATCTAATCTCAGCTAAACAGAGCGACTATTATCGATAATATGCAAGTACCCACTGTCACTGTAATCGATACTTATTGGGAGGCCATGGAAGGATATGTAAACTAGCAATAACAATTCCACTTTGCGTAGATGGCAGTGATCTTAAACACATACATACATACATCTTATGTGTATGTGTATTCACATGTGTGTGTATAAGACACTCATATAAGTGCATACATACATACATACGTATGTGTGTGTTTAAATCTATATGAAATTGCTTCCATGATTTGTAAACAAACGTTACACGAGAAATAATTGGCAAATTCGAGTGACTGAACGAGGAAAAGAGAGGCTGGCGACCATGTAACTGAGAAGGTGGCACGTGAATGGTGTGTGAAAGTGCAATAAACGTCAGACCAATGGCAACGGGAACGCCAACGGCAACGGCAAAGGCAACAGCAACAGCAACTTGAAATAAATTGCAATGACGTATGTGCCGTTGGCACGTAGAATCGAAGAGACGTCTACGGCAACCGGCTGACGTCGTTCGTGACGCTCTTTCAGTGAAAAGGCGGCACACATATACACAAGCACACATGACTCTCAAACAAATGCAGAGAAATTATTTACGTTAGTCTTGCAATTTGCAATTATGAATTTTCGTATCAATAATATTGGATAGAGTCTGACATACCCCATGTCTGTCATGCATTGTAGCTCCTTCATAATGCGATCCGGATGGCTGGTGGGTATATGATGTTTGATTGCAAACTTGCGCCGCATATTGTCCGGCAGCTGTGCCTCACGTTTGAGTGTCGCCAGGAGCACTGTGCTGAATGTTCCATTACCAATCCGACTCTGTACATCAAATATTTGTGCAATATCGGGTATGCGCTGCAGGAGATCGTTGATAGCCTCTGCAAATTGAAATCATCAATATTAATAAAAAATGGCATCTTTTGTTAAATCTGGCAGCACTTGCCCTCTGTCTCTCTCTTTCTGTCTAATGTATAAAAATAGATTTGAATAGGAACACGCACACACACACACGCACACACACACACACACACACACACAGTAAATATGCAGTGCTGCCTTCATAAAAAAGGAATAGAAATTCAAAATGGTTGCCTTACCGTCGCTCTTGTTGCGCGGCTTCGTCCTGTAACTCGCCGCAATTGTTGCATATTGTTCGGCGATTGCCAACACTGACGGATGCTTTTGTAGTTTAACAATGTTATAATTGTTGTTGTTACTCTGCTTACTATTAACTATATTTGTCGGTGCTATTGGAGCAGCGGCTACTGCCCGAGCGCGTGCAGCTGAGATCGCTGCAGCTGTTGCTTGCACCGTCTGCTCGTCCTGCCGCGGCCAAGAGTGCATCCCTCTGCTTGCACTTGGCTGCACATTCACGCTCATTCCTTCAAATGTGGCTGCCAACTTTGGACTCGAGTTGCCATCAACTGCAGGTGCTCCCGTTGTTGTTTTTATCGTATTGGTAGACAGCTGCTGTTGCGGATGCTTTAGTTTGGTTAAGTTTTTGTTGTTATTTACCCTTTGAGCGTGTGGATAGGTTTTGGTAGCTGGATCAGCCGCCACGACAACATTGTCGCAGCGGCTGTTGCCGGAATTCAAGCGCTTATCCATTTCAAAGGTTTTGTTAACCCAATCAGTATCAGCATCTGCCCGAGCTGGCGTTAACAATTTATTTAAATGGGCAGCACTTAAAAATCACAAACTTTTTTAATATTCTTTTTAGCTCTGTAGTGTTTTTGTTTTCCGCCTTATTGCGTCTAGCTGGAATGGCCTTTTTTAATTTTTTCCTATAAATATATGGAAATTTTGTCCGAACTTGCGAATAAAATTGAATCTTATTAATTTTGCTGTTATACTTTAAAAAATTTGTTTTATTAATTTTTTTTGTGCCAAATGGAATTGTTGAGCGCTGTACTATTACTGGCACACAGGCCGCTGTTTGCCTTTCATAGCAGGCAAAATTTGAATCGCTTACTTTTTTTATTTTTCAGTCAATTTTGATTCCGTTTGGCTTCGTCCCTGTTGCTGCCGCTCCCGCTGTAACTCGCCTCTGCAGAGCGATGTTTTTTCAGGCGAATATCAGCGGGACTTATATTGTTTGTCTCTCGAACTTTCCGTACCATTTAATTTAAATGCGACAATTGATCAAGTTACTTAGTCTATGCCTGGCAGGCCATTGCAATCTTTTGACAATTCGACGACGGCGACAAATGGCGACCAGCTGATGGGAACAGTGTTGCCAACATTGGAATATCGTATATCGTTTGACTGCAGCGTTGCCTATCGACAGCTTTGTTTACCGAATGCCGCCAAATTTAAGCATGCAATTCAATTTTAATAATTATGAATGATACAATTGATAAACTGACACTTAGCTACAACTAAAAATGCATACAGGGATAAATTATTACATTACATGGAAATTATTGACTATACGGCATACATAATTACAAATGTTGACTAAAACATAAAAATACACTAATGCATTTGGCATATAGTTAAAACAAAAGAGAAAGAAAAGAAAAACGCCCGCGTAAACATAAAAATACAATAAATAATGAAAATTCAACGTCGTGACTCATTGGCCAACAGCGGTATACCCACTGTATATGTGGCTGTGCTGGTATCGATCTGATTGGGATCGTCGCAACGGGCACAGGGTCCCAACAGACGCAACATACGAGTAGCCAGGGATTTCTTCCTTTGGCCAATGTTCGTATTGGCCGTGTACTGTAGCATGCCGAACTGACTCTGGTTGATTGAGCTGCTGTTGCTCGACTCGTTCTGATTGAGTGGCACTAGCTCAAAGACCCGATTCCTGTGCTTATCAAAGTAAATCAATCCCCGGCGCTGTTCCCACTCCCGCATGTCCACTCCAGCTCCAAAATTGACTTGGTGCGGCGAACGCAGCTCGTTACCCTCAATCTCGATGGCCGAGTCATTGCTGCTAGGATGGCTGCTACGCGAGTGGTTTGTGGGGATGTCATTAGATCCAGTTGGTTGCATGTTAACGCCAACTTCAAGACCAGCTATAATAAGCTAGTGATTATTAATTGTTCATTATTTTATTTGTAGATATATAGTAATACTTAAAGTCTGCCCCTTGGCATCAACATCGGCGCTATCGTTGCTAAAGTTTAGAGAAAGACGCTTTATGATTCCGCTCTTCTTTACCGATTTGGTCAGTTTTAGCTGCTGGCCGGCCGGCTGTACGCTGAGCAGCGGTATCTCAATGGAACCGACGCTGCTATCATATGTGATGTCATTCAGATTCGTAACGGGATGCGGTGTTGCATTAGCCGCTATAGCGGACATATTTGAAAGGTTGGATAAGTGGGAAAGTGCTGGCAAATCCGTTTGTGTGGCGACGCTCTCATTGGGTGGACAATACATGAGGGATCGCAGCGAATGGGCAGCTGCTGGGCCAACTGCTTGACGTTTTAACTTGTCCTTACAATCGGTTAATTCCGTCCGTATGACCTCAAAGTTCTTGCGTAAGACAAGATTATCATTGATTTTCTTGTAGAGCCTGCTCTCTAGGTAATCATTGTATGACTGCAAGTGATCTTTTTCGCTGATTAAACGTTCGTAGCTCTCATCACGTATCTGTGTATCTGTGCTGCTGCTGTTGACCAACGAGAGCGAATGATCTATTTTTTGCTGATCGTCAGTGCCACCTCGGGGCGTCAGAGATTCAGGCATCGAGCGGTGCCTTTGAAATGAGCCAGCTGAATTGCGACGTTGTTTTTCCTGATCGTGTATGTCCGCAATGTATTTGCTCACTTTACTCGTCACGTGCTTGTACGTTCGCTTCGTGTATGCCGTGTGAATATCCTGATAGGAAATTGCTTTATTGCTGCGCCCACTGCCCAGCTGTAGGTGCGCATCGGTAACCCCATTGTTGTCTGTAATAAAATGTATGAACATTGAATGTCTATCTTAGCACCTATCCAGTTACTCACTACGCTTAGCCCCGCTTTCAGTGTGCTCCATGCCGAGTGGATCGCTGGCGCACGTTTTTTCTGAGCAGTCGCTGTTTAAAAATGGCGACGCTTGGCGCTCAATGTTATCGGCCACATCGAGACCCAAGCACATGCTATATTGGCGCTGAAAACTAGGACTTTTGCCATCGCTGGCTGTGGTGGCGTTTAGTTTGTCAAACAGTTCGTCGGTGGGAAAGCTTTCGTCTTGCAGACTCATATTTTTTATTAGAGCAATTAACAAACTTATGCAAAACTGGAAAAGCACCGTTACGTTGCAGCATTGCCAGTAAAAATTGCAAATAATTGTTTCGATCACTGACAATCGATAAGTGATTTTTCATTTAGTATTTCAGTATTTATAAATGCCATGAGAAATATCGTGAGTTACAGCTCGAATCTTTAAATATCGATAAGTTGAGAGGACACATCCATAAGCCGGCGTCATTATTGCTCGAAGCTTCTACGATTTGGTTGTACGAATTATAGTCAACGTCTAACGCCTATTAATTTGTAGCAGAATGCCACTCGAACAAGTAAGTACACGAATAATGAAGCAATAAAGTATTCATAACGTAAACACGTGCCGTTTGCCACAGCTGAAGGCCGATGTCGCTGAGTGCGTTGCATTATTGGAGCAGGCGAAAGGTGCGCGTGTAAAAGGCGCATTAACCCAGGCGAAGGCTGAGGCAGAACGCGAAATTATTAACCTAGAGATAAAAGCACGCTTGGCTGCCGAACGTAAAGCGGGCGCAGAGAATAAGCGGTACGGAATCATTGTAATATTTTTGCTAGCTGTGTATAAAATGAAATATGCTTGACAGATATCTACATGAGTTAACGGACTACGGCTGGGATCAGAGCCCCAAATTTATTAAGCTCTTCATAACGCTACCCGGTGTGCAGAACTGTGCAGAGGAGGCAGTCACTGTTTACTACACGGAGCACTCGCTGGAGCTGCACGTGAGCGATTTGAATGGCAAAGATTTTGGTCTGACCGTCAACAATCTGCTCTATGGCATCGATGTTGAGAAAAGCTATCGGAAGCTAAAGACGGACATGGTTGCGATATACTTAAAGAAGGTAGATGAGGGTCAGAACTGGGATGTGCTGACGTCCATACAGAAGCGTTTGAAACAGAAGCAGGATAGTGAATTATCTAAGGTTAGTGATAACCCCGAGGCATTGGTCAACATCATGAAGAAAATGTATAACTCCGGCGACTCAAAGATTAAGCAAATGATTGCCAAGGCTTGGACCGAAAGTGAGGACAAGGCACGTTTTGGCCCGGAAACTGGTGGTCTGGGCAACTTGGGCGATCTGTAGAGTATTAGGTTTAATTGAAGAAAAGAAAGATCGGTTCTAGTGAAGAAAAATATATGAACAAAATATGTATATTCCACATAAATATATCCTTAATTTATGCATATTCAATTCAAATTGGAGTTCGGCCGAAATTCGATTTCGTTCAGTAACTTAGGGCTGCATTTGGCTATCGATAACAAGAGATTGGGTGTATCGAATTTGTGAGTAAATCAAAGCTTGGTGCTGCGACACTCGCTCCAACTGTATGTAACGAATTTTTAAATTTTATATGCAAGAAATTTTCTTCAGATTGTTCTTCATTAGGTACAGATGCGTGCGTTAACTTACCTTGACGACAGGTGAGCTCGATGCGTTTCTGCAACGAGTTCACTTTTATAATGACTATTTCTATAATTAAACAATATGCTAGCAGTCCCAACTAATTAGCTATGCCAGAGTTGAGGACCAGACGAGTTGAAAGATTTGATATAGATATAGCTATAGATAGATGTGTGGAATAAAACACAAATTGGTATGCGGTTTTCGTTTTCTTTTATAGTTTATACTTTATTTATATATTTATTAAATTCTTGTGATTAAAATCAATATATTGTGGCTTTACACACGCACAGATATTCTTCTTGTTATCTATTTGTAATAGTTAGTTTGCTTTTAAATGATTTAATAATAATTGATTGTATTTAAAATACATTTTCATATATATGTTTGCATTACATCAAATTCCAAAAGTAAGAAAAAAAAAAACAAACATTAAGAGTTTGAGAATAAGAAAAATTGTCATTAGGTCAACACAGCAACATATGCAAAAGTATCTGTCAGATAGATTTGTATCTGTATCTTTTTGTTTTTATTTTCATTTTATGTGCGTGTTGTGTAAACAATTAAATTGTCATCTTGTTGAAATGAACTTTGTAATATTATTGTTTCGATCTGATCTGCCATATGTTGGTTTCCTTTTGTTTTATATATATATATATATATATATATATATATATATATATATATATATATATATATATATATATATATATGTATATAAATATATATGTTTATAAATATATATGTTTATATAGTTAGAAGCTTATGCTCTTAGATAAAGCAGAGAATAAACTCATATATGTTTTTGCCTTGGATACATTTTGTTTAACAGAAACTTGACTTGAAATTATATATATATATATATATATATATATATATATATATATATATATATATATATATATATATATGCTGATTTATAAAGGTACGACGTACTAAACTTTGCTATTACAAAAAGCAAAAAAAAAAGTATATATATTTTAAATTATGCTAAGTTTTTGTGGTCAAATTAAATCTATATATATATATAGTAAATCGGCTTTTGCATAGTTCGGTTATGGGTTTCGTTATATGGTTTAGATATATGTGGATAATATAGTATAAGAAGCATTATACTTAAAATTCGAAAACATTTTGTGACCTTTAAATATTTATATATATATATTTGTAAATATATATATATATATAGTTCTGTTTTGGGGGCATAATATGTAAATTAGCTTCGGTGTCTGCCTGACCTATGTAAAGCACCAAAATTCAGTAGGTTCTTCGACTGCTCTTCTAACAATCCTAACTAATGCTCAACTGTACTTTTCTCTATTATTATTGTTGTTATTATTTTGTTGTTATCTCTGTTATTTTCGTCCTTCGTGTATACCTTTACGTTATCTCGCTTCGTCGTGTAAAATCGTATGTTTTGTTTGTTTAAAATTTCCTTAAATTTTCCCTCTTTTTCACATTGATGGCTTGCGTATAAAAATAAATTTTCCTCTTTCTTTTTCTTTTTAAGGCTATGCTGGAAATAATCAAGCACGCACACACACACACACACACACCCATACACACTTGCTACAATCAGTCCTAATTAGTTACCTTTTATTACATAAACCCAATTAACTAGGCAAAAGTTCTTCATTTTCTCTTCATTATTTTTCTATATACAAATTGTTTTCGCTCTCTTTCCCTTAGCATGTTGTGTGTGTGTGTGTGTGTGTGCGTACACTAATCGTAAAACTTCTAGAAAATTATGCGCTTTCTATGTGGCTTTTTTTGTATTTTTTATCTATCACGAGAGCAATGCATCAGAGTTCCTTAAGATTTTTTAGGCCAATAAAAAAAAACTATCTTAGCTTTATGATCTATTCGAAAAAAAACCGTATATATGTATATCCGTATATAGAAGAGGAAACGTTAAAATTGTAGTTTGAAAGTCTCAATTTTGGATTGTAAATGTTTGGTTCTCGACGCATCGCACGGTACGCAGTCCACAAGCAATTACTGAATATGAAACTAACGAGTAGCGAGTGGCGAGTGCTACTCGTTGGGCGAGCGCTGGAGCCACAGGCATAAGTAACTTCGGCATTCGTTACTCGCTTGATAGAAATGCAACGAGTGGCGAGTGGCGAGTAGATGACTTGCTGGACAGGTGAGTGGACTGAGTCTGATGCAATCGACGAGTCGTCACTCGTTAGATAGAAATGCAACGAGTGGCGAGTGGAAGCTTTGAGTTCGAATCTATCGTGCTGCTATACAGCTCTTAGACGCAGCGTCTACTCGTTAGTTTAAGAGTTGCGAAGCAGCGAGTGATTGCAACGAGTCACTTGACATGTTCAGAGTTAGGATAAGAGTGCAGAGTAGCAAAGAGTTGCTGAAGATGAAGAAACAAATGTGGCTGGCTGTCAACAGCTTAAGGACTTCTCTGTGATATGACTGCTGCTGGCACTGGTGCATGGATT
The DNA here is from genome assembly GCA_035045825.1 of Drosophila eohydei. Taxonomy (NCBI): domain Eukaryota; kingdom Metazoa; phylum Arthropoda; class Insecta; order Diptera; family Drosophilidae; genus Drosophila; species Drosophila eohydei. The sequence continues at coordinate 1,746,131 of JAWNOT010000036.1, read as the reverse complement.
AGCCGAGTTCCTGGGGATCTAATGAGGCAGTTGCAGTTTGTTTTCCTTTTCATTTGCATTTGCATTTGCATTTGCATTTGCATTTCACTTCACTTCTTATTCCTGTATTTTTGTGTATATAGAGAGACGAGTATGTTCTTTGCCAGCATACGTAACGCGTATGTGTGCATTGAGGTCTATTGGAACGGCTGCGTTCGCTACAATCTAACAAACCACACACACACATATATATATAGACGGACAATTCCATTAGCTTAATTAAGGTCTAGGGGCGCCCGTGCTTCACTGTGATCGGGCTGTTCTTGGCTGGCGCCTTGGCGCGCCGTTAATAAAGCTCCGTATGGTGACGCACTGGTGCCGGAATCTTGGACATGCCGCGCTCCCTACGTGGCGAGATGACAGCAGCTGCTGCGGCGGCGGCGGCGGCAGCGCCAGCTGAATTGTTGCTGCCACAGGAGGAGGCAGCCGAGCTGCGCTTAGAGCGCGCCTTGGCCGGCGGTGAGCAGCTCTCGGAACGCTCCAAATTGCCATTGCTGTGCACCCAGGCCGTTGTGAAGTCCTCGTAGACGGGCGTCTTCTTGCCGTTGCCCGGCCGCTGCTGCTGCTGCTGCTGTTGCTGCTGCTGATTGCCGGCGGCATAGCGTGAGAGCAGCGACTTCATCTTCTCCAGAATCTGTGCATCGTTCTTGGCACTGCTCGCCGCCTCGAGCAGCTGCTGGGCCAGTGGCGAGGAGGCATGATTCTTCACCGGCGACGTCGTCAGCGAGCTGCTGCAGCCGCTGCGCACGCGTCGTCCGTTGGTGTCGTAGAGGATCTGCGAGTGTCGTGTCTTGCTGCCCCGCTCAAATGGCGAGGGCGATGGCGATGTGGATGTCGATGTGGCTGTGGCTGTGGCTGTGGCTGTGGGCGGTGCAAATGTATCCGCATTGATGATGGGCCGCTTCTTGCCGGCGCTGACACCGTTCTGGGGTGCACTGCGTCCGCTCCACGTGTTGGTCACATCGCGCACCAGCGGCAGCTGCGACGACTTCGGCTTGGGCGTTGCCGGCGGCCGACGCACCGAATGATAAACGGGCTGCTTCCGATTGATGCTGTGCAAATCCTGGAGACTGCCGCCGGCTTTGCCGCTGCAGGTGCTGTTATCAATGCTGCTGCGACGACGACGCGTGGCCATGGGCGAGCGTGGTATCTTGCTGAGGGGAGGTGTCCGCAGCGTCTTGCAATTTGTGATTGTAGCTGCAAGCGCATCCGCATCTGCCGCTGTGGTCACTGTAATCTCATCATCTGTAATAAAGACGCCAGACTGCTCGAACTTGCTAACGTAGGCGGCCTTGGGTCCTTGTCTTGGCAGCACAGCGGGCAACGATTGGGGTCCATCCAGTTCGCAGAGAGAATAGTCTGGCTCTGGCTCTGGCTCTAGCGCCGGCTCTGACTCCTGTTCCTGTTCCTGTTCCAACGCACAATTTGACTTGAGTGCCACCTCCGGCACTGGCTCTGGCTCTTGCTCCTGCTCCTGGTCGTGCTCATCTGTGGGCGAGCTTTGCGAGTCACTTGACGTTTGATCGAGACGCGCTGCAAAGGACAAGGATTGAAGTTGGCTTCAGTGATCTGCCATTCAGTGATCTTACCATTCGTTTCAGCGTCCTCGATGGAGGCCTGACTGTGCAGGGACTCGCGCTTCTGTGCATTGGACTGGATGACGCCCAGGCTGCGGTAGCCCTCGTCGCTAATCTCGCTGCCATTGTCGCTGATGTTCTCGAATTTGTTGCTCTGCTCGGGCTGAGCAATGGCAGCAACTGTTGCTGCTGTTGCCGCCGACGACGACGAGGACGATGACGAGGACTCCTCCACGTAGTGCGCCGACGAGGAGGCATCTGCGCCAGAGCAGGCGGGCAGCGACTTTGGTCCGCTGCTGTAGGCGTCTTGTGAGCTCTGCTTCTTGCGCATATCGTTGACTCGCCGCTGACTGGGCGACATGGAGCGTCTGGTCAGGCAGGGCGAGCCCGGCGGCAGCTGTTCCACGGCCTGGGCCAATCCATTTGTCTGGTTCAAGAATTTGCGCTGTGGCGTCGGGCTGCGACTGCGATGCTTCACAGCGGCTGCGCCATTCGATGTTGAACTGGCATTGGGTGAGGTGCCGCCGGCGCCAGCGGCTGGTGAAACGGCACCGGAACCGGAACCGGAACCGGCACCGTTGCCGGAACCAGTTGCAAAATTCGATAACACGCGTCGAGCTGCTGGTGGTGAGCTGCAAGTAATCGATTGTGCCATGAGTAATCGATAGGCAAATGCCAAACAGACTTTAGCTGTTCGAGTATTCAAAAACTTGAATATTTGAAATACATCTTATATATATATATATATAGATCATAAATCAGAAACATTGCTGTTTCTTCTCAAGGGATTTGCTGTGCTTCTCTATACATAGATTGCATATGATTCGCATGCGATCCTTGGGGAAAGGCTCAACAAGTTTTGCTGTTCGTTCGCAGTTCGACCTATCGAACATCTGAATATTCGATAAAATGTGAAACGCGTATTATGCAGTCGGTAGCGCCCGGCGGGATTTTCTATCTGTTTACTGTTATGCATTGTATTTTATTATTGATTTACTTCGACGCGTCAATATCTTATCGGTTTTTCATAGAACTTACACGCCTATAAATAAATAACTGTAATTGCCCATTTGATATAACACGAAACGGAACTATTGAAGCAATAACTTCATAGATTTGATTAGTAAAAGAAATTACCCAACGACAACTAACCATTGAAGTAGATTAGAAAACGTTCTAAAAATACGAAAACTTCCCCTAAACTGGACTGGGTACGGGGCTAAGGTTAAGGTCGTCTGATGCGAAGCTAAATTTGAAACTCTGCACTCAACATGAAGATCATTTTGCTATCATATGCAAGTAGTGCTGCAGAAGAAGAAGAAGAATTTGAAAAATGGAATAAGTAAAGTCTATTTTTTGTTTATTAACGCTTTATGGTGCCTTGTTTATTTGATACGGATTCGGTTCTGCGAAACACAATGCACAAAGCACTTATCTCTCAAGAGTCCCATGATAATTGACGCCATTAGTCGTTGTATAAAGGCTTAAAATAAGCTAGACATGGGCCATAGAATATAATTATTATTACGCGCATCGAATTATTTGTGATTTTCAAGCATCGAAATGCTTTAAGCCTGTTAAGTTGGCTGCGCTGGAGCACAGCCGCTAAGCACAGCCAACTTAACAAGCTAACACTGGTTTGGGCTTGTTAAGTTGGCTGCACAAAGCTGCAATCATGGGCTACAGCAATGTTTCTTCAGACAACAAGGAATCTGAGCTGGGCACATGGAGATGCATGGAGATGCATGGCATATGCATTTGCGTTTGGTGAATGAGCGCTTCAATTCATGAATGAATAAACGAATGCATTTTATGGGTATTCAAAGTAACTACTGTGACTACTGGGCGCTGCGCTGCCCCTGTGCCTCTATTTAGGTTCGCCTTGAGTGTGCCTTTAATGGAGCTTGTTAATGGGGCACTCAGCGCGACTGGCTGCGGATTCTGTGTGTCTACTGGTGCTCTAAACGCACTCGCACCATCATTATGCGGCTTTATGCATGCAATTAGCGAGGCGATAACAACTTAATGGGGCCGTCGCGTGGCTAATGAAGGGGATGCACGCGAACGGGGGAGCACGGGGGTGTTTCGGCTAGTTATTAACCTGCTAGCTTCAACGTGGACAACAAGATGTCAACAGGTCAGTCACTCACCGTTCGTATATCACATGCGCCTTGTGCAGCTCAATGCCATTGCCGGAATTGCTCGAATTGCGGATCATCAGACGGGCCTGCAACGAGCTGCGATGCTGGGCACGACAGCGGCAGGGATCGTGCTTGTCCAGATAATGGGCGAGCGTATCCCAGCCTCCGCCCACGCGCACCATCACATGCGAGCGCAAGATCTGTAAATAGAAGATGTCCAGGTGAGACCAATATTTAACGAGGACTCCATTATTTTCTAACTTAAAGAGCTGAATCGATTTTCGGAAACTTATCGATGAGCGTCTCTAGCGCGAACAGATAGACAGCAGGACGGACAGACAGACAGACTCGGCTTCTAATAGTGATTGGAGCACAAAAAACTGAGACTCACTTCACTGTAGGCAAAGGCTTAGACTTCATTTTAGTTGGAATTTTAAGTGATAGTTTAAGCAGCAGTTTGGCTGTTTGTTGAAAAAGCTTTGGCGCAATTTGATGAGACAGCTCAGGCATCAGTTAGCCTAAAAGTTAGCTTGTTAATCAAGAGTTAAGCCGAAGCCGGGGCTAGGTATTGGGCAGCTAGAAGCTTAGCTGGACTTTTAGCCTTTTGCCTAATACGAAAGCTCAGCTCTGTCAGGAGTCTAGACGACAGTCAAACAGCTAAAAATTAGGCTGACATTTTGCTAAAAAGAAATGGGTTTTTAGTCTTAAATGTTAGCTAGAAAGTAGCTAAAATGCAAGCTAACAAAGGCGGTTTTAGTTTAGTGTAAAGCTTATTGAAAGATAAAATGTGAGTTGGACTTACCCGCACAAAGATGAGGACTTTGGTGTCGCCGATGCGATATTTGCCCTCGGATACGCGCACCATGGGAAATTGTGAGGGGCATGTGCACTTCTCCACCAAATCTCTGACCTGTAAGCAAAAATTTGTGTCAACTACAGTATTGTAACCATAGATAGATATATATATATATATATATATATATATATATATAAGCATGTAGGTATTTGTGTATAAAGTTTGCTTGTGTGCAGGGAGCTGAGCCTGGGGCTGACCCCTTGGGCCATTGCATAAGTTCAAGAGAAGAAAACGACAAACGACTCTTCGGACTTCGCTTTTCACTGCATAAATTCACGCGCTGCCATTGTCCGAACAAATGATCAAACAAATGAGCGGAACAGCCAAGCCAGCGACAACAGCAACAGCGACGTCGACGACGACAAAGACCTGGCCCAGACCAGACCAGACCAGGTTAGGCCAGGCCAAGAGACTTGGGCACCAAAATGCAACTGGCTTTGCTACGTATCGTGTCTGTAGGGAGCTGCGCTTCGCTTTGCTTGCTTTGCTTGGCTACTGTGCTCTTGTGGCTGCCTTTGACAGGGCTGCGAGTCCGAGTACCATAAAAAGCGGCACAGCCTGCAGCAGGCGAAGCTGAGCGGGGGTGGGGCCTGCGAGTTCAGGCTGACGAAACAGACAAAACGCATTTGCACCTTTGAACTTCGCTAGTTAGCTGAGGCACATAGATTTCTGTATTGCCTGTTTTTGGTTTTTGTTTTGGGAACTGTGCCACAGCTGCAAATGCGTTGCTGCAACAGAGGCAGCAGAGGGTTTGGATGTGGATGTGGCTGTGGCTGTCTGGGCGTAGCTTGTGGCAAGACGACATCACAATAAATCTCAAATGGCGATAAGCCAGCAAAATGATCTGCCAGGCGCAGAGATTCGCAATTGACAAGGCGAGCAAGAGGAGATGAGGAGCAGCTAAACGGGATGAGATGGGAGTGGACGGGCGGGCGGGCGTGCGGTTGGTCGGTCGGTCGGTCGGTCTGGCGGGTTTTGAGGAAGAGGCACGGCGTGACTGTGACGCATGCAAGATTAGCTGGCGCTGTGATCCTGGCCTAAGCCATAAATTGCAAACACAAACAGCAACAGCAACAGCAACAGCAGCAACAACAACAATGTTGACGACGCGGACGTGCCAAACGGCAGCGACAAATGATTCGTGGCTGGTTTGCAACAGTTGCTGCTGTTGCTGCCGCTGCTGCTGCTGTTGCTGTTGCTGCTGTCGTGGTGGCACATCATTTGATTTTCGACAAGTTGTTGAGGCTATTTGCTGATTTGGCTGCCGCTGTTGCTGCCGCTGCAAACAAATTGATTGGCTGGTTGAGTGATCGCGCTGCCAAGATCCGACACAGGCGCTCGTTCCATTGAGCATGTCCGCCCGCCGGGGCAGACTGTGTTGTTGTTGCCGTTGCTGTGTTTGCCTGACAATGTTTTGGCAGCACGTTCATGTCCATGTTGCGTCCAATAAATGCGCAACGATTTATCCATCCATCGAGCAGCTGTCGATGCAGGAGAGGGAAGTTGGGCAGGCATTGTTGTCAATGCTCGCTGGCGGCGTGAGGAAATGTTTGGCTTTGGCTTTGGCTTTTCATTAGTTTTCCGATATTTTGCCTGGCCCGGCTTGGCCTGCTCTGACTGACTCCTCAATCCTTGTTGCATGTTGCTGTTGCTGTTGCTGTTGCTGCATGTTGCTGTCGTCGCATGTTGCTGGCAGTCACACTTGCAATTACCATTGCCAATTGGCGATTGTTGTAATTGCTGTTGGCACAGCTGGCGCCACCGGGCAACAAACGACAAGCAGCTAGCGAAACGAAATGGAAACGATATGAAACGGAACGGGCACGGGCATGGAACGGGGCGGCAACGAAACGCCTCGAACATCTTGTCAAATTAATTAACAATATGTTGAGCTGCCGTGACATAAGCGTTGCCAATCGACGATGCTGTGAAATGCTTTGAATATTTTTCCAGCGATAAACGATAAATCAATCAGTGCGGAAGTATCGATAAGTGAACCATAAGGTAGAAAGAGAGAGAGAGAGCGTTGATAGGGAACTATAATAGCGGTTCTATGAAGATACTTATGATACAGCTACAGTATTCTGATAGTAAACATAATCGATCAATTTATCGATTCAAGTTTACGCTTATAGCTCAAATCATATTGAGTTTCGAAGTAGAAATCGGTTGCAGCCTTGGTTAGGCATGCAGTAAAACATATTTTCTTCTTGATAATACTTTCTTTTAATAATCGATAAATATCGATTACTTGTTTTTATGTGACAATCGTTCTTTTTACGCACAAACTTGATCAAAATTAGAACATGTGCTCCTTAGAAAATTTCGCTTTGAGATACGAGTGCTTCATAATAATCGATAAATATCGAATATAAATTAATCGAAATACGCACCTTTCGATTCACTAATTTAATCAAACTCTTTAAAGAAAAACATATGATCTTTAAAGAATTTGATCTTTGTGCTAAGGTTTGGTCTCAACAAACGATAAATATCGATTGGTTTTCTGTGAATATCTATTGACATTTTGCAAGCACAAGATTCGCTCGAACAAATGCTATTTGGAGAATTTCGCAGCAGTATTATGTGGAGCTAATGGAACCCAGTTGATCCAGCTGGAGTTTCGAGCTCTGGGGAGAAGCCGAGATCACGACTTGCCTGGGCAAGCACTAGATTATTTGTTTTTGGATAGCTAGGTAGAGGTACATATACGTTTTTCGGCAAAGTCGTCGAAAGCAATTATCCATTGCATTTGTTTCGACAACTCGCATAGTTTTTCTGTGTTGCGGTAGCTGCTGTTGGCTGCTTTTGATTTGTTTTGCCCAAGTTTGAAACTGGAAACTCAGCCGTGGCTAAAAATGGACATGAGAAGAGTAGCTATGAAAACAACAATAACAAAAAGTCGTGAGGTCCGCGGCGACTAAAAAAATATATAAAAGAGAAAACATAGACCCACTGAACCCACACACACACACACACACACACACACACACCTATGTCTAGAGGAGTCGAGGGAAACCGTATGGAAAAGCCAGTTGCTAGCTGACAGTAAACAGTAGTCGCAATTAGGGCTAGCGAATTCGATCTGCACTTACCATCTCGTCGAGGCTCTTCAGATCGTTGGTTATGATCTGTGGCTGGGGTCCGTACATCAGCATCGGGTCCTTATCGTTCTCATCCTCGTTCTCTGTGTCGCTGTCATACAGATCCGCTTCGTTGGCCACACACTCGTCGCCGATGGGTGGCGCCTCCGTTTGAGTGCCGCTCTCTGAGCAGCCGTTGTTTGTCTGTGTGCCACAGCCGACGCCGTTGGCTTTGTTATCGGCCGCGATTTCCCGATCGATTTGCCGCTCCATTTGCACCAGCATCGGCGCTAGCATGCCTATCGATAGATACATACACACACACATATATATATATCGATCAGCCTTGATCATGATTTTGTTGAAACTTACCAAACTTGGCGCCACGTCTGGCCACCTCCAGCAGACAGAGGATCACATGCTTCTCGTTCTTGCGCATGATCAGATCGTCCGTTTCGAACAATAGGCACTCGATGATTTTAAGGCTTTTTCTGTAAATGACAAATCGTTTGAGCAGTGCGCTTCACTTGCCATTGATTTAACTGTCAATCAGTTAATCAGTAGTATGTGATCAGTTAGCAGAGTGAGAGCTGGGCAGTGATCAGGGATCGCTGATCAGTTAGCAGTTAGCAGTTAGAGCTGATCAGTAAGAAGTTGGCAGTGAGCAGTGGTCAATTAGTATTGATCAGTAGGTAGTTAGCTGTGATCAGTGATCAGTAGTGATCGAGCGAGCAGTGATCAGCAAGTAGTTGACATTAAGAAGTTGGCAGTAGACATATGTTGACGAAGGGCCATGATCAGTGGTCAGGAATGATCATTGATCATGAGTGATCATTGATCAGTAAACTGCGAAAACTGAAAGCAGTGATCAGTGATCATGATCCATGCTCAGTGACCTAGCAACACTGATGAGTTTGAATTTATCAGTTATCAGTGATCCGTGATCAGTGATCAGTGATCAGTTAGTTAGTTGAGTGATCATTATCTTCGACGATCGACAGTCTCGTAAGAATGCCATCAACTGATGATTATGGCTGAAGTAAGCAGTTGAAAGCTGCGAGTTCTCAACTAATTGTGTTCTGCTGACTGATCACTGACCTTTAGTAGATCATTGAATTCTAGACGGAGCCAAATATGATCCAAAATGGCAGCGAGACTCACCTGCACCAGGTTATAAAGTTGGAGACATTGTCGCGGGCAAAGAATGTGCCGCTCTTGGCTGCGGGCAGATAATACACGTTGCCCAGGGCGAGAATCGGTCCGGCCAAGCCGGAAGTCATGGAGCGTGTCATTGATTTGTTGCGCGCCTGTCGTCGTGCCAAATAGTCCTCGGCTGCTTGTCGCACATAATTTGCGTGCTGAAAACAAATTAAAGAGCGCAACAATAAATTAGTGAGCAGCAACAACAACAATGGGAAATGTGTTGCTCGCGAGTTTTCCTCTTCTAGTTTTTTTTTAAAGCGCGACAAAAATCTAGCAAAAAGTTTATTTTTAAGCGTCTCAAGAATTTAGCGCAGAATTTGTTGATTTCTTTCTTTTTTTTCTGTTTTAAGATCGCAACAGCTAGCCAACGGGGCCAGCCGACTACACCCCATGCCGCGCCCCTTGGGCGAGTACAGGGTATACGCGCGACAGGAGCTGCATCATTCGAATTGATGGCGCCGCAATCTTATGCATAATTAATTAGAAAAGCAAATGAAAATAAATGAAATGAAAATGAAAATGAAAAATCTGCTGCTGCGAGGCAAACTAATTCCAATTGCAAACACTCGTCACTCATCAGTCATTTGGGCACACACAGAGACACCGAGACGCGCAGAGAGAGGGACAGCGCCATTTGTGAATGGGCACAGATACTTTTGGTTACTAATTAGTCTAGCTGCATTGTGGATAGGACATGGATGGAACGAGCTGAGCTGCAATCTAATTGCTTGCTGAAAATATCCCAAAACTGATTCAGCATATCGATTTTTATCGATTGGATATATCCAAAAAGGAAAACAGACAGACAGAGAGCGGGAACGACTCAGTTCTATATATACTTTAAGATATCTGCCATGTCTACTTCTGTCTGTCTTTTATGTACTCTACATGGCTGAAAGAAATGTGATGGATTTCTTGGCGCGAAATAGATAAGAGAATAATATGATAGATGCTTAAAGCAAAGACTGTTGAACTTAGTCTATCAGTTGGCCATTAAATATAGATCATAGAGATTTCTTGCAAGGCTAAGCGCTTGGCAGAGCCTTCGAAAATACACTTCAATTTAGGCTTCGGAATCGTATGCTATGCCCAGATCGTCTATGGGATCTGCCACGCCTCCTACTGCCTTTCGCCAAGGCAACATATCTTGCATTGCCACATTGAATGGATTCAGGGTATAGCAAATGAATGTTTATGTCATCGTCGCTTACGAAAGTAATGAAGTGCAATCTGATCGGCGACGCTGCGATATGATGCGATCGATGCAAGCAGCATCTAGACAATTGGGATGCAATTTGAAGGCGCCGCTGCAGCACGACGAGAGGCGGCAAATGGAAACGACGTGTCATGCATTTCCATTACCATTTCCCATTCCATTTCCATTTACATACATCATTTCATATTCATTTATGCACATTTTTGTAATAATTTAATATTTTAACAATTTCAATGTTTCCATCTCTCGAGAAGCGCTTATTATTTATTTATTTTTTATTTTTTTTTTTGCTTTTCTTAAATCTTTCTTTGTTTTTTTTTAATTTTTTTTTTTATTTTTATGGCTATCGCCACAAACTGCATTCAAAGTGCTTTATTTGGTGTTTATTGTTTCACCGTTTCATTATAAAGAGAGAGGGGGAGATATATATATATAAATACCCTAAGACCATTTAAGGTCAGCAACGACAGCTGCTGACGTCTGCCGCTAGCTGTGGGCGTGTGGGCGTGGCACAAACAATTTGAATAGCTTATGAAATGAGAATGCATTCGCGATGAGCAATTCCATATAGTAGATAGTATATATATATATATATATATATATATATATATATATATATATATATATATATATATATATATATATATATATATATATATATATATATATATATATATATATATATATAATATAGTAGGCAAATCATGTGTAATTTAAGAGCTTTTTAAGAAATGGACATTTCCTCACATGCCTCCATTAGATGTCCATCGACAACTTTTGTTGTGGCTAATTAGTTTTGAAGCAATGGGCAGCACTCGGTAGCTATCAATCTGGCTAGTCGAACATTTTCAGCAAATTGGCAGCACTTTTGACGAACAGCTTCTCCAATCGAGGTAGAGGGGACGAGAGCATTGGCTAGTCGTCTTGGGGCCGGCGTCTAGCCGCTCTTATCATTGAACGCGAAAGGCAAAGCAGCAACCAGCAAGAGGCACCAGCCAACGGGCACAGACAGAGACGCCCACGATGCACTTTGATGGCTCGAGGCGTTAAATAGGTCTGTCTGCATCTTCGCTGCGCTACCCACGGTCGGGCATGTGGCCTTGCGCAGACCAAATCCAATGCACGATTCAAATTTATTGCAGCTGACTCAGCTGAAGTCACAGCCAGCAAATCTCTGGCAGGTAGCTCATCTGGGTTTCGGCTAGCGCCGAGACCAACGAAATCAAAAATTCAAATAGATGCGCTCAGTGTGTGTGGTGCTTGTGCCTCGCTGTGCTGCTGCTGCTGCTGCTGCTGCTGTTGTTGTTGCCTCCACTAAGCCGCATCAGATTTTCACTTTCGAAAGCATCGACGTCGGCATCGACACGAGCCGCATGGAAATTGTTATTATGACATCTCATCTGACAATCTTGTGTCATGGAGCAGCACGTGCCAGTGCTTGACGTTTTGATTAGGCCAGTGTTGAACAATGTTGCCACATAATAGCTATGAGCGCGGCTAAATCCCCGACCGGGGCAGCTGGATTCCAGTCCTTTTCAGGCGATTTCAATCTCAACTTGAATGGCCTTATGGGAATGAGCCAATTGCTTGTGTTATCACACGATCAGGCGATCCAGAACACAATGGATCACAATGGCGGGATGAGGCATTTTATAGTTCAGTTCAAACGATACGCTTTCAGCAATGCTAGTTCGTGAGCCAGTGTTGAACAAGTTCGAAGTATCCTAGCTGCTCGCCTGGCTATCGATATACGAGTCGAGAAATGGCAGCATTTTGACAACTTCTTATGTCGTATGCCATTTCCTTTCTGTTCAAACGAAAGCTTTCCCAAACTCAGCTCGTGCTCTAAAGTAAGTGTGAAATTTTGATTTTCATTTGGTCTTCCAATGAGTTCAAATGTCTTTTTCTTGACTTAAATTTTGCTTTTGATAAGATAAAACTCTCAACATCAAAAATGAATCCATTCAAGACTAATTCGAATACGGAAGTATTGTTAAAGGGTCAATCAATGTCGCGAGCAGCTCGAGCCATTCGCAACTTTCATCAATTTCCGACCGTTAGCTCGCTTCTAATGACCATCAACGAGGTCTCGCAGAATGCGGATCTAATGCGTCAGCTAGATTTTCCGATTGGCCAGTATATGGAGTACTTTATGCACAATTGCATTCGCTTGCCAGCGGCCTATCTGCTGCCTCGCAAGCTCCAGGTAAAGGCGGGCCTCTTTCTGATGCGCTTTGTCAAGTACTGCGGCCGCAAGTGGCGAATGCGAAAGATGCGAGAGGCTAGACTGCGAGAGAGCCTCAATCCTTCCATACTGAGCTCGCCGTCTCCATTCGATTACGTCATGGAACCGAAACCGTTTAAGATCATGTCCGAAGAGAAACGCTTTAGCCGTAAGAACATGAAGCTAAAGCCAAACCTTTCATACAAAGAGGGTCCGGAATACCCACGCAATTCCCTGATGAAAAATTTACCGCTGATCGATCCAGCAAATCCGACTAATATCGACTATAAGGCTAACTATAAGCTATTCACATATTTCATGGACACCGATTCCAATACGTTCATGCGCGACATCCCCTTTCGTCGCAAGCCCTTGCCGAGGCAGACGAACGAGCTTGAGCTGATAGCCAACATTGAGAGCAGTGCCAAGGCGATGAGGCGTAATTCGTCCATGGCGGCCAATCTGGATAATAGGGCAAGCACAGTCAATGTGGAACGTCCCGAGAATAACATGTTGGTCTCGGATGTCTCGTCTGAATCGGAGCCATTGGACGATGTCGAAATGGTCAGAGGTCCCAAGACTGAGATGCCATCGAATTGTCTTGGCACCTCCGTCAATTTGCCAATGGCCAAGCCATTGTCGTTGGAAGGATCCAAGGCATTTATGGAGTTTGAGCAATCCAAAAATATGGACTGTGACAAATCCGTATCAATGTCCGATTCCTCGTCGACCTTTGATTTTACGAAGAGCGATTCTAGCAAGGCATCGCAGTGGACCTCCGACTCGTCGCCATCGAGATCGTCGCCAGACGAGATACTGCGCAAAGGTAAGGGCAAGCCTAAGGGCAATAAAAACCTCTTCTCGTATTATCTGAGCGAGGCCAATATTCAGCCGCTGCTTCCCACAGGTGGCCACTTTAAAGCAGGAGTCGGAGCGAATGTCCAGGCCAAGAAAAAGAATACGGAGAGCTATCTGAACAGTCGCATGTCGACTGTAAAGAAGCGCCTCGAAGCGCCCTGCGGCAGTGAGCTGGCCATGCGACTGAAGGTTGAGCTGAACCAGATTCGACGCAAGCTCGTCAAGTTCCATGGCGATTCGAAGGAACTTTCCGACATGGATGTTCAACCGAACATGCCGCCATCGACCGGATCGAGCTCTTCCCTTAGCGACTCGCTGGAGAACATGACACTCAATCCCAGCCGTAAGCAGCCGTTTCAGACTTCGACGATTCGCAACAAGTTCGAACGTAAGGTGAACAAACGTCACTTGTCGAGCACCGACTCACCGTTCGACTACAAGCCCATCGAGAGGGGTAGCTCCCTCTCCCCAATACCCGAGAAGCGTCGCAGCGGGGAGCCGCAGACTCGGACCAGGCCACACGGTGCTAAGAACCCATCGGAATTGGACCGGAATAATCTAATGAACAGTATGGACAAAATCAAATCCGATCTGAAGGTAGCTCAGCATCAGCTCCGGACACGCATGATCGCCATAAACGGCAGACTCGAGCAGCCCTGCACCAGCAAGGAGGCCAACAAGCTGAACGACGAACTGTCGGCCATAAACGACAAGTTGGAAAGAATCGATGCGGCCCTCGATTCGACCGTAGGTGATGATTCCTCGGACATGGACTTGGACATATCGCCAACCGATGACGAAGAAGAACCATTTGGCCAGCCGCCGCCGCAGCCGCCGCCGCCGCCATTTGAGATGCAGAACATCTCATTCAATGAATCTGGATTTTTGGAGAGCACTCGCTTGGAACAGTCACTGTCAATGTCGGCCAGCAGCATCGATGCCACTGGCAAACTGGCAAAATCGCAGCTGCAAGACGATTCGGGCATTTCCGTTTTCGGTGTGAAACTCGATTGCATTCAAAAGCCGCTGAAGTTTTCGTTTGGGCAAAGGCAACAGAAGGAGATCAACGAGATGGAAAATAAACCTGGCGTGGCAGCCGGAGGGCAGAAGAAAGTGAATAACAAAGGCGATGACACGGAGGACGAAGATCCAATGCCCCCACCAAAAAAGCCATGTCCATCATACGAGCTCAAATTTAACTAAAGCTCAGCTTACGGCCACAGTCGAAGAAGTCAAGCTCTACAAAACGTAAATTCATTGGCAGATTACCATTCACACCTGTAATCTAAGCTTCGCATTGACTTAATTGATAAATAAACATTTTTTCAATATGAAATCTGCTTCGGATCTTTTGTCAGATCTGGGCCACGTTGGGGTATTTAGTGCGCTCTTCTTTTCACTAGAAGCTTGAGAAACTTGCTTCGCCTTGGCGTTGGGTTGAGTTATGCCTTGCACCTTTCATGGGGTCAGCGGCCTCGCTGCGGAGGGCAGGTGGGGCTGGCGGCGTTTGGCAGGTGTCGATGCAATATTAACGTGACTTTGACTTGACACTCTGATGCAATGTGGGCCAAGTCGATGCTGCAGCTGTGAGTTGCATGCAACACAGCGCGCGTACGTGACATGCGGCCAAATGTGCGCAGGTAAAAATACAACAAACAAAAAGAAGCAAGAAAGGGAAAGAAAAGATGGGAAAAAGTAAAAGAGAGCGAAAGCCGTTAAGGAAGCGCAAAAGATGTTGCCACACGCGCCACAGCCATGGGACAAGCCGAGGAGCCAGTGCCAGTGGCAGAGGCAGGGTGTGGGTGCGGCTTGTCTGAAAGGCAGACACGTAGACAGGTAGACAGAGGCAACTGTCACGTAATTAGCTTAGATTTTTCGCTTTGCCTTTTAGTTTTTTTTTTTCGCTCATTTCTTTGCCTCTCTGCTCAAATGTGTGTCAATATGACGTTAATAACATTAGGTAAAAGGCAATTGCAAGCAACACTCAGGTACACATTTATCTATATATATAGCATAGACCATGTAATGGTTCCATAACAGCTTTTTGCTTCCGCAAAGCGGCTGCAAAAAATATCTAAAAAAAACCCAAAAGTTCGAATCGAAAAAAATTATAATACAAAATGACATTGCAAAAAAAAAAAACAAACAAACAAACGGCGCACAAATCAACTGAAATAAAAATACCAAAAGCAAAAAGTTTGGTATATAAAAAATACAACAAATTAGCCCAAAACGAAATACCCTAACTTACAGTTGCAATCGGAGTGGGGCTTAGAGCACTAAACGTATATATATATCTATATATATATGTGTGTGTAACTGAATGTTAGGGTATATCTATGTATATATATCGATACATATATCTTATCTTTTTAGCCGACTTACAAGCTGCTAGCTGAAATCGAAGGCCCTCTTTGGTCTATTTGTACAGGGTATTAGCGTACTAGCTAATACAATTGC
The DNA here is from genome assembly GCA_035045825.1 of Drosophila eohydei. Lineage (NCBI taxonomy): Eukaryota > Metazoa > Arthropoda > Insecta > Diptera > Drosophilidae > Drosophila > Drosophila eohydei. Next base: position 1,730,474 of record JAWNOT010000036.1, on the reverse strand, counting down.
TCTACGCAGAATACCCTGCACATGCCACGCGAGGTATTACCGACTACACACACACACAGCAGCAGCTAAGCACATGTGTCTGTGTGGGCCGTTGATTTGGCCAACGCCTAAGCGGATTTGCCGTCAACCGTTTTTTCTTTAACAATTTTTTCTATCAAATTAAATAACAAGAAAAACAAAAACAAAAAAAAAAAACAAAATTCGCATTGTGTTGGCAGCAGGCAGGGGCGTGGCAGCTGAAAAAGCCAAGTCTAATGAAGTGAATTGGACTTGCCACCGATTGTCCAGCTACGCCCACATCGACACAGCTGAGTATATATATATATAAATATATATATATATATATATATATATATATATATATATATATATATATCAGCTCAATCAAAATATACAAAAACTGTCCACGCTGTTCCATTCAAAATCATATTTCAAAGGCCGCGACGACAGCAACAGCAACAACAACAGCAGCAGCAGCAGCAACAGCAACTGATTGTTGTCTTTTGGGGTTCAAGGTTCTCATGGACAACTTCCTCGTAGCCAACTAACTAGCGTAGCCAAGCCGTCGTCTCTCTCTTTCTCTCGCTCTCTGTCTGGCTCTTTCGGCTTTTGGACAGTTGGCAATGATAGATCGCTGCCAAATGATTGTTGCAGCAACAACAACAACAACGACAGCAGCAACAGTTGCTCTTAGAGATTTGTGTGTTGGTTACGCCGATCACCTGCTCGGGGCCCACTTTTGATCTTGGTTATAGAAACTTATGAATTTGATTGGAGTTGTTTTTGTTTTGTTTTTTTTTTTTCGTCTTCTTTGTTTTTTGGCAAATGCTAACGGTATTTCCATAATGCCATAGAAGGCGTTTTGTTTGCCAAAGTTTGTTGCCCGCTCTCACTCGCTAGCTGAGCGTTCGCTCAGGTGTGGGAAACGACCATGGCTAAAAGACCGATGAGATGAGATCACTGATCGATAGTCAGCATCTATTGATATGTGTGTGTGTGTGTGTGTGCGTGGGCATAGCTAATATAACTGCAGATATGCAATTGGTAATTGATACGAGCTTGGCAGTTGGTGGGAATTCTCAGCTGCAGCCGAGCCACCGTCAGTGATCTGTGGGACCATTTTTCACACAGCTCAGGAAAACCCCCAACAATGTGCAGGAATTTTCTTATCACATCGTCTCTGACAGCAAACGTAATTATTTTTCATTAGGGACTAGCATTTCGGCCTTTTCATTATTCATTTGTAAGGCAGTAACGGGATTAGAGTCTCTGGCTTGTTTTTCGATAATGAAGGTAATGCTAATGATAATTATAATGAAAATGAAAATGAAAATGAAAATGATAATGATAATGATAATGAAAATGATAATGATAATGATAATGATAATGATAATGATAATGATAATGATAATGATAATGATAATGATAATGATAATGATAATGATAATGATAATGATAATGATAATGATAATGATAATGATAATGATAATGATAATGATAATGATAATGATAATGATAATGATAATGATAATGATAATGATAATGATAATGATAATGATAATGATAATGATAATGATAATGATAATGATAATGATAATGATAATGATAATGATAATGATAATGATAATGATAATGATAATGATAATGATAATGATAATAATGATAATGATAATGATAATAATGATAATAATGATAATGATTATGATTATGATTATGATTATGATTATGATTATGATTATGATTATGATTATGATTATGATTATGATAATGATAATAACAATGACAATGACAATGACAATGACAATGATAATGATAATAATGATACTGATATGGAGTAATTAATTATAAGAATTATGATGATGATATTGGGATAAATAGGAGTAATGATAATGCCAATGAATATGATACCGATAATGATACTAATAATAATGATAATAGCAACAACAGCAAAGATAGTGATATCGATACTGGCAATGACTTTGATATTGATAAAAGATAAAGTAATAATGTCAATGATGCTAAAGAAACTACAGTCGATCAGGATGGTAATGAAAGACCAGTGATAAGGGCAACGATAAAGCACATGATAACGATGATGAGATAATAACGATGCTCAGGAAATTGAAAATGATGTGGCAATGACAATGCCAGCGACATAGACAATGATCACAATGATAGTAAAAGTGACAATAATAATAAGAATTTACAGAACATTCGATTGGGAAATATACTTGAAAGCTGACAAGCTAAACTCTTTCATTTGCAGCTGAATTGTGTTCCAAAGTGTCTCTAGACACAGTTTCTTTGAGATACAACCTGAATGGGCAGATACGTATCTATACTACAGTATATACTAAGCTTAGCTCTGCTATACGTAGCTAACAAGACAAAGTCGCCGCCGTCGCCAAAAAGATGAAAAAAAAAAGAAACAAAAACTAAGCCAAAGTGAACTGGTTTTTCGTTTTGCTGATATTATGTTTGATTTTTTCTACTCTTTTCCGAAAAGCCAAAGCCAAAACGAATTTTGAATGTGGGTGAAGCTGTTAAAAAATGTGGCAAACGCAATCGAGGCCAATCGCCCCGCGTCGGCTTCCAGAGCAACGACGAGAGCCTACCCTCGGCCTCCGTCGTCCGTCCGAGCCCTCCGTGGACCTGCCAAGCACCAAGCGCCAAGCATATTTAGTTATAAACTTGAATTTAGACTCGGCCCAAAATTAGATAGACAGTTCGACTATGGGGCCGCGAAGAAAGAGCGAAGCGAGCGACTTGCTGCGAGACAGTTACAAATGTTGTCGCAATTGTCAAATATATATATATATATATATATATATATATATATATATATATATATATATATATATATATATATACAAAACAAGAATGCGCGCCTTGGGAACGAAACGGAATGCCATGAAACGGATGAGACCATATAAAACCAAACAAACGAGCCATAAACCATGCGCACAGTAGCTCCCATTACGTTGACGATTTAGCTGATTTGCTGCGTGCTTCCTGTCATAGATTAACATATGACAGCGAGAGTTAACATTGACATGTGCCTGGTAAACTGCATGTTAGATGGCCTTAAGGTTAAATGGCCTGCATGATTGCTGTGCATGGCTGATTGAGACAAGTTTATCAGCTCAATCAACTTTTTGGTGGTTGGACACTTAACAGACAGCTGGATCATACGCCTGGTAAAGTGCATGTTAGATATGTAAAGGATAAATTTCCATTGGAAGGCGTGAGACAGAAAAAAGTGAGATAGAGAGGAGAGTAGAGTACAGGAGATACAAGAAAAGCGGAGAATAGAATAGATGAGAAACAAGAACAAAGAAAGAGAAGAATTGAGGGAGCGAAATAGGCAACGAGAAGGAAAGTAGTTGAAAGCCATGAGAGAAAGAGAAGAGTGTAAGATAAGAGGGAAGAGAGAGGGAGATAGGGAGAAGAAGAGACATAGAAGAGACTAAGAGAGGGAAAGAGCAGCAAGAAGCATGATAGAGAGCTATAGCTTGTCATATCAAGTGCCTGGTAAAGTACATGTTAAAGAACCCAAATGTTAATTGCTCTTTAATGTGCATTGACTCATAAAACCAGATTAGTTAAGAGAGAAAGAGGGAGTTAGAGTGCCTGATAAAGTGCATGACTACAACGCGACTTTTGAGGGCTCGATGTCCAATATTAATGGCTCTGCTCTAACTAACTGCCAGCTTTGCCATATATGTGCAACATTTGTCAGCTGGCTGAGCTTCCTGGTAAACGATGACTGACTAATAAGCAGTTGAGCAAATGCAATTAACTTGGACAACATGTTAACTTATTAAAAAAAAATAAAAAGAAAAAAGTAATAATAATAAAATTGGCAACTCGAACAGAAATGTGAGACAAAACGCTCCCAAAATAGGCAAACACTTGGCTACAACTTGGCTAAATATGTGCCTGCCACTATCTGAGTAAGATCTGTGCCGTCGAAGTGGGGACAGCTATGGGGGAGTACGAGATAATCGTGCCAATTGCCGGGTTTCGTCTGTTTGGCTATTTGTCCAGTTTTGGGCACAAAGCGCCGAAGTTGAAGCAAAAGCATTTCCATGCTTGCCAAGTCAAATACGAGCATATGTAAATATTAATTTTATTAAACAAACGTGACGCGAACTCTTTTTTAAACGTTGACACGACAATTGCAACCCACACACACACGCACACACACACATACACATGCTGCTTAGATTAAACAGTGCGCGCTTTACATATTTGGCTTTTCAATTCACAATATTTATGCCATGCAAAACTGTTGTTTATTGTAACTGTTATAGACTACAGACACACACACACACGCACAGAGCCACTGTGACATCGTTCCGGCCTATAGCTCTACGTAGCTACGTGCAGTCCATCAATGAGACGCATCCAAATGCGTGGGAAACGGCGCCGGCCTTGCTTTGAAGTTAAGCTTGAAAGGCGATTTTTTTGCGGAATTTCAAAGGCAACAAAAACAACAACAAAAATAACTGTGCACACTCATCGCGCGCACACACACACACACATAAATTGCATGGATTAAGCTAGTGAAAGCTGCTGACAAGTGTGACCCTGCCTAGCGCATTGCGCATTGCGCATTTGACGTGCGCATGCACGCTCACGCACGCACGCAGGCACGCACGCGTACAACCAAGCACAATACAAGCAACAGTGTGACCCTGCTATGCGCAAGCAATTAAAACCAAATACAATCAAAACAAAAATAATAACAAGCGCGCTAGAACGTTCGTTGCAAGTAAGGCTAAAGAGCATAATTATAGTAATTAATGAAGCCAAAACTTGGAATGTTTATGCATATATGTTTATATATATATGCATATATGTTTTATATATATAGCATAGCCTTACATGGGCGTTCTATATAAATATTATATATATATTATATATATTACATTATATATATTATATATATTACATTATGTATATTAAATATATAACATTACATATATTATATATATTATATACCTAAAGTTTATCAAAACCAATATGCCCGTCTTGCTTTTGTGTTTAGGGCAAAGCCAAAACAAATTTTCTCATTTACTTCGCTTTTCGTATGGGTTTAAGTCAATATATCCGTTTTCGTTTGGGTCTATGTCCATATGCTCGCTTATACGCGCCGAACAATGTATTCTGAATCATCAACGATTGGCGATTTCGTAGGCGACGCTCAACGACTTTTGGACTTCCTTTTTTGTGGGGCGGCCGCCACATGATTGTCGCCATTGAGACTGCACGACAACTGCAACGTGACGCATGTGCATGGGACAGCAATAAAAGCAACAACAACAGCAGTGGCAGCAACAATAACAACTGCAAATGCAACTGCAACACGCTGACAGCTAGTTGTAGGGGGTGACGCTCTTTAACCTTTAACCCCCCACCCTGCGCACACCTCTCCCACTGCCGTTGCCTTTGCTGTGGTTTGGTCTATTTTGGACGCGGCGTCAAATATAGAGCGCAATCCCTGAGACGAATGACCGTTAATGGAGACATTTGTGTGGCTGCCATGCCAGGGGTTGGGGTTTAAGCTATTTATAGCTCCCACACACTCACACACACACACACGTGCAGCTAGCGACGATCTTGATCTTAGACTGCGGCACATGCCACAAGCAATGATTCCGCTCCATAACAATGGCCCACAGTGAACAATGGCTAAAGCGGAAAAAAAAAACAGAAAAGAAAAAACCAAAACAAAAGCGAATTTTCGGTGGCACAGTGGCGGCCACTTACAAGAACTTTAACACGCCAGAGTTCAAATTAGTCAGCAGACACTCCATAAATCAGACAACGGAAAACAATCATAAAGAGCCGCGGCTGCTGCTCTCTGGACCTCCGTGGACCAATAGCCAAGCAGCCAGACAGCCAGCCAGCCAGCCAGCCAGCTGGCTGAACAACTGGACAATCGGGTTGCCTTTGGCCGCCCGCTGCTCACGAGTGCTCTGGGTCGAGGCATTAGCATACAATTTGTGTGGTAACTTGTTGTTGTCGTGCCATTGACAGCAATAAATAATAAAATTGCATTGCCATGCACTTTGCCAGGCGGATAAATAGCAAGGCGGACAGTCGCCTGTGCAGTGAATCAGACAAAGTTCGCTTGTTGTTATCAAGGATCAATGGGAAGAAAGAAGAATTTTCGACCAAGAAAAGAACGCGTTAATAGTTACTTTGCAATGAAGTTTGCCAGGCGGATAAATGATACAATTGCTGCTAATGGTTGCTGTGTGAAATTGTAAGCAGTTTATATTGGCGATTGACTTTGCCATGCACTTTGCCAGTCGGATAAATAGCAAATATGATAAGCTAAGAAATTTCGTCATGCATTTCATGCTCTTTTCCCAGCATATTTAGACTGTCTTGTGAGCCATATTTATAGGGTGCCATGGACATAAGAAATACGAAATATTTGCCATGCTCTAGTGGCTGCTGCTGCTGCAAATTGCACCGTTAATAAAGTCAAAATCGGATTGGACACGCCTCGGCCGACGCCTGGCCGCCACTGGAGTCCAAGCGGAGCCCAACTGTAGCTCAGCTGCGGGCCCGTTGCGAAGCAGTTGGTCACTCGACATACAGATGCAGTTAGATATTTGATCTCTTGGCCAAAAAAAAAAGCCAAACAATAAATTGGCACTAATGAATTTGATTCATTTCGATTTGCCTTTGGCAATAACTAAATCAACATTTCGGATCTCTATCGCTATACGTATCTGTATCTGTATCTCTAGCTGCATATGTATCTGTATCTCAGCTGACAGTTGTCATAAGGCACAAGTGACCCATATGTGTCAGACGGTAGGCAAAGGCGTGCCAGTCACTGGGGGATAGAAAAACAGGCAAGAACATTGCAATCGGGCTTCACCGATCGCATAATACTTCCTTAACGCCGAATCGTGACGAGCGCCAGCACACGAGCTTATAGTATGCCGATTGTCGAGTGCCTAACTTCAAAGCCAATATACCCTTCTCGACTGCTCGTGAGCGAGCATAGAAAACATAACTATGCGCATATCTTGATAAATTGTACAAAACTGCGAATTGTAGCTACAAGCTGTTCGCAAGATATATCAAATTGAACAAGTCAACAATTCGGAATGCGCCGAAAGCACTACGAAAATATGTCCTTCAAATAGATCAGAAAAATACAAAAAAAAAGAAATAATTTAATATACGCTGTATATGAATTATTAGTTTGATCAAATTTGCGCTCATTTGACTAAAGTACGTGAGGAATATGCAAATCACGATAATGAGAATTAGATCATCTATGAGAGACATGGCTGAAATAATAGTTACATATATTAAGTTCGACTTAAATTATAATCTGAAAGTCTAGAAATGTCGGAAATTGACTTTTTAATATACTTCTATACGAAAGCTTTCTCTCTCTACTCTAAAGGTTACTTTTGACCAGATACTGTGCCCTAGAGGGCTGTATTCTATGATACTCTGACATTCAATACTCTCTCTCTATATGTATATAAATATATATATATATAAATTCTTATATGATATAATGATGCATGCCTAAAATACCAACAAAGATAAAAGTCCATTGTTCAGTCAGCTCAATACTCTATGCAGGGTAACTATGAATTGAGCACACTTGAGTTCAACATCCATTCAAATTTTTCGTATGTAAATATTATCTATGAGATCGATCTCAAAGATCTAATACATGGCAGTTCCAAGAAACTGCTTGTGCATGCGAATGAATGGATATAAAATATTTTATATATTCTTAGCAAGCGATATGTTCTAGTTGTAATTCAAATACATACACACATACATATATAAGTGTGATATATATATATATATATACACTTAGGATCAATGATCAACTGGAATTGCATTGTGCCACGTCCAGACATTGAGCTGCGAAAAATTTCCCAATAACTTTTAGGCCACTTGGTATGCATGTCAAAGCCAATAAATGGGGAAGGCTAAGACAAGAGCCCACAGCCAACAGCCAAGAGCTAAGAGAGGAGGCGTCCAGAGCACTGTCCGGGTCTCAATTAAGAAGCCAACGACCGAAGTTGGACTATAAAATTGAATGGACTCACGAAGTGTTGAGGCCAGCAAGTCACGAACAACAAATGCGATCGACTGATCGAGCCGAGCGATCAAGAATCACAATTCTCAGTTAATATCAAATGTCCAAATCACATTTCTTTCCCGCTCTCTTTGTTCATTTATTTATTTATATCACAGCGGCAATTTATTCCTTTATTATGAAGTTATCAATAGGCGATATCTGACATGGAACAGAACTGGGGTTGGGCAAAAGCCTTATAACTCGTTGTAGGATTATCGATCATCATCGATAACATCATAAAAATCGTTTAAAAGTTATCGATAGAAGCTGACAAGGAACTGCTCTGCTCTGCTCTACTGAGCTGTAAAACATTCAAAAGTTCTAACAAATCGATAACGATAGGTTTATCGACTAAACAAAACAATTCTTTTGAATAGAATCGACAGCATTTCCAGCGAGATCTGAGACACAATTGTGGAATGATTTCAGCTTATCGATTAGCTCACAATAGATTTTCCATTTACTCATTTATTTGTTCATAGATTTGTCTGCGTTTATTCGATTTTTGGTGCGGAAATCGACTGGCGGCCAGCTAATTGAGCTTCCAGTCGTAACTTTCTTAGACAATAATTGGAACTGGGCAAGCAATGCATTCATTAACTGCCCAGCGTTCAATGCAGTGTGCTCTAATCGCAGCAATTGGAGAGCAGGGACTGGGGCTGGGGCTACGACTGGGACTGGGACTGGGGCTGTGGCTGGGGCTGGGGCTGTGGCATGGTCTTCTATCGGCAATAATTGGCAGTGCGAGTGTTGGGCCAATTAAAAGCAGTCGTCGGCTTTATCAAATTCAATTAGTTGACTCGAGAAATCGTTGACGGCAGGCAGGCCCCAAAAAAATAAATAGAAGATAAACTATGGCACTTAAAAAAGTAGAAAGAAATTCGTTAAGTAACCAGGCCGAAGCACAGATACCCTTGCTATACATTTCTATTTTATGAAACTATGTATCTGTATCTGTATCTGTATCTGTATCTGTATCTGTATCTGTATCTGTATCTGTATCTGTATCTGTATTTGTATCTGTATCTGTATTTGTATCTGTATCTGTATCTGTATCTGTATCTGTATCTGTATCTGTATCTGTATCTGTATCTGTATTTGTATCTGTATCTGTATTTGTATCTGTATCTGTATCTGTATCTGTATCTGTATCTGTATTTGTATCTGTATCTGTATCTGTATCTGTATCTGTATCTGTATCTGTATCTGTATCTGTATCTGTATCTGTATCTGTATCTGTATCTGTATCTGTATCTGTATCTGTATCTGTATCTGTATTTGTATCTGTATCTGTATCTGTATCTGTATCTGTATCTGTATCTGTATTTGTATCTGTATCTGTATTTGTATCTGTATCTGTATCTGTATCTGTATCTGTATCTGTATCTGTATCTGTATCTGTATCTGTATCTGTATCTGTATTTGTATCTGTATCTGTATTTGTATCTGTATCTGTATCTGTATCTGTATCTGTATCTGTATCTGTATTTGTATCTGTATCTGTATCTGTATCTGTATCTGTATCTGTATCTGTATCTGTATCTGTATCTGTATCTGTATCTGTATCTGTATCTGTATCTGTATCTGTATCTGTATCTGTATCTGTATCTGTATCTGTATCTGTATCTGTATCTGTATCTGTATCTGTATCTGTATCTGTATCTGTATCTGTATCTGTATCTGTATCTGTATCTGTATCTGTATCTGTATCTGTATCTGTATCTGTATCTGTATCTGTCTCTGTCTCTGTCTCTGTCTCTGTCTCTGTCTCTGTCTCTGTCTCTGTCTCTGTCTCTGTCTCTGTCTCTGTCTCTGTCTCTCTGTCTCTGTCTCTCTGTCTCTCTGTCTCTCTGTCTCTCTGTCTCTCTGTCTCTGTCTCTTTCCCTGTCCCTGTCCCTGTCTTTGTTCCTATCACTTTCTCTGTCTCCGTCCCTATCTCTTTCTATGTCCTGTACCTGTAACTGTATTTCTATCTCTATTTGAATCTGAATCTGTATCTTTAGTCTATAACTCAGCTCAATATCCAATTATATGCATCTTTGCAATCAGATCTATAACGTATGCTGCTAAAACTTTGATTGGATATTGCTCTAGGTGTAACGTGACTAAGGACAAAAGAATGTTTCACTGTTTTTAGCTTAAGTTGGGCCTATTCAGATCTGCCAGTCCATGGCATTTCTTCCGTGTTTTAATGTTTGCCTTGCGCTGCTAATGATGATAATCGCTGTGATCTTCGCAGTGAGATAGATTTGTATCTGCGATCTGTCTTTTGTTGGCTAGTTGTGCGTTAATTGCAGCACAGCTGCGGCACATCATAATATATCTGCCAGCCATTAATTAGCCAGATACAAATGTATCTATGTATCTTCTTTTGCACGTGGATCGTTAGACAATTCGCTAATGATCGCCGCTAACGACCTGACTACGCTAATTGGCAATGCTCAGAACTAAAATGAAGCCCGCCCAGATACAAATGAATACGAATATTCAGATATAAATGAATACATAAAAGTATATGTATATATGTATATACATATATAAATATATATGTTTTATATGGATATTTATACTCGCTCGCGCCTTGATGAAGACATGCAACATATAGCTGCTGCTGCTCTCTGATTTTTCATTCAAGTAAAACGCATCCACAAGATACAAAGTATCTCCGTTTGCTGCCACGTCGTGTCGTGAGTTTCAATTAAAGTTCCATTAACGCTTCGCGACACACACAATTATCAAAAATTAAATTTATGCTTATGACATTTCCGGCAGCAGCCAAACACTCCACTACCGCCCCCCTCTCCCTCCCCCGCTCGCATTGCATCTCTTGAGATGCAAAATCGAAATGCCACGCTTGTGTGTTTCGGACTGGATAAATAAATATATAGTTATGCACGCAGCTCAGTTTGTGTATTTAAAGACAGCCCGTCCGCAGATCAAAGCGACTTTATGATTATATGCTCCACGCATATCCATCACCATATGCAGCTGATATAACCAACCCCCCTTAACCTCATTGCCTAGCTCACCTCATCCAAACACCCTCACCAAAAGGCAGCTCTCTTCTCTATGGAGTTCATGCGGTTTCTGTTCTATCTATTCATTGAAAAGACAGACATAAACTAACGTCTGTGACACCCTGAATTATACCTGTATCAATAGAGTTTACCTGTATACCCTGTATCAATAAGATTCAGTGAAACTGTTCAGGTATTTCATGATATCCTTTATATATATTTCATTTAGTCTTTAGCAAGCTTTCGCAGCAGCTTAAAATCGATATATATCGATGTCAGCATAGTTTCGTTGAGTTCTTGCTGCGAATGCATGTGTTTGCTTGCATATACCCTGTACATTTGGAAGCTATGACACCTTGAGGTAAATCGATACGAATACATTGTTTTTTCTGCTAGTTTTCCCTGAAAATCGATAAATATCGATTATGAAAGCAGCTAAGTGCACAAATCAAACAAATTCGATGCTTTCGATGCTTACTGATCTGAAGATAACGACTACAGGGTATCTGCTAGTCAGTCATGCACGCGCCTAGAGCACTCTCACTTGTTACTTTCAGCAAGCAAGCCGCCAACAATACGGCACAGCGGGAGAGCCCACAAGATGCCGCGTGCCCGATATGAATCTCTGTTGCAGGAATTCAGCCTTAGCGCAGCTCTGCACTGCGTTCAGTTGGTCTTCGCAGCAATAACAACAACAACAACAACATTAACAAAAGCAACAGCAACGCAGGCAAGACAAATTGTCTACGCGTTGAGGTCTTGGCTATTGGCCTCCAGCGTGACGTTGTCGGCGCTGCACAGAGGCTGGCGCCAGTAGCCGCGGGCAGCGCCACTCAGCGCCCATAATCACAACAAGCATGGCAATGGCACAAACCACACACATGTACACACGCACACACGCACACCCTGGCAATGGGCAGAGGTGTATGGCATGCGCCACGTAACCGAAACCGAAACCAAAACCAAAACAGGCAACGGCAACGCATCGGTAATTAAAAGTGGCATAATGGAATTTGCTGCAGTTAAAAAGTGGGAGAGACAGAGGGAGAGGGAGAGGGAGAGGGAGAGGGAGAGGGAGATAGATATAAAGATACGTGTGAGTTGCAGTCCAGGAAGCGCAGCCAAAGAACTAAGTTGCTGCAACGCCTCCACTAGAGGGCTTAGCCACAGCCTGATGCAGAGTTCAAAACAATACAAGAATTCAGCTCTCAACTAGGAAATTTTAATATAATCATAGTCTTAAATAAATAAAGAATACGTATTGTATATAAAAGTAGAAATTTAACATCAGCTACAGTTAGTAGCCATTGGCATTCGAGTCAAGAATTTAACATGAGCTTTGCCAGCTGAAATTATATTATATGTTAAATGTTTGTAAAGCATAATTAATTTCTGTAAGCTTAACAATGAGATAATTTTATTGTAAATTTACAAGCAGCTATTTAACATGAGCTTTACAAGCTGAAATTTTGCCAGTTAATCATGGCAAGGTAGTCAGAAAAGGGACTCAGCCTGAGCCTAAGTTTATGAGCTTTACGTGCAAATAATGCTGAGTCCCATTCAATCATTTAAGCATAAAGTTCGGCAAGCCAAAGAGCGCTTCAACTTCAGCTTAAGCCGCACAATATTATTTAATAATAAATCGCACTGGGCTAATTAAAGTCTAGATGCCGATAAGCTAGCTCAGCGAGAGAGACATCAGACATGAAAAATGTGTGCTAAGGATAAAAGCAGACGATAAAAGTTGCTCCAGTTTGACATGGCTGGAGCTAAGGGCGACATGCATTATGGATGCTTCAGCTATTTTAAGTAGAGGAGGTGCCCTAGCCGATGCCTTCGATAAGGCTGAGGTTGAATGGCCACAAACGGAAAAACGCCATAAAGTGGAGCAAGTGAAACAGAAACTTAGCTCCGGCCACTTCACAGGCCCAGCACGGCACAGCAGAGGAATGCTAACATTTTAAGCACTCACAAAACACATTTGCATTTCTGTTGCACATTCAGGCACAACGAACGCGGATAACCTCAGCTTCGAGTTGAGTGGGTGTAGGTGTGCAGAAAATGTGTGTAGATAGGTGAGTGTGTGTGTGACTTAGTCAGGAGTTGTGACTTAGGTTCGGTTTATGTCAGGATATGCCCGTTTCAAGCACAGCGTGTCGGCAGTGGTGCAGCGGTGCAGTGGTGCATGGCCATCGTAAATACAACCACTGACTGACTGACTCACTGACTCACTGACTGACTGACTGGCCATAAAATGCTAGCCCAAATGCATCCGTGAATTCGTAAATCGCCTGCGCTTTTAACACCTAGCCAAACAAACGTCAATGGAGCGCTGCGACGGCAAATGTGAATTTGTATTTTATGAGCTTCAGACCTGAGGCCCTTATCCGTAAACGGGAGTCGTACCCAAAACTCTGAGCAGTGGAGGGGCGGCATCATCTGCGTGAAATGTGTGCCAGAGCTTTTCACATTTGACTTTTTGTTTACGCATCAGTCGAACGGAACAGCTGCCGGCCATAAAAAATAGAAAAGTAAAATGACCAGAGTAAGGCCTGGTACTGGCCCCTAGCTGGCACACAGCCACGCCCACGCACAGCATCTTCGAAGTGGGCGCTAATCAAATGCTAGTCTGCTACTTTTCTCGTCTAGCTGACAAAGTTCATGTTGCTGGCGCGAAATGTCAACTGCATGTTAAAACTGTGCTAAAAGGTGGCAACCCTATAAATATAGTAACTACTTGCTAAATGCATACGTGTGTGTGTACATTTAACAGGCAGCTGCACTTAGCGCAGTAATTGAGCTAATAACATTGAAGCTCAGAGAAAACTTTGACTGCAAGTCAAACTACCTCGTCTTGATGTCAAAGTTCATGTTAAGGTGTGTTTTTATTTGTTTCAAACCTAATGTCAACTGAGTGTTTAATTTACCATAAATGTACTCATCAAATATATTTAACCGGCAGTTAATTTAACAGCTGCATTGAGGTTAAAGTTATTGTTAAATTCGATTTGAGCTTACCTTGCAAAGCGCCACGCCCGTATCCAGGCGATCCATAAAGTTCTCTGCCTTGATGTCAAGCTCCGGGTAGAGAGTGCTCAGCCACTCAGCGAGATCCTCTTTCATCGCCTCCAGATACTCTTCACTGGACTTGAATGGCCTGAAAGGCCGCGCCTCGAGCATTGCCATGGCGCCCTAGGTTTGGTTGATCGTTAAATTGAGTCACTCGATTGTCAACTCGTTCTATTCGTTCTTCTATTTGTTTCCCTGTTACGCGTTACTCAACACTGTCTGAGGATGTGGGGGAAAAAGGTTTCAATTTATAACCAATTGCCGTGCATGGATTTCACACGCTCTTCACTTAGCGTTGGTCCAACACCGGCGAGTCGTGCATTGTCTCGTTCGTTTAGATAAGAGAGAATCGTTACTAGATCTCTCACTTACTCTCTCTCTCTCTCCCTCTCTCTTTTTCGCTCTTTCTCCCACTGCTTGTCTCTCTATTAAAGCTTTTACTCGTTATATCTTTTAAAGTTCTGCAAAGATAGTTAAGAGAATGGATATAATTAATAAAAGTTACAAATTTGTTAGTCCAAGAGCATATCGAGTGTTTCATTTTCACGTTCCGCATGCATAAGAGCGTGTTATAAATTGTAAATCAAAATCTTAAACTTCAGAGCAGAAAAATATACGATAAGAATTTAGTTAAAATGGAAATGTGTGTTTCATTCCAGTGTTCCACTTGAGAAAAACCCGACGAAACGCATAAAAACTAATATAAAAGTCTAAGCTAAGCTAAATAATTATACAATTATAGTGAAATTCTAAGCGAATGTTTCATTCCAACATTCCTCTTGGCAATATACTTAAAGGTAATGAAAGAATTGCAGATTCTTTAGCTACAATGAAAAGAAGTCAAAAGTAATCAATCTGTAGCAAACATTATATCAAGCGTTTCATTCCAACGTTTCAATATGTTATAAAATAGAAACTTTTAATAGAAAATATAAAAAACTTAACTAGAACAATAAAAAGTGTGGCGTAAATGCTGATAAATCTTAAGCAACATTTAAGGCGAGTGTTTCATTCCAGCATTCCATTTACCATATGTCAAATAAATAAGAGAAATATCGAAGAGTCTAGGATAAAACATGAAATTATAATAAATCTTAGTGTTTCATTCCAGCATTCCATTTACCAGTATGCATATGCAACTGATAAAAAATTAATGAATAAAGATAAACGAATGCAATTGAAACAATATTTAACAGCCAGCCGGACAGCAAGAACGTGAATAAATGAATAAACGAGCGAACGCTAAAAGGCATTTCGCGTGAGTATTCTTGTCGAAAGTGAAAAGCGGAACATGCCTGCATAACAACTGAATATAACTAATGAACTCCACGTTCAGGAATCTGATTAAGATATAAAACAAAAACAAAACAACAAAAAAACACTCGCACACTCAAGCGAGATCAAGTGGTATCATAAATTTCAATATGTGCATTTCCCATTAAATCTGCATTCCAAATGCATATTTGCTTTTAATGGATTGTCACAATTCGCCAGCTAGCTGCCACATGCAGCAGCAACGGCGACAGCAGCAGCAATATATTGCCCCCTCCTGCTACCTGCCGCGCTTTGGCTGTGCCAATGAATGAATGTGGATTGAACGAGCGGCGCAAATTTATGACTATGGAACTGCAGCTGACATAATTGTGGGATACAAAACCACAATAGCAACAGCAACAATGAAATAAACAACAGCAGCAGCAGCAGCGCAGCTGAAGCAAAGCAGCAACATCAAAAGCAAACAGCAACAGCTACCACAACGTGAGCAACAGCAGCAGCAAGAACACCCAGCTACAGCTAGAGCAACTATAGCAGCAGTAAGCAGAGAAGTAACAGCAACAGCGACAGCAACAGCAACAGCAACTTTTGCAGCAGTAGAAACTACAACATTATCTATAGCACCAGTCATAGCAACAGCAACAACAAGAACAGCAGCAGCAGCAACAGCAACAGCAAGCAGCAGCAGAAACAGAGGCAACAACATCAAAAGAAGCAGCAGCAGCAACAGCTACAACAATGTGCGCAAATAGCAGCAATAAGAACACCAGCAACAGCAATTGCTGTAGCTGCAGCTAGAGCAACAGTAACAGCCACAGCTTAAGCAATCAGAGCAGCAGCAGCAATAGCCACGGCAACAACAGCAGCAGCAGCACTAGAAACTACAACATTATCTATAGCAGCAGCCACAGCAACAACAAGAATAGCAGCAGCAGCAGCAGCAGCAGCAGCAGCAGCAACAATGCAAGCGGCAACAGCCAACGTAATATAAATAAAATCAATAAATAAGACAGAAAAGTATATACAGGTATATATATATATATATATATATATATATATATAATACATAATATATATATTGCTGTTGGGCGCCAGGTTAATCGCATTGCCAGCGACAACAGCAATGGCCAAAGAGGCAGGGCGCGTGGGGCTGGCAGCAGGTAACTACATAACACAAGTCGCATCTCGCATGCCCCTTGACACCGCCCTCAACTGGCCAGGCAGCGAGCAGAGCTAATTAGCGGTAAAGCTCAATTGAACTGTGAACTTCAGACTGTGCGCTGCAAGAGGTTTGTGGCAGGCGAAGATTAATGTGGCAACCGCAGCAACGTCAGTTGCTTGGCCGCGGCTAAATGTCTCGTCCGTTCAAAAGCAAATCCCGAATTAACCAAGGCTAATCCAGCCATAAAACTTATCGCTTATCTATTTATCAAATTGCAGTTGTTGCTGTTGCTGATGTTGCTGCTGTTGCATAAGCTGTTGCAATTTGCACGAAGCATGCGAATTCAATCATTACGCCGACCTTGCCGCTGCCGTAGCCGTAGCCGTAGAACCCATTGAAGTTCGTGACATCGTTTTGACTACAGTGAACCCTCAGTAAGCTTGATTTTAGTGCCGATTTTCCCTATCTCACTCAATTAATCAGATACTTGAAATATTCATTTGATTTCATATATTTTGCCAGCCAAACATATTTCATAATTCCATTGAGCTTATCTTATACGTCTTATGTACTTCAACTTATACTTTATACTATAATTAATCTCCTCAATGCTATATAGTTGTGTCTTATACTTTAAAATTTAGTTTAGGTTCATTGCTAAACCAAAGATCTTCGATCTCATACGATATGCTTAGAGTTTATGCTTTAATCATCCACTTATAAATCAAGTAATAAACGCATCTCTTATACTTTATACTAAGCTTTCGCAACTCTTATACTATATACTCAATCTCTCGTAGCTTGTACCAAATCTTTTGTGTTTTGTATTGATTCTTTGTATACCTTATACGAAATAGCTTAAACTCTATACCAAAACTCTTCAATCTTATACTTGTTATACTTTTTACAAGGCATCTTATACCAAACCTTTTTTACTTCATGCTAGGGCTTCTATATTACACCACACTTTGTTTATCATCTACCAATAACATTTTCTCTTATACCCAATCTAAACTCTCTCTTCTAACTTATATCTAACCTCATCTACGCCACAATAAGCCGCATATTTCTTACTCTTATACCGAAGCACTGTTACTGCCTGATTCTTCTTCTAATTTGATCTATAAATTATACCCAGAAATATTTTCCCAGGCTATATATAGAACGGCCTCCTTCCTGTTCTTCCTATTCTTCTTCGTACTTTATATTGTAATCCTTATTTAACAACTGTCTCATATTGTATAATTTATGCCTTATACGCAAGGCAACGGATGCAAAATTTCGACTTTCTTTTAAGCAACTTTCTCGCAGGAAAAAAGAAATTCAATTCGTACAAAGTAACAATAAAATTGAAAACTTTAAGAACCTCGCTGTGGAGCATAGTCGACTGCGTAATACTCGCTCGACATATATCGATAAATTGATGATGCTGTTATACTATCTACAAATCGGAATTCAAGGCGTCTAGCCTGCGGTTGCCACTGCTATACAACGAATATACTCCTCTTCCGCATGGCGAACGAGTATTCAAAAGAAAAAACTTAATTCAACAAAAGAAAAACAATCGCGTATGCAATCGCATTTCGGTTTCGGTTTCGGCTTTGGCTTTTC
The DNA here is from genome assembly GCA_035045825.1 of Drosophila eohydei. Classification (NCBI taxonomy): domain Eukaryota; kingdom Metazoa; phylum Arthropoda; class Insecta; order Diptera; family Drosophilidae; genus Drosophila; species Drosophila eohydei. Next base: position 1,712,209 of record JAWNOT010000036.1, on the reverse strand, counting down.
GTACTCTTTTCTGGTTTTATTTGTATTTTTTTTGCTCTTTTTGTATTTTTTCACTATTGCCATTTATATAACGTCACAACGTGGTCTTAATTAGGCTCCAGCTTTAGCCCGTTTACTTAACTCACGGCTCGCATTAAAAACAAGCAAAACTTAATACGTCGAACAATAAGCGAAAGCAAAATTTATGCTATATATATGTATATATACTGCGAGCACGACGAAGCAAAGATACACTAGCTAAGCATGGTTACTCACAGGGATTCTGTGTCTACTACTATATACCTATATCCGAATCCTGAATCGAGTCGACTTGACTTGTCCAAGTCAAATAGAGAGAAACAGAATGAGAGAGGAAAGAGAGAGAGGGGGAGGGAGAGGGAGAGGAAGAGGAGGGAGAGCAAGAGGAGGGAGAGCAAGAGGAGGGAGAGCAAGAGGAGGGAGAGCAAGAGGAGGGAGAGCAAGAGGATGGAGAAAGAGAGAAGGAGAGGAGACAGAGAATGGAGAGGAGACAGAGAATGGAGAGGAGACAGTGGAGGAAGAGGAAGTGGAGGAGGAACTGGACGACGAGGAGGAAGTGGAGGGAGTAAAAAAAGTGGAAGAAGAGAAGGAAGAGAAGGAAGAGGAGAAAGAGAAGAAAAAGAAGAAATAGGAGAAACAGGAGAAAGAGGAGAAACAGGAGAAACAGGAGAAAGAGGAGAGACAGGAGAAACAGGAGAAAGAGGCGAAAGGGGAGGAAGAGGAAGAGAAGGAAGTGGAGAAAGAGGAGAAACAGGAGAAACAAGAGAAACAGGAGGAACAGGAGAAAGAGGAGGAAGGGGAGGAAGAGGAAGAAGAGGAAGAGGAAGAAAAGGAAGAGGAGAAAGGGGAGGAAGGGGAGGAAGGGGAGGAAGAGGAGGAAGAAGAGGAAGAGGAGGAAGAAGAGGAAGGTGAGGAAGGCGAGGAAATGGAAGAAGAGGAGGAAGAGGAGGAAGAGGAGAGAGATAGATGGATCTTCAGCTGCATCGTTTTCATACATTTCATATTTATGAGCTTCACTGCACCACACAAACTTGATCAATCGACGATCTCTCATCAATTTATTAAATAAAATTGATATATATTGATATATTGATTCGATCTGAAGCAGATATTGCTTTAAGATGCAATATAGTCACAAAAGGTGTTCAGTGATCACTTGATTAATCAATAGATACATGAGTATCTAGAAGTAATATCAGCTCAAAATTAATTTAAAGACTGAATATTTGTTCCGTATGGTCTGGTAAGGAAAACTTCTGAAGTATTCCCTAATAGTTCCACAATATATAGTCTACAGAGTTCTAAAATGTTTCTGGATTCGACGTCAAATAAATCTTTATCGCACCTAGAAGAATTTCTATATATTGTTGGGAAACAAAGTTAGCTTTTGGAAAGTATTTCTAAGTACTAAAATGAAATTCAGAATGTATTCGGGGGGGTCATCGAGTGATCGAGACCTGAATGGAGCCACGGATATTTAATGACGTTACATGGGTTTTTCTTCAGCTGAATATTGCTTAATTAGCGGCATTGATTGGTGGGCTAGGTGGGCAGATAAAGCGTTTGGCGTAAGCTAGTTATTTTTGGTGTTTTGTGCAACTTTTGATTGGAAATTGTAGCAAAACAATGCGCCCCGGGGTTCGGAGTATTTGGGTGGTACGATGTGATGAGCTCGCATTCGGGGGTTGTGTAAATTTGCGTAGCTCGATCGACTGATCGATCGAAAAGACGGACGGCTGTATGAATAAGTGAATGAATGAATGAATGAGTGTGCGCGTGTATGTGCATACACGCATACGTATGCAGACATATCAACGGTGATCGATCGCACCGATCAAATGGTTCCGACTGCCACGCCCCCCCATTGAGTTAGCTTGAATGGAATATGCAAATTTGCGCATATTAATATTGATTTGCATGTATTTCGCTTTGTTCGCCTCTTTCTTCGGCTAGTCAAATTCCATTTCGATTTCGGATTTCGAATTTCGATTTCGAACTTTGATGTTTCAGTTGCTGTTCAAATGATTAGCGGTATTTTTGAAAGTGAATTTTAATTAAAAATCCCAAATTGTGCATAGGATGCACTCATCACAATCGCCAGCGCCATCGTAATTCGCATGCTTATAAGGTCACTCGCCAGTTAGCCAACCCCAAAACCGACTAGAAAACACCCTACACGTAAGCTTATTGTGCAAGAAATGTTGCTTCATTTGCCCAGCATTGTGAAATAAACTCGAACTTCAAAAGGTGCTGACATTTTTGACTAGTTTCGAAAAACTTTTAATTGCCAAAGTTTGGGATTCATTTGCTCAAGTTGTAAACTTAAATTCGAAGTCGAGAGCTGTAATAGCCATCGAAACAAGTTCGAAAAGTAGGAACTTTTGCAGATTGGCCGACATTTGATCCGTCAAAGTTGAATTCCTAGAGGAGACTCAATTTGCACCAAGGATTTGGCGCACGTAGATCAAGCTCGATGCAATGAATGTTACAGAAGCCAATATACCCCATGAGTTTATCTGGCGATTAAATCTCTTTTGTTTTGTTTTGTTTTTTTTTTTTGTCGAATCGCAATTTGAATTTGTCGCACGAATTTCGAAATTCGTTGCGAATTGGGAACGAAAGCACCGATGAGTTTACTAACCAGCATTAACCTTCTTGATAAGGCATAGTCGTCCTTGCTTAGGAAAGCGACAGAGTTGGTATATCAATAAATATCGAAATTTACTGCACTTAATTCTAACAATTAGGCACTTTGTTTATTGTTGTTTAGGTTTGTCTTATGAAGTGTTCAGTTCTCCTTTATAACTTGTGCTCCGAATCAGAACTAAACTTTACGCCAGCCCGAACTATAACTGTTTGTGGAGCTCGTTTGAAAGGGGTCCCACTGTCCTCTCTCTCTGAGAAGAGTTAATATAGTAACAGCGTCTGTTTCATGCAAACTAAATCGAAAGACTATATCAATCAGCTACGCTAAACACATTTTACTGTATACAAAAGCTTGTTTTGTTTCTAGTTTTCAGATAACATTTCAAAGCACTTGCTACGTGCACGAAATTCTATTGGAAATTTGTATACTATATCGTACGAAAACACATGTTACAGCTGAACTATACGTTTTGGAATCTCAATATACAAATGTAACTGTGTCGTATACCTAGATTAGCAACAGAAACACAATAAGAGTGATCTAAACAGCAGTGCTCGACTCGAAGATACTCCGACTCCGACGCAGCCAAATGATTGTGCCAAGGTAGCGTCATATGTGTAGCCTTCACAGTTCGATTAGTATCGATACTTATCGATTAATTAAATGAAATGAGTTATCGAATGATAAACTTCAAGTCTTTAAGGCTTCAAGGATCTAATTTTTGGTAGTTTAGGAAATCGCTGAGTTCATATGTGGAGACGTGGCTGCATCAGCTCAGCTTGTTCTCCTGTTCAGGAATCTATATATATATATATATATACATTAACCAATTTGCCACACCTCCTTGCAGAGCATGAAAATGAAATGAAAACGATGTCTTTAAGTGATATCAAAGCAATTGCTTTAATAGATTTGTTCGGTTTCGGTTTCGGTTTCAATTTCAATTTCGATTTTTGCGTCTCAGTTTATGATAGTTTCCATTTTCAATTTGGTAACAATTTATTGAACGCTTTTTTCATTATCACTCGAATCAAGTCGAGTCGCTGATAGCCTTTCTTCTTCTTCTTCTTCTTTCATTTACGAAATTGGTGGTGTGCATGTACGAGTGGCTCTCCGTCTGTGGCGCTGCGGAGCTGTGGATAGGTGCTTCAACATGCCGTTAAGTGTGAATTGCCAAATGACAGCCAAAAGTGCAACAATACTAACAACACTAACAACAACAACAACAAAAGGCACTTTCGAGCACTGCTTGAGAAAAAAAAGACAAAAAAATTGTAACAGCTACAAAAAAAAAAAAAAAAACAAGAGAGTGAAAAAATAATTGTTGACGCTTTCAATTAACAATTGCCGTTTGATAAATGAGACAGCTTGTTGCAATGCCTTACTATATAGTTAATTGCTGTTGTTGTTGTTGTTGTTATTGTTATTGGGTCACACACTCCGAGCTGCTTTCGTTATTGCACAATAGCGACTGGAGCGCATTGCGGGCGTTGTTAGCTCATGCGAACTTGATCTACTGCCAGCAGATTCGAAAGAGAGTTCAAGCAACTGCTATGCACTTCTAGCTTCGCTTTGCCATAGATCGATATCGGCATCGATATCGATGGCCATATCGATTACCAGCCACAAGTGATACGTCCGTGCAACTGCAACTACCCCAACAATGCAGCACAGTCGCTGGCTGCCAGTCGACCTGCGGCCCCACTCGCCACGCTGTGTGCCACATGTGGCATGAATTTGTAGCGTTTGTTGCACTTCGCAGCTGTCACATTTCAGTGTCGAGGTTTTCGTTTCTTCTATTCATCTATAGATTGCAACGTTTGCAGTTGGCCTGTAGAAGACGCCGCAAATGGGGCAGACAACATTCAGGGACCATGATTTTGACAGCGCTCTCTATATGTAACGTGTGTGTGCATGCCACATGAGTGCCATTTCGAGTGCGGGAATCAATGCTGCAACAACAACAGCTGCACTCAAGTGCAAGAGTTATTTTCACAAGTTATTATCTATCCATTTATCCATTGAGCCAACAGCACAACAGGCACTTCACATGCAACAGCTCAACACCCTATATAGACCCCCTACCACTACACCGCCCCGCCCTGCCCGCACACCCCTCTGCAAACACCCTTTTGTGGCGCCCCGGCCCCTTGTCCCCTTACCTCTTAGCACAGTCTGGCATTTAAAGCCCTGTGATGGATGCGTTCGCAGCGCGTCGCGGCTGTTGCTCACTTTGTATACCCTGCAAGGGGGAGGCAAGAAGCGCGGCCATGCTCAGCCAAGAAATGTTTGCCGTCTAATCTAGATAAATCATATGTAGCATAATATATATAGATAGATCATATATAGATAGATCAAATAGATAGATGACATAGATAAAATTATATATTATGTATATTTTCACTTATGCACTTCATATAGCTATTCCCAACTGCCTTGACTCAACTGACCACGAGTTCATTTAGACTATAAATATATATGTTATATAGTTGCTCGATCCAAGGAGTTGTAGAGCCTTAAAGCTCATCAATTACAGAGTATTTGATAGTTGGGCCTAGCTTAAGTTTTATAGACTTTTTCATATTTTCTTTGCGTCAGCTTTGCTGCTCTCTCTCTCTCTCTCTCCCTCTCACACTCTCTCTTTATCTCTCTGCGTGTGTGTGGCTTTTGTTCGTGCTGCATTTCCATATGTGCAGCAATGGCATTGTCATCGCCAACGTCATCATCATCATCATGACTGTCATCGTCATCATCATTGTTGCCATAAATGTCTCCACTTGATTTTTTAGGGTAAATGCACTGAACGCGCCCAGTCAAGGAAAATCAATAGAGACATCCATCGCCCAGGCGGCGCCGCCTCAGACAAAGGATTCCAACTAGTCGCCGCTGCTCCCACTTCCACTCTCGCTCTGCCAACTACAGCTCCTTTTCCGGGCAGGCATTGGTCATTGGCCATGAGCCACATTGAGTCACTGAGAGCGGCTGGCGGGGGCTTCGGAATAGCGCTGACTAACAGGACGACGACCTTGGCTGCGTGCTAAGAACTATATTAGATGGCGCTTGTGGGCGTAACTTAGTCACAGCGTGTTGCATGCAACGGCCACACAAATATGCCCCAAGCTGTGCCCAAAATCCGATTTTAACCTTGTTTGTTGCTTCGCTTATTATAAACAAACCAAGCACAAATAAAAACTCAGTTGGGCAATACGATACTTGAGAGCAACAACAATTCGCATGCATGTGTGTGTGCCTGAGTATCTGTGTGCCTGTGTGTCTGTGTGTGTGTATATGCACAAGAACAACAACAACAACAGCAAAAACAAAACAGAGACAAGTTAAGAATTCGAAACAAGAAACGCAACTTAAGCTGCGTAGGTTTCTTAAGTAACTTCAAATGTTTTGATTAGACTTTAAATGACAACAACAACAACAACAACAACAACAAAGACAACAACGAAAAGCTGTGAATGCCAAATGGCAGACCAACTCGAACTCGCAGTCGAACTCACGAGTCGAAGTCCAAACACACAAAGTCGAAACTCGAACTCGAAGTCGATGTCGAACTCATTTGCGCAGTCGCAGCCGCTGGCCGTTGAGTGTGGGTTGCCTCAACTTGAGAGAGAGAAAGACAGAGAGAGAGCATGGAGAATCGAGACATATGGTGACAAGGAGACAACAGATCTGAGAACTGCGCACAAAAACCAAAAATATAAAAAAAACTGCCGCTGTCTCGTTTGTTTCTTTCCTAAAGAAAACCCGAACAATGTTTGCCCTCATCCAGAGCTGAAATACACTGCAAAAAAAGATGAGGTACCTGAGTTTGTCAGCTATGATCTGCTTATATTTCATGTTGACATTAAGATCTGTATCTCTATCTGTATCTGTATCTGTATCTGTATCTGTATCTGTATCTGTATCTGTATCTGTATCTGTATCTGTATCTGTATCTGTATCTGTATCTGTATCTGTATCTGTATCTGTATCTGTATCTGTATCTGTATCTGTATCTGTATCTGTATCTGTATCTGTATCTGTATCTGTATCTGTATCTGTATCTGTATCTGTATCTGTATCTGTATCTGTATCTGTATCTGTATCTGTATCTGTATCTGTATCTGTATCTGTATCTGTATCTGTATCTGTATCTGTATCTGTATCTGTATCTGTATCTGTATCTGTATCTGTATCTGTATCTGTATCTGTATCTGTATCTGTATCTGTATCTGTATCTGTATCTGTATCTGTATCTGTATCTGTATCTGTATCTCTATCTGTATCTGTATCTGTATCTGTATCTGTATCTGTATCTGTATCTGTATCTGTATCTATAACTGTTATTGTAACTGTATCTGTAACTGTATCTGTAGCCGTATCTGTAACTGTATCTGTAACTGTATCTGTAACTGTATCTGTAACAGTAACTTTAATTTCATCTGTAAATGTATCTATATATGTATTTGTATCAGTATCTGCAACTGTATATGACTTTGTATCTGCATCTTTTAGCTGTATCTGTATCTTTCAGCTGTATCTGTATCTTTCAGCTGTATCTGTATTTGTGTTAGCTGCGTCTGTCTTGCAACTCTGTAACTGTCGTACGCGTTATCCGCGTGATAAATAATCGACTCGCTGCTTGGGTGGCAGCAATGATGTCTGGCAAAACTTGCTGTAGCCTTTTCAGAAATAAAATACTTAAATGACAAACAAACCGAATATAGAATACCCTAGCAGACTGTCAAGCCATTGAATGTGGAAAAGAATCAGCTTAAATGCTGCATGATCAGATCTCCTAGCTCGGCTGCAGCAGCAGCGAATAGACCACTTCATATGATACAGATTGTGCACTATATAAATACATTTAGATATATTATTATTATATATAGATATATATATATATATAGTATTAAATATATAGATATATATGTGTGTAATACTGCAGAAGTCACCTTTTGTGCGTCACATATTTCGTTCACAAGTTTGTATACCCTTTGCTAGGGTATGCGAAAACAAATGCAGCTTTTTGTAGGAGTTGTTAATGTTGTTCTAAATGCTGTTGCTGTTGTTGCTGTTGCTGTTGTTGCTGTTGCCGTTTCTAACTTCTTGAAGTGGCTTTCATTAAGCATAAGCGAACGTGTAAGTGCGGACTTGACCAAAAGATAAACGAGCTTCAAGGCGGCAAACTCAAGAGTTGCTTTTGTGTTATTGTTGCTGTTGTTGCTGCAGTTGTTGTTGTCGTTCTGAGCCGTATTGACTGAACTTGCTGTTGCTGTCGCTTGCTGCTCGTTTGGTCGTCTCGCTCGGACGCAGCTGCGCATCTCAAACATTGTTTCTGTAGCTGAAGTTGAAGTTGAAGTTGAAGTTGGGTCTGCTGCTGTAGCTCTTGGTGTATCTTTGTATCTGTATCTTGAGCTGTTGCTGGCTGTGTGCGAGAGACCCGCACTTGACCTTGAACTTGTACAGGTTTACTTTTGTTTTCTTTGGCCGTTTGGCCGCTTGTCTGTGCCGTCGTTGGCCGCTCTTCAACTCTTGTGCGTTGCCTTTCTTTCGCTTTTATTTTGTTAAGCTTTGTTTTTGCTGCTTTTTTTGTGCTTTCTGCTGTGCGCGCGAACCTAATCAGGCTTAATGCCGTTGCCATTGCCGTTGCCGTTGCCACTTTATCGGAGCGAGCAGGATTATGAGCGACACCCCGAGCAAAAAAGATCGCGCTGAGACGAGACGCTTCCAGGAATCCTTTTTACAGCTTTCGACTTATGCAGAAAAACCCATTCGATACGTACTTTTAATTTCTATATATGCAAAGATTTATGCGATTTATGAACACACACTCACACACACACGCACACACCTGTGGGGCATTTGTATCTTTGATCAATCTGAATTCTCGAAACGCATTCCAATTGCTGCTCCATTCTCCATTCGCAAGAAATACGAACTAAATTTAGCTTTGTGTTTCGCTGCTCTGTTGTTAGTCTGAACCATCTAATCGCTCATTCGAATCCTCAAATTCCTCTATATTTGCATATTTTATTCTCGGAATTCGAGTCAAGAATAATCTATTTTAAATACTCTCCTTCAGATAGTGTTTAGAGAACTTCTTGCCCGCTTCTAGCTCCTTTAGTTGCGACTGCTTCGCGCACTGCGACCCTTTGGCCAATGGGTTTTCAGAGCGCAACTAACACATGATATATATGGGCTAGTGTTACGGCACTGGAAATGCCATAGAATGCTTGGATCTAGCATGCATATATGGGATGCACACTTGCCACACGCGAAGCGTGACAATTTCCTCCTCAGCGCGTACGCCTTAAGCGGAGGCTATCGTTGGAGCTAGAAGCTCAGCTAGAATCAGTCGTTAGATAGATAGAGATAGAGCTGAGATAGACAGACAAATGACAGTTAAAGATGAGTTAGATGATAGCAGCCACATCTTGCAGGGCCACTGCCCAAGTCCGAATTGGATTTGTGGCACAGGGCAGCAGACAAAGCGATTTCAAGTGCAGACACAGATACAGATACAGATGCAGATGCAGCTGCAGCTACAGCTACAATTGCAGATGCAGATGCAGATACAGATACAGATAGATCTTTGACAAATGACAAGGCAAAGTGTGTAACTGGAACCAGGTCCAGAGCTGGCGAGCAAGAGCTGTGACACAATTGCCTCATATTGTATGACAGCAGCAACAGCAGCTAATCAAAATGCCCGACTATCAGATACCCTACGTATCAATAAAGGCATTCAATAGCTGATATACATCAATTCTATTTCTAACTCTTAAAGCTGTCGAGTCTTTTTATCGATACTTATCGGTATCGAAATGGCAAATAAGTTCAACAGCCTTGTTTTAGCCAGCTAATATACCCTGTCTCGAGCACTGTCTAGCATCAGCAGCGAGACAAGAACCAACTAACACAACCATAACAATAATAGAAATAAAACAAAAAAAACAAGAAAGATAAATAGACAGAGAGAGAGAGAGAGAAAGAGCGAGAGGGAAGGAGACAGCAAGTGAACGACAGATTGAGCTTGAGTTTTGAGCTCCAAGATCCGAGACTTGTGACTAGAGACTTGAGTCTGGACATGGACATGAACATAATTGGCATTTTGTTGCATTATCCACAGATCTACTGCTCAGCTGAGCGCTGCATCAGGTGAGAGTTATGCGCTGTTGTTAATTAACCATTTACGGCCTGATTGCAGCGACAGAGACAAAGCAAGCAAAGCTGACACAAAGATAAGCAAACAGACAGACAAACGTACAACCGGACAAACGGACAGCTCGTACAGAGAAGTGTAACGAGGTCAGTTTGCATATATCTCAGTCTTAGACATGGCACAGCTAGGCCAGGGAGACGCCTCAAAGGTTCAAAGTCAAATGTTTTGTATCATCTCAACCCTCACAGCTGAGCAGCAAACAAAGTGGACGAATTGAGGTAAGCGAAACGTCATTTGCTTGGTGGGTAATTAAAAATCATATATATGATTTGTCTAACCGATATCAGACGAGTCGATAAATGCAACATTTATCGATAAATAAATATATGCATAGTTTTTTGATGCAAGCAAACTGCTTGCCGAGTGAAATGATCTCAAGTTGTTAATCGATTAATCGACAATTGGTTATCGATAATTTTTTGAAAAACTTTTCAATCTCTAAAACTTTCAGTTTCGCATCAGGACCTACTCTTAATCAAAAATGTTGCATAAAAAAGTTTTTCTAACAAATCAATACTTAAAAAATCGGTTAATTCGATAAATTCAATAAGCCCAAGAGTTAAAAATTGTTTTCCTAACTGTTAGCTTTGACTTACACTAAAAAATCATTGGCAATTATTAAACAAAGCTTATAATGTTCAACATAAATCGATAATTTACGAAAATCGATAAATTCATAAGAAATCCCCTTTTATAACTTACATTGTTTCTGGTCGCCGCGGCTGTTGCACTTGCTGCACATGTCGTTGTCTCCTCTTCAAACACACCTGCAAATAAAAAAGAAAACGAATTATTGTAACTGTAATTTATATAAATTTATATATCGATATATACACATATGTGTGTGTGTGTGTGTCTTTGTATAATATAGAGAAGGCATTAGTATGCAACACGCACTCGAAAGACGATCAATCCAATTGATGTATGGATATCAACCGGAAAACTAATTCGACTGCAACTCAAAGTGCGGCACGACTTTTGTCTTTTGCTCGTTAGGGCAAGGGGGCGTGGCGGGGGCAACTCACGATATACATGTGTGTGCGTGTGTGTGTTTATAGTCGTAAATATATCTGAATAAGTACATTAACAGTTGGCAGCGAAACGGGTCAATCAACTGCCCAACTGCGTTGGGCGCACACGTTTCATAGCTGCCCCTTGCCTCCAACTGTCGCGAGCTCCACAGAAAAGAAACAAAACCCGGTTGGTTGGCTTCCCCCCAGCTGGCTAAAGCTGCCCACCGGTTGGCCAAGTAGATAGCACGCACGTGATCTGCAGACCGAACACACTGCGAACGCACCAAATCTGAATGAAGAATTTATGAATGGAGCTGCGTCAATGCGTGAGCGAAATGAATGTGCGCGTGTGTGTGCGAGTGTGGAGTGTGTGTGTTGCGTGCGTGTGTGTGTGTGTGTGTGAAGTGCGTGTGCTTGGCAAGCTGGAGGATTCATATAATAACTAGCTAGCATGCACTATGCGCAATCTGCGACACAAAGATACAAATGTATCTTCAAGATACAAATGTATCTTTTAGCATGCGCACGTGCTGCAGCAGGCGCATTGTAAAACGTTTATCGTTTATCGCTGCAATAACACAATTTGCCGATTGCTCTCTCTCTCTCTCTCTCTCTCTCTCTATGTCTCTCCCTCTCTCTCTCTCTCTTTCTGTCTGTTTATGTGCGGCATTCGAAATGGCTTTGCACTTTGTGGCATGCATATATTGTTGCAAGCAAAGGTTGGCTACTGTGCAAACTGCATCCGCAGTGGGATTTTTATAGATGTATCTGTAGCTGCAGCTGTAGCTATATATACATACGTATATGTATCTGTATCTGTATCTGTATCTGTTTTGGCACGCATGTCTCGAGCTTCGACGCTCTGACGCATTGTCTGTGCGTGGCTCAACAACTTGAAATTGTGCCATAAACACGTTCTACAATTTCCGGCATGAGTGTTGGCGTTGTTGTTGCTGTCGATTGCTGTTGCTGTGCTGTGTTGCTGTTGCTGTTGTTGTTTATTAGTTTCATTGATCATCATCATTACGCGCACTAATGCGCTCTGTTGTTGCTGTCTGTTCGGCTACTGCCACATTTCAGATGCCCCAGCTCTCACGCGCCTCTCATTAGCTGGCAGGTAAGCAAGCTGAAAACCCCCCAATTTGACCTCTTGGCCTAATTGTAAACGTTTTGATCTCAGTACCATGATCGACACTTGCTCGTACGCCCGAACACAGCTAATGAATTACAACTTGAATCAACACTTGCCAAAATAAAGCGAAGAAAAGCAAAGATTGATGATCTTCAGCGGGCTGCAACTGCAGGTGGGAGCCACCTCTGGAGACTAGCCAGCAGAACAGCACTGAACAGCAGAATAGAAACTTAAACAGGAAAATCCTTAGCAACTGCAAACAAATGCAATTCGTTCAAGGAAACTTCATAGAGGGATGCCATATATTAGCAGCAATCGAACAGGAAATTGTTGTTGCTCAATAAAATTTTGATTAAATTGTATTTAAAGTTTATAGCGAATGAAGTATATTCCCACAGCAAAGCAGCATTAAGTATATAACTATTTAGCCTTGGCAAATAGCAAACTTTAAAGGTCTTTTACCCGCCGAGCCATTGATATATTTGTGTCTCTTTAGAACAATCAATTATCTAGTGTCTTTATTATTTGGCAAACAAAATGATCAGTGATCGAGCGAGAGAGAGAGGTCGATAGAGTTAGAGATAGGGGAAACTATGAGCCAGGGCCGACGATCTAGCTGCAAGAGCTCAAACAGTGCGACCTTAGGCGACACACACCAAGTCGACCAAGTGGTCTGCGCGCTCAACTGATCGTAAATTAAATAAAAATAAAAATAAAAATAAAAAAAAATTTACTTTCGATTTTCGTGGGCCTAGCCGCAGATGGGGAATCGTTTTAGTAATTAATTTATGACTCTTGAGGGCAATTACATTACAGCTCTTTTTTTTTTTTTTTTGTTTGGATTGAATTGAAGGAAAGGGCCAAACGATCGAGTTTCAAGATCGTGCCAACTATTGGAGACGCAATCATCTTCAATCATTAGCCAAAGACTGACCATATAACATCGTTTGTGATAATGATCGGGTAATCAGAAAACAGTGTGAATGCCAAGCCAATGGCATGTCAAATGATCTGGCCAAATGGCCTAGACAGCGCCTAGTTGACGATTGCCCAAAAGCCCAAAACAAAGACCCAAGCGCACGCACTTCATTTGATTTAGGGGTTTTCGACTCGATAGAGAAGAAGACGAAAAAAAGTGTCCCACGAGAGGCCCACATAAAACATAATCAACATAATAAACATGCCAACGGCATTATAATGAACTTGTGCATGGAACACGAAAACGAACAACATACGAAAACCAAACAAATTCACAACCAATTTCAATTTCGATTCCAATTCCAAATCGAAATCGAAGCCCAGCAGGCCATCCAAGTCGTTGGTCAACTCGATTTGCTGCTTGCTTTGCTGGCCGACATGGAACCAGCAATTAAAATCTGTTTGAAGGCCTTTCGACAATGCTACACGCATAGAAAGTTTAATTTTTCTTTTGTTTTTGGTTAATTCCAAATCCATTTATTGCGTAAGATTCTCTGCCAAAACTTTCTTAGAAAGAAAGTCGATTTTCAACTAGAAGTGAGATCAAAGAGAATTTATAACTCGTTCAGATACTTTATATATGTGTGCGGTCTCTAAGCTCAGCGTGTATATTCATATAACTATCGATTATACTATTATTTATCGTTATCGATAGCTTTATCATTTGGCTAATTTCGTTTAACATTCTAAAAACGTCATTTAGGCTCAATTTCCTAGTTATAGTTATAGTTATCGATCATTTTATCATTTATCGAAACTCAATTTAAACTTGTTTTAATGTCAAGCCTTCGCTGTATATAGGCTTAGTATTGTCTACTGTGACTCACATAGATATATATTGTTTAGTAGCCGATTACCAATCGATATCGATAAATTTATAATGCAACTAACTTGGCTGTAGGTCTGAAATGTTCTAAGTAATTTGCTTCGACATGCACATTACTTGTTTGGTATAGTTTCCCGGCCAGTATCGTTATCGATAACGTTATCGCTTACCATTTCCGCAAACTCTTTAAGCATTCGCATGCACAACGCGTCGCTCCAGAGGCTGTTTGCCATATTTGCCAACGCCCAACGACCATCGTCCGCTGCATTAAAGCGCGATAGTATCTATACATATATTTAAATAAATATATATATATATATATATATATATATATATATATATATATATTGTTCCGTCATATTTCATCGGCAATTGCCGCGATCGCTCTGCTGACAGGAGAGTTGACAGCCAACAACAACGTCGTCGCCGCTGGCAGGCGCCAATTGCATTAAAATGCTCGCAGTGGAGCGGCAGCCCAAGGAGCTGCGGGAGGGTGGCAAGGTGGAGAGATGGGAGGCAGGGCATATGGCATATTTGTTAAATATTGATGATAATACAAGTAGAAAATATCGCAGAGACCCCAGCGAGCCGATTAATTGCCGGCAACTGCGCATGCATAGATAAATATTAATGTGAATAGCGTCTATTCCACCCCAGCGAACGAGGCACTCACACACTCACACACACACACACTCGCACACTCGTTGTATGTAGCGAATGTGCCAAAGCCCAAACGAATTGCGCAGCGATAAATTACAAAGGAATTCGTAACGCCCAACGGTCAAAAAATTGAGGCGTAACGAGGCGCTAAGTTAAACCGATTTTAAGCAAGTCCCGTAAACTTGATTATAATCGGCAATAAGAATCTATCTCTATTACTAGCTGGCTCCATATAAACTGATTTACTTTGAATAATCCATTTGAAGTGTTCTTAGCTTAGATATATTTTATGTGTGAAAAGAGACGACGCCAAACCTTATAGAGAGAGTGAGAGTGAGTGAGTGAGAGAGAGAGAGAGAGAGATAGATAGATAGATAGATAGATAGATATATAGAGGTCTTTCGACCAATCTATTAAACTTTCTATTTGTTTGTTATGTCTGTTATTTTCTGAATCTCTTTCCTTGTCTACCTTAGCCTACTCTCTCTCTCTCTCTCTCTCTCTCTCTACTCTCTATTTGTTTCCCCCTTTTCTCTCTATATCTTACTGTGTTCTGTGTTTCTCTCTCTCTCTTTCTCTCTGCATCATTCTTTGGCCTTCTACCCATCTCTTTCTCTCCCACTCTATCTTTAACTCCAATTTTTTTAGTCTCTCCCTCGCTCTTCTGCTCTCTCCGTATATCTCTCTCCGTATATCTCTCTCTGTATATCTCTCTCTGTATATCTCTCTCCGTATATCTTTCTCCGTATATCTCTTCTCCATGTCTTGTGTCGCTATCATTGAAACTGAAGGCACTCAAGGCATTTTCCATCATTCGCATCGGCTACGCTTTATGTGCATATGTATTCGCACGCCCCCTCCACTGCTCCGCTCATCCACTACCCACTTGCCACTCCCCACACCCCACACCCCCAGCCCCAATACCCCGCACTGCCATGCTCTTGCAAACTGTATATTATTCACTTAGTCGCTTTGCGCTGTGTGAAATTATTTATGCAAATTGTATGCGCAAAAGCGAAAAGTAAATAAAAATGTTTGCATTTATATTGATAACAACATAAATGAGTGTATGTGTGTGTGCGTGCGCCATGATGTGCGTGTGTGTGTGTGTGCTTAATGCACTTTAAGTTTTTGCATTTGCAACTTGAAACGAATCGAGTCGAGCTTTGGCGCTGGGGGCGTCTACAGCGCACGGGGGCGTTGTCGTCGGCATTAGTCAAAGGCATTTGGCTACCGATTTGTTTTACTTGCAACTTCGACATTGGCGGCAATTGTTGCTGTTGTTGTTGGCGTTGTTGTTGCTGCTGCAGCAGTTGTTGTTGTCGTTCTTGAGCTGCGCATGCGCAAAAGCCAAGCCGCCGCCGCCGACATCTATCTGAATTGTGTATCTTATGGCTCGACGCATAGTTGGATAGTTGCTGCAACTAATGAGGCTGCCACAGCTACATGCCACATGCCACATGCGAGCAGATACTAAACGAAAAGCCAGGGGCTTGGGCGGCCAACATGTGTCACCATAATTAAACAAATCTACACACAATATATATATCTATATATATATATATATATATATATATATATATATATATATATATATATATATATATATATATATATAGTACATATATATAAGGTATGAACCACCAACAGACATTACCGATTAACCAGATTGTCGACCCGTTGCTTTTGTATACCCTATAAATGTAAGAAGTATGCTTATAGCAGGTCTACTATAGCCTACTCTGCTCAATTTCCAAATATCGATAAATATCGATTTGCAAGCACTAAACGCACATACTCCGGCAAGTAACTGTCAATAAGCATTTTCTTAGCACATATATCGCATATTGAGTCACATCAACTTTATCTCACTATTTCGATAGTTATCGATTTTCATGCATATTGGTGTCACAAAAAGCTCAAATGACAAGCTTTCATTAATCATATATTGAGTTTATATACTTATATTCCGTTTCTCAAATTCGATATATATCGATTTTAAGCGCAGTACTTTTTGTATATCTAACTAGCATCAACTATGTAAATTATCAATGATATTTGCCTAGATTAATTACTTTAAGGATACTGATCAAATGGTCTATCGAACTATCGATCTACCATATTGACAGAGCAATTTAGCAAGCAGGGTATCTGCTAGCTGGGCCTTTATAATGAAACATTCATTTGTTGTTGTTCGAATGTTAATTAATGCAAAGCAATAAGAAAACAACAAATAAAAAACGCACCACGACAAGTTTCAGTCACTAAATTAAACTTTTCAAATGATTTAAGCCAAATGCCACTTTGCATTCAGGGCCATCGACTTGGCCACACACGCACACACAGACAGACAGAGACAGACAGAGATAGAGAGAGAGTAAGAGAGGGAGACAGACATGTATGTGAGTTGCAGACATGGAAATGGGCGTCTGGGCCCAGATGTATCTGTATCTGTATCTGCGTCTCGCTGCTGCGATGCCTTGACAAGTCAATTTTAGTTTTGTCTCTAACGGTAACAAGCTGTTGACAGAGCCAGCCAAACGAGGGGAGGACAAGAGCTCTCTGTGTGTGTGTCTGCCCAGTGCAGTTGCAGATGTTTAAATAATCTTTTAGACATCATTGACTGCCTGCCTAGAAGCCCAAACTCAATCAACGGACGGCCCAAGAACAGCAGCTGTAGAGCACAAAAACTTTAATTTAATGAGCCACAAAACTAAGCTCTGGCAAACATTGATGATCAATGATGCTATATGGAGTAGGTATTAGGTAGAATAAGACTCAGAGACTTATAGCTTCAACTGAAGTCGGTTCTACATCTGAACTGATTCATTATGTTTGACTAAGAGATGCCCTGACCACTATATTTCCATAAGTAATCGGAAGATATATCTTAAATATGGAATAAATTTTAGCTGTAATAGTAATCGTAATCCATGAGCAGAGGCTACGCATAAGAATTCGAGTCTCGAAATCGCATGCCTAACGAGATCGACGCGTTCATTTACCATGAACTAAGTGAGCGAGCTTTGCTCTGTGATAGCTGCAACACAAATGGACAATATCCGGCTATAAACACGATGTGTTCCATCTGGATATTACTTAGAGAGACACAGAGAGGGACAGTGAGACCTATTAAAGTGCGCAACACCCCAGGTCTCTCGGGCATTGGGAGCTTAAATAAAACAAATGCAATCGCAAATTGGAATTGAAAATTGTAAACGTAATTGAAATTACGAAGGCCATTGCAATGCGACACTAAGACTAACTACGCAAACGGGTCGTTCGTACACTTCAGTGGATGCTAGGGTGACACGTGAGTCCATGCGCCCCAGTTGAAAGCCAATAAACTGCATATACATTCAGCAGCCAGCAGCCAGCAAGCAGCAGCCAGCAGGCAGCATCGAATGGGATATACATTTTTCCAGTGAAATGATTTTCACCAAATTTTCCGCCCTTTTCCACAGGCCCAGCGATTGGGGTTGGCCATAAAGCTGACACCTTTTAACAAAGTTTTTGCCACAAACGCGTTGAAGATTTTTACAGGAGCTGGCCAAACGGACGTGAACGCGTCGCTCAACATGCGTTTCATTAGAAACATATTTTTACCCATTGCAACTGACTAAATACAAAACAGGGTATATTGAAGCGGGCAGAACACATCTTAGATATAAAACATTATCATAAAAAACGATAAATATCGATATACTTTTTTTGTAAAAAAATACGTATGACAAAATCGATAAGTATCGATATTAAGTATATGTATTAGTAACAATTAAATTGTCAGTTAGCGACACTAATTAGCACACAAAAACATCAATAACCAATTTTAATTTCATTAATCGATAACTATCGATTTAAAGAGTTGCTTTGTTAAACATTTCTAGTAGCTTCATTTGCTCATTATCGATTATTGCATGATTAGCACTTTTGATATATATCGATATTGACTTTTGGCAATAAAATGCGCGAAGACTGTTAATATATATATATAAATATGAATAAAATCGATTAATATCGATGTGTAATACTGGGTGTGGGAGTGGGTCTGAGATCAGCTGCAATTAACTACAAGAATGTATAGCAATTTAAGGGGTATCTGATAGTCAAATATGCTCGAATTGAGGGTTCTTGTTTTCCGTTTGGTTTTGTGAAAAATCATAAAAACGAAAGCAAAGCATTTTCTTTTTTGGCGGTGCTGAAAGGTAATAAATAAGCGCTAGATGCGCACACGTGTGCTGTTAATCCAACGCACCCCAGTCTGCGGGCTGCAGCATGCACTCGACTCCACATAGCCCCACCCCCTGCCCCCTGCTCCATCCCTTCCCTCCATCCCTGCCCTTTCTACAACCAATATATGGCAAATGCCCCCGCAAGCGATCCACAGCAAGAGCAACAGCAGCAGCAGCCACGCATGGTGCGTCGTTCCAATTAACGTCACAGCAACAAGAGGCGAAAGACGCAGCCAGAACTGAAAAGAACCATATCAGAGCAGAGCAGAGCAGAGCAGATCCAACCCGACCATACCATGCCATACCATATCTTAACATACCATGCCATAATCATGCCCTACCATTCCATGCAGCTGAAGGAGGAAAGTGAAAGAGTCTGTAGAAAATCCCAACAAAAGATGAAAGCAACAGGAAGAGGAGGGCAGCGGGCTTAGGGGCAGCTACAGCTGCGGATACTTCAGCTCCCTCACGCTCTCTTCCTCTATATATATATACATACATATATATATTTATATAGGTATGCAGACACACAAAGATACAGCAAATGCCTGCTTTGTATTGCAAAATTTGCATAAGAAAATGTTGTGGGGGGGAGAACTTTAGGGGTAGCTACACATTCCGATTCAAGCGTGAGAAGAGGAGGGGGAGAGGAAAGTCTCTATGTAGTCGAGAGGTCCCTGGCAGCAATTGACATTCCGCTGGCCGCATTACTTCTTCAATTAGGGGTTCGTTGCGAGTCAAAACAAATGCAATTTCCATTAAGAAGCAGCAATAAAAAACACTTCACAATCTCAGGCCAAAGGCGAACTCCAACGCGTCAATGGGGAGCTCCAAGACAAATGGCATGGCTAGGGCCATTGTCAACACTAAAAGGATGGCGCAAAACGTACTGACAGCAGAAACGTCAGAGTATATTCAGATTGATCTGTGTATGCTCAAACCATGATCTTTGGAATAGAATTACTCTGCCTCGACATGACAGAGCAAATAAAAATTGTCATACATTCAGTTCAAAGACCTCTGTAAGTTATCTGGTAAACGTTTGCTCTCTTTGCTTGCATATTATTTGAGCTGCAACAACAAAGGGATCTTTACTAAATTTAAGCGTAATCAACGCTATAATAAAAGTTCTTAAGATATCGACTGACTGATCATGAGCTGTCCTAATTAGTTTTAGGCATTCAATTTTTGTGATCGTTGTCCTAGTTTAGACTCTTTAGACTGACTTCAATGCACCCACGATCAACTTAGTCCAATTTCGAGCCGATCGTGGCACTCAATTACGGACAAATGCATTGGCCTAGCCCATAACTGGAGTGCCTCAACAACCACTGAGTCGAAGACGACGTGTGACGATTGACGATTGATGATCGCCAAACAGTTGAGGTCTGTTCAAGTGGAGTCTGTTTACAGACAGTGCAAGAATCACGCCCTTAAACACACACACACACACACACGCACACCTAGCACAGATGCTGCTCGAACTGGGTGTGGATCTACCAAATTGGGCTGGGCCACTAGCCTTGACCCAAATCGTTATGTGCTGAAAGCGTGCTAATTGCTAAAAACAAGAAAAAGCTAAGAAAGAAATCACTTCTCAACGATCTCTAACCCTCTCCATAAGACCTATTAGTGTAAACATAATAGAAACGGAACAATGCCAGAGATCAGACAACTCTCTGGCAGTTCCCAAAGATTGGGTAAGCAGCAAAGGCACATCTGCATATATTGTTGGTACTATATGCATATACCTACAGATATTCTTTGATATTTATGTGCCTGAGGTGTGAGAAGGGTGAGAAAACACGAACTCAATAAACAGACCAGACCAAAGACAAAAACACTTTTTTTCCCAATGGCTTTTGGTCTATTGTTGCGTCTATTTGCACGCACACACTGAGAGAAACTGGCTGTGCGTGAGTGTAGAGTGTAGAGTGTAGAGTGTGGTCTGACTTACCAAACACGTTAGATACGTTAGATAAGATAAAAACGCAGCCCTGAGCGTTACTATTGACAGTTGGTTCAAATACCAATTGTTGTTTGCCTTGTGGCTTGATTGATACGACCAAATGATTAGTTTTTGGATATATGGGCTAACCAGCTATCTATCTATGCTACCTACCCACCTACCACATACTGTCACCTTATGTCGACAACAATAAGCAATGAGCTCAGCATTTGCCCGTGCAGGCCTGAGACCATAATATTCTCTGCACAGCTTTGAGCTTTGTTAAGATTATTAACCGAACTTGACTTGACTTAATTTAAGCTAGTGTTGATTTGTTAGTCTATATATTTGATAAACAACAGCTCTATTTCCCCAAATCAAAGTCTAAAGCATTTCCTACAGCCTAAAACTGTATATAGAATTGAAAGTCTTAGTTCGTTTCATCATTTTCACAATATAAAAAAATATTTGAGATATTTAAAAACTTTTAATTGTGATATTTTATAGCAGATTCGATTACGTTTTGGTAAAATGGAAAGTTGGCTAACACCAACACACGCAAGCACCATCAATCGATTGCCTTCTATGCAAATCTCATTTGCTGCCCTTTTCCATTCCAATTAGAAAACTGAATCGGGTATTAAATGAGGCCCATAAATGCCCAAGTCAAATGCTCTATCTACACACATATCGCGCATATGCAAATGTTCGGCTCAATTAAGAGCGTTTGCACAGTGGGCTAAAATCAAATTTGTTGCCTAAAAACTATAAAAAAATCTTAATAATTCAGAGTAAAAAAATTTAGAATTATTTTCTGATTTTACTGTTGCTTCAACAACTTTTTGCCATGCAATTATTTGTTTTGCTCCATTGTACATTGCGGCTGCATGGCTACCGTATCGAAGACGCCCAGCAACACATTAAAACTGCCCATAAAACGGGGCAAAGTGGGCGTGGCACGCGTTAGGCAGCCACACGCTTCACTTTTATGGGCCCATCACAAGAAATGGGAAAATAAAAAGTAATAAATGAAGCAGCAACAAGACCTGTCCATGCTGGCCATAAACAAGCACACAGAACGGCGGGGCAGGACCGACATCCTGAAAGGCTTATCAATACAGTTGCAGCACGTAAATCCTGGCGAGAATTGAGAATCAATTCTCACACACTGAAATACCTTTTGAGGGATTAGCTGGCTGGAATGCTGTTTGCCAAGGCTCTAGGGAGAACGAAAACCAATTAGACGAATACCTGGCAAGTGGCTGTAACCGACTGCTGCATACACGCCTATTCGCTAGAGCTAAATCAATATTGATAGAGCTATGCTTGAGCTTGTCTGAGAGGGTTTACACACATCGAAGGTTTCAAGTCTGTGGCTAGACACAGACAGAGCGAGCATCGGCCAGCCAATATACTCTTACTATTATTCAGCTGGCTGTTAGAGCATTCGTCTGGAGCCTTTCATGTGCTCTTGAGTTTCGAACAAGATCTCATTTTGTTGGTCATCTTAGTTTATTGTTGTTGTGCCTGTCAGGGTTGCACTTGACATTCAAAAGATGCCGGAAAATTGGCAGAACTATGAAAAATGAGTGCGAACAGGCACAACAATAAGCTGAATGAAACTTTAGAATGCAAAATATCCAAGAATAGAATGGAAGTTGACTTTGAAGCAAGTCCAACACACACTAGGCACAACAATGAGCTGTGTTAAGTGCAGCGCTGTCTTGTGCTGGGTCTATTCAAATACATCTATACGTATGAGGTAATTTCAAACACAACAAATTAGATAAATACGGCGCTGGAGTAGTGTGAGAAGCGAGGAGAGAGGCGACAGACAGACCCAAAAGACCCGCATCGCAAACATGGCAAACTAACAACAACAACACGAGATGACATTGACATAATGATTCTTAGTTAACGTTTACGATTTCAAAGTTTCTCTAGCTGTTGTTGTCGTTGTTGTTGTTGTTGTCTTTCAATGTGACTGGGTTCCGGCGTGTGTCGCTTGCGAGACTTTTGACAAGTTTTTTGTTTTCTTATTATACTCTGTAACCATAGATAAGCATTAACGTTAGGCATACTAGTTTGGCACCCAATCCATAAGTCTATGACATGCTTTTTCTTCTTATCTAGAATATCGATAAATATCGAGAATCGATGAGCAATGATCTATGCAAAAGACTCTTCTAGAAGTTAATATAAATAAAAAAAGTAGATGTGAAAAACATATAAAAATGTGTATAATCGATATATAAATGCCTATCGATACAACCTATATAATGTGCGTTCTGTCTATATTTAGTTTTACGACTCAGTCACGTCTTAAGCCATGAGATGGTTCTAGCTATATCGATAACATTATATATCGATTACCATATCGATAAATTGATGTATCGATATATATATATATATATGTAGATATTTCAATTATTGAATAAATGCCATATCGATTAATGTTTAGATCGATTCATAGCTACGTCTACTTCACTCTCCTTCCAAGCTGAGCTAACTTAGAAATGAAATTGTGAATATAGAAGTTTAGAGGGTAGTTAGCATTCGTCTATCGCAATGAGTCGTCTCCTCATTTTTATATTTGTCTGTTGATTTGTGCTTTATTCTTTGTTTTGTAGTTTTCCTTTTCTGCGGATCCGTACAGCTTAATGGGCAGCTGACTTGGCTTGACTTCAGGCTAAGTAGTTGCTTGTCGCTCTTTGTTTTTGGTATTAATTTGTAGTTTTGCTTTGCTTTGCTTTGCCTTGCTTTGTTTTCTTTTCGTTTTAGCTGAAACCCCAAACCGATCGCCCACCCAGCAAAAATTACCAAAAGAATTCTTAATTGCAGGCCTTTGGGCAGTTGGTGCTTTGTATTTTTGGTATTTTGTTTCTGTCTATCTATTTCATACACACACACACACACACTTAGCTCTTGGCCAACTGCATGATGTAAGCTGCCTAATTTGTCTTCACCTCTTATTCATCAGGTTCGTCCGGTTCGGTTCGGCTGGGTTCGTATCGAATCGAGTTGTCCGTCCGGTCCGCGTCATAATTCATAATCTTTTGCACAATTTTTCAGCGCTGCGATTTGACATTCAACATTTTTGCCTTTTTTCGCTTCTTCTTCAACATTTAAGTCATTCATTCCACTCAGCTCATTCGTCACCTCAAACAGATGACATATGCTGTGCTGGTTTCATAAAGTTCAATAGGGTTTATCGAGCTCTACAGACTCCATCAGCCACCCAGCCAAGGAGTGCTCGAGTGTGAGATGCCCTGTAGTCAGTTGCCTGACAGAATATGATACGATTGCGAGCTGAATATAGATCTTCAAGGACTACCTTCAGAAGTTGACAGCTCTACATATTATAAACAGCAAACAGTGTGCGATATTTATCGATATTTAGATATTGGATGATGCATTTTGTACTTTTTAGCGCCGCTTAAGCCAGAAGGCCGCTTCAATACTGAAAATCGATATTTATCGATATGGATTACGCCTTTAAATTGAACTAAACTTGCCTTAGTCATAAAATCAATACAAATTTGAAGTGGCTTGAGCTACCAAAATCTGCTTAACGGCATCGATATATATCGATTAAGAAAAAATTGCAAGTTATCGAAAAGAAATAAATGCTTATTTCTATGAACCCATATCGAACACATTTTAAATATTTCAAATAGTCGCAGAAGCAGATATTTTTAGATATTCTAAAGAGTCAACCATTTTCGTGCCCTGTCAACACGAATTATCCCTTTAACTACCCAATATACCCAGATACACACATTATCAGTCTCAAATCAGTACAGGGTATGTGACAATCCGTTGATGACTAAACGTTATTAAATGTAATGAAATTTAAGCATGCGTCGTTGTCGTTTGGTACCCCTGACCCAGTAACGACTTTGTAATAGGAACACACACACACACACAGACAATAATCTTTAAATGTTTCTATATGTGTGTGTGTGTGTTATGTTCATATATCATAATATGCTTTTGATTAGAGCCGCCAGCCGCCCGCATCAGAGTTGATTTTGTTAATAGGCGACAATCGTGGCGCGGCATTTAATCGAACAACCGTTGCCCCGCCTACCCATTGAGCGGCTTAAATGAGCCTCGCAGTGTTAATTCGATAATTGTGACAGCCGCAGGTACTCAAAACTGAGCGGAGCTACTTACAAAACGTTCAGCAAATGGCCGGAGAGATTAGACAAGTGAGAGAGTCACTTCACAGAACTAGTTCATTCACAATGGGCAACAGTTCCAGCAAGATCACTTATATAGATCAGTGAATAGGGTAAAGCTAGTTCGTATTTGCCATAGCCATGAACTCAGATCAGTCTGTAGATCATAAAAGAAATTGGAGTTTAGGTCAGGCTTAAACAGCGATCAGTCATTAGATTACAAAAGGCTCTAAAGCTAAGGCCAAGTGTTTACAGAATCAAGAGAAACACTAGAGTCAGAAGAGATCATTTAATTAGAGCCTGATCAACCACAGCCACGATCAGTGTTTAGATCAGCGACGACTCAACAAATAAGATCGATGTTAACTCTAAGAAGATCCGACTTAATCATGTGATTCCTAGCAAGATCACTAAATGCTATATCAAGCCCCAAATACAGTTTTGATTGCCAAGATCTCAGTCATGATCACTGAACTAGATCTATGATGAAGGCTCTATGATAAACAAAAGCCCTGATATGTCAAATAAGATCAACGGCAACTCTGAGAGCATCAAACAGTAAGTTGGCGTTAGAGGCCAGGTTAGAATCGAGCTCTATATCAAGCTCCGATCACATAGCGAATAACTACGATTCAAGATCAGTTGCCAAATTGCCAAAAGATTGAAGAACACACGCCAAGTCTGAAGCTAAAGCTGAATGCTTAAAATTAAATCGAAATGGAGTTTCAGCAAAGTTTACGTCAGCCTCCAAGCCACGATCACAGCAAGATCAACTTCAGACTTGATTCGATCTCTAAAAAAAAAAAAAAAAACACAGAAAAACGGAGAAAAAACAATAACAATAATAATAATAATCATAAAAATAGCTGCCGTTTCACTCTTGAAGTGAAACTTTTGGCATTACATTGTCATACTATATGGCCATTGTCTGTGGAGTGGCAGGCAGCGCGGCATCAAATGATTTTATTTCTTCACCCACAGCCCACATATTATGAGCATCCATCAAGTTGCATGGGCCACATGCGAGCTGTGAGTCGCCAGATCAACGCTGTGAGTGCGGCTGAGCAATTAATAAGCAAATAAAATGCCAACAACAATGCGGGTTTATGACCACAACACTTATACACTCACTCACACACACACACGCCCCCTTTTTGCCAGGCAAATTGCGTGCGCGAACAACTAAATTTACAATGTTGTTTGGGAATCCAGCAAATGATCTCGCACATCTCCGCCGCTGAGGTTTGGAGACAAACGACGCCTGACATTGCCCTCGATGGCGTAAATGAAGCAGCGAACGAAGTCCAAGTTGGACTAACAGAAGAGCAAAACGAATTGACAGACAGCTGAACTGAGAAAGGATGCCCCATGCTTTGCAATGACTAAGTGAAGGCTCCAAGAAACGAGCCAACTGATCACACAGCACATCAAATGATCAATGAGAGCTGCGAAGCAAGAGATAAGCAGCTGCTGTGAGCTGTCAGCTTCGAATACGCATGCCAATCGACGAAGGGCCAAGAATGATAATGAAACGATCTGCCCACAATGATCAATGATCAATGATCGGTTGGTATAAGAGTTATATGCTCAGCAGATTATCTGCAAGCTATAGAAACCCAAATAGGCATCAGCTTTAGACTCATAAATGTGAAAGATCAACTCGTTAAGGCATTGCATTAGCTATAGCCAGTTGCGAGACTCTTTCAAGCATATTCTAGCAACTGAGTTAGCTTCCGAAACTCATATATTTTCACTTTTCGCGCTCATTTTCCTTTTCCCACAATCTTTCACTCTCGATTTTCTTTATCGCTTGGAAATCTATTGGCCGAGATCATCAATAAACTCAAGTTCATTGGAATTGTGACAAGTGTTTATCCAATTTGGGAAATCTTCAAGACATTCTGTATGCCTTTGGGTAATCACTTGACCCACACACACACACCCAAAGAGAGAGAGAGAGAGAGAGAGAGTGGGTGAGAGGGAGATAGTATTCGTACGTCAAGCCCATAAACAAACTGTCCAGGCAAATGGGAAACATGTCGAACTGACGTCGTTTGTCCATTTGGTCGGAGCTGTCGAATCGTGCAATAGATATTAATAAATATTGAAATATGGAGAGAAATACATGCGATGGCTCGATTAATGACAAACGACAACAAATCGTTGCCCGAGCTCGCGCCCGTATTGCCCAATCGATCGGAGCAATCGATCGATGGATCACTTGGGATCGTCGCCGCGTTCACCTTTAGCGTCAGTTTCTATCTACGAATTAATTTGTAGCCACGTTTGACCAATTTGTCTTTAGCATTTTATTTTTCATATTTATCAAATATTTTTTTTGGTGCTGGCTCGTTTGAATGACAATCGGAGCGGTTTGATAAGCGGCTGGGCATGTGCATGGCAAACGGAAACGAAATCGAAACCCACGACTGACTGATTGAAAAACGACACCAAATACTAAAAGTGCAATCTAGTGGGATGTGCATGACTAGCTGATACCCTGCCCACAACTAATATACAAGTCGAGACTTAGAAAGGCGAACTAGACTATTCTGTGGCGATTGGTAGAGGGCAATTGGAATGCCAAATCAATTTATCGATTTTTATCGATGTCAAACAAGCTACTCAGCTCTTTGGCATGCAGCTAATCATTGTAAATATAAGCAATGCATGAATTATGAATATGCCAATCAGTTATAGAAAATTGTTTAGTCATGTTTCATTACATTGCACAAATTGATTGACAAAATCGATAACAAACTCCACTATAGGGCATAGCACAATCGTGTAGCCAAATAGCCAAGCAACGAAAATGCAATCAAAATATTATGCGACAAACTGTGCGTCACTTTTTCATTTTTATTTGATTATTTTTATTTATTTTTCTTTTGGCAAACAGCCCATAAATTCTTGACCTACGACATAAGACACTGCCATGAATATACAGCTATATATACATATAGACTATAAAGCTTTTCATATACGGCTGTGAGTGTCGCGTATTTGCGGACATCTGCGCGATGCGACATGACGAAACGTTTTTTCATTATATAGATATCGGGCGCCCTAGAGACGGGTTGCCTGTGATTCAGATCCACTTTCGCAGAACGAGTGATTAGTTCAGAGGCGTCGACTATATATACATATATCTATTTTTGTGAGTGTATGTGCTAAAAGAATGAGTGTTTGTATTTGGCGCCACGTAATGCCCGATAAGCCACATCTTAATGGAACAGCACATGGGGCACGCGTAAAGAGTTTGTCAAATATTACGCATAGAAAATTATAACTCTTATATATATACTCGATCTTTAGAGATGACTGATTTGACTGCATTTCCCTCGAAACTAGAAACTATTGGCAATGTCTTAAGAACATCTGAATATCAACTCAACATAACCTCAACTTCGCTTTAACCTCAAACTATAAATTCTTATAGGTATTCCTGCTCTTAGTCTTATAGAAATTATAGTCAAATGAACTTACCAAACTGATGTTGCGTGTCCACAAAACGTTTACTATTGTTTCAATTCTTTTAATGGAACCTAGAAGAAAGAGTTAGAAGAGGACAAAAGACATAAGCATCGCATTACAGTCTTAAATAAATATATAGGTAGGCATAGCTGTAAAGTGACATCATCAGAACTTGAAGTGAATCAAGTTGGAAAACGATCAATGACTGCATGATGCTCGCTCGATTGAATTCCATGAGTTCTCAGTTCAGGCGAATTGCAAAACTTTTGAACATATACATATATCTGACATATGGCTTGTAATCCTCATGAATATATGAGTATATGTATGTATATATCCTTTACAGCCTTTATATCCTAGCCCATTCTTAAACATATCTATTTTTTTAAGGACAGACGAACATTATTCAATTTACTCCATTTTAATGTGTGAACGAGCATCAAAACGGTAAATGAAGTTATATATATACATATTTATCTATATATATATTTATTTAGAAGTCAATAAATATAGGCGTTAACTTGGTTCGAATGGCCTACGTAAATATGCGATAAAATGCACAAAAAACTACAAGAGATTCATTATGAATACCCCAGAGACAGAGACAAAGAATTGGAGAGAGAGCGAGAATAAAGAGAGAAAGACTGAGTTGGAGATATAGAGAGAGGGAGAGGGAGAGAGAAAGAGCTCTCCAATCTACAGATGAACAGATGCACGAGCAGGCACAGCTCGTCAGCTTTGTGTAGGCTTGTTTCGTAATCAAACACAAACACACACACACACACACAGCTACAAAGTTTTAGCAATAAGCTAAAAGCCGACAAATGTTTGACAAGCGGAAATGGCAAAAAGCACAGCAAACACGCGCAAAACACAGCAAACAACAAAAACATCAAAAACATTTGGCGATAAAGCGACAAACCTATGCGAGAAGTCTAGCAAAAAAGAACCGCAAAAAAAGAACCAAATAATCCTTACACTTCCAGGAATGAAGCAGAAAAAGACAGCAACAAAAAACTTGGATCATTGAAAAGATCTACAACTTGACTTGGCTAACACTCCCCAACTGTTCTCTAAATTCTAAGCTATATATGGTTCACTTCTCTTCTTCAACTCGAAATATGATCCTAACCTCGAATACAAAAGGTTATTTTAGAATGGAATTTTAAAATATTCTTCTAATATCTTAAGATATTGACGAAACTATAAGCCTAATCTAGTCTAATTGAGCCAAAAAATGAAAGGGTCTATACAATCTTATATTCAGCTAGCAATTCTAACCCCAAACATAACCTAACTTTTCAACAGAAAACCCAACTAAGTCCAATTAACACCTTTTCCTTGGTGTGTTTGGACCTTGAGTGTTACTGAAACCAATTTCTATTTGTTTTTTGTTAACTTTTACGCAAAATTCATTCAGTGGCCCATCCCAAGTGTGAACCTAACCTCAAACTGACAATACGATTCCCGTGAAGCGGCGTGACAAATGTCGCTTGATGCGTTTTAGGCTGCTGCAGGTAGATTGCTGCACTGACAAGGTCAGCATAGGTGGGTGTTAATGAATGACCCTGCATAAGCCTTAATGCTCGACCTTTGGCTTGGTCCTTGATTTGACTGATGTGCGCACGCGAGTGTGTGTGTGTGTGTGTGAGTGTACGTGTGTGTGTTTACCTGCGCATGCGGTCATCAAGGTCGCCGCCTGAACAGCTGACATGACTCAATCTGCCCATCTGGCCTTTTGGCAACAACAATATTATCCAATATTATTTCATAGCGCACACGCTAGGCGTATGACTCATAAAAATTTATTCCTGCCCTTAGCCAGACCCATTCCCTGCCCTATACCACGCTCCTAGAACGACTCATAGCACAAGCTGACGCGAAAAGCCTTTTTCCTGCTATGCTTCACAGAGAATATCTTTAGAACTTGACACACATTTCAGATATATATATAGATATATATGTGGTATATAGTTATAATCGGAGTTAAAGTCTTATCGGAGCTGAATGCATACTAAGTTTATATATATACATTAACAAAGAACATTTATACAAAGGCATATAGTATTATTAGAACAATTATGGACTATATAAATATAAATATATATACAGCAAGACTTGGAATATTGTGACAACAAAGCAAACATATTTATTGTAGCTAATATTTATTATTGTAAAAATAATTATTATAATAATAAAATATTAATAATTATATAAATTGCAATAGCAATAATAATTATAATAGAAATAAAAAAAAAGTCCTTTCTAATATTCTTTTATTTCTGTTATAAGTAAATGTAAATAAATAAAATGCACTAAAAATAAATCGAAAAATAACAGGTAATATGGAATAACGTATACCCTACAAGGAATGCCAAAAATTTATATTTTGTTTATTTTTATGTACGAAGACTTTAATATATTGCCTTTTAGCTGTCACTTTTTTGTTACTAAATTTGCTGCATTCAAATTGTATTTACTTTAACTTGATATATATATTATTGGTAGACTTTATATGTAAAAGTTAATATATTAAATTATAATAATAATAACAACAAGATGGCCAAACTTAAAAAATATGAAGCTAAGCAGCAAACAAATTCTAATCTCAAAAAATTTCTTGGTTAGAATCTGCTTTAAATCTAGTGGGGTGAAGACTTTTATGCCCAACTGTTAGTGTCTGTTCGTGTGTCTGTTCGTGTGTCTGTGTGTGTGTGTGCTAGTGCAGCTTTAATAGATGCATAAGTAAGTGGGTTTCTGCAGCCTATTGCCCATGCACTTATTGCGGCACATTCCACAGCACACAGAGAGAGAGAGAGAGAGAGAGAGAGAGAGCTAGAGAGAGGGAGAGAGGGGTATACACATAAACACATACACAGTCATAGCTAGACAGTCTGACAGTTATTGGGTGGCCAGGCACATGGATAATGGGCCAATGTAATAACAATAATTTTTGCACCCAAAAAGAAAAAAGGAAGAAAAAAACTATAAGCAATCGTATTGTCTTAAGCATAATCGCGTTTTCCATTTGATTTGTTTGACTGCGCGACACGCAAATCGATGGTTGCCACCCTGCAACAACAACAACTATTCAATATAAATATATACATATATATGTATATAATAAAAAAAGGAAAGAAATTACGTTAAATTCTGCGCTTACTTTGCTGCACGCGACGCAGACGACGAAAAATCGCGAAAACTGATGGCAAAAAAAAAACAGCCCAAACACACCGACAAGAGCAGAAGAAAAAAAGCACGGCACACACACACAATAACAGACGTCTATCGACAAGGAAGCACGTTATTATAACGGTAAATGTGCTAAAATTTCGTTTGATTCACCTAACTAAAAAAAATAAAACACAAGTTAAATACCAACAACAAAAACCGTTAAAGAAAGAAGCAACAACAAGAAGAAACGGCCAAAGTAACGGCAACGTCGTCCACGACGCGACGCTGGCGACGTCCGTGCAAAGCCGCAGACAAATCGCGAAAACTGCGCCAATTGCCAGCGACGTCGGCAAATAGCGGCCCAGGACGAAGCGTAACTGCGACTGCAACGCCAACTCTCCAGACGTCTTTGGCACAGCCGCAAGGGTTGGCTCGTGTTTCTGCTTGTGCTCGGCTTTCGGGCATCGGCGCCTCGTATTCCGGCACTCGCATATAGAGAATGTAAAGAGGGCAACTTCAGCTTCCGCGCAAGTCCTGCCGCACTTGAAACCACCAAATTGAAGCGCACTACTATGTCCAAATAGTTTTCGCCTGACACAGTGGGCCGATCATAGCTCAAATTTGTAACTTACAAATATAAGTAAATTGATATTGCAAGCAATACACTTACAAATATTATTACACATGCACGTAGATGTTCATATATGAAAATAAATCTCCTCAATGTATATTTAGTTTATTGAAATGTATTTCTATTGTGTATTAATCATATTAACATATAAAATAAATATAGGTTTCAATTATCGCACTTCGGCTTGGCTTTATGTAAGCGCCGCATCATTCCAGCTATGTGCCACTGTGCAATGGACTTTGTGCTTCTTGTCGAATATTAATGTAATCCATAAAACGCTATCTGTGTTGTTGTTTGGGAAATAGTGGGAATGGGAATGGGTATGGGAATGGGAAAGAAAAAGGGGGGACAAAGCAAGGCGCATGCGTTACAAACGAAGCTAAACATATGGCAGGCAGCGAGCATACTGTAACAGAGCTAAAACTGCGACTCAGCCTAGTGTTTGTGTATGTGTGCGTCTATTTATCAGCCATTGTAAATGTGTGGCCCGCGGCTCTTTGGTTATCAGCTGCATTCGTTCCATTCTC
This sequence comes from Drosophila eohydei, assembly GCA_035045825.1. Taxonomy (NCBI): domain Eukaryota; kingdom Metazoa; phylum Arthropoda; class Insecta; order Diptera; family Drosophilidae; genus Drosophila; species Drosophila eohydei. The sequence goes on along the minus strand of JAWNOT010000036.1, from coordinate 1,679,552 downwards.
AAAGGAAATTTTAACAGAATTGCCACTGAGGGCTCTCTCACGCTTGTTCTAACGCACTTCTTGGCTCTCGCGAATTGAGATGGCAGCGTCCAACAGGCGTAAACAGCTGTCAAATGTTTGTTGACGCGGACACATACACCCGCATCCCGTTACCCTGTACCCTGCACTCTCTCCCTCGCCATCTTTCTCTCTCTATTTAAGCTTGCCTGCCCACCCGCTGTACCATGCAAATTGTAAATATATTTGAATTTTTTTTTATTTTTATTATTATTCTTTATGCTGACTATCTCGCTTGCGCTCATGCAACTGTATCCTGTCAACATTTACTTTTGTTTTGCTTTGATTGGTTTTGTGGTGGCTGCTGCTGCTGTGGTTGTTGTTGTTGTTTTTGCTTGTGTCATTTACTGATTGCCGTTTTCTTTTTTAATTAGCTGCGTGTACCGTTGGAGCAGTTTTTAATCAGGCACAGCTGTAGATCTATATGTGAGTGTATATATTTTTATATATGTTCGATTCTATATTAATGAACTCTGCTGCATTTCCTGCCTGCCCACAATTGTGTTTTGTTTTGTGAACTCTTTAATGGGAAATTTTCAAAATAAATTTCCATTTATGCTTTTTAGCATATTTACAAAATTATGTCAACTGTTTTTTCTAGGAAAACTTTTGCAAAAGAAGCAGTTAAAAATCGTTAAAAAGGGCGTACAAAGAGATTTTTTAAATATTTAGAAATATTTTTTTCAAAAATATATTAAAAATATAGTTTTTTTCCAAATGAAGAAGTGCTTAATACTCTGCTCTAGCTTGATAGATAGTCCAATAGATAAACCAGCCAAGAGATAAATCGGCTCTTCGATGTGCTATGCCGACTGACCTACAGATAAAGCAGACAAAGGCCGTTGTATCTTTTGCTACTGCAGATCGCGATGTTCGTGACGAACCACGAGCCGAGAGAACATAGCAAAACGGGCCACACCGACTGTGCAATGCACTCTACACAATGTTAACAAAATAAAAAAACTACAAAACTGTTATGTTAATAACAATTGAGTGGAGTAGAGGAGCGTGGATTAATGGTTTCTTTCAGTGAATTAATTCTTCGATTATTATTATATAATAATAACATCAATAGAGTACTTTAATTGAGGGTTTTTCCAAATTTCAGAGCGTGACAATTCAATATGCCGTACTTAGCCAATATACCCTGTCATCTATTGTAAGCAGAGTACGTATAAAAAATATTCATTTTTTTGTTGTATCGTTTTTTGTTTGCTGACAAGATCTTCTGCAGGTACACGTGTTCCAATGTATTTTTGCACAGATGTTACCTATCGAGTGGGCAACAACAACAACAGCGAAAAAAAGGGCAAACAAACAATTCGGCTTTAATCGCAGCTACGCTTCGCGCTTGGCGCTTTGCGCTTTGCAAATCCAAATCAAATAGGAAACATGTGTAACGGTATATTTGAACGCTCTCTTTTTTGCAAAACGGCTGCATAATGTGTAACGCGTAACGGTTAACGGTAATGCATTGCCATTTTGAAAGCATTGTCAGCCATCTTCGATCAAAAATTTACAATTTACAGTTAGACCCACCTTTGACGATCGCTGCTGTCTCGTAACTTATTGATTGTCGAAACACAAATTTAAATTAAAACTTCATTTAATATTTATTTATGCCAATTTTTGTGTGGTTTTATTGTTTTTCTGCTGTTTGCTTTGGTTTGTTAAGAATTCGCAACTTTTCAGTTGATTAATTTCAATTTGCATAAAGCACGAAGAATTTGAAATTCGTTCGCCTCGCACTCTAATTGTTTTTACTGTTTCAATTTATTAATTATCGTTCACATAAACAACAATAATATCATCAACAACAAAAAAATAATCAACAAACAAAAAAAACGAAAAAACTAACAAAAGTCGATCGGCAACTTGCGAACAATGGACACGCACATCCAGCAATGTACGCGATTGATAAACAACTGAAGTTTTGGCGCGCGAGCGTACCCCTGTGCGACCAGGCACTATTAAATGCAAAAATACCAAACCAAAATACCATACCAATGCGCGAACAGCTGATCAGCTGATCAGTTCAACATGTTAATGTACAAAGAAAAGCTATGCCGCTGAACAGAATTGCTCCACAGACTCCTGTTAAGCACACAGGCTCACAATGTTAGCGTACAGCACTGCTCAACAAGCTCACTGTTAAAAGACTGAATTGATTGTTAAGCACAACCTGTGAAACTTAACAGCGCTGCTCCACTCTTAACACACTGTGCAATAGTTCAACAGAACTAAATATAAAATAATATATTAAAAAGCTATATTACGCTTAATCATATTTATCATATTTTATGATATGATTTATGATTAAAAATGATTAAATATATATATACATTTAAAAAAAAAATTAATTTAACTTTACCCCAGATGGGACTCGAACCCACAATCCCCGGCTTAGGAGGCCGATGCCTTATCCATTAGGCCACTGGGGCTTGTGTATGAAGTGAACAAAACTCACCTATAAGCTACCGGAAAAACGAGAAAACAACAACAAACAATACACACAAAGAAAAAGCCCACACAGTTGTGCAAACAAAACGTTTTTTGAAGTATAAAACAAAAATATTGTTAAAAAATAATTTTTTTTTCATTCATAAATAGATTCGGCTTCTTCAAATAGCATTGAAACTAAATAACTAAACCTACACTTGATAGAATAAAGAATCTGAACTAATCGCCTGCAGTTGTGATTTAATTCCAATTAATTTGTCAACTCGCTATCGACGGCCTGCCAAAAGGGCTCAGAAAACGCATCGGATTCAGCATCCTCTGCTGGTCCAGCTGGCGAGGAAAGTTCCAGTGGCTCCGCTTCATCATAGTCCAGTAGCCAATCGTGATTTGATCGGTTGCAGGCTCGAGTCATGCTGGGCACGTTGCAGGACGCTGAGGCAGCAGCGGCAGCGGAGGCGGCGACGGCAGCAGCAGCGGTAGCAGTTGCGGCAGCTGCAGCTGCATTAGGCTCATTCGACTTCCCACTGGTTTTGTGGCTGTTGGCAATGCGCGCTGCCTTGGTCAATGCATTGATGCCATCCAAGGCGCGCTGATAAGTGGAGTCCAACCTGCAAAAATCAAGCTGTGAGCAAAGCGCAAGCGAGACGGAGATAGATAGAGGGAGACAGAAAGAGAGAGGGAGCGAGAGCTTATACCTTAATGAAAGTGTAAAGTATTGCAGAGCAGCATCCAGTTCCTTCTCCTTGCTAAACATCTCGGCCAACATAGCAAAGAGCGTGGCATCTGGACGATACTCCACCTGTTTCTTAAGCAGCACAATCGCCTTCCTAATATCCCCCTCGCCCTGATAGATGCTGGCCAAGAGCGCATTGCCCGGTGCATAGTGCTCATCGATTTGGAGTCCCTTCTCCACGAACCGTTTGGCGCTTCGTACCGCATTCGGATTAGCCAAGCGGAACAATGTGCCGCCGAACATGGTGTAGCTGCGCGCGGATGTTGGGAATTGCCGTACGGCCACAGTGCAGGTGGCTTGGGCCTCCTTGATGCAGTTCAGGCGCACATAGCAGGCGACCAAGCCCTTGTATACCTCAAAGCGATACGGCGCCAAGCATTGAATGTTCTGGAAAACATTGACCGCATCTCGCTGACGCTGGAGCACGAAATAGAGGCCGGCGCGAAGCAGCAGCGCCTCGATGTTTCGCTCATCCATGTCCAGGGCGCGCTCCGTAAAGCTCAGAGCACGTTCATATTTGGCATTCGAATAGGTTTGCTGGGCGTGAAGGAACCAATGCGAGGAACGAAACTCTCGTGTGCGTCGCATCTCCAGCGGTGCTAGCAGATTGCTACGCTCCAGCTTCTTCTTGTTGCGATCGTAGACAACGGCCAATGGACAGAGAGCCTTCATGTTATGCGGATTCTGCATCATGGCCAGGCTCAAGTATTGCTCCGCCTGCAAATAGTTGCCGTCGTAATACAGACACTGGCCAATCTTCGTCAGGACATGCTCGTTCTGGTGCAATTGACTCGATTCATTCAGCTGCTGGAACGTTTGGGACGCCTCGCGATGCTTGCAGCCGTACATCTGGGCGTGGCCCTTGATCCAGCTGCTCAACCATTCGATGTTCTTTGGCAGGGCAGCGGCTAAGCAAGAAAATCAACAGGAAACGATATTAGTTTCGATGCGAACTAGTTCATATGAACTATAAAAGGAGCTAAATATAAGCTGGTCTGATTTATGTTTAAGATTTCATTAGATTCCATATTTCGAACTAGTTCAAATGAATCATAAGCTGCATTAAAAATTAACTGAATTATAAATTTATATCCAAATCCTATACCTAAGGGTGAGCTCGTTGAGATGAACTTTCGTATAAGATCTTAATCTATTGTAGATATTCCATATTCAGAGCAAGCTCAAATGAACTTCAATGCGGTTATGGCTTTAGCTAGGTCAAGTCAGGTTAAGTTATACGACTACAAGACGAACTAGTTGGCATGAGTCTGCAATGAACCAAAAATAATATATTTATAAGGCAAGTGCAAACTCTAAAGCAGACTATACGATGAGTCTATATATCAAGATGAATTAGTTCGGATGAACTTTAATTGGTTTTTTCATCAGTATTTAAATATATATCCCATAAACACACACATATTCAAATCAAACAAGTTCACGTGAATCTCGAACTGAACGAAACATAATACAACCAAAATATTTATATATTTACAAGGAGACTTTAATGTAGTGTGTACTAAAGGGCGAACTAGTTGAAACGCAACGGAACCAAACCAGATCTGCACTGAACGAATCAAAGGCATTCCTGAATACGCACCATTCACCACCATTGAATGCACATCGCTGCCCTCGATGCCGAGCTCGAGAAGCGCCTCAATGGAAGTCAGCGACATGGGACACTCGCGTAACACATCCTTGTAGGCTAGCGCCTTCTCCTTCTTGCCGACGCCGTGTCCATGATGATGCAGCAGCCGGGCCAGCAACATGTTTACTCGCGGCGTTCTTGTCTTCACCGCCTGCAGTGTGTTAATCGCCATATTATATTCGCCCATCTCGCGGTAACAGATGGCGATCTTATAGCGTAACTCCGCATCCTGGAACTGTGGATAGGAGCTCTCTATGGCCGTCAGGAAGCTGCTCTTAAATCTGAGCATCGTCTTACGCTGCACGACAACGGCTTCCAGTTGACTGCAGGCTGTACGATAATTGTGCTCCTTGTAATTAGCATTGCTGAGATAGATCATCGCCTGGTATTCCATCTCCAGCGTGGCCACATTTCGATCGTTTTTCAGCAGGGTGCACAATAGGCTGGCCTGCAATTAACTATGTATTAGCAACTGAATAAGTGACTGTGTGTATGTGCGTGTGTGAGCAATCATTTAAACTTGTCTCCTTGATTAAGGATGCTGTATGTTTGGTGTCTAACTTGTGGGCTCAGTAGATTACAAATGTAAAGACTTACCGTTGGTATAACGCACTCGTATAGGCCATTGTCGTACAGCTTTTTAATGTTGGAACACAAAGCGTTTTCCATCTTATTTTATGCGTTGCCGCCATAGACAGTACACAGTTAGTCGTACCGTTTATTGTTGATAGAATATCGATAAAGCAAACATCAGCTATCGGTATTTTTTTTTATAGAGAAATCGATGTTTTTTGTTACAGGCCGATTGATGAGCTTATATCAAATAATTTAAGAAAACTGCCTCAGTTATAAATTTAGACTATTAAAATTTTTCAAATGTATACTCTAATAATAATATAAAAAAGAAAGAAAAACTATATAAAGAAATTGAATTTACTGGACAAGAGCTAAAGTTCATGCATTTAGTCGCGAACCAGCTCGCGTAATTCGATTAAACGTATCGAGTCAATTATTATGGCAATCACCAAGTGTTTTTTACTCTTATAAAAAAATTAAGTTAAAAGGATAGCTAATATGTTCTCTAGGCGGTCTGCCGTAGAGGCAAGATTTCTTTGGAATGTCATTGCTAAAATGCACCCATACAAGCTGTTAAACAGCGTTAGCCCAAGCCGGCAAAGGATCTACAGATACATGGCCAGTAGCATAACAGCTCCCGGAGACACCGCCGATGTGACTGGAACACCGGCCAAGACAGCCAGGAGTCGAATCGCTGCTGGTGTCAAGACTTTGCCCCAAGTAGATGAGCCATTAGAAACGGGCCTCTCGCCGAGCCGATCGCGTGCGTTGCGCAAGAAACGTTTAGCCATCGACGAGCTATCTGCATTGGGCTTCCTCAACACACGTGGCTTCACGACAGCCGACGAATACAATTTGGAGGAGCTGCATGCGGCGCTCAAGCAACAGAATCTGTACGAAACGAAACGATTCTTCTCCACCGACAATCTGGGCGTCGAGCAGAATGTGCTCTTCGTTACGGCCAAATATCCAACAGGATCGCGTCCACGTGAGATCTTCTTCTTTCGCGAGGGATCAGTTGTTTTTTGGAATTGCAACGACATCGAGACAAACAATGTACTCAGCTTTCTGCGCAACTTCGAGCGTGAATCATATGTGAGCACCCTGGTCCATGGTGAAAGCGAGGTGATGCCCTACACGTACATCGCATCGACGGCTGTTGATGTTGAAGGCGATCTGGTGGCCGAGTGCAGCGATATGAATGTGGCATCGCGTGCCTTCTTCCAGAACGGCAAGTTCTATGTGACACAGGACAGTGACAACTTCCTATACAAATACACCTTCTCGAATGCGATCGCGCAGTCCATTAAGTTGGGTATTTGGGAGGCGACACTGGATCGCTATATTGATTCGATGGAGTATCTAACGGAGGATCTGAAACGTGGTCGACGGCTGCGCATATCGCGGGCTTCGATGCTACGGAAAACAGGCGAATTGTTTGCATTGCGGCATTCCATAAATCTGTCCTCGGATCTACTCGATGCGCCTGATTTTTACTGGGACCGCGAGGAACTGGAGGTGCTCTACTTGCAAGTGTGCTCGTATTTTAGCATCACGCGTCGCACGAAGGTGATGAACGAGAAGATCAACCATTGCGTTGAGCTGGCTGAACTGGTCTCTCATAACTTAAACGACGCACATCACATACGGCTTGAATGGATGATCATTATTTTGATTATGGTTGAAGTGGGATTCGAGATATTGCATTTTGTTGAGGGTGCCTTCAATCAGGACCAAACCATACGTGCCAATCCTTATCCCATTTCCGAAAATAGTGCATAATCTAAGCATTTCTTTTGTATTTGCAATCTGTAAAATTGTTTTCAAATTATAAATCACGTTTTTAGTCTGTTAATTACTTAAGTGATATGTGCTAATTTAAATTTGAGCGCTTAAATGCGAAACTATCGATTAAGTTATGTGGGTACTAATTGAAAACAATTTATCGAATAGTGGTAGACATGTGTATAGTATATATCGATAGCTTCAAATTAGCTATCGCTAGCAGCTCAGCTGTTACAGCGACTTGTGCAACACATTGAACGTGCATTGAGAAGTGTTTTCTTTTAACCGTTCATCAATTAGCTAAACACAATATGCAGTTGACTTTAATCAATTTCTTTAAGAAAACTGTGCCCGGTCATATATTCCGTGGCAAGCGGCGTCTGGTCAAGCCGGTGAGCAAGCGCTCAATGGACACGCTGACCCGCGAATACGAAAGACAGGAGCAGATCATGTTCCTGCTGCGACATCCCTACCTCACACTGGTACAAACTGAATATAATGGTTAATATTTGTAAGCAGCTAACACTCTGTTCACTCCCTAGGAGCAATCGTCGGGCCATGCCAAGGAGCTGCAAAAACGCGAAAAGCTCGTGGCCAAGTGGACAGACGAACAAACTCGCAGCAAAATGAAGCCGCATGTGACTATCGAGGAGCGCCTGCAACATCTGCGCGTGAAGGAGGCCTGGGATTAGTTTAACATCTTGTATTACACAAAAAATAAATGTTATGCTCTAGAAACTTATGTAAATGCGGCCGTTGACAAATAATATAGATTGTTGCCTAAGTGTGATCATTGCTGTTGATGAAGTAGGAAGCATATAGAGTGCAGCAGCTAGGGCAGATGCCGGTCTGGGCTTAAGCCCAGTTGAACTTGTGTCCAATTGATTCCTTTCTACAAATATGTTTGTATAGATTGAATAACATTGAATTCATTCAATGCAATGAGGATCTCTCTCCATCTCTCTTTCTCCTCTATTTATAATACCTTTCTCTCATTTTCATGTTCAAGAAAGGTTGAGAGAATCGCCTTTTTCTTTTTCATTTTTATTAATTTGATAAATTTTTATATTTATATTATATATATATATATATATATATATATATATATATATATATATATATATATATATATATATATATATATATATTATATGAATTATGTTATGTACATATATGCAGGCATATATATATATATATATATATATATATATATATATATATATATATATATATATATATCATACAGTATTTGAATATATCTGCATGCAACATGTTTCTGTCTATATATAAATATATATACATATACATATATATATATATATATATATATATATATATATATATATTTATATATTCTCTAAACTGTATTTTAAACTTAGTTATGCCTACGCATTTTTTTTTATTTAATTTCAATTTACTTTTAAAAAGCATTTGTTTTTGTTTTTGTTTTCAACAGGTTTTTGCTAATTGAAAAATCAAATTTTCCAAAAGGGAATGAGATGTTACATTGGTGTTGATTAGGCCTTCAAGTGGGGCGTGGTAGTGGGCGTGGCTCAGCTGAGTTTCACATTAAATGATAAATATATGTTAACATTTTCTTCTCGTTTCGTTTCTTTTCTTTTGTTATTTTTTTTTTTTTTTGATTTTTTGTTTTTGCTTGCATTTCATAAATATTTGTTGTATTGCAATTTACAAAGATTTCTGATGGCCTAATGCACATCGATCGAGCCTAAAGAGCGTGCAAGTGGATAGTGTATTAATAGCGTCTGTGTACATGGAAATTTTATAGGGCATCAAGTACATCTGTGTGTGTATGTGTGTTTGCTAGTGGATAAAGTGGATATTAAGTTGCGCGCATAACTTCAATAAAATATTTTTGCCTTTAACAACTTTAAATTAGATATTAAAAAAATAGATGTATACATATACATATATATATATATATATATATATATATATATATGCTTCAGCTATCGCTAGCCATTGAGTTGATGTTGTTGTTGCGGAAATCATAAGCATATGCTGGCTGGCACTCAATCCGCACTCAGAGGCGATGCGTTCACCTTTTTGCCTGTTGCTGCAGCTGAAGCTGGAGGCGTTGGGAGCGCCACGTCCGTTAGTTCATCATCTGGCACCAACTGTAATCGCTGCTGCTGCTGCTCTTCTTGCATGTCCTCCTCCTGCAGCGGCTGCTCTTCGCTCAAATCCAAATCCATATTGCCATCGCCTGCAGCATGCAATACAGGCTCCATTGTTCCAGTTCCTACTCCAACATCAGGTAAGCTTCCAGCTGCTGGTCCAGCGCTGAGCAGCGGCGGTGGCGTGCTGGATAGCATGGCCACTGGCGAGGCACTTGTTGTGGCTGCCGCAGCGCCATCTCCCATGCCACGCTCCCGTTCAGCTGCAGCAGCTGCGCCAATCACGTGGCTCTCGTTGCCCGGCGTCATCGGCGAGTTGGGCAGTGGAGAGTCGAGCTGTTGTTGGCTAAACTCCTGGTTGGGACTCTCACGCGTAAACAGGCCCATTTTGGATTCGGCTTGGGCGCCGGAGCTGCCGATGGCCGCGCCCTCACTATCCGTGCTGCTGCTGATCAGCGAGTGCGCGACGGTGGGCGCAGCGGGGCCGCTGACCAAATGTGGCGGCGCATGCAGCGGTACATGCTGATGCTGATGATGCGATTGCTGCTGATGCTGCTGCTGGGCAACATGGTAGCGCGGTATGTCGGCCTTGCGCCACAGCGTTATCTCCTGCTGTTTGAAGTAGCGCCGATCCTCGGTGTCCATCAGCACCAGATTGAGGAAATACTTGACCGAGAACTTCTTATTGATGTCCCGCATGGTCGGCGTAAGATTATATCCAGCCAGGAATACTCGTATGGGTATGCTTTCGCCTTTGACCGGCGCTCCGTCCATAATCTCGTACTTGGCAATCGTTTCGTTTTCGTTGAAGATGTTGGGGCCAGTCCCGGTCGTTTCTCTCTTGATGATCGCAATCTCCATGTGCTTGATCTTGATGCGGACGAGCAGAAAATAGATTTTCCCAATGATCGTATCCTTCAGATGGTATTTGCTCTTATTGTACTCGAACTCAATGTGCAGGCAATCCTCGATGCCCACCTCCATTTTGATGGGATTATTCATTTCCGGATAGCTACAGAGCGTGTGCACGGCGATGTCCACCTCTCGTGTGATATCGCTAATCCTTCGCACAATTGTCGCCCGCAGAAAGTAGCGCAAACGCACATTGGAGCCGGCGTAAACCTCGAACTGTTTCTCCACATTGGGAAAATCGAAGGGATAGCTGTTGTTCTGAATCAGATCGCCAGGACGGGCTAATGCCTTGGCTAGGCACTTGAACTCATGGTGATTACCCCGATCATAAAACAATTCAATTTGTCCAATGAACTCAATCTTAATGCCCTGATGCTCCAGCTTGCTGCCCGGCTTTTTCAGCGTCACATTTACCTAAAAAGCAAATAAAATTTAAATTAAAACATAAAAACGATAAACACTTGGGAAACAATCACTAAAGAACTTGCTACAATTTACTTTGCTTTGCTTTGCTTAAGCGCAGCAGCTGCTGATAACCGACTTGATGGGGCGGCAACGGAACGGAAGCCACGCCTTCAGCCTCAATAGCCGCTGCCTGCATCTACAAACAAGCCGCGCCTATAGCCCTATGGACTGCAATCGCAGCCTCAACCTCTGCCTCGGACTGCAGTCGCTGCCGCTTACCTTGCCGGAGACTGTTTCGCCATCGTAGAAGAGGAGCATCTTTTCCACTTTGCCATCTTCGCCTTTGACTTCGGCGGTTTTCTTACTTTCCGCGCCATCGAAGACAATTTCGATTTCGGCTGATTGGCCAAAGCCCAAGAAATTCATAATTGATAAATGTGTTTCGGCGTTTTATATATTTTTTGTTTTTTTTTTTTTCGTTTTATTTTCTACACTTTGGTTACACTGCAACAGAGCAGCAGCAGCAAGGTTGTAACTCTGTTATTTTGGAATGTTTTTGATTGCTTGTACTTAGACGCCGTTATATGCCCTGATTTCATATATTTATAAATTTATATATATTCCTATATTAATTTGCTTTGCTTTTTTGTTATAAAACTTTTATGTGTACGCTGCTTGCCACTGTAATTTATTGGGCGTATTTATGTGTGTGAGTGTGTGTGTGTGTGCGAGGGTATGTGCATGTGTATGCGTGCATATGTGCGTGTGTGCTTGCTCTGTTGGTGTGTAAAAAATTGTCGGCGATTAATCGAAAAAAAGACAACAAATAAGGCAAATAAAAGTCGAAATATCGTTTAATATATCGTTCATAAGCACCACTGTTAAAGCCTAATATTTTTGCTGTCAACGATAGTTCCATTGGTCATCCCTGGTCATTTAAATTTGATTTCCTTTGTGTTCAGCTGATTTAAGAGTCTTAACAATTGTTTTCAATTAAAATATTTTATTAAACGCATGTCGCTTATAGTTAGATAAGAGCCCATTCACAGTGTGTATTACCTCCCAGCAGTTTGGGGCACTGCGCCAAGGCTGACACGCACTTCCACAACAAGCCCAAATAATGAAGACCGAAAGCAAATATTTTTCGGGCTCCATTTACCGTATTTGTATCCGTGTTAGTATTCGTATGAATTTTATCTTGGGATGTAAGCTTTGCGATTTTTTTCTTAAGTATTCTCTGACGCAATTGCAGCTGCCTGTTTATGCTATTAAAAATGATGTCGGAGCAGTGAAGTTAAAGATTACTTTAATATTTGTAATATTTACCATTTCAGCTGCTCCGTGGCATTCTGGTATGTCTTCGACTTGGTTTTGGTAACAATCAGTTCCTGAGCCATCCCAGTAAGCTTAAAGACAAACATGAGAGCCCGCGTCCTATAAAGCTCTAACGATTCCATGGCCTATCACCAAGAAATAGACACTTTGAATATATCGATATATCGATAGACAGATATTTACCCGCGCATTCAAGTTGTTATTGCGTTCCAAAAGCTCTTCGGTCAGAAATTTGTTTTGCTTTAATCGCGCCGTCATCCGATTCGTTTTAAGCGCCTGTGATCGCAGCCTTTGACGCAAGCAATGCAACTCCAACTTGAACTTGACCAGAGTATTATTACGCTCGGCCAACTGCACTTTAAGGCCAACCAATTGACTGAGTATTGCCTGATGCTCGCTCCTCATTGTGCAGCTGTTAGCTAGACGCATGCTGGATACCTCCTCGGCATCCGTGATGAATTGCATAAGTGTATCATTCACAGTCTTACGCTCCGACAATATCAATTCGTAGCAATCAATTTGCTGGGCAGCTAAAAAGATCTGCAAAGAATTTCAATTCAATCTTAACACCAATCAATGATCTGATCTGTGCCCACGCACCAACTTCTTGAATCTTGACGTCGTTTTTGCCACCTGGACGCAATCATTGTGAAGGGATCGCCAGGCGTCCAGCCAGTTATGCATCATATGTTCCATCGGCAATAGTATCAGTGACATGCCCAAGCTCCACTATATCTATATTTATATATATATATTTAGATACATATATATAAAAATATATATATATATATATATATAGTTATTATTATAATTTTTTTTTGCTACGAACATTAAAAGAAAATTTGGTTTCCAATTTCGAATTTTGATTGATTTGTAAAATATTTTTAGAGTTTCCTTATCCTATCATGTGCCTAAATCCAGGGCCCCATTATAACTGAAATCAGGTTTTCTTTTGTTCTAGAAACAAATAATGAATAGCTCTTCAACGCTTTGTAACGTCATAATGCAAGTTTTCTTTTATGACTGGACTTATCGGAAAATGTTAATACATTATAAGGCGCCCCCCATCGAGTCTTCCGTATTATCATGTCAACAGCTTCAATAGCGGCGAAATGGTTTGCGTTAGAGGAACGGAGGGAAGGACGAATGGATGGCCGAACAGATGGAACATTATGATTAATCTTAGAAAATAAATAAAAATAGACGCTATTGGATTGAAACTGTTAGGCCACATAGAAAAGACAAGAAATTCTTTATATATTCAGCATAAACTTAAGCATGTTTTATTTAAGCTTATTTTAAATAAAAATTTATATTATTTATATGAAGAAATACACAAAAATATGAAAAAAAAATGCAAATATTTTATTGTACAAAACCTTTTGCTCTCTTTTGCCACGACATAATTTTGGATATCAAGCAAAACGAATATGTATATATATATATATAAATATAAATATAAATATAAATATACATATATATATATATATATATTTATATAGAGTTACAAATATTTATGGGTGTATTATAAGAACAGTCATGAGCAAATGGTTGTGGGCGTTCACACATAATACTAGATATATATAGACATATGAATCTCTTGTAGTTGCTGCTGTTGAGTCATAACTGGCATGTGATCGATAAACTATCCTGCGTTTAGCGCACCTTGGGCAACGGCTCCAGCAGCTTGGTCGTCCAACTCTGGCGATTCGATTCGTTTTCAATTTGACTGCGTCCCAGGCACTTGCCCTGCGAGATGAGCTCGGCGAACTGGGAGACAATGGGGTCGCGGCCACAGGAGGCGACTGCGGTGACGGTGTCGGCATGGTTAACGAAGTAGGCAATAAATTTCATATCCTCGAGACTGCCGTCGATGATGACATCCTTGTAGCTGCCATAGCCCGCATAGCGTATGCCCTTGCCGAACAGCATGGTAAAGAAGAAGGGCACAGCCTCCGTCTTCTTGATGCTGCCGCACATGTTGATCGCTGCGATGCGGCCATGGTACTGGGCCAGCTGATAGTGGCCGATGTTGACGCGCGACTGGGCCAGGCCGTAGATGTGCGCGTTGGCAATGTCGCCGCCCACATACACATCGGGCACATTCGTTTCGAGAAAGTCGGTCACATCCACGGAGCCGTTCTCATTAAGACGGACGCCCGAATCGGCTAGGAAGTCGGTGTTCAACTTGGAGCCGGTGCCCATGATTAGCAGATCACATGGAATGGTCGTCTCGTCTAGCAGCTGCACCTCAACCACTTTGCCTTCATCGTTGCCCACGATTTGGCTGATGCCGTTGTTCATGAGCATGTTCACATTGTTGTCCTTGAATAGCTGCAGGACACGTGCGCCAATCTCGCTGCCGAAGGCCGCTTTCAATGGGAAAGAGTCGCGACCCACCACCGTAACGCTGGCCACCTTCGAGACCAGAAACGAGGCCGCCTCCAATGATATGAAACTGGAGCCGAGACACACGACGTGCAGATTGGGCGATACCAAATCGAGTATGCTCTGGACATCGGCATATTCGCGTATCGTCTTCACATTCTCCAAATCGGCGCCGGGAATGGGCGGCTTGAAGGCCGAACAGCCGGTGGCTATATAGATCTTATCATACTTCACCACATAGCCATTGGAGCAGTGCAGCTCCTTCTGTGCCGTGACCAGCTTCTCGGCGCTAACGCCCATCCAGACCTCAATGTTGTGATCCTTGTAGAATTTCTCGTCGCGAAACTGCAAACGTTCAATGTCGAGGTTCATCGATTTTGACACCTTGACGCGATCGTACGGCAAATAGTTTTCACGGCAAATCAGTATCAGGCGGCCGGTGAAGCCCTCCTGACGCAGTGCCTCGATGCAAACGGCACCCGATGGACCGCCGCCGACAACAATATAGCAGCGTTCATCCTTGGGATTGCGCTTGGCCATGTTCTTGAGACGTGCCGATTTCTCTAGATCGGTGCGCTTCATGCGCACCATGACCTGACCCTCATCGCTGACATCCACCTTGTAGCAAGGCAACGAATCGAGACCGGGAAAGTCCTCAATGTCGCCCGTCTCCAAGTTGAAGCAAGCGCCATGCCATGGACAACGGATACGCCCGACGCCCAGAGCACCCGACTGCATCGGCGCACCATAATGGGTGCACTTCGAGCCAATGGCATGGAGCCGCCCGTGCTGCTTGACCAGCAGCACGCTGGTGTCCTCATTGAAGTCGACCTGCTTCATGGTATTCTCCTGCACCTCGCTGACCTTGCAGACGGCCACCGCCTCGGTATAGTCCGCATCTTTGACCACTTCGCTGACGGCCTGCATCTTCTCGCACTTCGACTGATAGGAGCCAGCGGCACCTGCAAAGCAGATCAACAATCAAATTGAATGGAAATGGGGCGAGCGCAGGGTTACGACTTGATACACAGCTTAACGAGTTTAACTAACAAAACATTTGAATTGACTTTTCCCGTTTTCCTTTTGTTTTTCTCTTTGTTTTATAGAGCAGCTTAAATATTCGAGTAGAAAGTGTCGCCTGCTGCTTCGGCTGGCATAGAAAGCAGCTGCACAGGTGAACAGTTGAACAGGTGAGCATCACTCAGTTGTTAAAATGTCGTCACTGCATTCAGAACTATTCGCATCGCTGCTCTGCCTGTCGCTGCTGCTTAGCGCAACTGCCGCCAGCAGCGAGCCACTGAGCGAACAGCAGCAACAGCTGGAGCTAAAGCTGAGCGAGCTGCGCGGCCATAAGCAGCTCTTGCAGGCCGAGATTAAGCGCCTGTATATGGGCACATATACGCCGGAGATGTCCATGCTGGTAGAGGATCTGCAGCAGCGTCAGCTGGACATACAGCAGCAAATCGATAAGCTGGAGGGCAAGGCGCAGCAGCAGGACGCACAGCAGCTGGCGTTCCATCTGGCTGCAGACTTTGAGTTGCTGCAGCACAAACTAAACGAGCTCAAGGTCCAACTGGATGTCATGCAGACCACCAACAGCAGCAGCAGCAACAGGCAGGAGCTGCCTCGTGAGGCTGTCTACACCAGCACGCCCAAGGCGCCTGTGAGCGTTGGCTCCTATTTCTTTACGCCGCTGCTGGCCATGCCGGAGTCTCTGCCCAGCGTTGGCATCGCCCAGTCGGAATCGAATGCAGCTCCCTCGCTCATCAAACGGCTGCTGGCCCTGCTGCGACCCAATGCAGCCAGCACAGCGTCTTTAAGCTCTGGCACCAACTGGTCGAAGTCAACGAGCAAAGAGCAAAAGCAGCAGCAACGGTTGCAGCTGCTCAACTCTGAGGAACTGCTCTCACAGCTACAGCTGCAGCGACAATTCCTGGACGACGCCATCAACCGCATGGAGCTGCTCTCCGCCAAGCATAGCAACAAGTTCTAATTGGAGTCCAATTGCATTCCATTTCCCTATAAACTATAAGATCATTTTTTTCTGCATGCGTTTGTTTTGTAATTAAATTAAATTTAAATTAAATTTTTTTTGGAACCAGCATATTTTCAAATTGACTTTGCTTGCTGTCAAAAAAAATTGAACTACATGCTGGAACTAGTTTTGGAACTAGTTCCGAACTGTCATGACACTAATTTAGAACTTGTACCGAATTGATTTCAAGAGGGCTGAGGGCTTTATAGCCCTGGAACTAGCTTGGAACTAAATTTGTGGACCGTTAGAAAATTAACTTGGAACTAGCAACTAGAAAATAAATTGGTAGTTCATAATATTTATGCTATATATGTTAAATAGATATGGAACTAGTGGAACTATATGATTCGATCATATATTGTTAAAGGTCTGAAAACAGTAAAAACATAAAATATAAAAGCTGATCTATTTGGATAACCTATTGAACTATTTTGGAACCAGTTGATAGTCACTTGCGAACCAGTCGTACGACAGTAGAGACATGCTTAAGAGAGAACTTTGGAACTAGTTCATTAACTATGGGTAGTTGGAACTTTAGCTAAAATCAATTTGTTTGAGAACTAGTAGAGTCACAACTATGGAACTAGTTCAACAACTATGGAAAGCTGCAACTCAAGCTAATATCAAGTTAACAAACAAACGAAGTTAAAACTCATAAGATCTAAGAATCTTCAGCGAAGCAGTTGCCGGAACTAGTTCCTGATTGAAAAGCTTTTCTATCAGTCAATAGAAATACTTGTAGACACAGATCGATAGATCGATAATGGAGCAAGGCAGGATTTGACTGGACGCTATCAGACCTTTCAACTCCATCAAACTAATTGAGTTTTATGATTTTCATTTGATTTCTCCAATGATTAACAAAATGATTTGCAAGTTTCTCAAGTGCCAAACACAAGTTCACTGATAAGAGGTGAGCAAGCATGATTGTTAGATAAAAGTTGGACATGCCGCATGCGAACAGAAACGCTGTGTCCAGATAGCTCTCAAGATCATATTTATAAAGAATCTACACTGAAACGAATCGAAAAGACTTTCACTTTTTTGGCCCTCTTTTCTGAATGGATGGCCACGAACTAATCGATATATCTTCAAGGGCACAGCACAGTTAAAAATGTGCTGCGTCATAGAAGCTAAAGACGTCAATTTCGGTGTCTAATAAAATATAAACGAGGGCGGAGCCCTCAATTGGATGACGGCTAACAATGTGTCAAACACGTAACAGTACCTGATAGCAACTGAAATGGGCACTACGAAGATATAGATAAAACTAAATGATTCGCAAACAATGATGCAAAGATATGTCCAGATATGGGTATATACTGGGCTTAGCCCATAAAATAAATATACTCTATAAGAGCTACAGAACTGTGCACTGAAAATCTATTAGCTTCTATATATTGGTTCAAATTTAATCAAATCGATAACTTTCAACGATTAATATCGATCTGAAATAACTGTATTTCAGCGCTTCTTGTAAATCTAAATGGATCGAGTTACCAAATTGGGCATACAATTTTCTGTACAGCTTCTGAACATGAAACTTTTGGAATACTCTTAGCTTCTATTGATAAGAAAAACTTTGCGTTTGGTTTTCGAGCAGGTAAAAAAGTTTTAATGAATTCCTGTTTCTTTCATAGATTTTCAACTCATTAGCAAACACAAAAAAAAAACAAGTGTTGCCAATGCTCAGTTGTGATTATTGGGTGCGACTAGATACCCTGTGCTCATATAAATAGCACATGGACATAACCAAATGTCCTCAGCTCATCCATCTTTCTAAATATATATATATATATATATATATATATATATATATATATATATATATATATATATATATATATATATATATATATATATATATATATACATATATATAGCTTTTGCAGTCTGTCATGCTAGGTTTTACCTGATCCATGACTAGTCACAAACACTTTATGCCATTTTTATGCATTTTTAATGGGTATACGAAAAAATTCCCAACAAACTGACGTCATAATTATACATAAAACATTGCTCAAAATGCAAAAAAAAAAACAAGTTAATGAATCAGAGCTCAGCTAAAAATTATAACTTAATGTAATTAACTTGTGTGGAACGTAAATTTAGGGTAAACACACACATACTGGTACACATATACTGGTACACACACACACATACCACAGGCGAACCGGTTGGCCTTGTCACACACTCATAATAATTGTAATAGAAAATATAAAATATGAAAAAAAGAACAAAACAAAGCTAAACCAAATGTCTTTTTTTTTCTTGGGCTTGGCCCGGTTTACCCAAAAGCAATAATCCGTTTGATATGTAAAGCTTTGACGCCTTTTACAGTTGTTGTTGTCGTTGTTAAATATGCTCAAAAAGCTTTAGTTCGAGATAAACACAAAAAGCCGCCGTCGCAGTTAAGTTGTGAGTGTAGACTGAAAGATATGCTGAGTGGAAGAAGAAGGAGAAGAAGAAGACGGCTAGGCGGAGCGAACTATTTAACAGTTCCCCCTCTCTCCTTCTCTCTCGACTAGTCGATGCTCTTTCGTTAACAATTTATGGAACAAATGGCATTATTATTGATCTATAATAAAACAATTGCAAAATGGAAAATTTTTTGATTGCGTGACTGACAGCAATTAGAGGCAATTAGAAAGGTAAACGAACCTAATTACAAGAGAGAAGAGAGAGAGTGAAAGAAAATATATACGTATATATCTCAACTTTATCGTATCTCTCTTTCTCTCTGTGTCGAACTCTTTTGCCTATGAAACTCTACTTAGATCTGTTTACCATAAAAGATCATTTTAAGAATTTGAACTTTTAACTTTTATCTTCAAGTTTGTTTCTATGCAGTGAATGCACTTTCTTCAACCTTATAATACCTGAATTCTGTTCCGGATTGGGCGTTATTTTGCCAGTTGTTTTGTACTCCTTACATAGCATGGAACCCATTGTGTGTATTTGTTTAAAATTTGAGTATTTTGATGAGTTCAATAGGCACTTCAAATGCCTTTTATAATGTGTATCAGCTAATCTATAAAAAAAACTAATATTAGTCATATCAGATCATAGATTATCTGTTTATATACATACCTAGTATGTGTCCCAAAAAAACATGGAAATTGTTTGCTTAGAGTAAGAGTTAGACGATAATTGTTTTGTAACCTGAAATAAAACAAATTAATATGAAAACAAGACTTTTTTCGAATTTAAATAAGAATTTAAAAAACAAATATAATTTTAAAAAATGTGTTTTAATCACGATTGAATTTCAGAATAAGCTCTTTGCGATAGCACAATTTGAAAAAGAATCCTCAAACGCACATCTCTAACTACTTATGAACTGTGCTTGTAGGGCATGCACTGTTCGCTCATTTTGGATTTAGTAGTTCACTTGTGTGCATTCTCCAAGAGTGTGCTTAATTATTGTTGGATTACGCCATATTCCCTATTGCACTCGCGCGCTCTTTCACTCTCTCTCTCTCATGTTCTCTCCGCCTTTACAGCACTTGCGCACGCTCTCTCCACGTTCGGATATTTCGATTCACAAAGTGGAGAAACCAAAACAAAAAGAACAAAAAAAACGTATATGGTAAAGAATGTGGGAAACAAACCCGGCACGACAGATGCAACAGGTACCAAACACGAAAGATGTGAACGCTGCTTTGGAGTCTTTCGTCTCCTTAACACGCACAGACGATTCTACGGTTTTTGGAGAACACGTCCGTCCTCCGTGAGCTGCGAATCGAGTATGCCGCACAAACAAATAAAAATTTTATATGTACAAATAGCAACTTCGATAGTAAGCGACGCGACGCCGTCGAGCGTTTACATGTGTATTGATTGCGCTGCCACACACTCACGCACATACTCTATACATGCATGTGTGCGTGTGTGTGAAGCATTTGGCTATGGTCAAAATTGGAGCCCATACAAGCGGCCAAGCAAACGCTTTGACCTTGTCGCCGCTCTCCACACAACAGCAACAACAAGAACAAGCACAAGCACATTGCAGGCAACAAGCGGCTACCACGCCCCTTCACTGCCTTGCCCTTCTCTGCCCTGCATTTACCGGTTTGGCAGCAGCAGCAATTGCCAATTAAGTGAGAACAACAATTGCCAGGTGTTTAACCTTCAAGTAATTTGGCCATATCAACGTTAGCCAGTGTTCACTGTAGCGGGAAATTTGTAATCTACTCGCAAAACGCTTAGCCTAGCGGATCTAATAAACAAACCAAAAAGCAACAGAAAACAAGTGCAATAAATAAATAATTATGACAAAACAATTACCAATTAGTTACAAGTACAGTAAAGACTCAGCCAACGAACAGAAATATTTTATAATATAGTTGATGTTGATAGAAACTTAAGGATTTCTGCAAGCATAGCTGTGCGCCTTAAAGATCATTCACTGTCTCAATCATATGAACAGTTTACTGGTTCTTTCGTCTCGCTCTGTCTCTGTGCTTTTAACCAATTAACTGGGACACGACAACTCAACTATTATATACGTATCTAAAGCGGTTTGTGAATCTGGCTGCCAATTTTAATTAACATTAGTCTTAGTGTTGTTAGCTGTTCAATTTGTTTTGCTTTTGTATAATGTATTTGTGGGTTTTTTTATTGTAGAATTTCTGCTTGTACACTCAGTCGGCACGTCGCTGATAAGGCGGCTTTATGGAATAAGTATGAGGAATATGCGCAAGTCAATGGTATTTGAACTTATCTATACAAATGAATTTAATATGCATTCTTCAATATAGTCGCTGCATCGAACTTACATGGTAATTCTTGAGCATATTATAAACAAACGCCTCTTTCTATGTGCCTAAAGCTTTTGTTGTTGTTTGTTAGTTATCGGTGCCAAAAATAAATCGAGTGGCAGTAATAACATCGATAGTCGCACATAACAGATGTTGTATGCTGTTAACTTAACAGACACCGCTAGTGCACAAACTATGCGACAGGTGGCGCGTTAACCCTTGAAAGGCGCCAAGTTCAAAAATAGCTTTTTTGCACTGCTAACAGGCAAAGACAACTAGAGCAAAGATATATGTATATATACATACAGATATATATATACACAAAATATATATAAATATATGTTCATATATGTATGTAGATGTGTATAAATTGATCAAATTAAGCTTTAATGCACGAGATATGCGAGGTTAGATGCGAAAATTGTGCTGCAACACATTTTGCTTCTTCAACTTTGCCTTTGCCTTTGGCTATGCGTTTGTTAAACAATAAATAAACGAATTAATTAAAATTAATTGATATTATTATTGCAACTATTTGTAAGTGCTGCTAATATTGTAAAGGTCAGCCGCATGTCCATTTATTATTATTATTTTGTCAATGATTAATTGATTACTATTTCTGATTAAAATTGCGGCTTATTGTATTCCTAATCTTAATATATATATATTTGTATATATGTATGTATGCATGTAGTATGTATGTGTGCATGTGTGTACTTATATACATATATTCAGCAGTTGTTATTTGTTTACAGCTGGCTCCACGCGTTGCCCAAGTGATTGCCGTGTGCCGATTACAGATGTTGTTTCACACACACACACACACTCAGAGCGCCAATTCATGGAGCCGTGCAACAACTGAATCTCTCTAGATTAGGTTCAAAGGTCACAGCCTGACACACACACCAGTGCAGCCAGGCCGTTCTCTTACTTTTATTAACATGATTTCTATTCACGTTTCTTTTGCTTTTGCTTTTTCTTTTATTCTTTTTTTTTTGGCTGATGGTGCATTGTCCCCAATTGCGTGGCAACTCTGGCCAAGGTCGCGCCTGGAGACGGGGCGACAACCTTTCGCAGCTCAAATGCCTAATTCACAGTTAGGTGCTGGCAACCAAGTCCCGCTATATACACACTTACATACATACATATATTTTTTTGCACTGCATTTGCTCTGCGTAGCTCTATTCCGTTAGGCGCAATTTCATTTGTCTGCTTCTTCTGCGTCCTCCTCTTCTTGTTTTTTTTTTTGGGCCAATTACTGACCTTGAAAGCGTGCACTGTGGTGCGTATGTCACATATATCAGCTGCAAATTGATATTTGATATTTCCTACGTTAAAATCGACATATAATTTTTTTGATTTAGAGCAAACTTTTTATATATTTAAAACAATATTTAATAACACTTGCTAAAAATACATATTAAATATTTTATTTTTAAAAATATATAAAAAAAAAATCAATTAAAATAATAACCATTTTAATTTGTTATAATCCAAATTCTTAAACTATTTTTGCTTAATCATTTATTTATTATTTTATAATAATAAAATAAATTTTGTTAATCAACAAAAATAATTTTTTCCTTCTTAAATATTTTGTATTTATTCATATTTTTTTTATATATTTCTCCAAATGTTTGCATTTTTCTAAATTTCATCTGCACATTTTATTAATGCTATTAGTGACACTGTGCAATGGCGCTTGCAGTTCATTGGCAGCTGCTTAACAGGGCTTACGCATCCTGGCCATGAACTTCAGTCCTCTCTTCCTCGCTCTCTCTGTTGTCTCGCAGCAGCCGAATGTGTGTCTATGGTCGTTGGCGGCATTTTCTGTGGCTTAAGGTCGACTCCCATTGCTGCTGCTGCTGTTGTTGTTGGCGCAGGTCAAGCGGTCGTTCGTCAGTTTATTGACTCACGCGATAATTTTGCAATGTTTCTGTTTTTTTGAAAACGTTTAAAGATTCAATAATAAAAGTAGGCAAAGCTCTGGTCAGCAGTGCACAACTAGCAGATACTCTGCATAAAGGAGAGAGTGACAGAACATGACTTGTCGAGCTTCTCTCTGAAGCCAAATCAACTAAATAATCCATATTCAAAGCAGAACAGTTAGCGCTATAGGAACTATGAATATAGTCTATATACACACAAGAGAATAGTCCGAGAAGTCGGGTTAAGCTAGACAGAACGCCATCTAGCGGCAAGTAGGGAACACTTGCAAAGAGCCACGCAACGGCGTGACAGGTGCTTGGACTCGAGCCCGAATGGTTTACGTTATTTGAATCCAATCGAATTGTAGAATAGAAAAGCTAAAAAATATTTCTTAAGTAGGCAAAGACTGAGGCATCGTTTGGCTAAGGCAAAGTGTAAGCTAACAAAGCTCGAATGATTTTCATAATTCGGGCGAGGTTTCCTTAACACGCAACGATTTGCACCTGCTCCAGTTGACAGGAGTCCAGGGAAGAACAAGAAGAAGAACGAGAAGAAGAGGGGGAAGTAGCCGAGGAGAAGAAGGAGAAGTCATGTCGGAGCTACCGTTAGTTATCGATATCGATAACGATGAGGACACGGGGCCGATGTTGGATATTGATGCGGACTTCCTGAATGATTCGCTCATAATCACGCTAACCGAAGACGAGATGCCCCTCGAACTGTTCGACCAGCTGCTGCCCGAAGATGAGAATCTCACGGAGCACGAGCTGACCTTCATCTATATATCACTCCAATTTGTACTATAATCGATTCGTTCCGATAACTCGCCACTCGCAGCTGCTTGTGCTTCCGAATCAGAGCTGGCATTGTCATTTGCAGCATGTATATACCCTGTAATCCTGCCTGGGAGCTGTTGCCAGGCATTTCTGAATAGCAATCGATTTGCTTAGCGAAAATGCAAAGTTCACATAATTTGATAATGTTTTGTTATTTGTTTACATTTGTTGTTGCTGCGAGTGTCTGGAATGGACTCTCGTCTAGGCTCTGGTATCGCACCGCCCGCCAGCATCTGCCACCCGCCTTAGCTTCTGGGTCAATAATCTGCGTCTGAGTCGCCGTCGTGTTGCACTGGCGCCCACTTGTCGCTCATGTCAATCAATGAAGATCCAATTTTAGCACAAGTAAACAATGTGCGTTGCACGCTGGGCAGCCTCTGTGCGATCCGTCATCTCGACATCATCAACAGCATCACATAGATTCGAACTCCATCTCGACTCCAGCTGGGGTAGCCGCCCACAAACCTTATCTGCCCAAGCTGCAACCTCTCATCTCCCACTGTTATCTCCGCCTTCCCTGTCTATGTATAAATATATATATATATATATATATATATATATATATATATATATATATATATATATATATATATATATATTTATATATATATTTGTCAATTCATGTTAGATCTGTTGCTGATTATTAATATTCGACTGCATATTCATATGATTATGTTTATTCAGTTTTCTAGTTATGTATAAACAAAATGTTCAAAATTCCCAGTATTTTAGACCTACCCAATATTTTGTATTACTGTTAAAGGCTATTTTCGCAAAAGATTTTCCCTCGTAATTTTCCATTATTTTTTTAGTTACATGCTTAGATAATTACATTATTTTACTTTAATTTTATGGCTTAGGAATTTGCAGATTTCTAAATATTTCCCATTATTTGAAATAATTTCCATTATGCTCGAATATACGACATAATTGCCTTCTTTGTTTGCCGAATTTTCCTATTATTTTTCATTATTTCCTATTCTTTTCTAATTTATGAACTATTTTTTTTTTTAATTTCTTTTTATGAACTTAGATCATTATTTTTGCCATCAATGGGGTTTCTAATGATTAGGTAGGGATTCCCTCTCTCTAAATATCCCATAAATGTATTTAATTTAATTATTATATTATTTGACTGCTTTAGCAAGCCTAGCAGAGGTATTTGTGAGAAGCAGATTCCAGTTGACAAATGCCTCTATTTATTTTTTAATAAATGGTGAAACTTTTCAACAATGAAATTCCCAATATTTTGAGTTAAACATTATTGTAGAGCCGAAAGCATCTTGCATATGACAAATTCCCTTTATTAGTTGATTCAACTGATTCACCCGATTATCCAATTTCCATCCCTTAATTCCCCTAGCTAAGCTACGTGCCCAGTCGAAATGGCTGCCAATTCGTCGAGTCTTGCTCATCGCTCAGACTTTGAACCCCGTTGCGCACACAGCACCAGACTCCAAGACCCAAGACCTAACACCCAAGAGCTAACAGCCGACGCTCCAGACACGACAAGCCCGACAGCCGAGACCCAACCCTCTGCTTATCAACAACAACAGCAACAAGCAATAACAACTTTGCAATGCTTCTCAGAGAATAGATCCCTCGCTCTCTCTTTCCTTACCGCTCTCTCACTAGCTCGCTCGCTCGCTCGCAATGCTGCGCTTTGTCTCTCTGGTAGATTGTGCTAAAAATAGGGAGGTCTACGATTGGGCGCGCGCTGTTATTTTTAATGGAAACTAGATCACGTTGAATTTACGTTGGCGTTGTTTACGTTTTTATTGGCGTTACGCTCGCAGGCTGCGCTTGTGGCTGTCGCCGTTGCTGTTCGTGTTGTTGTTGTTGTCGCGGGTTTCCGCTCTTATACGGCTGGCTGCAACAAACAACAACAGCAGCTCAAGCAACCAAAACATCAACAACATTCTTATCAGAGAGCGTTACCGTTATCAAAGCAGAGCTCACACACACACACACATATATATACACGCATGCTGGCTTATTATTGTCGTGCACGTTATAGTAGCTGCTCCACAACAAGCCAAGGACCCAACGAGTACTACGCACCTAAAAATAAAGAGTAGAAAAGTATTAAAAGAAAAAAATTCTTGCTCAATGTTATATAAGTAATCCTGAGGGGAAAGCCCAGCTTAAAAAACAACAACAACAGCAGCAGTAACAGCAAAAGCAACAATTAAAACTAAAACAAATAACAAACAAGTCTTATCTGCTTGCCCTCTATGCCAATTATAGACACCAAAACAAATATTTAACTTTTCAATTCAACAAAATTAGTTGATAACATAAATAAATAAGCACGCATGTTAAATAGACATTAGGCTTTAACTCGATAACAGTACCAATTGAGCATTATCTCTATAAGCGCATCTTGCCCCCTGCTCTAACTGCATTCCCCACCACCAACAACCACCAACCGTAACGCTTAACAGCTGATAATCGGCAAGGCATTCGGCTGAACTGGTTTGCCAACTAGAATTCCCAGAACAGCAGCAACAACAACAACAACAACAACAACAACAACAGCAATATCAATAAAAGTGCACAGGTTAAACAATGTTGCTGCTTGTCGACCCCATACAATGTAGAGTGTGGAGAGAGGCATAGAGTAAGCGTGAGAGAGGCAGAGGGAGAGAGAGCGGAAGAGGCCGATGCTGCTGCTGCCGCTGTCACTGGCTGTGATGGATTCACTCTAGTTGTTCTTTTTGTTTGCATTGTTGTTCGTCGTGTACTCAAGCCGATAACTCACACAAAATGCACTTGCAATATATGTGTAGATGTATGTTGTATGTATATGTGTGTGTGCGTGCGTGTGTACTTTGTTCAACAGCAAATATTATTAATATTGTCATTGTTATTGTTATTAATGCTGAATACAGCACACATACACACACATGCAGTTCCATACTCATGCTGTGTGTGCGTGGTGCAACAGTGAGCCCTCGGTATTAGGTTTCTTTATATCATGAGCAATAATTTTTGAAGAGGAGGTTTAAAAGATATTTTATATTTGCATTAAATAGAAAAAAAAATGTAAAGTAAACAAAATAAAATAATAATAATGAAGAAATAAATGTAGAAAAGAAGCGTATGATTTAAATAATAAATAAATATTATTAATAAAGATGTGGAATACATAAAAACAAACTTAAAACACATATTGATATAGACTTATATAAATTATATAATTTTTACTCAACAACTGAAGTAATTTTTTTAAAGCTATTTGCCAGACTTGAGCCCAGTGTGCGGACACACTGCAAAGCACAGTTAGGGCAGCGTAATGCGAATTATGTAGACATACATACAGACATGCATGCATACCTACATGCATGTACATAGAGAGCTCATGAATATCAATGCAGAGATTGCCAGAACCGTTACTCGGCTGCTCGGTTCGGGTGGCAATCCGATGGATGTTTCAAGAGGCGCTTGCAGCACACAAAAGAATTCTTTTTCAATTTGGCTGTGAAACAACGAGCAACGAGTGCCTCGAAAAGAAATATACATACTTACATATAAACGTATATATGTATGTATGCATAATAAACATATGTAAAAAACCAACAGACGCTGCTGCTTCTTATAAATGTAACTGCAATTGCAACAGCAAGTCCGCAATTACCAAAATTGATCAACACTAAGAAGCGGAACTAAAATCGATTCGCTATCAAAACCAATCGAATTCGTGCGAACCACTTGACGAACGCACGCAGGAAACGGTAGGAGAAAAAGTAAAAAAGCAGGGAGAAAAGTCAAAGGAGAAACAATCAGACGATAAAGCAAGCAAACAACGAGCGAACAAACAAATCTTGCAAGTGCCTTGAGTGAGTGTAAGTGTGCGTGCGTAAGTGAGTGTGTGTGTGTGTGTGCGTGTGAGAAGTATTGTCTGTGCGAGTGTGTGTATATGGGTGTGCGTGTGCGTATGCATGCGTGTATGTTGTTTCGTATAAAATGAGATAACAACAAAACGCACAGCAGTCACAGCCGCAGCCACAGCCACAGTCTGAGTCGGGCGTCTGTGTCTAATTATAGAACACTGGTCGCTAAAAATACAATTCACATCGATTCGCCCCGTTGCCGCTGTACCAGCAGCCAGTCACAAACACTGGCAAACAAATCATTAACAGGCAAACCACAACTAACTTAACGAAACGGGAGAGCACGTGCCAAAAACTGCGAGTGAGAGAGAGAGAGAGAGAGAGAGACATAGAGATAGAGAGCGCGCAAGAAGTTACAATTTCGTAATAAGTGTGCAGGCCAAGCAGCTGATGGTTTATTTAACATTACCGATAGCCAGACTTGCACGCACACACGCACACGGTAAAAACGTCGATGGCTTGAATGTAGGCGTGTACCGATCGTCTATAGCTGAGCTGAACAAACAAAAGGAGTCAAAGAAAGAGGGCTGGAAGGGCAACAGCACGAGAGCTTAGTCAGCGAAAGCCCCCAACAAAAATACCAGCAGCAACAACAACAACAGTAAAAGCAGGAGTCAACGCAGGAACGCAATTGTAGCTACGCTTGATTGTGTGAGTGGAAGAGAGGCAGCCAGAGAGTGAGCAGCGTAGCGCAGCGTAGCGCAGCGTAGCACAGCGCAGCGCAGTTTGATATTGGAAAAGAGAGAGAGAGTGAGAGAGAGTGTGTCTGCCTGTGCGCGCTTCTGTCTGTCTGTCTGTCTGTGCAAGTCGCTTGCTCAACGATCAACGACACGCCGAGCCTGTTCATCAAAGCGCGTTCCAAATCCAAGCCAGACGCATCGTTGGGTCGTGCGCTCCAACGCAAAAAAAAAGAAAAAACAACACACATCAGTCATCAGTCATCAGTCGGCGGTTGGTCGCGCACCAGGATCCCACCGAGCCTTCAAGTCAAAAGCGAAGAGAAAACTAAAGCAAGAACAACAACAACTGCGAAATGCAACAAAATCGCAAAACTGCGCGCGAGCTATACAAGAACCGTACTCCAAAGACACGCCCGAACACACTAGCACCGACTCTGTTAACCAAATCATAAACGATATCAATTAGCCAGGCCCAAAGGCTCACTAAAGTTTATCTTTTCTCTTATATTATTTTATTAACATTTATTCTATATACTTTTTTCTTGTTTTCGTGCTAATCCCCAACCATCCTGAATACACAGTATATATAAATCTATATATATCTATATCCATATATATACATATATGTGCACTTCTGTTATTTAATATATTTTTTTTCGTGACAAAAAACCAACAACAAACAATTGTGATTTTCGAAACTGTGTGATTGCAAAAAGAAACGACAACAAAAAGAAAGTTCCTTAAGCAAGTGATAAAGCTCCAAAAGAAAGACAACAACAAAAGCGTCTTCATTACATATATACATACACATACAGCTATATCTATATACCTAGAGAGAGAGATTTCCGAGAAATATTTTCAACAAGGATCAACAGCTTTCTGACATGCAAAAGTAAGTGAACTAGTTCCTCATGGAACAGGATCTTCGATATATCCGAAATTTGTATCTTCATTTTAATAGAGTTTTTTAGTACGGCTTGTACTAAAAAATGTATTTCAAATAAGTATGCTACATGAAATCGAGCAAAACGTATAGGCAAATATGTCATAGGTATATATATTTATATATATCAGCAGTACGATTAGCTGAGCTGAGCTCTTTCCGCAGTTACCGATCGCTGTCTAAGAGAGCCACGTGGATGCTAAATTTCGTCCCGTCCTACAAATTTTGACTGTCAAAACACGCACAACCTTGGGGTCCATGAAATATGTTGTTTGTCAAGAGAATATACTGTAGAACTATAGAATGGTATCTCCCTCTCCCTCTCCCTCTCTCTATTAATTTTGGAATTCATTTTTGTTGTTTTTTGTTTTCTCTTTGATTTTCATTTAAAAACAACAATAAATTTTGTATGTTCCAGTTGATAAGCTGAGCTCGCGTTTATTTTTAACCATTGAAGTTTATATATATACTATATATTTATAGTATGTATATATATATGTATATATATATATATATATATATATATATATATAAAGCAAGATGAAGCAGAAAGAGTCTGTAGGGAATGGGAAACACAATAATATTTGATATTGATAAGAGACGCCGACGCCGACGTCGACGTCGACGCAGATGCGAATGACTTCAACTGTTTGTTATTTGTTGTTATTTTTAGACTTGGCACGCTATAAAAATACAAACACAATATCAGACAGAAATGATATTACATAGATGATATGGGTAATACTTGCGTCAAAACATATATGCGAGAAAGAGCCAAGCAAAAGGTTAAATCCGGTTTCAATTGAGACATATGTCCATGTTTTGGATATAATATCAAATGGAATGTAAATATATAGCATATGTACTATATATGCCATATATATTTATATGATTGGTGCGTTTTATAGTTCCAATTGAAGCTAACCCAGCTAGAAATAAATAAAAATTCAAATCTTAAAAGATTTTACTATAC
This sequence comes from Drosophila eohydei, assembly GCA_035045825.1. Taxonomy (NCBI): domain Eukaryota; kingdom Metazoa; phylum Arthropoda; class Insecta; order Diptera; family Drosophilidae; genus Drosophila; species Drosophila eohydei. The sequence continues at coordinate 1,649,066 of JAWNOT010000036.1, read as the reverse complement.
TATAATCCTTTGAGTCGAGGAATGGGGCTTCTTTACTTCCTGCTTGGGAATCCCTTGAATTCTAGTTTTGCGCTTCTACCTTTCTGGATAGATACTACGAATGGGAAATCCCTGCTTAGGCCTTGTTCGAGTGGTCTAAACAAAATTTTCTCAAACAGTCCATAGGTATTTCCTATGACGGATCATATATATATATACGATTTATATACATATGTATATATATATATATATATATATATATATATATATATATATGACTAATAATATATTATACACCCACTCCAATACTTCCAATCTCACTTATAGAAATCTAACTGTCAATCTCTTTGCTTTCAGATGATTTTCTCAGTGTCTAACTCAAGTGTCCTCTCCCTGCTCGCCATGCTAGTGTGTCTGACAGTCGGTCTGTCCCTGGTGTGCAGCACGCCGATCGCATTCACGCCAGAGCAGCTGGAGATCAAGCATCACTGCAGCAAAGATCTGGACGAGACCATCCAGCGTATCTGTAAGGGACGCACCCAATCGCTAGCCGAGCTCTATCGTAAGTCCGATTGCATATGCCTCTGTTTAGCTGTCACTAATCGGAACCGATCTCTTTGCATACTCTATATATAAATAGCTCAAAGCTTTGGCAGTCGGACCAAGCGATTCGCTGCCGACGGCACCTACTACAGACCCTTGCAGAATGGACCCATCCACGAATGCTGTGTGCGACCCTGCGGCTATTCCGAGATACGTCAATATTGTGCGCCCGACTAGGGCACGAGAGATATGCACTCTCTATCTAACTATATAAATATATATATATATATATATATATATATATATATATATATATATATATATATATATATATATATATTAGGCAATGCCCACACACACACACATTTAATTTGAATAGACACACACACACACCCATACACTAAGTATATTGTACTAATTTAAGCTATGCACTAATAAAAATTTATACAATTATGAGAGCGCAATGCGGTCCACTAAAATCCAGTCCGAAGCGAGACTATATTATATATATATATAGATAGATATATATATATATATATATATATATATATATATATATATATATATATATATATATATAAATCCCATTAATGCATTCTTTTCACTTGGCTACTTGAGTTTTATCCAGTTTGGATTGGTCCCACTTGAGTGGGCAGCAGATTTTTGTATACCCTGCACTCGCTCAGAGCGATTGAGCAGGGGTATATAGCTGTGTCTGTGCAGCCAGTATAGTATATTGTATATATAAAAATCTTCACTCTGCTACAGAGACTCTATCTACTCCATCTATGCGTATGACCAATAGCAGGGCATCTGCTAGTCAAGCATGCCCCGCTGGCGCGCACTCACGTGCCTGCTAGCACAGTTTCCACAGCGTCTTCCGACTGCTTGATTAAGATAAGCTCTCTATCTTGATTATCAACTAGCTAAATATATCTTCAACACAACATTCCAGGCGCTTTCGCATCACACTCACAGATCAGGTTTCCCCCTGCCTAATTGCCTTCTCTTTCCTGAACACTCTTAAAAGATTCGATGCAGTAAGAGCTCAGATGGGAAGCTGATGCTCTATATAGACACTCATATGCATATACATATCGAGACTTCTTTGTGTTTGTGTATATTGGTGATATATACAAATATGAACAGTCGACGGCTTCGCATGGAACTGCTTAGACGTCTTATCCTAACTGTTATACGGGTCTATTTTCAATCAATTTGTTATATCGGAATTGTTGTACTGTTATACCCTTTTCTTTTCTACCCATCCATATGTGTGAATGAATTCCATCTCAGTTTTATAAAACTGTTATACTGTTATACTCTCCTTTTTCTATCTTTCTATATTTAATTTTTGTTAGAATTGTTATACTGTTTTCAAACATTTAATTCTTACGTAAGCTGTCATATGTTCTGCTTTCTATTATATGCGTCTTTTCTAGAAACTGTTATACTTTTAATTTTCTACATAATTAACTTTTTTATAAGCTATTAGACCACAAAACAAAACTGTTATAATATTTTAATTGTTTACCATTTAAATCTTATATATATATATTTAGTTATATAGACTTATATTTGATAATCTCAATTAATTATTTTACATAATCTACTTATAATTGTATCTGGTTAGATTTCTTGAATTTAATTATTGCTTTTTAATTCATTATTGCTCGTCAGCTCTTTGTGCTTCCTCTCTCTCTCTCTCCCTCTCACTCAAACCCTTCATTTTACAACCCCCCCCCCTCTTATACGCAGTGTTCATTAATGTCCTTTAGCTTTCTAACCTACAAACAATTTCGGTAGAGGAAGAGAGAGAGCGGGAGCGAGAGCGGGAGCGGGAGCGGGAGCGAGAGCGGCATTTAACATTATTGCCATGGGTAGGTTTCCCTTTTTTATTTCCTTTTTTTTTCAATCTATTCATAAAATACGCTTCGTTGACCTTTTTGGGCAAAGCAAGGAAGTGTGTGTGACAGAGAGAGAGAGAGAGAGAGAGAGAGAGAGAGTGCGGGAGGGAGGGCGCTGTAGATATTGGACACTGAATGGGGTCAGATGACTGCAAATTATGTCACAAGCGGCAATTCAGATGATTTTAATGATGGCGAAATCAACTACACATGGGAATTGACCGAACGTACACACACACTGGTATAGAAAACACCCTGCCCACAGCTAAAGTTACACACGCACGCCTGCGAATAAATAAACAGTTCATATATGCAATGCTTGCAGTGCGCTGTCGAACATGTTCGAACCGAGATGAAGCTGAAGTTGCAGTTGCAGTTGGAGTTGGAGTTGGTTCCTGGATCGTGAGAGCCAGAGATCAGCGATTGACATTCATTTGGCAGCTGTAGACAAGCACTTTACAACACAGCTTTTAAGCCGTAGTCCCAGCAACGTCCTAATCTCCGCCAAGGGGCCCCCAGGTGTTTACTGGTATTACAATGCCTATTCAAATAAGAAAATCAACAATTTTGTTGATTTATTCAGAATTATTTAAAAGTGTTCAGAAAATCATGCGAAGAGCAAGCATTTTCCTTTAAGGCGAGTTGCGTACAGGACCTACTTTGCATAGATAAAGTGAGTGTTCCGCACGCCCACTCACGGACACACACACACCCACACACTCACACACAATCGCATTCAAATTTAGTCAAATGATTTTGTACTCAAGCGTCGCGACGGACACTCAACAGAGCCATAAAATCAAGTTGCGCCGGCAGTTCGAACCGCAACGTGTCGAAGCAACAAATACCCTACAATCGCGCTCAGCTGTGCAGCTTCTAGGCGGAAGGTAGCTATAATAGATGGATCGATCTTAAGTTTCTTTCTTTTTTCCTTTGCCCCTCTCTCTCTCTCTCTCTCTGCCATTCTCTTTACCTACCAGATTCAGGTATTTTATCTGTCGGAGAAACTGAACTGGCTTTCTTTTTCACTCTTTCTATTTCTTTCTCTCTCTATCTCTCTCTCAAAACACGCAGACAAAGAGCCCTTTATTTCTCTCTCGCTCGTTCTCCTCGTTCTACTCTCTCTCTTCGTCTCCTACTATGTCTCTCTTTCTCTCTCTCTGCTCCTATATTCTCCTGCCTCTCTCTCCCTCTCTCTCTCTCTCTCTCTCACTCTGCTACTCTCTCATTCACTCTTTTTTCCTTCTTTTTCGCTCTCGCTCTGTTTTTATCTATCTCGCTCTCTCTCTCACTCTGTCCCACGCTGCTTTTTCAAGTGAATGCCTTCAACTCGTTGCCCAACGAGCTATGCCCACTCAGCGTAGAGTATTTACAGGCTGTAATAAGAGCGTAGCCCGAAACGTTTCGATATACCAAAGAAAAAAGGGGGCGACTGAGTCGAGCGAAGGACTTCATTTCTCTGCATACACATATTTGTGTGTATGTGCGTGTGTGTGTGTGTGTGTGTGTGTGTGTGTGTGTGTGCTTTTGTGTGTGTCTTGCCTGTCTTTGTGTTTCAGACGGAAGTCGTGGCCGTGCAGGGAGAGGAAGAGGCAGAGGGAGAGGGCGAAACACGAAGTTGTTTGCCCTGGTGTTGAGAAGTTTGCCTTTACTTTTTTGCCATGCGGCAAGCGCGGCATGTGGCATGTGGCATGCGGCATGCGGCATGCGGCAAGTGTGTGAAGGGGCGACGCAAGTGACATTGATGAAACGGGCCGTAGAACATTAGCCAAATACTGCAGAAATTTTGCACTAGACTGTGTTTACACGGGGGTGGCTAGCGACACACAACTGGATATATATATCTATGTGTGTATGTGTGTGCGGGTGGGTGGGTGTGTGGCTGCTTGGTATGGGTGTCTGAAGCAACAGAAGTCGTACAAGGACAAAATTGCAAAAGCAAGTCAACAGCAGCAGCAGCAGCAGCAGCTAAAGGAGTGTCACAGAATATTGTGGCAGCGGCTCGAACTGACTTCAAAGCAACGTCAGGTGGGCGTCGCTGGTGGGCGTCACATAATGACAACTGTATTAGAGGCACACATACATAGGCACATATTGATATATAGCTAGATACATACATATGTCTGCCCCAAAGGCTGAGCTGTAAGTGAGACACTCAATTTCCTGTTAAGCGGAAATCGCATCATATGCTATCCGAAAATATAAAGTAACATCTATATAAGGCACGATTTCTCGATTTCCTCAGCAATAAGCATTTCGCATATTGGCACTATCTTTTCTCCTTGGATTATGGCACAGGGCTGGTGAAGAGCTCATGAAATTGATAAGATCCCAATCAATCATTGAGTCAGTCTATCATTAAATCAGTCAATCATTGGGAGAGTCAATCATTGAGTCAGTCAATCATTGGGTCAGTCAATCATTGGGTCAGTCAATCATTGAGTCAGTCAATCACTGGGTCAGTCAATCATTGAGTCAGTCAATCATTGATTCATTCAATCATTGAGTCCGTCTATCATTAAATCAGTCAATCATTGGGTCAGTCAATCATTGAGTCAGTCAATCATTAAGTCATTCAATAATTGGGTCAGTCAATCATTGGGTCAGTCAATCATTGAGTCAATCAATCACACAGTGAGCAATCAGTCTGTCCTGAATTCACTCTGTCAATCAGACAATTTATTGGTCAATCAATCAAAAGGTCAAAAAATGCATCGTACAATCAATCAGTCAATCAAATGCTAATCAATCTCTCAATCCTCGCTTTCACCATCTGTTGGGATCAATCAATCAATCAATCAGGCAAACTGCTAGTCAATCAATCAGTCTGTCTGTAAGGCAATCATTCAGTCAATCATACAATTCTCGCTTCCACAAGCTTTTTTTTTTCAATCAGTCAATTGGTCAGTCACTCAATCAATTGATTAATCAATCAGTCTGACAATCACCTACTCAATCAATCAATCAATCAATCAATTTGAAATCCTTCAATATCCCATGCTCGATAAACATTCGATAACCATCCAGGCTAGAACCGATTTTCACAAACAGTGCTGAACAACGCTCTTTTGACACTTCCTTGTCACATGCTCTTGTAGCATGTTCAACACTCGTGGCAACGAAATGTCAAAGTCGAACTGAACTTCATTTAGTCGAGCACTCAGCCCATCCAACTAAGGCTAGCTCTCTCTTTAACTAAAATATCCGATTTTTCTAGAATACCCAAAAAAAAAAAAAAGTTATTAGCCATGGGTCGTCCGCGCAGCATTGAGATCAACCAATTTGTGGAGGTGTTGCCCAATAAGCAGTATAGTCGCTGCATTCTCTGCGACAAGACGCTCAGCGGGGCCATCAGAAGCAACATCAAACGGCACTACGAGCGACTCCATCCGGAAGTAGCGCTGCCCAAGCCCAAGAAGCGGAAATATTTAGGCCAACTGAAGCTTCCGAAGAAGGGTAGGAATATGAAATGCAGAAAGTGAAAAGAAAATATGATAGAGATAGAGAGAGAGAGAGAGAGAGAGAGAGAGAGAGTTCTCTAGAGAGAAATATGAAAGCGCGAGAGAAAGAGAGCGAGAGCTCTCTACAGAAAAAAATAAAAAGAGGCAGAGAAAGATAGAGAGAAAGAGAGACAGAGGGAGAGAGAGCTGTCTATAGAAAAAGTAAATAGAGATAGAGAAAGAGAAAAAGAAAGAGAGAGAGCGAGAGAGAGATGGATATAGAGAGAAAAAATAGAGAGGGAGAAAGAGAAGGAGAAAAAGAAATAGAGAACAGAAAGAGATAGAAAGCGAAGCTTCAGAAACTCTCCTCTAATCCAATTGCCCTCTCTTAATCCATCATTCTTGGATGGTAGGAAATACTCCATGATGAGAGAGAGAGAGGGAGATAGCGAGAGACATCTATAATAACAATATCAATTGTCTCTGCAGTCACGAACGAGGAAACAGCTCATACTGGGAAGGTGACCAAGTTGAAGAAGCGCGTGCGCAAGTGCATTGTGGACTGGAAACCAGAAGTGGTCCAGTCGCTCATCGACAATGTGAGGAAGAACGAGAACTTGTGGAACCCGAGCCACTGCTTCTACAAGGATCGCATCATCACCCGTAATTCGTGGGAAAGCGTCGCCAATATCATCGAGGTGCCAAAGAGCGAAACGATTCTCAAATGGCATTCCATACGTTCCAGTTATAGAGTGAGTCGAACTACCATTTGGGCTATATATATACAGTATGCTGATCTAGGTGTGGAATGGAAGAGAGCTATTGAAGGAGCTCTAGATACACAGATATTCCAATCTAGCTATAGACTACGTACTTTATTCTAGATCTATAACTTATCAAGTATATAGAGAACTACAAAAGATCTAGTTTATGCATATATGTATATATATATATATATATATATATATATATATATATATATATATATATATATGAGAAGTACTAGATCTAAAACTTACATATCTACTTGTATATATATGGTATATGTTGCTAAAGTAATGAATATATATCTGACCTAGTCTATATAGGAGTAAACAAATCTCATTTGCCTAACTTTCCAGAAGTAAATCAATATATACTTTAAATATGACTATACACTCTTTGGCCCCCATTTCCAGACCCATTTGAAGAACATTCAGGAGGGCCGATCCGGGCAATCGCTTAAGGAAAGGAGGACTAACCCCATCTATGCTCAGATGTCGTTTCTAGATGCCATCATGAAATTTCCATCCGCAGTTGCCAAAACAAGTACCGTAAGTTGACTCTATATAATATAATGACTGTATTGGATCGGTGTCGTTTCTGTAGCTATTGGAGAAGACTCCGCCCATTGAGAAGCAGGAACAGCAAACATTATCTTTCCAGCCGAGCCCGAGATTCAGCAATCGCATTTGGGATGATTGTCTTACGAAGATGGAGCCCATCCAGGCGCTAATAGCTGGCAAGCTGATCAGCTGTATCCTCATCCAAGGTCAACTGGGTCAATTGACTATGAGCAGCTATATATCGCACACTAGTCCCCTGCATCTGCCGACCTATCGTAAGTTCGATTTTACACAGACCTGGCTTGGGCCAGATATACCTACTTAGTTAGTTGCTTACAATCACCTGCAACTCAAAGCGAGCCAGTTGCTCGTCATTTGAACGAAACCGGTTCACGAACTGTTAAAGGAACTAATTCAAACTTGGAGCATTAGGGAACTGGTTCATATGGTTAACAAAGCGTACAACGAAATCCCAAATATATATATATGTATATACACCTATGTAGTTGAATCTATATGTGTGTATGTATGTATGTATGTGTGTGTGTATGTGTATATGTATATACATGCACACATTTATCCATATCTGTTTTCAACAGAGCTACCTCGACTTGGACGTCCGATGCTTGAAGATGTTGACAGAAAGGATTACGTGAACAATCAGCATAATTCGGATATAAGCCTAACCAGCAGCAGCGAGACGGATGCATACATCGCAGCAAACAGCACGAGTCAAAGTCAAAGCCCATACGAATCATTGGTACGTACAAAAGGGACATCATCATACGCAAATACATACACACACACTCACGCACACATGCAGGCATAGTGTCAGCAAAGTGCTCTCATGGAATTATAAAAGCGTTTGCGTGTGTGCATGTGTGAATTCAATTGAACATCTTAATGATTTGCAAGCGAAAACACACATACACACACACACACACACACACACACACACACACACACACATGGATACACAAGTCGCTCAACTGTCTCCCCCTCTCTCTCTCTCTCTCTCTCTTTAATTTGAATTTCATATGATGTTAAGCAGGATAGCGCGGATACGTTTAATCAGCTGTTTAGCAGCTTAACTTAATTTCAATTGCGTGCAAAGCTTTGACTTTCTGTTGTTGTATTTGATTTGATTATTGCTTTTGTTTTTGTTGTCTTTGAATTAAAGTTCGACTAGCTGAACAACAACCACAATGCATTGAGTAAGAAATAAACACATAAATGACCCTCAGATTCCATAACGTGTTTAAGCGCACAACGCCAACAACAACAACAGCAAGCAGTAGCAGCGTTGACGTCGACGACGGCAGCGACAGCAACAGCAGCAATAACAACAGCAAAATGCAAGCACAACAACAACAAGCAGAAACCGTTTCAAACCGGTTCGGCGCGTCGTATGCTCTCAGCTTACTCTTCGCTTGTGCGTGAGTATGTGTGCGCGCTTATTTCTTACGACGTTGTGTATACATACATATTGGTGTGCTTGCATCAGTGTGCGTGCTCCAACTACGAACCGTTTGCTGTGAACCGCACTCAGAGCGCTCTTTTTTAGCAGATTTGCGCGCTGGGACCGAGGCGTCAGAAGCGCTGGAGTGCGAGCGAGAGGCTACTAGTGACTAGCTACTACGTATATTGCGTGCCTGGCACCGGTTCATGAATTGGTTCCTACTCTGGTTTGGCTCTCTCGCAGCTCTGTACGCTGCTCGTTCAGTAAACGAACGATACTCAAGTATGACGCACGCTTTTCTGTTGTTTATTTTGGAACTTGTCGTCGTTGTTGTTGTTATTATTTAAATAATATTTGTCGTCGTTTGCCGTTTTGTTATTGTTGTTGTTATTATTTTTATTATTGTTACTGTTGTTGTTGTTAAGAGTAATGTCGCCTAAACGTTGCAAGAATCCAGTTAACAATCATTTCATTTACAACGACGAGACACACAAAAGCACATGCAAAGTATGCCTGTTCGATATGGCCGGCAGGCACTCGGAGAACCTGATGCGCCATCTGAAGCGCAAACACCCGGCCACGTACGCCGAGGTAATGTTAGAGAAGCAGCGCCGACGATCAGCCAATGCAAATCGATCCGGTTCATCGGATGCGGCGGGTCCATTGTCATCGATGTTCAAATTCGAGACGCAGCCACACAAATTGTTCATCAAATCGGTAAGACGTAAAACGCTCTCTCACTATCTCTATCTCTCTCTCTTTTTCTCTCTCTCTCTCTACAATATATATAGTATAGTATGCTACTTGTCTTCAGTTAATAATAACCACTTTATACTTTATCTTCCATACATATATATGCACATATATATAATTATATAAATATTATCAAACCAAAAGGAAAAATTGGTATTCAGACTTGATGAACCGGGTCAACAACAGGTAATATATAGTGCAGATCATTTAAGCTAATTCTCTCCCTTACTCTTTTTTCCAACCCCTCTCTCTCTCACTCTTATTACCCTCCCCCTCTTTTTCCGCTACGGCCGCTTCAACTCTACTCTTGCTCTCTCACTCGCACTTGCTATTAAATTAATTAGGCCAACTGTTTCGTTGTTGTTTTCAACTACCTCTCCATATAACCGCTATACAAGTGTTATACGCGTCTAGGCTAAGCTCTATACCTAACAAAATCCAATCTTCTTTACCTTATATATGTAGCCCAGAGAAAGATCTGAAACTTTGGATGAATACCTGCACCCATCGATCCATATACTACGCCAGTCAGATCTGTAAAGTTACCTAGGACAGCTTTATCTTGATATTTGAACACTTTAGTCTATTTCAACTTTATCTCCTACTCGTAACACCCACCCACTCACACACTCATACTTTGAGGTCGAAATTATATTTGGCATATACTGATTTTTGTACTTTGTATTTTAGATGCCTATGCCGGAGGCATGCCCCAATGAGTTTGACGACGACACCTCCAGTGGCAATGGGCAATTCGAGAGCGTGGACATTGGCAAGGAGGAGCTGTGTGAGGTGGTGCACTCGCCGGATGGCCTAAACGACTCTAGCGAATCGTACATCTATCCCGATAATCATCAGCTCGACGAGGATCCATTTCATGCCACGGCGGGAGCGCATGCCTCCACCTCGACCTCGTCGGCCCAGGCCCAATGCAATCCGAACGTCTTGGTCAGCTCGTTACAGGCGGCCAACGATGACGCCAGCTTTCTGAAGTATCTGAGCGATAAGTTCGGCAAATATAACTCCTATACCAAATACACTGTACAATATCATATCAATCGCATATTGTATAAGGCCGATATGGGTTGCTATGATAATGCCGACGCCTCCAAATTGCCCGATTCGTTTCCCTAAGGAAGCCAACTCCATTGAGTCTAAAGCACAACATGCCAAGTATATCTTGAATATGTAGTATATATAATATAGATGATATCCAGCTGATATCTGAATAATAAAACTCTATGATATATCCATAAAATATAGCTCAAATTTGTATTCGACTTAGTAACTGTAAACTATACCTTAGTCTATATGTATATGCGCTGTAACCAAGTCTTAACCACTTCTTTTCCATTGGGAAATACTATATCTATCTCTCTCTCTCCTTCTATATAAATATATATGTATTTATGTATGTATATAAGTCGCATCTTAATCAGTTTTAAATATCCTTTAACCTTGACAGCTCATTGGCCCCGCTGCTGTGGGTCAATCAGTTAGCAAAGTTCATTCGTTTAGGCACATAATCCCACGCTCCATCCACCCCTACGCTCATTCCCCATCCCTGCTTAGCTTGGACTCAACAGCTGCTGTCCAAGCATCCAAAATTTTTGCTACTTCATGTTAATGAGAGACGCTCGCTAATGAAAGTAATACCTTTTATACCTCTCACTCGCCCTCCCCACGTCTCACATTCACCTCTCCCTCTTCGTGTGTCTGCATCGTCAGAGTCTCTCAGTTTTCTCATTAAATTTGCCAAATTTTCAAGTTGAATCAAAGCAAATCATAGACCAAAGTTTTTTTGTAGTCGACATATGTTGTGACTGGAATTCCCAGACATTTAGCACTTATCTGCGTAGTAGAGCTCTGCTGTTACCATGTGGCATGGGAAATATTTGCAATGAAAGTTCTCCAAATATATATATATATAAACTATATTTATTGTCTAGGTCAGCTTAATATATCGATACTTAGGCAATAAAGTTTGATCTGAATATTCATGAAATATATTTACATTGTCTAATGTCCGTCTGCCTGTCCTTGCGACTGTCCGTCTATTCGTTCATCCTTCCGTCATACATAAGAAAACATTTTAAGCACATATCCCTTGTAGGACGCAACAATTATAGAATAACTGTATAAGTCCAACTGTGGCAATCGGAGAAGTCTAAGGTATTTGTAGATCATGTGATAAATATTTCAATTGAACCGTAAGCGAGTACTATGCAGTCGTTCTCAACTATTGCTGCGAAGACGTTCACCCAAATCTATTTGGTTTATTTATAAATAGCAATTAGAAAACACATTGAGTTAATTAATGCGTTTTCTGTTTTCTAGTTTTTTAAACATAAATAAAAAGATACAAGAACAAGATAATTAATTGATGCGAAAAACTCATTAAACAACATCAATTTCCGTAACAGAATTGAAATATACGAATTGATTATTTCCTTTCATCCGCTGTGAGTGCATACGAAAGTCGTTGTTGGTGGACATACACACACACGCACACACACACTCACATAACTATGTATATGAACATATATATTTTGCTCTTCAAAACTCTGGGCGTGGCATGAAAAAAGAATAGAGGGAAGGGCGGACTGCATTGATGTGCTGGCTTGTGGCTAAGCGGGCGCAATGAATGAAAAAGGGCCTCTCTCGACTCGTCTCTCTCTCTCTCATTCTCCCACACTATGCGTGCGCGCGTGTGTGTATGTGTGTTCCATGTACACAGAGTGAAAGAGAGTAACTGTGATGCCACCGGCCGGCAACACGGCTACGTACGTTTAGGGCTTCGTCTCTGCCCGGCTTCGGCGAATTTTGAACCTGCCTGTCTGTCTGTCTATGTGTGTGTATGTGCGTCTATGCATGTATGTATGCGTGTGCAGAGCTCGCTTAGTTAGCCCGCTAGGGGCGCTTTGTGCCTCTAACCCTCTGTCGCTGTTTGGCAATGCGCAGCGAAACTCGCATCCTTTGGTTGATTATTAAAGGTTCATTAACAAATATGCCGCATGCTGCATGCGACACTTAATGCAGTTCCAGTTCCGGTTCCAGTTTCAATTTCAGTTGCCGGCCATCGTTCATTTTTCTGTTGCAGTTGAAATGCAAACAAAATACTGACAAACGTACACACACACACACAGCCATACACAAACAGAGTGGCATATATGTATATATGTCCACACACATACACAAGTATAGCTTAGCAAATGTTGAAGAAGTAGAACGTTATTAATACCAAAGTCGTTTACTTAGCTGCAGTCAGAGCTTCACACACACACACACACACAAACCAAACATCTTTTGTTGTAATTGCTGTTTACACATACACACACACATGACACACTCTATGTGCGCAGGCCAATGTACCGAGCTGAACCATTTTTTGAAAGTTCATGAATAGCTCTGCACCAAGTAAAGACTGGTATTGAAACTGGAACCGGAACTGGAACTAGTGCCAATGTTGCAGCTCAACAGTAATCAATTAGCAACAGACATAAGAAAGCTTGAGGCTTATATATATGTCTATATTTATTTATTTATTTATATATGATCAGGAAACGAGCTGACTTACCTTTGCCATATCCATCCGTCCGCCCGTCCGTGTGAACGCAGTGTAGCTTACTCATCGATTGACTGATTGATCGATTGATTATTAGAATGATTATGAATTATTATTTGACAACGTAATAAAGTTACTGATTAACAAGCAGATAGACTAATGATTGACTGACTGCTGACTGAGTAACTGCATGACTAAGAAAGTCTTAATGCATTAGCTGACTGAGTCTCACTGAACAATTGATTGATTGATTGATAACCTATCTGCTCAACTGATACAATAATTGATTGATTCTGTAATTGACTGATTGATTGACTGACTGCTTGATTGATTGATATTAAGTAAACTGAAGATTTGCAGAGCAGTTATTTAGTTATGCAATAAATTATCTAGCATCAGTCAATCAATCATTTAAATCTTTCAATTACCTAACATTAATAAATGAATAATCATTGAGAAATTTGTATAATTTCTCATGTTTGTCAATCATTTAGTCAATCAATATATATATATATACTTTGTCAACCATTCAATCAATCAATCAATCATTCAATTAGTCTATAAAATAATCGTTCACTAAACTAGTCAATTAAATAGTCAGTCAATCAATAAATCAATGCAAATTCATTAGCATAGATTTCGGAAAAACATACAACACATGTTGTATCAATATAATTTGATTTTATCTAACAGTATGTGTGTATGTATGTACATATGTATGTATGTGTGTACTTTAAATGTTCCCTTATTTGTTTTCACTTGATTGTTTCTCGATGCACATTCATGACATATGTTAAAAGGTTAATCAGTCGTAATCTGCTTGATTGATAAGGATACTGTTGCTGATTGATATATGTGTAGCGCTTAACGGGGTGGGGGTAGGATGACAGCTACGAGCTGAATATACACACACACACACACACAGGCACATGAATATGGCCAAAACTTCTATCAAATCTGTGCTCAAAGACAATTGCAATTTGAGCACAGATGCAAAGTAGTCGAGTGTGAGTATCTATAGATGTAAACACATTTATGACTGGCTCTAAGGGATGTAGCTATAAAGTACGCGTACACACACGCACACATGCATAGACACTTCGCTTCGCTTTGGCTGAGCTAAACGAAATGTCGCCGCTGCTTCCATGTAATTCGCCTAGTTCGCTTCTTTCCTAGCTGAGTTTTGTTCTTGTTGCTGTTTTCGTATAAATAAAATAGATGAAAATCAATTTGACGTGTCTTGAATTCTGTTTAAGGTTTAAAGAACTCGTTTCACACAAAAAGATAAAAACGAGCAAGCGACAGGCGACAAGGGACACCAGGGGAGACGGTCGACGAACGACTGAGGACGGGGGCAACAGGGCGCAATGAGAGCGAACGAATGCGTGTGTGCGTGTGGCTGTGCAAGTGTGAGGGAGAGGGAGAGAGCAGCAGAATAATGGAAATAAACTGAAAACTCGAACTCGATTTGTGTGCATGTGAGTGAGGAGCAGGAGTGGGGGTAGAGATGACAGGGCGAAGCAGAGGCAAGGAGCAGGGCGAAAAAAAAACATAACATAACATCACATCACACACACACAATACATTGATATGCGTATGTAATGTTTCCATTGTGCCGCGGCGACGCTTTTAATTTTTTTTCGTATTTTAAATAAAAAAATATGGGATTTACCTAGCATTAAGGGCGGCTCATAATTACATCAATCTTTTTGCCATTTACAAGCATATTTTAGAGCGATCTGTGTGTGTGTGTGTGTGAATGCTTAAGAATAGGGAAATGAAGAAGACGAAGAAGTCCTCGTTGGACTTGTGACATAACTTGAGATTGGTTTGCCTTTGGATGACAGCACAGTTCATATAGGAGACAGAGAACAGAGAGAGAGAGAGAGAGAGAGAGAGAGAGAGAGAGAGAGAGTGAGAACGAGATGTTGTACACATTTATTATTAATTTATTTTTCTATGCTTATCAAATAAATATTTAAATATATTTATAATTAGAAACGAAAATTGAACTAATTTAATTCATAAGGAACTGCTGATAATTATTACATATAGACTAGCTCATACCCTGTTTATGCGCTCTAGAGCTTGACCCCAAAATTAAAACAAATATATGTATATTAAATATTTTCCTTACAATATTGTCAAGCTATAAACAGCATATATATATATATATATATATATATATATATATATATATATATATATATATATATATATATATATATATATATATATATATATATATTAATGTATATATATATATAGCCATGGACTATGGTAAAAAAGACAAGTGAAAACAATTGAATTTCCGGCTTTATCTGTCCGAGCTGCAAGCCAGTTCATTCATATTTTTTGCTCTAGCTGCGCTGCATTAATTGAATTCGCTTTGAAAAAGCAAATGGCAAGTGTTAAGTCAATCAATATTTTTCCACTGATTGATCGAATTTGAATGATAAATGCTGCAGCAATGCAAAGACAATGCAAAAATGGTGGATGAGCAGAGATGGGGAAGTTGGGGCTTATGTTGTGATATAAAAGAGACAGCAGCAGTGCAGCACTTAATCAGTCAGTCACTCAGTCAGTCAGGCAACGGCAGTCAAAGTCAAAGCATCATAATGAACAAATCATCATCAACTAACAGCAAACAACAGCAGCAAAGGACTAACATCGCCTTGCATTTGCCCAGATGTCGAGCAGCGCTTATACACACACATATATTCGCTAATACGTACATAGCTATAAAACAATAAAGCCTGGACTGCAGCAGCGAGGCGAACACGAACTAGCATAAAGATAGAGACAGAGAAAAAAGAGAGAGAGAGAAAGAGAGCCCGCGCAGTGAATATCTCAAGCAGCACAAAAGCCAGCAAGGCAACAACAATAAAAGGCAGGCTCACGACGAACTGCACCGCAGGCAACCAACAAAACTATTTGCTGAGCGCATACCCTGTACGCAAATAAATAGGAGCGGGCATGACAGAAGATAACGCAGGCACCCAACAAACTGGCGACAACAATCCGTTTGCTGAGCAAAGCTGAAAATTGGAGTTCAAGCCGCCAACTAGCATGAGCGTTAATGTTATACCTGTACTACTAAGTTCGTTCACTAAATACTTGTAACATGCTCCTAGCTCAATTCAAAATTTCTGAGAAATTTACTTGCCACACACTTTTTACAGGATATCTTCAGACTGGTGCACACAGACACATTTCACTTGTGCACTTCAACTTGTTTTCTTTCTTCTTTCATTTCTTCGCATTTCTTTCATGTCATAGAGCATCTGCCACAGCCAAGCAGTTGTTCGATTTTGATTGCGATTGCGATTTCGATTTCGATGTCGAATTTAGGCAGAGAGTGAGCTTATTGTAGCACATAGATATATAGTACCAATATATGATATATGTATACAAATTGTTCTAACTATGATAAAAGTGCAATATAATTGTTTGTTGATCAACAAATGGATTGCAGCAAGAAGCAGAAGAGTGTCAAGAAGATAGCCTAATTTTTTTTTATCAATTCTCCAACATTTGCGATTCTAAGTGAAATTTATGTTTTAAGACCTTTTCGCTCTCGATCTTTTCGACTCGTGAATTCATTGAATTAGCTAACTTTTTGTAGAGTTTTCGTTATGTTTTTACTTTTTCTTTTGTTTTTTTTTTCTTTTTCTTTGAGGTTAGAACCGACCGTTGGTAATGAACTACAGCTGACCTAACCTCAATTTAGTGCGGATTTTACCTGCAGCCACATTTGGAGTTTTACCTGTTATCTCGAGCTAGTAAACTGGAACCAGTTCCGAAAAAAAACATAATAATTTAAAAAACTGAAATTTTTGAAAAGAATTATTGAAATGGAAATCACTTAATAGGAGACTGTAGAGAGGCGGAGCGAGAGGCAGAGATGAAGTGCGAGCGAGATGGCAAATGTTGAGTGGATTCGGAGTAATTAAGGCGATTTGGAATAAGTATGTGTTGATTCTTCACACTCCAACACACACACACACACGCACATATTTCCTGGCCAAGTCAGTCCAGACATCAACTGCTGTTTGCTGGCCGCAAAAAAAACAACCCTCGACCCCGCGCTTGGCCAGCTCACTCTCACTCACTCTTTCACTCTCTCTCTCTCTCTCTCTCTCTCTCTCTCTCTGTCTCTCTCGCTCTCTTCCCACCGCCCCCTTCTTCCGCCCAGCTTCTGTCAACGGGTGGCGCGCAATAAAGTTGTGAAATGTGAACGAACCGGAAGCTGTGAAGACAGACGACGGAAAGAGCGAAAGCGAGGAAGGTGAAGAAGAATGGAATTGACTGGAAGGGGGGTTGGTTAGAAATGGGCAGGGGGTGGCTGCGAGGCTGAGCTTGAGCGCTTGCAGCGCTCTGGCATTGTTGCTGTCGCCGTCGATACGGGAATTGATGTGGATGTGGATGTGGATGTGGATGAGGATGTTCTTAATGCCCGACAGGCCGCAAAATCATTGACAGGACTTTTCACAACCATTACGCCCACTTGCCACACCCACACGAACACGCACACGCACAAGCACAAGCACACGCTCGTCAAGCTGCAAACTTGAGCTGTTACCTTGGCAATCACAGCTTTAATTAGTTTAAGTAGCAACCATATTCAAGCATAACTAACCCCGAAATAAACAGATATATATATGTCCTTTATACATGTATGTGTGCCCTATGGAGTCATAATGTGAGCGATTGTTGCGGCCTCATTGTTATGTAAATTACGATTTGGCCAACATTTCGATAACTACTTCAATCGATATGTGTTTTGGCAAGCATTGAATCTCAGCCAGCGACATACCCTGTGCAGTTAGGCAGCGAGCGAGGGTGGTCCAATGCCTGAGTTGAATCTAATCCAATGAATATGCAACAGTAGTTGAAGTCATTTATCGAAAAGTTATCGATAAATTATCTCAAATATTAAGTTAGCCAGTAAGAGTATATAGTAGTTCCATCTAGCCAAAAATGACATATAAACTGTTTAAGCCAAGAGACAAGCTGCCCCAAGCACCTGAAAAGCAGCTTTACTTTCCACTCGTCTAATATACATATACATACACACACATGCATGCACACATATGTGTGTATGTATATCATACGTGTTTTTTACTTTATAATTTATCAAGACTTAAGCGTATTCTAGCGCTAATATTCCAAGAAATTCTCTTTAAGTATCCATAACAGATAACACACACACATATAAAAATACACATACACATAGATACACACACGCACGCTTGGGAAAATGCCATAGAGAAAATGGTTTTCTAATTATAGTTGCCCCAATGAATGGAAACAGACAATTTGTTTTGAGCCGCGGCGCTTTAGGTTTTCCCCCGACTCCACTGTGCGTGTTTGCCCCCCTCCCTCTCTCCCTCTCTCTCGCGCCCTCTTTCACTCTTCCACTCTTCGGCTCACTCTTGAAGCGCATCGTTGAAACGTTTGATACAAAGTTGGTAAACGCCTCCGATAACTGTAGCTGAGCACTTATCGCCGTGTGCCTTGGGGTGGACACAAAACACACCCGCACACATGTGTGCGACTATGTTTGGGTGTTCAATTAATCGTCTGTGACAAAACCCGTTGCATATCACATGCCAAATCTCAAGAACAGATTGAAAATTAAAGAAAAGTCAATTCTCTCTTTCTATTAATACGTAGGCAAAACGATTTCCAATTAAAACTTAGGTTGCCCTGAAACAAACAAAAAAAAAAAAAAAATACAACTACACAAAAAAAAATTAACTGTAATGATTTCACTCAGTGATAAGAAATGACGATTGCGTTGGCGTCGCTGCCGACGGCGCTGCTTGTGCACGGGAAAATAAATATGCGTTTGTACTTTAATTGGTTTCATCGTACAAGCAGCAGCGCCAGTAGGCAAAAGCAAAACCAAAAACAAAAGCAAAAGCAAACGCAAAAGCAACCCCCTTCAGCTTGTACTCTTAGCATAAACACACGTACAACCGTGTAACTGTGTATGTGTGCGGCTTTCCCGCATGCAACTGAAGCTGCAGTAGACTCCGGCGCTAGACGCAGCCAGCAGCAGCAGCAGCATTATACACATGCATTTTTAACAGCTGATAGCATTTTAAATTTATGACTCTTAAGCGCAGCCAAGTCAATGCATAGCCAAACGTTACGCTCTTGCACACAATCACACTCACACACACTCTCTTTTTTTCTGTCGTCTTGCTGCGCTCTTTGCTGGCGCTCTTTGGGTAAGTAATTTTGACAGCGCTGTCGATGCTGGCGTGCTGCTGCTGCTGCTGTCTGTCTGCGTCTCTGTTTAGTATTTGTTTTCTGCTACTGCTCCTTCTGCATCTTCTTTCTACTTTATTTTGCTAAGGCTTTAGTTTTGGTGGGGAACTATCAACTTCCGAGTTGGCGCATCGTGCTGTCTGTCTAATGCTGATCGAAGCTGTAAATACAATTGTTGTTGTAAAGTGTTTTGTCACGTTGCATCTGACGACGTTACTGATAAAGCAAAACAGCTGACAATACACGCTGTGGGGGGGAAGAACGCGCTTGCACGTATGCACGTAAGTGTGTGAGTGTGAGTGCCTGTGCCTACCTGTGAACAGCTGCACATGTAAAGGGGCCCAGAGTCTTGTTATACCCTTGCAGAGAATAATATAATTTTGTCACAAAATCTGTGAGGCATACATACTTGCATACATACATACATACATAGATAGATACATACATGTATAAATACTCATGTATATACCATACGAAATACAAAGCAATTATCCGGACATCTTAAATCAAATTGTATTGAAATTTTCCATAATAGCAACAATATTTAATTAATTTAAAAAAATAAAATTAATATTTATATATAATCTTTTTATAATCCTTTTATTAATACAAATTTTTACAAGAAAAAGTTCTTAAAAGTTGTCACGTTTTTTAGAGTTTCGTATTTCACTTAACTTAAATCGCTAACGCCTTTTTTTTAGCTTTTGCTATTGTTTTCATTAAGCAACACATATTTTGAAAATATCTGGCTGCGCTGAGCACAAATCTGTTGCCAACATAATCCATGCTTAATTGTTGGCCCACCCTCCAAATTTGATTGCCGCTGCTTCCACAACCGCCCTCTAGCGACAGACAAGCACACGCGCGCACGCACACACACACAAAACACACACATTCTTACATATGCATGTGTGAATGCGTTTGCTAGTGTATGGCTGCGTGCGTGTGTTTGTGTTCGTATCTTGATAGATACACAAGCGTTGATTATTAATTATGAAACAAAATGGGCAATGATTACTTCAAACGACTCCGGCGAAACCTTAGAAAGTTTTCTGGCCCTCACCTGCCATGTAGAGGAACACCGACAGGCAGCAATAACAACAACAACAATAAGAACAACAACCACTACAAAGTCTTCGTCTCGGGATTAGCCCAGAAAAGTAACTCAATACTAATACCAATACCAATAGCAACGGAGCGTCTCAGAAAATGTCCAAAGCGAATAACTGAGTAACTGAACGAACGAGCGAACAGGCGAACAAGCGTGCAAAATCCATGCTAACTGGAGTAGTAGAGAAGCAGAGAGTGAGGAGAAGAGCGCAAGAAAAGTTGATTGGAGGAAGGGGAGAAGAGGGCGCATAGGTGATGACATAGCCGTGAACAGAAGAAGCAGCACAGGCAATATCGTTGCACTCGTACACACACAACCACACGCACACACCAACAAGCAGGCACACAGACACCGTTCATGCAAAGACACGGAGCAACATTTGATTGTCGGCTATGCACAACAAACCAGTATAATTGCACAAACACACACACACGCACACACAGAGGCGAGCACAGTTAAAGAGATGGTCTAAAATTGACTGGCGAGTGAAGGGCACTCTCTTTGGCTTAAAGGACGAGATGTAAAAACAAAATGAGCGGCAGCAGCGCAGCAGGCAGCACAGAAATTAAAAACCAAAATCATAATAAATAAATTAAATAAAAAAAACACACAAATAGAAATAATAATAATGAAATGGAAGCTAAAATCAGCTAGCGTAAGCGGGCGTCCCAATTTAAACGGCGCTTCCATGCCTCGCCACCGCCGTCTGTCCACTCGTGGGGGCCAGCCACCACGCGGCTGAAAAATGTTCGCTCATTTGTATTATGTATTTTGTCTCTATATGCCTCTGTGTGTGTGTGTCTGTGCTGACCTCGACGTCGCTGCCAGCGTCGAACGTGGCGTCGCAGCTCTTTGTTGTGCGTTCGTTCTCTTTTGGCTAGGCTTTTGGGTTTCTCTTGCTTCCGCCCTTGTTGCTTGTTGTCGTCGATGTTGTTGTTGTTGCTTGTGTGCCGCTTGCTCAGCGCAATGACTTGTGGGACTTGTTGGCAGCGACGCCAACGTCGGCGTCGTCATTGTTCCGCGCGGCCGTTTAACTTTGCGCTTGTGTATGTAAATATGTATATGAGTGTGTACGTACGTGTGTGCTATGGTCTCATTTCAAGATAATCGTCACACGAATGAGTTGCTGATGTTTTTGTTGTTGTTGTTGTTGTTGTTGTTATTGTTATTGCGCTGCTTGTTGCTGTTGTTGTAATTTAGCGGTTTTGCTTTGTTTTCGTGTGTGTTGTTGTTGTTACTGTGTTTTTACTACGTTAGCTTATGAGTATGTATGTAATGGCCTTTTTCATGCATGTTATGTATGCGTGTGTGTGCATGCATGTTAATTGTATGACGTATGACATACAGTTACACATGTATGTATATATGTATATTTGTATTTTGATACATAGCAACAATTTCTTCTTCGTCGTTTTACAAGGCTATTTCCACTTCTTCAGGCCAGCGGCTAAGAAAAAACATATTTTGTTTTCCTTCCCACTTCTTTGTTTCGCCGTGGGTTTTTTTGTATTTTCGCTCGCTGTTGCTGCCACTGCGGCTGCTGTTGTAGTTGCCATACTTTTCGCCAATTTGCTGCTTAATGTTATTAGATATGTTTTTTTTTTCTTTGCTGATGTTTGCCTTGCTTTTGCTTTTCTTTTATTTTGATGATATTGTGTTTTGCATTTTAACCCATTTAAGCGTTAAATACTTTATGTCAACAGGTTCTGACCCAAATGCGTAGACAAATGAACAAATAGACTAACATACATATATTCATATGTATGTATGTTCGTATATATGCATCTGTGTGTGCGTGCGTACACATACATGACAAACGTAGACAAAGAGTTCGCCTTGCGCTGACAAATGTTCGCTGAAAGTATTTACATCCGGGAATCGGTTACACACATGCATACATACATACTTACATATGTATGTGTGTAGATAACCTGACACTCATTGACGACCTTTTGCTAAATGAGTTGATCTTGGATTCAATTGGGGGATCAGGGCGTCTTTGCAATCCGGCTTCAATGCTGGAAAAATTCACTTATTTATGGATATAAATTGTTCATATCGTGCATTCAAACAAATAAACAAAAAGAGTGGCAGCGCTGTCGCTGCCGCTGCCGCTGTTGCTTAATAATAAATTGAAAGCAACAGCAGCCAATACACACGCGCACACACAAATTCAATTTGAATTCGAAATGCGCCGCAACAATAATTGTTGCTGTTTTCGCAACGACAACAACAGCAAAAACAACAACAGCAATAATAACAACAGTAATAACAATAAGAACTAGCGAAAACGAAAATCGAAAACAACAAAAACAATGTCAACGCTTTCGTTGGCGGCAACGTCAACGTCGACGTCGAAGGTGACGTCGTCATCACCATTAACAGCATCACAGCAGCACGTCTGCTGTCAACGTCGCGACGTCGGCAGAGTGTCAGCGTTGGCAGCGCTGGCAGCAGCGCCAGCTTACACTCACTTAGCTCAGCAGCGACGCTGGCAGCGACGACGATGTACATATTGACTGCGGCGTTAACTTCCGGCATTTTCTTGCTCATCTCAACATTGTGGCTGTTGTTGTTGCTATCGTTATTATTTAAGTTAACACGACACGTATTGCAATAATGATAATAACAACAAATTTCAAATTGCATACAAAAAGAGAGAAGGCAATAAGCAGAGCCAAATGAAATGTTCGAAAAAATCACCAAACCTTAGTCTACATACACAAATATATATATATATATATATATATATATATATATATATATATATATATATATATATATATATATATATATATATATATATATATATATATATATATATATATATATATATACATGTATATATAAACAAACATATAAATACAAATACATCTGCCCATTTGAAGACAGGTATGCATGACCATTTGTACAGTGTACCTAGCCAGGTTTTCAAACAAGATATCAATCGAAAATATGCTAAGAATGCTCTCACATGAGAGCGTGCGCCCGTGCAGGGGACACGAGGCATATAAAAATCAGTCGAGAAACGCATTTAAAGCCACTCAAAAGCTAAACAGAAGACCATAAAATGTTTTTTCACGCCGTCGACGCCACTGCCGGCCACAGCCTGGGCCACCACAGCAGGCGGACAGGCGGACACCGACGGCCGGGCGGGCAGACCATAGGCCACTTGCGTACCACTACTACTATTACTACACACACTCATACATATGCACACACACACACACACACACACACATTTGGTGTTACAGTTTCAATTTAAAAGAAAAACGTTCCCACACGCACACGCATACACACACACGCACATGCACGCAAACACAAAGAAGCATCATCATCAATTTCTAAATGCAAAACCGCAATAAAAAACAACAACAAGTAAAGTATTACGATATATAACACAGTGCCGAACTGTGCATACACTCACTGATCTAGCAGCATATACTAACGTATGTTAAGAGTTAAAGTTGTTGTTCTTAATATAATAATATTTATTTAACATATAGGCATATAAAATATATAAAAATAAAATGAATTCACTTAGAGTTCACCAATGATAGACATCTAAGCACTGTTAATATCACTTAAGTAGCTAATATGCTACGTTACCCAACAGAGTGTATTATAAACACAGCAAAGCAAACGAAGCCAACGCCGAAATCGAAGTACACACGAAGTAGCAGATGTAGTGAGAGCACAAAACAAAGACACCAACAGAGCCAATAGGCAGAAAGAGAGCGACCCCACGAGAGATACAGTGGAAGAGCGAGGCGACAAAGCGGTTTGGCTGGCAAACGTTGCGCTCTGTTTCGGTTTGTCGAGTGTTGATAATTTTACGAGAGTGGGCTGTGGGTATGCGGGAGGACATAGGGGGAGGGTCATAGAGTAATGACGAGGACGACGCACGCACGTGTAACCGTAAAAAGAGTAAGCGCCTAGTGGGTTGTTTGGCTGTGCACGTGTATGTGTGTGTCTGTGTGCGTTTGTGTGCACGCTTGTTCATGTATTGCCAGTGTGTATTTACTTTGCAAAATAACAAGCCAGCAGCGAGATGGGTGACAAGATAATTGCTGGTGCGCGAAAGTGTTTGGTATCGCGGCCGAGAACTGATCCGTTAATTTAGCAGCGTATACATGAGCGTGAATATAAAAACATTGAGATGCAGTTACTTTTGATTGTGCCATAGCAAATGATAGTTAGCTGATAACCAGTTGCTGTCCTCTGCAAGGTCTCTTCGCCGCGTTAGACTAGACATAGGCGAATGACCCAACGATTTGACTCAGCAGTTATATCAATGTCACATCCATGCCAAAAAAAGCTAAGCGAAACAAACAAATAAACAGAAAAAACTTCAACAATATTTCGGGCATTAGCCCCTTGTATAAAATGTTTGCTTCAAGGTAACTTTTTTTAAAGTTTATTTGGGTTTTTTTTATTTAGGCCATTGTACGACAATGAGCAGCTTTCAAAGCGAGTTAACTAACGAGAATGCCCTAATTCACAATTTTATAGACAACTTGATTATATTTATGTATGTATATATACATATATATGTGAAGTCAATTTAATAAAGAGGAACAAGTCGGCATATGTATGACAAATGATGATCGAACATGTTTAGCTAATCGCATTTGGTTAAGTTTTGACAAACTTATGAAAGATAAAATAAAAACTGACTAGAGTGCAAAGAGCAAAAGGGTATGCTCACGCATGCACGCATACATACACATATACATACACACATACGCACACATGCATACACATATACACATAGACGGCGAGTATTGCCGAAATGGATTTATTAAATGCAGTGACGAGCGTCGCTACGTATGACGGGCATCCAAGCTAAACCAATCGCACTTAAACGGTATTTACCGTGTTAATTAAACAAAACATTCTCGTTACCCTTACAAAGCCCTTCGCGTTCAGAGAGCGTGATCTTTAGCGGCGCTCTTTGCATGCATTTACCAGGCCCATAGCAAAACAAAGTAGCTAACAAAATGCGGACTTCGAACAGAATGGGGCTACATACACTACATTCACACGCATGTTAGTGCTTATGTGTGTGTCCGTGTGTTTGTTGGCGTTAAAGAACGCGCGCGCGTCTCCATCAGCGACTTAATTATTAAATTAAATGCGCTAAATGGCAGCACACGCAAGTGGCAATAAAAAAATAATGAAAACCAAAAACAACTCAAGCAAAAAGCTCGAAAATAAACACACATACACAGGCACACAAATAAAAACATACATACATACATAAAGAGCGGCATACGCACAACGTTAGCGCCAACGTTGACGTCGACGTCAACTTCGACCGACGCCACATGCTTACAACCTTGTCCGTTATGCCCCTCTCCCCCGTGCACGTAATACGCTCACCCACAACCTCTCGGCTTTGGCATAAGAACAAAAACAGACACACAAACAAATTCAACAGCAACAACAACGACGGCAAATCGAATAAAATTGTCAACGCTCTCACTCACTCTCTTCACTTCTGTATCTTCATTGCTCTTATATTCTCTTTGGCGCTGCTCGCTGAATATGCGCGCACTGCTAGCTGTGACGTTGTTGTTTTTCTTGATGGCACTCTCTTGCGTTGGAGCTATTCGGTTTTTGTTGTTGCTGCTCTTCATGCTTTTTTATGGCTTTTATGGTCATAAAGCCGATTCGGCCTGTCCAATAACCGCCAGCTGTTGACGTTGCCGCTACCGCTTCACACTCTCGTATGACAACAACAAAACACGGCAAATGAAAACTAAAAAGTACAAAAAACAAACGTCAGTCTCAGTGGCCCAAGCTAAATGGCAACATATGCACAGCCAAACACAAGCATACATATACAAACACACAGAAATTGCCTAGTCTGGCGCAGGTATGCACACAAACACAGAGGCAGGCACACACGCACGCAGGGCTGCATCTGTATGCCAGAGGCCCGCAAACAAACCAAACGTAAAAAGCGCGCGCGAATACAGGTCGACGCTCGGGCATAGGCGTTGACGTCGCTAGCGGCCACAATGTTAGCGTTCGCGCCAGCATCGACGTCTGCGTCTGCGTCAGCGTCGTCGTCGCCGTCGACGCTGGCGCAGCGTTGCTTCTTGTTGCGGTCGACGCTGTTTATGATATTCGGAAATTCCATTTCGTGTGCATTTTTAGTTTGTTATCGCTACAGCTGTAGTTGTGGTTATTGTTGCTGCAGCTTGTTAACATATTTGAAATGTAATTAAATCAATTTGTCTTTGCTCCAATGGGCAAGCCATTGTTTGTTTGTATTGGGCGATATGTAAGCGTGTATATATGCATGCTTATACAAATATATATGTTGGGCTTAAGCCTAACATAATTATGTTAATGTTAATGCCTCTTCGCTGTCTGGCAACGCTTGCTTGCCCATGTGCGTGCTAAAACTGGTTATGGCTTTTGATCATTACGCTGCCCATCAAGCAACACAAAAAAATAACTTCACCTGCCATGACGTCACAAGCGCTTATCAATTGCGACGCCAAATTTGTGCGCACCCACACAAACGCCCACAATATATAGTCGATACGTGTAAAGGGGGTGGAAGTGGAAGCTGAACGCTTTGGCAAGTCAGCGCCATGTCCCACACAGCCATACACAAGCGCACATACACCGCATAGCTGCCTTTGTGTATGCCTGTCTGTGTGTGCGAGCGTCTGAAACTGTTTTGGCTGCTTCTCTCGTTCCTATTCTCTTTTCGTATTTTAGCTGTAAATCGAACAAATAAGATATGTTCGTATGTGCAGCTACTCATGGAGAAGCACTCTGTAATCCAAAAGCATACTCAACCAAATAAGTATGCTATGATAAATACCATAATATTATTTCTTCTACTTAAGTATATAACTGTAAATGCAGATATTCACATTCAAGTAAAGTGAAAGCTTTGCCAGCGGACAACGTCATTGATTCCAATATTCCAGTAATTTTGAATACACACATACATATAACAGTTAGAAGTGACAGTAATGCCTGTACAGCATTTTGATGTACAGGGTATGAGACAACAACGACGATTCCAAAATAAAGACAACAACAACTAGACCCAACAGGTTTAAACTACGCAAACGGCAAACACAAATTACAATAACAGAAGCGACCGCGAAGTCAGCGTGGCAGCGACGTCAACGGCGGCGACGACGGCAATGGCAACAGCAGTAAAAGCAATAACACAATAAATGAAAATGAAAATCATTTCGACATGTGTACACATACACGCATACACATGTATACAAATGTGCGCGTGTTTGTGTGTGTGTGCTGGCGGAATAATTCCGAATTGTCGCCAAACAAACTTGGGAATCAATTGGAGCAGCGAAATACAAGTGGATTTGGTAATGACCAAATGAGAAGTGAAATGAAATGCGATGGGATGGAACATAAGCACATATACGTGTTTACATACACACATATGTGTGTATGTATGTACAAATCACTTGAGGAAAAAGAGTTATTTCGTGTAGATACCTACATACATATATACAGACAGACAATTATAAATGTATGTATGTAAACACGTACATATATACACACACACGTATTTACATGGTGCTTAAATTCATACAAAAGCGATGACATCTGCTTATTAAGATTACGAAATCTGTTTATGCCTTGAACCATATTTCTTTGTATTTTTTTATGCAGAAAGATTACGTAGTGCTTGTGAGTTGTACACGTAATGCAGAGGCGCTGTGCTTACGTTTATTTTGACGCTAATGCAAAACAAATCAAAATCGAAAACGTGTCATAGCTAAAGAACAACTGCAAGCATATTTACATACATACATACATGCGTACATATATACATAAATATGTCTGTATAAGTAAAGCAAAGACTGCATTGCTGCTGCAGTAGCAACAACAAAGTCAATGCAAAGCAATTATACACACATACACACATGTAATACATACATGTACAGAGCCCGTCTCAGTCTTGACAATGCGTCGCGATTATGCGATAAGTTGAGTGAGAGGTGAGTAGCACAGCAAACAGCAGTAACAGCAGCCGCTGTCGGCAGCCGAAGCCAGGCGCACAGGCATAAACAGGCACATGCACACACACGCACAAACTCATACATGCACACATACACACAGGCACATAAATACATGCTGGCAGGCCGACCAGACAGCTGAAGCATATGCACCAGCCAGCAACGGCGTATGTTTTTTACTTGTATTTGGGGTGAGTGCAAAAGCAAGAGAAGATAAAGGTGTAGCAAAGGCAATGTGCGGGCGGCACACAAAATGAGCCCAAAAGACTTTGCTAAATTTTAAAGGATTTCGGCAAGTTTTACTATAAATCGAACTCAAATTGGCGGTACTGTCAAAAAGAAGAGAACACTACATGTGTGTGTGTGTGGGTGTGTGTGTGTATCAATGTGTATATATACGATAAATTTTGAGTATTATTATTTAGTTGCTGCTTAGCTCTAATTCTGAAGTGAGCCTGTTTCAAGCAGGCAATTAGTCGCTGATCACGGCGAGCCCTATCCTCTTTGCGGCGAAGTGCGCTCTTGAGCAGTTGTTTGCTCAATTAGTGACACAAAGAGCGTGTGGGGTGGGGTGGGGTTTGATGTGAAGTCAAAGCTTTATATTGCAACTGTAACTAGCGCGCTTTCTCTGCCCAAAACAGCATTTGCCCTGTGCAGGGTCTTTAAGCGCACAAAGAGCGAAAAAAAACATGACAGCAGCGGTGGGTAGCGAGGCGGAGAAGCGAAGCGTTTCATCTACAGCTTTCTCACGTCGCAGCACCAGTGGACATACAACGTTGGGGGTGGGCGGGCGGTTTGGTCGGTCGGTTGGTTGGTTGGTTGGTCGGTGTGTGGCAAGGCCGCAATTAATTACAAACTTAGCCAGCTGTCCGTGTCCCTCCGCTGCCGCTGCTGCAGCATTATATGCGTGTGTATATGTGCCTGTGTATCTCTCTGATGTCGGCGAAAAGTGGCACGTATCAATGTTGAAAGCATAAACACAAAGAGCGAAGAGAGCGACAGGCAAACCAACAGAGAAGCAGACCATCAAAGAGAGAGGTAGAGAAGGAGGTAGGGAATATGCTGTCGCCAGTCGTTCCGTTGGACGCATTACAGTTACGTTACCCTTTTGCCTGGGTCTTTAGGCTTTGCAATAGATTCTGTATATTGCAAACATGACCAAATTTATGTATAATATACGTAAACGCAAATATTCACACACGCACACACACAAACTTGCATGCTATTATGTATGTGCATATAAAATGTAGGTAAACATACAAACAGTAACAGCAGCAACAACAACGACCACTTTTTGTGAAGGGCACACAGTTAAAAGCACCGACAGCTACGGCAACGCTGGCAGCGTCTACGCCAACGGCAGCAGCGCCCGCAGACGTTGTAAAATGGCAACAGCAGCAACAATAACGAAAACTGGCCTGTTCTCTGCTTGTGCTTACGTGTGTGTGTATGCAATAGCACCAGCATCAACTTTAAATACTTAGACTCAAATCAACAATGCTCCAAACACGAGTCATTTTTACTGCATAAAAACAACAAGAACAGGACACGCACACAAGCACACACACATATGCCGCAGTCAAAACTGCTGACGCTGACGCATTTATCACTGCGCTGCTTTGGCCGCCAACGACAACGGCAACAACAATATCAAGAACAAGAACAAGAACAAATGAACGAAGGAAGAAGCCACCGCAACAACAAACAATAGAGCTAGCCAATGTGCTGTGCTGTATGGAGCGGAGGAGAACGCTGCGACGCTGCGGGGCAAACGACGCTCAACAGTCGTCGGCGCGCATTGGGAGTCATTGATTTTCGTTTATGAGCGCGACGGCGACGCGCTCTCACTTTTTATACGTTCATTCACACGGCGCACAGTGGGACTGTTTGTGTGGAATGTTAATGATACAACAGACACACCATTTAGGTAGCATGGAAAGAACGCATGTAGTTGTTGTATTTATAATTTTAGTTCTAACATTTGGATAACAGAAGATCGAATTACAAAATAAATATTTAAAAGAGTGCTACTAATAATAGAATGAGAATATATACTTAAATTTCACGGATTTGTGAAATAACTGTAAAATAACAATAGAAATACAACTATTTATGCTAAAATATATAAATAGCACTCAAAAACATGCGATAAGTGGTCACTGTGGTTGCGTTGCTGTGTCTGCTTTGCCAAATGCAAAGAGCGTACGACAAGCAGCAAAAGAGAGCGTGCGCGCAAAAAAAAACACACACACAAAAAAGAAAACACAACACAGACACAGTTAGCCAGTGGCAATGGTGGGGCGTTAGAAGCAAACGAAACTTAAATATGTTATTGATAATTAAATTGTTGCTGTAGCTTTAGCTGAGATACAGCTGTGAGTATATGTATGTATATATACATTTATATATATACATATATCCTACTAGTTCATGGGGGCGGCACGTCTGCCTTTTGGGATTTGTGCTTTTGTTTGGCTTTAACGCGACTTTGGCGAATTGTGTGAGAAATGCAGACGCCGCGACAGCGTCGGCTGCTGCATATGCGTTGACGTTGACAGCGCCGTTGCTGCTTTTGTTTTTGTTGTTGTTACTGATGTTTTTGGTTTTGCTTTTGCTTTGGCAGTGGGCAGTTTTCGTTTTCGTTTTCGTTTCGGCACCTTTTGTTGTTCGATTGGCATTGCGTTTGCTGTTCAGAGTACCTGTTAAACGCAAAGCCCGCCATGCCCCCACCTTTGCCAAAGAACGTACACAGCAACCTCAATAGCAGAAAAGTAAAGAAATAAATGTAAAAAATTAAAACGAAACACCATCTTGAAATTAAGCGCGGTGATTTCTTTTTGCTCAGTCGCCGCAGGTAGTTGCTGACGCTGTCGCTGCTGCTTCTGCTGCTGGCAGCTCGGCGTGCGTCAGTCGCATCTGTGTGTGTGTGTGCGTGCTTGTGTGTGCGTTACGATTTTTGTTTTGTACTTTTGGGCTTATCGTGCAGCAAATTGAAAGCAATAAATACTTAATTGTTAGGCCTGCTTAATTACGTAATTTGAATTTATCTTTACAGAATACCGTTTGCTGCCGCACAGCAAAATCAAATTTAAATGGCGGTACGAGCGAGAAAGCTAGCAAGCAGAGACAGGGGCCAGGGGTAACAGCGAAGGCCACCAAAGGTCAATGCAATAGGATATGCACACAGCCACGTGCATATATGCGTGCGTGTGCATGTGTGTAGATGTATTTGACATTGAACTAAAAGCGAATCAGTTCATTTGTAGCACTTCATTGATGATTACTTTTGCAAATAAACAGCTATTTATAAGTACGTACGCATGTGTGTATGTATTTGTGCATAGCAAGTAAAAGTTTGAGTTATATAGATAATAAGTACACACGTCTGCAAGGTCGAGGAAAACAAAAAACAAAAAACATTTGCCATACATCTCTTTCTCTCTTTCCCTGTTGCCACAGTTCCTCATCATAATAAAAACGAAATGAGGTTAGTTCACAGTTTTTTTTTGTTTCTTATACATATACATACATACATACATACATACATACATATATATATATATATATATTTTTTTTTTATGCGCGCCAAAGGAAAATCTTCTAGGTTAGGCAAATATATATATATACATACATATATATATATATATATATATATATATATATATATATATATATATATATATATATACATTCGTATAAATTGGCCGTGGTTGTAATTTGTGTTTTTTAGGATACAGTTATTTCACTGCTTTGTGCTTCTTCTTATGTATTTCGCTGCCCACTCAGTTCACAGTTAAACACATTTTGAGTCATGACGCTTAGCAAGAAAATTGTATTTTGCATTGTTTATCGCTGGATTCCATTTTGTTATTCTTTTTTTGCTTTTGGCAGCTCAAGCAAAGAAAAAATTATTTCAAAGAATTAGAAGCCAACGCAGTGGCAATTAATAACAAGAAAATAGCAACAACAAAAACAACTTTAATAATCATAATGATCAACAAGACACTCTCTTCAAGCGCGCGCGCTTGATGTTGGTCTGTGTGTTTGTAAGAGATTACGCTTACTGTGTATAGTCTGGCTGAACACAAGCAAACACACGTACACACTCATGTATAGGCACATATTAAGAGAGTGCCAAAAGTGACCTCAAGTTTTCACACTCACACACACACACATTCACATGCAACTTGCATATTGGGAACAGTTGGTAAGCATTTGCATTTGCATTTGCATTTGCCAAAAAAAAGAAATAACCGAAAAAATTATATTGATAGAGTCGTCGCCATTTGTCATGCGCCTGACTGGCAACTTAATAAATGCTGCCGCTAACTGTCTGTGGCGTCTGTCGCTTAAGGCCAGTCACTTTTTACATAATAAAAAAAAAACAAAAACACTAGCAAAAAAGAAGAGATGAAATAATGC
The DNA here is from genome assembly GCA_035045825.1 of Drosophila eohydei. NCBI lineage: Eukaryota > Metazoa > Arthropoda > Insecta > Diptera > Drosophilidae > Drosophila > Drosophila eohydei. Next base: position 1,616,268 of record JAWNOT010000036.1, on the reverse strand, counting down.
AAACATCTACATATGTATGTATGTACATGTATATATGTATACATATATATGTGTGTGTATGCAAAAAGGAAACTATAAAATTGATGCTCATTGGCCACAGCGGCGGCCAAAGCGCGTGCCAAGCCGCCGGAGCGACAGGCGACAAAAGACAACACAAGAGGCTCTCGAAATTTTGCCAAATGTGAGCCCACCCGCCGCCACCGCCCTTTGCTTTGCTATTGGAGCCAGCGGCGCGTGTGTTTGCGTTTTGCTTCCGTTACAAATGGCAGCAGCAGCAACCAGCAGACAAACAGCAAAACACGCTAAGAAAATGCCCCACACACACACACACACACACACACACACTCACCCAATGCCAAAATCTTGCATATCACACCGACACTCGTATACACACATACATATATATAGAGCACAGCACGCACGTACGCCATGCACTGTGCTCTTTATGCTGTATAGCAACGCTCTCTTTACGCTCTTAGGCTGGCGCTTCTGCTCTGCTCTGCTCTGTTCGGCTCAGCTTAGGTTAGCCGACGTCTCTGCTGGCCGCTACTTCCGTTTGTACGTGCGGCTGCAATGCCGCCAGAGACCGAGCCGAAGTAGCTTGAACATCTGTGCGCGCTGTCGACAACGACGTCGTCGTTGCTGTCAGGCAAACAAAACAGCCGCTGCCTGCCTCTGCCGCTGCTGCTGGTGCTGCTGTCGCTGCTGATGCCAGCCAAAGCCCGTGCGCTTCATTCATTCAATTTTCAGTTCACATCGAACGCGAGAACTGTGCGGACGTGCAAGCGGCAGCGGCAAAGTTCGGCCTAGTAACACAAGTAACGCAACAAAAAAAACCACGCGCTCCCCAACTTACACGTTCCGCGCGCTCTCTTTCTCTCACTCTCTATCTTTTACTCATTCACGCAACCTCAACAGGCGCCTACAATTTCCAAAAAAAAAAACATTTAATTCAAACAACAAATCAAACAATTAGTAAAAGACTTGTGCCTCTCTCTCTTTTGACTTTGTGTGCGTCGCCCCTTTTTAAACCGCGCCCCCTATTTAGCCCTCCAAACTGCACTTGCACTGCCCACCGCCTAAAGAAGCCGCGTGTTCAAAGAAAATATCCAGAAACCAAATAAATAAATAAAACAAAAATACTTAACATAAATAAATAAGAAAAAGGCTGCCAACTTGAATTGTAATTGTCAACACTGTGTGCCTAACTGAACAGTTAATAATATAATATATACAGTTGTTTTTTTTGTTATTTTTTTTTTAAATTCATTTTTGTTGGGTTCTGTGCCCTCGAATAAATTCAAAAGTCCTGGATTATTTTGAATATACCAGAGGTAAATACAAACGCTAATGCAAATACAAATGCAAATGCAAATACAAATACAAATACAAATGCAAATACAACTAAAAGACAAAGCGTGCGAGTTAATGCAAAATTAACGAAACATAACGGGCCACACACGCACACACATATATACAAACAAAAACAAACAGCAAAAGCAAAGTGAAATCTCACGCAGCAACAGCGCAGCGACAGCGACGCAAGCAGCAACATACTAGAGAGCAAACACACACGCACGCACACATACACACGCTCCCCTATACAAACGCGTGTTGTAATTGCAAAAATATATATATATATATATATGAGGACGAAAAGAAGTAGGCTACTTCCTATCAAAAGCCAACAATTATAAAAATCATTGTGTTAACATTTTACTACGAGAGAACATTCAACTTAAAAAATTCAAAAAAGTGAGAAATTAACACAAGAAAAAATAATTAAATAAAATCCATTACAAAAATAAACATATGAACGCTTTGCGGTTTACCTTGTGTGCAGTGGGAAGAAGCACCAACAATTGCAACAGCAACTAAGCAAAAAGAAGAAGAGCAGCAGCAGCAGCAGTAGTAGTTCAAAGAAGAGAGACTTAAAGAGTCCGAAAGCGTAGCTTTGAATGCGATTCAGACGCACACACTTGCAGTCGCGCACGCACACACACGAACAGACACATTTACAGGCATCGACACAGACACTGACACATCGCACAATGACCTTGCCAACCAATACAAATGCAGCGAATGGCAACGGCGGCAGCGGCAGCGGGAGCGATGATGATTCGGACATGTTTGGACCGCCGCGTTGTTCACCCCCCATTGGCTATCATCATCATCGGTCGCGCGTGCCAATGATCTCGCCAAAGCTACGTCAGCGCGAGGAGCGCAAACGCATCCTGCAACTGTGCGCCCACAAGCTTGAGCGCATTAAGGACTCTGAGGCGAATTTGCGCCGCAGCGTGTGCATCAATAACACCTATTGCCGACTTACCGATGAGCTGAGACGTGAGAAGCAAATGCGTTACCTGCAGAATTTGCCAAAGTAAGTACAAGAATGAAATACATACATACATACAGACATATGTGTAACTGCATATGTCAATGTATATTTGTATGTGTACAAATATGTGTCTGATTATAAGTTGTGACAGGGAGCCAGTGCTGCCAGCAAAAAAAAAAAAAAAAAAAAAGAAAAACGTATCGACTTTGCAATACCCTTTTTTCTTTAAGAAGTGTTAAACTGGAAATTAACAACTACTCAATTTAGTTATACATAAAATATGTGTCAATATTAACTTTTTAAAAAGCTAAATTGGCAACACTGGCTCGCGCTTTAGCCGTTGCCGTAGCCGTAGCCCACGCGTGTTCGTTCACTCGATTGCCCTTTAAAGTTTGTGCGTGAGCGTGTGGCAACCTTCGCAGTTAGCGAAAGGCCAAAGTGCGTGTCTAGGCGACGAAGAGCGCAAGAAATAAGGCATTTACTCAAAATAGTTGAAGTGTGCTAAATATACATATAACAGTTTCTAAACGTGTATGCATATACATGTATTTCGCTTTCTGCGTTGTTATAATCTGTTTGAAGTGATCATTGGAAATGATGTTGGGTTATAGCAGCTCTTGTTAGTGGCATTTTATTGCCTGCGTGGCAACGCTCTAACAAGTCTTTCGTTTAGTTTTGTTTGCTGTGTAACTTGACGCGCTCACAAGGATATTTCCGTCTTTAGGCTGTGGTCAACGCTAACCGCAACTAGTCGCCGCCGTAGCTTCCTGCAGGCTTACAACAACAGCTATGGTTGCAGGCCACACAATGAGCGTACAGTAAGCTGTCGTTAAAATGAACGATAAATTTACCCAACATACACACAGGCCGATAGACCGACGGAATTTCTATGTTTTCTATGTTTTGTGAAAGCGTGTGTGTGGAGAACGAGGGAGGAGGGGAAACCCAACTTGACTACAATTAGTTCATTATAGCGAACGTGCACAGTATTTCTTTTATTTATTTATTTTTTGTTGCATTCAGGCCAAGCGCAAAGCAAAACGAAGCACAGCAAAGCAAACCAAAGCAGATACTCAAGAGACATTAAACAATAACAACAACAAACAGCAAACAGTTCAAACAGAAACGACACAAAATACAAAACGAAACGAAAAACGGCAGCGCAGCGGAGGCAGCAACTAGAAAAGAGAAAAAAAAAACGCAGTCAGCCAGCAGCAACAGCAGCAGCAGGCGAGCCAACTAAAATTGTCCGACTGTCTGACTGTGTTTCTGTCTGTCTCTTCCGTCTGTCCGTTTGTCTGGCTCTGTAAAGAAGGGCGTGTGTATGCAGCAGCGAGTAAAGATGAGAGGCAATAACAACAGCAACAAGAGTATTCTAGTAAAGTATGCTCGACTAACGTGTGCTTTTATACATGTACATATATACACATACATATATTTACATACATACATACATACATGCATGCATACGTACTTATGCATCAACATTTGGTTTGCTCTTTGCTTGGGCACGACTTGATTAAACCCTATTAAGGTATTCCAAATGGTTACAGGGTATGAGAAATAAGATACATTTAAGATTCGATAACAATTTGGCATACACATACATCGATAATCGATCGTAATTATCGCATACGCACGATAGTCAATAATCAAGTTATTGCTGTCAATCAGCGAAACAAAAAATTCGTAAAGACAGGAACAGAAAACACAAAACACAAAAGAAGAGAAAAACGTTTAAAACACAAAAAAAAACAAAAACAACACGCGCACCCAAATACAGCGGGAAACAACCTTCGCAGATAGCGCGAGCAGCAGCAGCAGCAGTAACAAAAACCAAAAGAAATCAAAGCAAGCTGTAGAAATACACACACAGTGTCTGTATATGCACATATATATAAATATATATATATATATATATGTATGTGCGCTAAAAAACGTTGCGCTCGTTGAAATAATCACGTTCCACTTGCAACAAAAAGCAACCATAACAGCAGCAGCAGCAACTGAGAGTAGCGACTGCGATGATAGCAACCAACGTTGCTGTTTTTGTTGTTAGTGCACCTCTAGATTACATACATAGATATATACATATATATGATATATACATATATATGAATATATATATATATAAATATATATATATATATATATATATATATATTATACCTATATATATTCACATACAAACACACAATACCACAAGCCAAAGCCAGCGCATGCCAACATCAACAACAACAGCACAAAACGCAACCAAAACCTTCAGACTTTGCAAACACACACACACACACAGACAGCGACATTAGTATGTTTATTTGTGTGTGTGTATGCGTATAATTATTTTTAGCCATGCAGAGTCCAAAGAGTTATTAAAACTTTTAACACACACAAAATACAATATTACGAAAGAATTACGGCTAAAAAATAAAAAATAAAAAATACGGCATTTGAGCTGATCTTGAAATGCGTTTCAATTATTGTACGCAATTGGTTATTGCATATGTATTGGTGATCAGCTAACAGCTATTGCTTTTGTTGCCGCTGCTGCCTTTCTTTTCGTATGCAGTTTTTATGCTCTTTGGCGCTCAGCGCTCTCTCAAGGCAAAGGCTGCATGCCCTGCAGGAATAGACGGCCTGCCTGGAGTGGTTGCTATGTATATATTTTATGTAAGCATCTGTGTTGGCATTGTGTATGTATCCAGTGTGTATATCGATAAAAGCTTATCGATATTTCGAAATTTAGACCTACTCAATATACAATGTACATCATTTGAAATTATAGAAATTTTTGTTTATCTTATTTTCTTAATGTCAAGCAGTTGAGTTTGTTTATGTTTTTTTTGCTGGGATCGCTGCCGTTGCCTGCCACCACTGGCGTTTGCCGTTAAATAGCCTGGCCTAGTGTGGTCTGCGCCAGTATATAGAATAATAGTGTTATTGTTGTTGATTTTTGTGTATTTCTTTTGTTTTGTGCATGGCCTAACTGAGTTTATGAAGTTGTATTTTTACCACTGGCTTTGCCATTTGCTTTACTGTTAACATTGTTACGTTGTATTTGATATTGCTTTTTGCCTACGTACGCCTGTCAAGATTATGGCGTAGCAACTTCAATTTTCGCTTCTCCCTTTGGATAGCGCGCACCCCAGCAACTCTCATCTATCATCATCTAGTGCGATGGACATAGCGCCGCTTTGGCTTTCTTTTCGCAGTAGTTGTTGCGCTTCCTCTTTGTTTCACTTGCTTCAGCGCGCCTGCAAGGAGAGAAAACAAATAAAATGCCGTTACTACACACATGCACATAGCCATTTGAAGCTCTTCTTTTTGTTGTTTATTTTTGCGCGCAGCCAAAAACTTAATTCATCGCAATCTCAGTTTTTCCTTTTGGCTTTTGATTCGCTTCTTCTTGGCATAGAGTTGGTCGCTGTCGCTGCTGCTTGCGCGACGTTGACGTTGACGCCGACGTCTTTGTTGCCGCTGCTGCCGTTTCGTGTGCTGCGTTTCCGTTTTTGCTTCGTTTTGCTTTGTTTGACATGTTTTCTCCAGTGAGACGCTTGCATATGTACATTCATTTGTAAGTATGCCTGTGCATACATATAGGTATATATGTTTATGCACGTTGCTACATACACACACACACACACACACACACACATACATACACATGTGCCTATGCGCTTATTACTTTGAAGTTGCCATGCAGCAGCAGCAATCGATAATTTAATTAAAAGAGAAAAAAATAAGCGCTTAATGTATGTTGGAGAAATTTATAAAAGAAAATGACAAAATGTATGATCGTATGTAAGTACAGTGTATACATGCCTGTTTTGTTGGTTGCCTGCATATGTTCTATGTACTGTGCATGCTTATTTATCTATGTATGTATGTGTATAATCTGATTTATTGTGCAGCTGGCATAGCGTTTTTAACCTAAAGACAGCACAGTATATTATCGGTTTCGGATAGTTATCGGAACGCGATTTAGTTTTTTCTGTTGGAAAAACGTATTTAAAAACACCAAATGCTTATTCAATTTCTTACCGCATCTGACGCCGCTAAACACACCCCCTTTGCTTGCGCCTTACTACAAACACAAAACGCATTTACACAGGCAAATGCACCCAGCGAGATAGAGAAAGAGAGAGCTAGCGAGAGTACTAGAGAGGCGCTCGTGCTCCCTCGCTTATGCGTTCGTTCGTTCGCTTGTTCACTTTGCTCTTTGCACATATTTTGTAACCCACCGCCCCATTTTGCGGCGTCGTAATAATTCGCGACTGCGACGACGTTTTTATAGTTTTCTGTTATATTGTCTGTTGTTTCTATTGCTGCTGTCGCTGTGGCTGCTACAGTTGTTGTTGTTGGGCCTGCTGCGGCGGTTGCTGCTGCTGGTGCTTTTGTTGCGCATCTCATCTATTCGGTAACGATTGCACCACAAGCTGCGATTGCCTACTTTATAAACACTCACTCACAGATACACTCACGCTTGCACACTCAGAAATCACATGGATGAGGAGGCGTAGGGCGTGTGCCATTTGCATTTGTTTGTCTGGGCGCGCATTTAAAGCATCTAGATTCTAGAACAATTAGATTATACAATTAGAATTGACGAGGGGAAGACGGGCTACTTTTTTTATTTGCTTCTGAGAGTGATATATACGTTGTCATACGTTCATACATACATTTAGATATCCATTAACAATTCGTACATATGTACATAGATGTATGAATGCATTTACTCAGAACTCCTCGCGTTTTAAGCTTTGTACAATAATATATACATATGTATGTTTGGAAAATAATTTAACGATTATTCAGAATCCAATCTTGTGAACATTCTTAAGTATTTGTTTTTAGGTGACGACACGCGCACGCTCTGCATTTTCACATATTGTTGCTATTTGTAATTGCTTATCAATATATATACAGACACATGCGCCCATACATACATATTAACAAATAACGGCTGATAAGCAAAAATGTATAGTGTTGCTGTAAGAGGCAGACTGAGAAAGAGACTAGCAGCGAAATCTACTCAAGTTAAAGGGGCAACCACAGCGAATTCGCTCTTTAAAATCACTTTAAATTCAATTTGCATGGCCAGCATATCACACGAAGCGAAACGGAGCAACAAACAGTAAAGTGTGTGGTAGTGTGGTGGAGGGGAAGTATTATGTGTGTGTGTGTGTATTGTACGTATGTATGTGAATATACATGTTTGCGAGTGCGACTGGGTTAGGTTGTTGGGCTAAGCTTGTATCGGATTGGGTGTGGGGTGTTCGTTCTGTTCTCGCCCTCCTCTTTAAATGAAGTTGTCTGTGACATACGCCGCCTCCTGCGGCTCGATGCGACCCCTGCAGCGCACCAACGAATGCGCGTCGTCCTACATTTGCGACTTTGCGCCCCTCTACCGTTATAACGTCATTTGCCTTCGCTTCCATTTCTACATACGTTGTCGACGCGCTGTTTGTTCCTCGTTTTTTCTTTTTCTTTCTGCACTTGTCGTTCGATTGTGTGACATTTTTTATTTAACATTTTTAGACTGCGTTGCTTGCCATCGCTAGCCGTCGCTTGCTCCACTTGTGCATTTCATATACCCTGTACTCATTAAAAATGTGTATAATTAAGTTGTGCAAGTGTATGTATGTATGGGGCACGCACAGGCAGATGGAGACGTTTATAAAAGTACATATGTGTGTATATGCCTAGATATGTATGTCATTATATTTATGTATATCAAGAGCTTTTTTATAAAGAAAAAGCATAACTTAAGCATCGATGGGGTATCTGCTAGTCAAGTATAAAAGAGAACGTTTTTTAAAGGATCGCATCAAGGCAAATGATGGATAATTTGTAAATACACGAGTTAATAGCCTTGAACTCGAAATCATAATCAAAGAAACAGAACGCACAATGGGTGGGGGTGCTGCGAGGGGGGCTAACAGGCACACGCCACGCCGCGCCACGCAGGTGAAGCGCTTAATATGCCCCAATTTTCCTATGAATTGTGTGCTTATATGTGTATATAGTATTGTCTCCCAACCAAACGCTCGAATACATAAGAGACAGCGGCATATTTCGCCACAGACCATCGAGAAAACGTGCGCAAAACGAAAACACAGATAAGACAAAACAAAGAAAAAAAGAAGCTAACAAGTAGTAAGCAAAGCTTCACTTGCCCCCTCTCCACGTTGTTTCGTCGAGTCAGTTTGCTATTGAAGCAGAGTGGACAATACCGTTTGCTTATCGGTCGCATGCCATGCAAACGCACACAGTCGTACACACGCGCGCATACTTGAGTTCGTACGTACACATAGACACACACACACACAGACGCGCTTACAAGTGATTGAGCGCGCGCGCTCTCACTCTCACACACTGTCAATATGTGGCCGTTGCTTCTTTTGTAGCTACTCAATGTCAACGCGATGGCATCCCAAAAACATTGATAAAAGCTTTATTACTATTAATTGCTGTCAGAAGAACTCGAAAGCGCAATCGAGTGTAAGCTCAAGCCAAGCGCTTTGATGTCGTCATACTGAAGTGAAAAGCAGAGCTTTGTACGATCCGCTTGCCAAGTGTAATTTTGATTGCTTTGATTTATTCAAAATTTAAAGCTTCTTTTGGAAGCTGAAAAGCAATGCGGCTGAGGATAAGGGGTAGCACTCGCTCTACCTCTCACACTTGCCTTCTCTCTGGCTCTCTCTTGCAGATGAATATTTTATGTAATATGATGGATAAAGCACTTGAGCATGACAGCAGAGCATAAAACGTACCCCCCCCCCCCCGCAAACTTTTTGCTGTTGGCAACTTTTATTTTGGGGTCACTTGTGCAATGAATGCTGGCGCTGGCGCTAGAGCCAGCGCTGCAGTCGTCGCATTCGCCGCTGCTGCTGCATTTAACATGCTTTGGCTGCGCCCTCTGCGTCGTGCTCTGCGCTCTGCTTTTGGCAACTTATTTTTGGTCAGTGAGTTGCTGCTTTTTGCTGCTTACCCTTTTGCCTGCTGCTTCGCTGTCGTTGCTCCCATTTCGTGTGTGCGACGCGCCCCTACCTTCGCCTCTTGGCCCAAGCAACATTTCAAGTTAACGGTGCTGCGAGCAACACATTCAACAGGCAATAATAGCAACAACAACTAAACTAATATACTTTTTTTTCGTCTGATGTACTTCCTAACCCCACGCTCTCTTTAACTCTGTGTTACGTTGCGCCGTTATTGTTGTTGTACGCTTTCTGGTTTTGGTTTCTATAAAGCTCTGGAGCGCGCGATTTGTTAACGCTGCTTCTTTAGCGTTTCGTTGTTTTCATTTTGTTTTAATACCCTTGAAAAATTGGCGTGAAGAGTGTGTAACGGCGTGGACTATTGTTAGAGCAAAGTCAGTCTTAGTGAGGTATATATAAATAAATAATGAAACATGATTATGTGTATATATGGCTTATATTTTGTATATGTTTATACATACATATTTACATACATATGTATATACATATGTATTTGAATTAACTTACTATTGTATAGGGTATTTTCGAGTGGTTCATTTTGTTTTCATACGGATTCCTACGTACTTTCGCTTTCATTTTTTTTCGCGCGCCTGCACCTCTGCGCCTATCCGCGCTTACACTCTCCTTCTCTCTCTACCTCTCTACCATGCACCTTGCCCATGCCATTCTTGCCCGTTATTGAGTGCGTGTGTGTGTGTGCTTGTATTTGTGTTTGTTGCTCTTTTCTGCTTTAATAGTGAGCATTGACATGCTCAGCTGCGCATTTTAATGCGTCGCTGTCGTTGTCCCACTCTGCTGCTGCTTCTTCTTCGTTTTTTTGATGGCTTTGTCTTCTACCTTTGCTGCCTTAATTCACATTTGTATTTGTTGCTGTTGTTGCTGCTGCTTCTTCAAACGCTTTGGCATATTGGCTAAACTACGCTCGTAAGGTGGGCCGTTGGTTAGGGGCGGCGCAGAGGGGCGTGTCGGTCGTTCGGTCGGTCTGTCGCTTGCTTTTATTGAAAGAGAAATTAGCTGAAATTTACTTCGCCGTTGGTCGCCAGCCGCCAGCTTTTGCGTTTGCGTTAGCCCGTTTTAACTGGCTCCAAGCGGCGCACAGTTGGCCCAGTTAATTAATGTGCGACCCACGGACCAGCATACTGGCCTGCAAAACTGACATCTATAATACACGCTGACACTTTTGCCTCGATTCCAGTTTTGGGGTGGGGTGCTGTTGGGACGGTTTATGGATGCGGCGCGTGTAGAACATGGAGTCGGATGGGGGAGCTCCTTAATGTTTGGGCGTTGCGAGAGCTTTTGAAATTAACTAATGATGAGTCATTTCATATGATAACAGCCAATGTTTGAATCAGAACTATCGATAATATTTTTGAAACGCGCTAAATGCTGTGTCATAGGTAAATAACGGTGATTGCGGGCATTAGATAATGCTGTATAGATAAATACATAATCTTAAGATACATAAAAATTATCGATAATATCGGTATTTATATATTGGCACAATTTAATGCTAATTAAAGTTATCGATGATTGTTATCGTTTACGTAATACGCACTTGTACACACACACACACACGCACACATACACGCGTTTGTGCTCGTCTGTTTGTCGCACAGGTTTTTCTCGTATTTACCTTTTATACCGTTTTGCCAATGTCTTTTCACAAAAACTCAACTAACTTTCCCTTACCACTTTCTCTCTCTCTCTCTCCCTCTCTGACTTATAGAACCGATAACAACAGCATGGAATTGGCGCGTGAGAATATATTCCAGCCTAACATGGACGATGCCAAGCCAATTAACCACAACAACAACAACAACGGCAGCACAAACAACAACAACAAGCCTTATGGAGATGTCAACGGCGCACGCACCATTTGCTCCATTGAGAATCATCAGTCGCCGCAGTTGCTGCGTCACGGTGCCACGCCCCTAGCAGCTAACAGCAGCTCAATATCCTCTTCCAGCTCCAGCACCTCCCCCTCATCCTCGTCGTCGTCCTCCATAGTGGCCGCCGCTGCTGTGGCGGCACGCAAGCGCCATCTATCGAATAGCAATCTGGTCAACGATCTGGAGATACTCGACCGAGAGCTGAGCGCCATCAATGCGCCGATGCCATTGATCGATCCAGAGATAACGCAGGGCGCCGAGCAGCTGGAGCGTGCAGCACTGTCCGCCTCGCGGAAGCGTTTGCGCAGCAACAGCGAGGATGAGAGCGATCGGCTGGTGCGTGAGGCGCTCTCACAGTTCTATATACCGCCGCAGCGACTCATCTCGGCCATTGAGGATTGCCCCTTGGATGTTGTGGGGCTCGGCGCCGGCGCCGGGGCCGGCATCGGCATCGGCAGCAACAACGACCAAAGCATCGGTGGCAACCATCACAAACGTGTTAAACTGAACAACGGCAGCTGCAGCGGCGGCGGCGCAGCTGATCACCTGGAGCTGGTTAACTTCGATATGAATCAGAATCAAAAGGACTTCGAGGTCATTATGGATGCACTGCGTCTCGGCACGCCGACACAGCCGACCAGCGGCAGCGACTCGTGCGGCCAGGCGGCCATGATGAGCGAGTCGGCGAGCGTGTTTCACAATCTGGTTGTCACCTCGCTGGAGACATGAAAGTATCAGTAAGGGATGCTGGCAGGTGGACAGGCAGACAACCCTAAAACAACCGACACCCAACCAACAAAAGCAACTGCAAGATAACAGCGACAGCAGCAGCAAAAAACAAATATTTACAATTACACAAGACAAAGAGCAAAGAGTTTTTAGGCTTAGAACTTAGCGCTAATTATAAATTAAGACTTAGACTTAGGCACTAAGCTAACGACTAAGCCCAATTGACAGTTAGGCAGAGGGTTAGAGTCTAGGGATGGGTAATAATTGATATCTGAATATTTTTTGCTCGGTTTTCCTTTTGTGGTTTCGTTAGGGCAGCTGCAAGTCGGTGCTTGTTGCATGCCTCAGTCTCGCCTTGGCACATACACAAAATAGAGAGAAAGAGAAAAGACAAGAAGAAAGCAAATAATTGTCTCGCAATTTGTACAAAACTTTTGTTTCAATAACATTTTGTGTCTTCTCGAATAAAGGTAACACAAAAATTTCTAACAAAAATCAAAGAATTTGTAGTCAAAAAAAAAAAAGGAAAAAAAAAAAGAAAAATACAACAAAAATTTGTATATCAAATCTTTAAGTAGCCGAGTGATATATATACATATATATGACGGTAAACAAGCAAAGGTAAAATATAGAAAGGGAGCGAGAGAGAGTGATCGACTAATCGAAAGCTCAAGGCTAGGGTAAGGCGTCAGTTTTTTTTTGTATTTTTTCAAATATCCTAAAAAAGACGAAAAAATACAAAAAATTCCCTAAGTACAATTGTGCCAGCTCCTACAAAATAGGGCTAACAAAAAGAGAAAGAAATAAAAGGTGAAAAAACACCTGAGCATTACGATGCGATCCAAAGGCTCAGATCACATTCCAGCAAAAAAAAAACTGAAACAAAAAAAAACAATAATTGTAATAATGATAATAATACTCGCCTGAGCCTTAAATCAAATCTTGCATGAATTTCAAGTTCCGCCCAAACGGTTCCACAAAGGCACAATCCCACTTCTGTTTCACTTTAACAAAATAAAAATATATATAAAAAAACTAGTTCCTGCCGCTTTACCCAGGCAACAATTTTCATATAGTTTATTTTTACTGCGCTTTGTTTAAAAACAAAAAATTAAAATAAATCAACTAATATACAAATTCCGTTCTCCTAGTCACAGTAAAAGTCAAATGAAAAGAAAAAAAAACGAAGAGAATGGGAAACTTAAAAAAATACTGCTACAGTCTTATGTGCCCGCCCCTACAGGCCTGCCTCACTCCACAAAGTATTAAAAAACTAAACATAGAATACCAAAATTATATTTCCAATTAAATTTAAACTATACCAAAATTCTAATTGACCAGTGATTAAAAAATAGCAAAAAATAATTAACTGAGAACTGGTCACACTGTTCGTTCTCTTGTTTTGGTTTTGGCTGTTGGCGGTGGGCGAGCTTAGCGTGTGGCTAACGGTTTCATTTATTTTTTGTATTTTTTTTATTTTTTGATAATTTGCCACATTTCCTTGTGTTCAAAGGAGAGCAAGAAAAACAAGAACAAAAGAACAACAAAAGCAAAACTCTATGCACAACATACAAGAAAATGTAATGAAAAAGTTGAAACTTGGATTATTAAATAGCAATTTAAAGATATATACACAAAAAAAGTGCAATTAGAATTTTTTAAAATATTGACGCAACAAAGCAACAAACAAAACAAACAAACCAACAAAAGTGCATTCAAAACAAGCAAGAGAATTATAAGTATTGTAACATTTTTTAAACAGCAATTGGGCAAAAACAACAACAAACAACAAACAAAAAATAACAACAAAAAGAATCAATTTTTTTCTTCGAAAAATAAAAATGGCTGTGATAGAAATTTAAGTTTTTTGCTTAAGAGTTAAACGAAAATAAGAATGAAAACAAAAAAGCGAAAAAATACACATACACAAAACATATGATCCATGTGCATAACACGCACACATACACACATATATATATATTGTAGAGACCTATATGCATGTGTATTGCATATATTTATGAATATTTAGAAAGAGCATTTAGTATTAGTGTTGCGTTTTCGAAGAGTTGCCTTTGTGAGCGGCTCAGCATTTGTCTGAGCGCCAGCTTAAGAGAGAGCGAGCAAGGGACTTACGTCTTAGCTCTCTTAAGCTCTTGCATTTTGCAACTTTCGCTCGCAGCTTTCATTGATTTTATTACGCATTTTCTCTCGTACAACGTAAGCTTTCGTTTCTCTTTTTCCCCGTTTCTTTTTTTTAATAATTTTTTGTTGCAGCGCCAAAAAAGAAAAAAATTAAAAAAAAAAATTATTGAAAAAAAAACAACAAAAAATTGTTGCAATTACCAAGTTAATATTAATATGTAATTAATTATATTGTTTAATTTGGCGGCGCGTCGTTCCAAAGAATGCGGCGGCAACTCCAGCAGCCCATTTGCTAGACCTAGTTATATACATCTAAAATATAATATCACACACATACATATATATATATATATATATATATATATATATATATATATATATATATATATATATATATATATATATATATATATATATATATATATATATATATATATATATATATATATATATATATATATATATATATATATATATGTATATATATAAATGCATTATCTACGATTTATTAAAATTATTTTCTAGTATTGTTTTAATTGCCAAAAAAAAATTGAAAGAAAAAAAAAACAAAAAAAAAATTAAGAAAAATTGATTGATTAAATGGCAAAAATCCAAGCGCTTAGTCCTAAGAAAACCCCATATTGTTAACATCTGGAATACACAAAACACTTAAGCTTAAGTTTCTATTGAAAACTGTTTATTTCTTCTTAATTGTATTATTAATTAATATTACTATTATTATTATTATTATTTTTTTTTTTTTGAGTTTAACTAGACAAATTTTAGACGTACGTAAGACTCTATTTGTATTATTTCCATTTTAGTTAATACTTCGTATGATACAAAAATAAATTATATATCAATATATATATATATATATTCTATATATATGTATATATATATAATTACATATATATAGAAAACGGAATTCTTTTTATTTGCATTTATTAAAATTTTCTATTGTTTTTTTTTTTTTTTGTTTAATCTAGAAATCTTGTTGCTCGAGCCTGAACGCAATCGACTTATCGCTTTTATATTCTGATTTGACGCTGGGTTGCTGAGTTGCTTACAATTTATCGATAAATTTCGATATTTTTGCTACTGCAGCATTTTTTGTTTACAGACAGCAAGCTTCATTTTGTAAGCAATCGCATATCGGCTTTCGATAAATGTCTACAATCGATTTTCGATAATTGCCTATTTTTGAGTATTCTCACTCGTGTAAACAATGAACTTACTGAACGGCATCTGTCGCTCAGCAGAGTCTATCAATAGTGTTATCGATTAATCGACGTGGCAATGTCAATTTGGTAGCTAAGCTAAAGTAATGCATCGATGGAAACTTTCCATCTATTTGTATATTTTTGAGCTCCATTGCCTCAAGTGCTCACCCGAGCAACCTTGTGGGCCAGCTACCATGAGATCATCCAAATTGGCTAAGATAAAAACTCTGGTTTTTTGGCTTTTTCGGTTTTTGGTTTTCGGTTTTTGTTTTTGCTTTTTTGGGGCGATTTGCTTAGCTGAACTTTTGCTGCGACCCAGCTCAGGGTCATGTCGCACTTTGGAGGTCACCAAAGACAACGACAGCAGCAAATTGTTATAAACAAATAGATCTGCAGAGAGAGAGAGAGGGAGAGAGATAGAGGGGAGGGAAGGGAGTGGGGGCAACTGTTCCGTTGACTGAATTTTGCTATTTCGAATGTCAAATTCGAGAATTCAAAGCTTAACTAAATATTTTGTGAATAGCTGGAGCTGAGGAAGGGGCACGTTGGGGTCATGGGCTTGGCGTTGCGCTGCGTTCAACGACTCGGTGAGCTTGAACCCATTAACGGCAAAATTACGAGCGAAATGAATAAAAATTCGTTTTCAGTTGGGACAACACTGCCTATACCCTGTAAAGAAGCAGGTGCGAGCAGAAGGTAGCTTAGACTGAGGCTTTAAGTTGAAGTTTTCAAACAATTATTGCGCTTTGACGTTTTCTCTCTTCTTTACTCTCTCTGTCTCTTTCCCGCTCTTCCCTTACGCTCGTTTCTCTCTCTGTCTTCCACACTCTTCCTTTCTCACTCTCTCTTTTCATTACTCTCCCTCTCTCTGTCTCTCCCAAGAGAACATTTCTGCAGCGAGCGTCTGCAACTTTTACAGGGTATCCATTGGTGCAGCATTCGGACTGCGCATTGCTTGGGGCTCGAGCTATGTAGTGAGGGCATCTATCGTCTACCAATATCTTAAACAGCTTCACAACAACAAAAGAAAAAACAGATAAGCTTCCACATAAGTTTCTTCCTTCTTTGTAGATTTTCGAGCTGAAATTGTTTCAGGTTTACTTCATTATCTTTTGTTTCCTTTATTGAACTATATACTAAATACACACACATCTATATATATGCCATATACATACTATAAATAATACCTCTTAATCTATGGACCAGTTTTGTGACATATTCTCTGCGTAGATTTACTTGAGTTATATTAAGTAGAGGCGCATGATAAGCAGCGGCAGCGCGACTTATCGATCAGCCAATCGATAAGCGATGAACTTGCTGTTTTAATTCCATTGTCTTATGTCATTTGTTTTAAGTAAACGCTTACACACACACATGTATGTATATATATAAAGATATATGTATATATATATATACATATATATATATATATATATATATATATATATATATATATATATATACATAATGATCGATATTTAAGAATACATAAGTGCTTTTTAATGAAATATATAGACCGCAAACAAAAGGAGAATAATGAACAACAACAAAGCAAACAACAAAACAATTTAGACATAAAAAACTTTGTAAAACAACAAAAATTAAAAACAAAAAAAATTAAATTAAATAAAATTAAATTTAAGCAAAACAAAAAGAATGAACAAACATAAATATAAAGATAAATATATAACTATATATACAGCATACATATATACACCCAATACATACATACATACATATATATATATATATATATATATATATATATATATATATATATATATATATATATATATATATATATATATATATAATTGTACGATTTATTATGAGTTGCTTTTAGTGTGATAATTCTTAGTAAAACGACATGAAAACATTTGCAGAAATAAAATTGATAAGTAAACAAACAAACAAACAATAACAAACAGACACAATATGAACTAAACTTTTTGTTGCACAGCATTTTGAGGGCTATTTTGCAGGTGGCAAATTTCCCGGAACAGGTGAGCTTATTCCGTATCAATTCCAAGAAGGTAAATTAAAATATGAGTAAGACGAGATATTCAAGTTTATTTTATGTATGATTGAACACACGTATGATGATGTACATACATCATATTGAATAGGTGGATGTATGTATGAATGTATGCACATATGTAGCTACATACACACATTTGTAGGTAAGCATGTATATGGATGTATGTATGTACGAACATTTATGAACATATATGTATGAATAGGTAGATGTATGTATGTATGTATGCACATATGTTATGTCTATATTTATGTACATTAGTATGCATCTAAGAAGAAGACGATATTAGGCGTTTAAGCAGCGCCGCTCTCCGCAATTCTCACGCTTCCACGTGGAACTGATTTCGTTTGCCGTCTCTCCACTTGAAGCGATCGTAATGCATGTTATGCAATATATTTTAGAGATTGTATTGGAGTTGCTAAATAGACGTATAATCAGATATGAAACTAACTAACTTAGCTATACAATCACAACGAGTCTTAATGACGAGGGTAGTCTGATGCGTTTTGGGCCTGCGAATTCAGAGCGATTAGTCGAACTACCCTCGCAGCATATATATATTGAAATGC
Source organism: Drosophila eohydei (assembly GCA_035045825.1). Classification (NCBI taxonomy): domain Eukaryota; kingdom Metazoa; phylum Arthropoda; class Insecta; order Diptera; family Drosophilidae; genus Drosophila; species Drosophila eohydei. The sequence continues at coordinate 1,598,348 of JAWNOT010000036.1, read as the reverse complement.
TTATAAACTATTACAGTTGCTTTGCACATATCTTAAGATTAGATGAACGAAGTTTGATCTGGATCCAGAACTAGGTCAGCTGCGAGTTTATCTGCAATTAGGGAAAGCTATGATAATCCTGCTGCGGCTCGATCTCAATCAATGCGATACTCACGAAAACCTCGGAGCACTGGTCCGGTCGTGCAGTCCCAGATCGGCTTCATAGATAATGCGATTGAATTCGAATTGGATGGCATTGCGAGTGCTAGTGGGATACTTCTTCAGCTTACATTCCAGATACTTGACATACAGCGTCACATCGTCGTACTCCAGATCCTCTGGCGGGTCAGCGGGACTCGCAAACGCCGGCGGCGGCGCCTGCAGCTCTGTCTCGCTCTCTTCCAGCTCCGTCTTCAGGTGCACGGAACTATCGTCATGCAGCTGAATCGCATTGCTGCCTGGCCAGGCCGCCTTCTCCACCAGCTCCTCTTCTTCCCCGATAGAATGCAGTCGCTTGGGTGGCTCGAATTCAGCGCAAAATTCGCGGAATGCCGATTGATAGGGACGTTGCTGCGTTGATTCGGCTGATATAAATTCCTGTTCGCTGTCTTCGTGCTCGTGTCCGATGGAATTGTCGCTAATTTCAGGCTGGTCACAAGTGTTCGATTTTCGCGTCAACTGCAAAGAAAGGAATCACAGCCTTTAAAAAAAAAAATATAAAAACAACATGTTGTTTCCCTTCTAATTTACACTGGCATAGAACCCGGGTCTGCTCGCATGCCAGCCGAGTGTCTTGTCACGAAGCTACACGCGCCAGGCTAAACCAATTAACGGTAGGAAAGAGCGTAGCAGCGACATTAAGAGAGCGTAAGCTTTATGTCAGTGTTACAAAGGAAATGGTTGTCTGTGCTTTGTGTACGGAATAAGTAAGTAAATAGAGAGGAAGAAAGATATTAAACTGATAAATAAATGAAATTAGTAGCCTTATCAAATGTTTTCTTATATGAAATATACATATATCATATCTGCATAAAATGAAGACACATATGGATGCATATGCATGTGAGTGTGTGATCTTTGCCAGTTATCAGAGAAAGCTTATGTAGCTGACAAACAGTTATCGATACTTAATTGCCATCAATATCGAGTTCAAGTGTCGTTCTTTTGAACATAAGCACTTGCTAATTAACGATAACCAACAGTTACACTATAAAAATAGCTTTGTGCACTCTCTCGCACACACACATGCACTGACACAAAATACGATCGTATTCGAGGTTTTTTTCGCGCTCATTCGTTTGGGGCTCTCACGCTCTCAGCGAGCTATGCTCTCCTATTTAGCGCCCTTTTGTTTTGCCTTACGCTTTGATGCCGCATATGCCATGCAAAAAAAAGTACCGAAACGGGTAAGTGGTGTTATGCTGGACATTTGTTAGTGTTTGTTCTGGTTCTTTTTCTCTGCGACTTTAGAGGAAATTTAAGTGTCTAGTTATCGGTTTGGTGTGTTTACCGCTTACCTTCGGCTGCATAAAGGACATGTGACTGGCCCACCAGCGGGGATTGGGAACACCCTTGCGATACTGTGATCGGTAAACGGCAATCAACGAATTCATTTTTCTCTTAACATCGCGTATGGTCAGCTGCATAACATTCGCCATCTCTTTCCAGGCATCGTATCTCGCATTGCGATGCAAGAAGCCGCGATTTTCCGGATTCCACAGAACATTCTGCGCCTTGTACGCCTTGATCAACTTCACGGTGTGCTGTTCATCCCACACAATCTGTGGAGTTGGATGTGAATGTGTGTTGTTCATTGCAACAGTAATCAAAATAAGAAAGACAATTCTATTGTTATTGCTGTCAGTGCCGAGATTGCCGACGGAATCAACAGACAGGAGCAACAGCAGCAGCAGCAGCAGAACCAGCAGCAACAGTAACCACCCGACGCAAATGGAGAATATTAACTGAAAAAACCAACACGCATATGAATGCCAGGGTTGTTTATGCGGCATAGCAACCTCGTCAAGCAACTGAGAGCCAAAGAGCGCACACAAGAGAGCTGCCTATCATCGTTCGCTGTGCTCGTCTGTACATTGAATACGCCGTTGCGTGCAAACAAAGAGACTACACTAACCGCATGACATGAGTGAAGTAGCAGCGGAAAGTGAGAGAGTGCGCGCCCGCGAGAGCGCTAAGTAAACTGTTAGCTCTGTCATATCTGCAGGCGCCGCCAACTAACACAAGTGCAGCAAGGCGAAACGGCTCTCTGCAGACAGTGCATTGCATACAGTGGAACTACGAAGGGAGAGAGACAATAAGGTACGATGTGTGTGCATGTAAAGAGTTCAGAGCTTAATATGTTTAGCGGCTTAGCAGCTAAAAATACACAGAGAAATATTTGTCTAATGTCATCAGAATTGCATTATTTATGTTCTTATCCCATGCAGAGTGATTATTAAAATTCAAATATTTTTATTTTCTGTCGGAAGTTTTATTTTTCAAATGGCCAGCTTGCCTAATAGGCTGCGCCCTGACTACAAGGAGCAGGGGTAAAAACGCTGTTGCAGCTGAACAGATAGTTGGTCGGACAAGGTGGTGATGGAATTGAAGATCCGCCGTAGCCACTTGATGCTTGTCCGTAGTCTGCATTATGCGCGGACCCCAACATTGGCGGATTGAGCATACGTGCAGCGTAGCCTGAAGATTTCGATGCTATATATGCGGAAGACGGAGGAGCTTTGGGCGCTGAATAATTCGGAGATGCTGACTTAGAGTAGATGGAAGTAGCAGGCGCTGAATAACTTGGAGCGACAGGAGCTGAATATACTGGAGCCTTTGGACCAGAATAACTTGGAGCGGCTGGTGCTGAGTAACTCGGAGCAGCTGGAGCTGAGTATACAGGAGCTTTGGGCGCTGAATAACTTGGAGCGGCTGGTGCTGAATAGCTTGGGCCAGCAGGTGCTGAATAACTTGGAGCGGCCGGTGCTGAATAGCTTGGGCTAGCGGGTGGTGAATATACAGGAGCCTTGGCCGCTGAATAATTTGGAGCGGCCGGTGCTGAATAGCTTGGGCCAGCAGGTGCTGAATAACTTGGAGCGGCCGGTGCTGAATATACAGGAGCCTTGGGCGCTGAATAACTTGGTGCGGCTGGTGCTGAATAGCTTGGAGCAGCTGGTGCTGAATAACTTGGGGTAGCGGGTGCTGAATATACAGGAGCCTTGGGCGCTGAATAACTTGGTGCGGCTGGTGCTGAATAGCTTGGAGCAGCTGGTGCTGAATAACTTGGGGTAGCGGGTGCTGAATATACAGGAGCCTTGGGTGCTGAATAACTTGGAGCGGCTGGCGCTGAATAGCTTGGCGCAGCCGGTGCTGAATAGCTCGGAGCAGCCGGTGCTGAATAGCTTGGAGCAGTCGGTGCTGAATATATAGGAGCCTTGGGCGCTGAATAGCTTGGTGCGGCTGGTGCTGAATAGCTTGGAGCAGCCGGTGCTGAATAACTTGGGGTAGCGGGTGCTGAATATACAGGAGCCTTGGGTGCTGAATAACTTGGAGCGGCCGGTGCTGAATAGCTTGGAGCAGCGGGTGCTGAATAACTTTGAGCGGCCGGTGCTGAATAGCTTGGAGCAGCGAGTGCTGAATAGCTTGGCGCAGCCGGTGCTGAATATACAGGAGCCTTGGGTGCTGAATAGCTTGGAGCAGCCGATGCTGAATAGCTCGGAGCAGCCGGTGCTGAATGGCTTGGAGCAGTCGATGCTGAATAGCTCGGAGCAGCCGGTGCTGAATAACTTGGAGAAGCGGGTGCTGAATAGCTTGGAGCAGCCGGTGCTGAATATACAGGAGCCTTGGGCGCTGAATAACTTGGAGCAGCTGGTGCTGAATAGCTTGGAGCAGCCGGTGCTGAATAGCTTGGGGCAGCCGGTGCTGAATAGCTTGGTGCAGTCGGTGCTGAATAAACAGAAGCCTTGGGTGCTGAATAACTTGGAGCGGCTGGTGCTGAATAGCTTGGAGCAGCCGGTGCTGAATAGCTTGGAGCAGTCGGTGCTGAATAGCTCGGAGCAGCCGGTGCTGAATAACTTGGAGAAGCGGGTGCTGAATAGCTTGGAGCAGCCGGTGCTGAATATACAGGAGCCTTGGGCGCTGAATAACTTGGAGCAGCTGGAGCTGAATAGCTTGGAGCAGCCGGTGCTGAATAGCTTGGGGCAGCCGGTGCTGAATAGCTTGGTGCAGCTGGTGTTGAATAAACAGGAGCCTTGGGTGCTGAATAACTTGGAGCGGCTGGTGCTGAATAGCTTGGAGCAGCTGATGCTGAATAGTTCGGAGCAGCCGGTGCTGAATAGCTTGGAGCAGCCGGTGCTGAATAGCTTGGAGCAGCCGGTGCTGAATAGCTTGGAGCAGTCGGTGCTGAATAGCTCGGAGCAGCCGGTGCTGAATAGCTTGGGGAAGCCGGTGCTGAATAGCTTGGTGCAGCCGGTGCTGAATAAACAGGAGCCTTGGGTGCTGAGTAGCTCGAAGCAGCAGGCGCTGCACTTGATTGATAGTTTGATCCTGAGTTGTATATAACTGGTGGCCCGTAAGCCTGCTGCGGAATACCCTGGGATGAGCGTGAGAAGCGTTCGTCTATGTTATCCTCCGGGATGTTGAAGTCCTCGAGCTGCTCATTGCTGGCCGCCAGAAAGTCCGAAGTAGCCGTTGCCACGAGGCAGCTAATGGCCAAAAACGTTAGCAGGTGCGATCCGTGCATGTTCGTCGCAGTCGATCTATTTGGTCAACTTGATCAACTTGATTTGGGTGGCGAATTCTTTTATGAGCTCGGAAGATCCAGATCAGCAAAAAGCCCGAATAACATTACGCAAGGGAAATGGTTGCAAATTTTCGCTTGAACCAATCGTGTCATGAAATACGTTTACATATATTTATGTACGACTACATACATATATATATATAGTTTTTCTTCATTAAACGCGCAGATACACTTCACTGGAATTGATCAAAGGGCCAAGGTGTTGCATTACCGTAAGCTTAAAGCCATGACGTCGATATATATCATATTAAAATAGATCAACTTTTGTCTCTTGTAGGGTATATGGTAGAAATATATTTTAATAATTGTCAGCAACTAAAGGTAAGTTATGTGGGTCGATTAAATGTAATGATTATCATATTTGCTGACTTAGCCAGTATGTCTGGTATGCGGCATAAATAAATATGCTGACTATAGATAAAAAGAAAGGAGTTCGAAAAAAAATAAATATATGTATATGTCAATAAAGAATATAGTTAAAGCGGCAAATTTAAAAACGAACTAAATGCTAGTGAGTTTTGCCTATGTTATTTAACATTTGTCTTAATGTTAGCTAGCGCCATCTGTCGCTTTCGCCTTATTCTGTAAATCAGCTGTGCATACAAATGTATCGATAATTTCAATTATATTGAAGTCTGGCGTTCACTTCCAAATCAACACGTCAACGTTTTCTTCTTCTTCAACGTTAGCCCCTTAACACCTGAACGTCGGCGGCTATTTTAGCTGGGCTAGCGAGATTTTTATTAATTGGCAAGCTTTTGTTGAAATAAAACGTTAACAACGGATCATCATATTCAATCATTCCCGCTGCAGGCATTGGCCGCAAACAAGAAATAAGCAATCATAAAATCGAAACGTAAGTGCAAGGGGTGGGCCAAACAGCTGCTGCTGCTGCTTGCGTTGGCAAAGAAAAAAAAAAAGGAATAGTGTTTAAAATAAGAAAGAAGAGGTTATTGCACCCGTGGCTAACTGACATTTATATATCTTATATACATGTTCTTTCTTTTTGTATACAGTGAGTCTGCATTAAAATGGCCAATCAAAGATTGAGCTCGTTAACAGCTGCTGGCCGCCTCTCGTTCTCTATGCTGTTCGCCTGTTTGTGCATCATGGCATTTCAATTGACCGGCAACCATGGGGCCGCTGTTATGTCTGTTGATCTCGGCAGCGAGTGGATGAAAGTGGGCGTCGTATCGCCCGGCGTGCCAATGGAGATCGCTTTGAATCGCGAGTCGAAACGCAAAACGCCGGCCATCATCGCCTTCCGCGATAATACGCGCACCATTGGCGAGGACGCACAAACAATTGGAATACGCGAACCCTCTGCCGCCTATGGTTACCTATTGGATTTACTGGGCAAGACCATTGATAATCCCATTGTTGATCTGTACAGGTGAGTTGATTATTTTCACCCCTCTCTCTCGCTCTTCCCACATTCGCGATAGCACGCTGTGGCTGTGCATGTGTGGGCCACGTCATGTTAGCAAACTGTAAACGTTTTATGTTAATAGCTGCTAGCGCGGCGATATTTAGAAATAAATGTCCAAATTAACATTGAACTGTAACGAAATTTAAGTGGGGAAAATCGTTACAAATAAGACATTTGCAATTTCCGTTGTAATTTGGCATTACTATTTATATTACTTTTAAGCACATTAATTGAGAAAATTATTATCGCCATGTACCGTTATTTCTCAAAATTTACTTAATGTATATGTAAACATTAAACATTACGCCCCTAGTAAAATGGCTGTTTGCAATTATGGAAAATTTTTTTGTTTCCTTCAAATAAAGAAACTAAATATTTATCATTATCAACAATTACATAAGTTGTTCCTGGAACTTTAAGCTCTGTTAAGGATATGTACCAAGTCTGCCTCTACCAGCAGTTGCTAAAGATCAGTAATATTCTAATAGATCGCTAAACCTCTATAGAACCCTTTCAAATCTGTTTCTAATAACTTTGAATATTTACAGAAAACGCTTTCCGTACTACACCATCTTAGGCGACAAGGAGCGGAATACAGTGATCTTCAAGAAGAGCGACACCGAGGAGTTCAGCGTGGAGGAGCTGGTTGCCCAATTGCTGGGCAAGGCCAAGGAATACGCACAAGAATCGACACAGCAATCGATCACTGAATGTGTGCTAACCGTGCCCGGCTATTTCGGTCAGGCGGAGCGAGAGGCTTTGCTGGTGGCAGCACAATTGGCCAATCTGAAGGTACTGCAACTGATCAACGACTATGCCGCCGTGGCGCTCAACTATGGTGTATTCCATCGGGGCGAGATCAATGAGACGGCACAATATTTCCTGTTCTATGATATGGGCGCTTACAAGACGTCCGCTGCGGTGGTTAGCTATCAGTTGGTCAAGGATAAGCAGACCAAGGAGATTAATCCGGTGGTCCACGTGCTGGGCGTTGGCTACGATCGAACGCTGGGCGGTCTGGAGATACAGCTGCGCCTACGCGACTATCTGGCCATGGAGTTCAATGCCCTCAAGAAGACCAAAACGGATGTCACGAAGAGTCCACGGGCGCTGGCCAAACTGTTCAAGGAAGCGGGACGTTTGAAAAATGTGTTGTCGGCCAACAACGATCATTATGCTCAAATTGAGAATCTGCTGGAGGATCATGACTTTAAGCTGCAGGTGTCCAGAGAGAAACTGGAGGAGCTATGCGCTGATCTGTGGCCACGCACCACTAAACCATTGGAAGATGCTCTGGCCACGTCGAATCTGTCGCTGGATGTGATCAATCAGGTGATCCTCTTTGGCGGCGGCACGCGTGTGCCACGTGTCCAGGAGACAATTAAGCAGCTGATCAAACAGGACCTGGGCAAAAATCTTAATGCTGATGAATCGGCCACCATGGGCGCCGTCTACAAGGCAGCCGATCTGTCCAGCGGCTTCAAGGTGAAGAAGTTCATAGTTAAGGATGCGGTGATCTTCCCTCTTCAAGTATCCTTTGAACGTGATCCGGGCGATGGTGCAGCCGTTAAGCAAGTAAAGCGCGCCCTCTTCGCTTTGATGAATCCCTATCCACAGAAGAAGGTTATCACCTTCAACAAGCACACGGACGACTTTGAATTCTATGTAAACTATGGAGACTTGGAACGCTACAGCGCGGATGATATTGCTGCTATTGGGAGCCTGAATATCACACGCGTTGAACTACAGAAGGTCAAGGAGCTGCTGGAGAAATCGAAGAAGGACCAGGTGGACAACAAGGGCATCAAGGCCTACTTCTACCTGGATGATTCTGGCATTTTCCGCTGCACTGGCGTCGAGTACGTTTATGAGAAGCAAAAGATCGAGGAGGATCTGGACGAGGACAGCACTTTGGCCAAGCTGGGCAGCACCATCAGCAAGCTCTTCACCAAGGAGGCCGAGAAAGCAACAGTCGATGACAGCGAGACCCCAACGCCCAATGACCAGGAGTCTAGCGAGGAGCCAGCCGAATCCAAGTCTGAGGATGAGACCAAAAAGAGCGGAGATGTCAACGAATCAGCTCCAAATAAAAATGAGGAGGAGAACAAACCCGAGGCCAAGAATGAAACCATCAAGCTGGTCACCATCAAAACGCCCGTGGCGCACAAGACAGAGCTGAGATTTACACAGCCCTTAAGTGGAAGCGGTTACAACGATGCTTTGACCAAGCTGCAAGCCATCAACAAAGTTGAGGAGGAGCGCGTGCGCTTGGAGTCCACATTCAATGCACTCGAATCGCACATCATCGAAGTACAGCAGAAGCTGGACGAGAAGCCTTATGCAGACTGTGCCACGGCCGAGGAGAAGGAGCAGTTGTTAGCTGAGTGCAGTAAGCTGTCCGAGTGGCTGTACGAGGATGAGGAGAATCGTACGCCCGAAATCTATGAGGAGAAGTTGCAGCAGCTGAAGAAGCTGTCAAATGTATTCCTCGGCCGCCACTGGGAGCACGAGGAACGTCCCGATGCGATCAAGTCCTTCAAGGGCATGCTCGATAGCGCTGAGAAGTTCCTTGTGACGGCACGCAACCTCACCAAGGACTCAAATCCCGAAATGGATGTCTTCACCCAGGTGGAGATCGATACGCTCGTCAAAGTGATCACAGAGTCGAGCACCTGGCTTAAGACCGAAGTCGCCGCCCAAAAGAAGCTAAGCCGGAATGCAAATGTTCGTTTAACCGTGCAGGATATGATGAAGAAGATGGCCACGCTGGATCGCGAGGTTCAGTATATGGCCAACAAGATGAAGATCTGGAAGCCCAAGGCGAAGGTCGATAAAAAGGCTAAGGAGCCAGTACCTAGTGAAGAGGCTGTTCAAGGCAGTGGCAGTGGCAGCGGCGACAACGGTGAGGATGCCGCAAAGGATAACGCTGAGCAGGCAACAAAGGAACAGCAGAAGGAGGAGAATGTGACAGCCACGCCCACAGTCGACGCAAACACGCCACACAGCGAACTCTAAAGCAAGACTGCACGAAACAAACAGGCAAAGAGAGCATGAGAGAGACAGAGGGAGCCAGAGAGCGAAAGAGAGAGAGAAAAAAGAACACGCAGGACAATTAAAAATCAGAGAAAATGCGAAAACAGGAACTGGGGGGAAAGTTGTGCGCTTAATGCATTGGGCTTGATTGGAAGGGAGGGGAAGTAACGGGTTACGGGGACAATCCGCAAGAAGCTTTGAAGAAGTAAAACGAAAATGGAGGGGGCATAAGTTGACTTACGGGCGGGTGGCTCTGATCTGTTGCCCAAAGCATTTTTCGTACACGATTAAAGAAAAACCGATTAGATGAAAAAATAGCGTTAGATGATTTTTTTATCCTAAATTATTATTTTGTTTGTACTAGCTAATGGCGGGGTTAAATTATGCTACTTTAAACTTAAATCTATAACTAAAAAAAATTTAATGAAATGTAAAAATTCAATTTTCATTCCGTCGTGCTTTAAGTTCATCATTCTATATATGCCTGGATATATTATCTAAAAATTAAATAAAAACAAAACACAACAAGACTTGAAGTACTCAAAACCCCCTCACACTTAACATTTATCAACATTCATGTGCGCCCTATATCTAAAAAAAAAATATAAATATATAAAAAAGCAACATTAAGAATAAACACTTTAATTGATTTAGCATAAATTAAAGTAAAAATAACGGGAAACAAGCTCAAAAATATAATAAAAATTAAATAAGCTAATAATTTAAAAAAATGCATTCTGGTAATGTAGTTGTCTTTTTCGTAATAAAAAAATTAGTATTCGCTTAAAAATTAAATGATTAGTTTCAAAAATCATCTAAATAAAACAAACACATATGTATGTACGAATGTCCAAAAAATGGCACCAGCTGATGCTGATGTACCAAATTCCAATGCCCAATATCGATAGCAATTGGTAACAATGCATTTTGGTAAGCATCGATATTTGGTGTAAGCTGTGATGTCTCTCGCAATTACGTTTGTAGACCAATTATAGCTCATTAAACAAGTATTGAGTTTGTAATTCAGTTTATGTGTTTTGTTAATAGTTATCAGTTTTTGCACGATAAGATCGCACGTAAAAACCGATAATTTGTTTGATATTTCGAGAAAACTGGTAATTTCTTTTATACACACATCTGGTCACACTTTTTATGCAAGAAATATCGTCAGACGTTCGCGGAAGACGATGTACATAGATTATAATTCCGGAGACATTTTACACGCCTACGTGATTACTAAGTTTCGGGAGCATATTGTAGTTGAAGCCATTAATTCTAGTTAAAAAAAAAACAGTGCACGTCTATATTAACTGATAGAACTTATAAAACTCCTACACACTGAACTTCAAACCACAAGAACAATAACAAAAAAAACCAATCGCGTTCCCACAAATACATATACAACAACTACGACACATCAAAAGCCATTTGCCACAAAAAATATGGCGAAGGCGAATTAGTGCAATCGTGCAAAACTCTCAAATACAAGCATATATAGTTTAAATTAAGGTATTGTGTACAGGTAATTGTTACCTGCTTATTAATGTATGAATGTGCATCCATATCGTAGCATACATCCATACGAATCTACAAATTAAAGTGTGTTGTAAGATTTCCTGTAATGTTTGGAACTGTAATAAAAACATGTGTATGTATGTACATACCTAAACACATGTATTTATTGTATATGTCAATTGATTTTGTTGAAAAAATTATTTGAAAACAGCAGCGAGCCAGCCAGTCAGCCATTTCGATAGCACAACAATGTGAGTTTTGCTTAAAAAGTGACGAATACATTTGTTTCAAGGGGGGTGGAGAGAAGCCGATTGGTAATATGTTCGTTTTTACATTCAACGTTTACATTTGCCTTGCATACGTACATATGTAATTTCGTACACACATATATTCGTATGTGTGTGTGTGTATTAGTGCAGAGTGCGAATTTCCTTTCGATAGCAACGTAAGCGCACCGATAACTTCTTTCGATTGTCATTGTTGCTCCGCTGACTGATTCTGTTGCGGCTGCTTTCGGCACGTACACATACATAATTATGTTAGTTGTGTGAGTGAGTTGCTTGCACGGCGACGGCGCCTGTCTGGCGAAAGTGATTTTTCAGTAAAATTTCGCAGCTTCAAGTCGACGGACGGAGTGGAGCACAATGCAGCAGGTCGATCGGTCCGGTGGAGCCAAATTGACGATGTCGTAAAGGTGCCGAGCGGGTGTGCGACTGACTCCGTTGCTTTTTATTATTGTGTCCGTGTATATGTGTCTGTCTGTGCCTTTGCCTGTGTTTATTGTTGGCTTTTCAATTTTCTTTGCACTTGCCCATATTGTTATTATTTTTTTATACTATACTTTTTTACTTTGTACGTTTAGAACTTAATTCGAACGGGTTCACTGCGTACATGCGTCTGTGTGCTGTCTGCGTGTGTGCGTTTGTGTGTGTTTGGTATACGCAAACAAAGGAGCTCAACGTTTTCATCTCCTCTTGTTCGATTTCTGTTTTGAATGTGTAAAGTGCAGGATAAGGTAGATTGATTAAAACAAAGTGCAGTGTAGCAATGACAGCTTCAGCAGCAAGGCGGCAGCGAGAGGTCAATTAGTTACATTTGTGTATGCATGCATGCATCTTAATGTGCATAAGTGCGTGTATGCACAATAGAAAACATTAAAAATTATTGTTGTTCATTACCGTTTCGTTGATATGCTCCGCTGTACATGTCAACATTTATGCCTACATATATATTATGTACATATATGTATATGTTTTTAAATTAGCATGTGTGCAAGTGTGCGTGTGTCCGTACGGTTTTACATTGAACTGTCTTCAGCCCGTCAGTCCAGCAGCTGGGCAGGCAAAACTGAATTAGAGCGCTCTCTTCGAGCTCTCTCTCTTCCTCTCTTACAGCTGCCCATATTCGGCGTGAGAGTAAGCTTCAAGCCGTGCACAGTAGCGCCAGAGGCGCCAAAAAATGAAAGCATCGCATTTGAATTGTTATCGCACCCAGGCATTGCATATGTGTTGGTATACTGAGACTTTGGCTTGGAGAAAATCACTTTCATTCTACTATGCGCTGTCGCAGCTGTTCTGGGCTTAAGCTTTTACAGACTTTTTTGCACCCACTCACGTAGAGAGGCGATTGACTCTAATTTTAAACTGTAAATGAAACACATTAGGCTCTCCATTTTGATTTTTGATCGAGTGCAAATAGTTATTAAAATGTGTTAAAAATGTGTTAGGCCAAGTATTAAAATAATAATGAAATGGAAAAACAGACCAAATTGATTTGCCAAACAAGTTTAAAATTTTCTTATTTATATATCATAAATGTATGCATGTACATATATGTATATCAGCAGCAAATAAAAGCTGACGTAGCAAGCTAGACACAAAAAAGAAGCAATCATGGTAAAAGTTGTATTTCATTTAGTTTGTTTGAATGTAATTTTTTCATAGCTTTGTATTTGCTAGTAAAATATTTTTTTTTGTCGTGTGTGGTTGTTATTTTCATGTTTGCAACGATTGCAACTGAAACACGTGCTCATGTCGTTATCGTTTCTAAATACGCAGAGTGAAGAAGCCACAAATCAAGGACCCCCAATAGAAAGCGATAGAGGAGGACATTGCTGAAAGTCAACGAAACGACGCCACAAAGTGAAAGACCGCAACGAGTGGGAAAGGGAGAGGAAGACCGAGAGCGAAAGCGTCGCATCAAAAGTTGAGCGCATGCTGTGTAGGGGGCGGCGCAGAAGACAAGTCAAGTGAAGTGCAGCAGGAACAATAATAACAACAAAATAACAATAATAATAACAACAATAACAATACCAGTAATTATAAGAACAACACCAATACTAGCATCAAGCAGCCAACAAATCATAAATACAAAGAAAACGCGAGCGTGGGTAGCCGATGCCAATGCCGAAGATGTTGATAAATTTGCCTTACCCTGCTGATGCTGCTGTTTTAATAACAGTATAATATCAACTACCTCCAACAAAATTAATAAAAATAAGAGCTCAATAAAAGTAAGACGGTGTGCAAGAGAGCGAGTCAGAAAACTGAAGAATAGCAACCTTTGCTAGCTTTAAAACAAGTTACAGCTAGACGAACGCCACCTACCGTCGACCGCACGCACAATACGATAGAGAGAAAGAGAGTCTGAGCAAAGGGACCCAAACGTTACAACAACACAAAGAAGAAGTAAATAAAGAAAAAATACGAACAACGTCAAAAGCAAATAATATTAAAAACAAAGAGCACCGAGACACTCAGACGCTTGCATTGTATAGGTGCATGTGTGTCTCCGTGTGCGTGTGTCCGTGCGTGTCCGTTACCGTGCCAGCGTTTATGTGGAAGTAGTGGTGGTTAGTTGTGCTGCTATCTGCTTCCCTTCTACTGCCAGCACACACACACACACGGCTACTCGGGCTCCGGTGGGAGGCGAATCCGTGACTGACTGGCTGTCACGTTGCCTTGCCCGCCAATATGGCGTGCCTTAACACACTAAAGCAAGAAATCAAAACACTGGAGAAAATCTTTCCGAAGAACCACGACCGCTTTCAGATACTCAATTCCAGCGTGGATGAACTTTTGTGCAGGTTCATCGATAAGAATGGCAAGCGTTACGACATACATGCAAACATAACGGTAAGTAGTAACATACATACATACGCATAGTTATATTTATCTTAAAGTTCATATACACATCCGGGCAGACATTAAATATATTTAGTAAATATGACTGACAATTGATTGATAATTAACAAACTGACTATCTGACTGCGGATTCGTTCTTTCTCATTTCTGTAGTGTCCAATTGATTAAGTTCCTTAGACACTATGTGATCTCAAATACAGTTGATGCCAAGCACAAAACAACAGACCCTTATTTACGTTGCAATTGTTGTAAAAATATAAATACTTTTAATTACAAACAATCTATGCAAATTGTAAACATGATCAAATGACTTCATGTCCAATAATATGACGAAGGTCACCTTACTCTTTCCTTTCATCTCACGAATTTCCAGTAGGAGCTGAGCGCTCAGATGAAACTTCTTCCCGTCTTGCAAATTTTACAGTAAAATTCCATTCGTTTATCCTACAGGCTGCCATTTGCCCTATCACTCTCTTTTTGCTCTCTCGTGCGTTCCTGCAGTTATTGCTTTCAGATTTGCTGCTGCGAAATTTGTCTTTCATCTCATCTTTTTCGATCATGTTTTTCGTTTACATCTTTTTGTTTCTCTATGCTTTATGCAAAGCTATTAATATTTTGTCATATTATATGTAACATATAGAAGGAGTTTGTATAAGTTCAGCGTGGGAAATTTTGTATAATTATTATAAGAATAGTAGATTTGAGATCTATGTGTTTGAGAATTGCTATTAATTCATATTATGTTTATATAGTCACAAAGTCGTTTTACTAGTATAAGTAACTAGAAACCCAAGTTTCCAATAAACTAGCTTAACTAAGCAAATCAGGTTAAGAATCTTGGATATTTGCTATACATTCCTTAATCTCTAGGGTATTCTTTCTTCTACTTGCTTCTTATAGGGTATTGTCTTAATTCTTTTTTTTTTCTTCTTTTACCTTTTGTAAAGTTCTCTCACACGCTGTTTTATCGTGCTGCTGTCGATTCTTATTTAGGGGCAGCGTGCTTCAATAATTTATGATTCATTGCCCTGCGCCTCCAACAACAAACAGTTGCCAACTTGCTGAGTTCGCTTCTGTCTTTCCTACTGTGCGCTCCTTCCCCAACCGCCTTCCCCTCTGGTTTTGTGCCTCTCTTATTGCTGCTCTCTGCTCTCAGCTCTGCTCAGCTTCGACTCTGCTTTGGTTCAACGATCTAATTAAAGGTTATATATGTAATTTCATTGACGCTGTCTCGCAGCTTTTGTTAGTCTCCATATATATATATATTATTGTATATATATATATATATATATATATATATATATATGCAGTTATTATTTGGCTTTTTAGCCAACTGTTTTTATCAGTTAAGGCTATCAATAAATCGACAATTTTTAGCAACGATTATAAATTAATTACGTGTTTTTTGCTGGAACTTTAAAACGTTGTATTAATAAAGTTATTAGCCATCATTGCTTTGTAGAGCAAGGTAAATGCTACCATTTGGGGAAAATAGCTCGTGACAGCTTTAAACTGATATTGATTATATTGTTTAATTTTTAAATATTTAACAAATATGATCAATCAGTGGAAACTGTTTTTGGTAGAGACAAATTTGGTCAATTTATATATATATTAAGATGTCAACAATCAAATGCCATAAAAAATTTACAAATTTCTTCTATTTAGTAGCATCTGCATTATATTATTATAATGAACATTTATGTATATATATTGATCTTAATTATTTGGATTTGTCTCGTCATCAGGAGACGTATCCATCATCGCCGCCCGTTTGGTTTGCCGAGAGCGAAGAGACTAGCGTCACGAATGCTGTGCAAATCCTTAGCAACACAAATGGTCGCGATAATCATGTGATTAACCAGGTAAGTTATCTTGTCTAGATTGTCATTCTAAAATCGTGCATTAATTCCCGATTTTCGGTATTCATCAGGTTGGCATATTGCTGCGCGAGCTATGCCGCTTACACAATGTTCCACTGCCACCCGATATTGATAATTTAGCGCTGCCGCTGCAAACGCCGCCGCCCTCTGCCTCGCCATTACGCTTGGAGCGTTCAGCAGGTGGTGGTGTTGGGGGTGGCGTTGGCGGTGGAGCGGGCCCGCATGGCAACGAGGAGACTGATTCGGATCAGGACGAAATTGAGGATCCTATCGGTGAGAGCGAGCAGGAAAGCGAGGGCGATGAGGACCTGCCATTGGAAATGGATGATGTACGGAACACAAATAAAGTACGTAAATAAACAAGCAGTAATTATTGTTATTAATAATAACCGAATCTTCCCAAGCAGAAAGATGATATGGAAGTGGAACATTTAGCGACTTTAGAAAGACTGCGTCAAAGTCAAAGACAAGACTATTTAAAAGTGCGTAAGAAATATATATATATATATAAAGATGTAGGTATAACTGTCTCTCTGTCACACTATCTCTTTCTAATTGATGCAGGGTTCAGTTTCTGGTTCAGTACAGGCAACAGATCGTCTGATGAAAGAACTACGTGATATTTATCGATCCGATGCGTTCAAGAAGAACATGTACTCACTAGAGCTCGTCAACGATTCGATTTATGAGTGGAATATACGCCTTAAGTCTGTTGACCCGGATAGTCCATTGCACAGCGATCTGTTGCAGCTGAAAGAGAAGGAGGGCAAAGATAGCATATTGCTCAACATACTTTTCAAAGAGACGTATCCATTCGAGCCGCCTTTTGTTCGTGTCGTGCATCCAATCATCTCAGGTGACTGCTTGATTATTTAATCAATCAATTGCTCCATGTATCAACGATTCTAATGCTTTCAACGCTTTCGATTAGGTGGCTATGTGCTCATTGGCGGCGCTATTTGCATGGAGCTGCTGACCAAACAAGGCTGGAGTTCCGCCTACACAGTCGAAGCCGTGATCATGCAAATTGCCGCGACGCTGGTCAAGGGCAAGGCGCGCATACAATTTGGTGCTACAAAGGTGCGTCGTAATCGGATATCAAGAACTATTAACTATTTACTTTTATCCAAAGCAGGCGCTCACCCAGGGACAATACAGTTTAGCAAGGGCTCAGCAGAGCTTCAAATCTTTAGTGCAGATACACGAGAAAAATGGTAAATGGAAAGAAATCCAATTCAAATTGTTTTCAAATTGTGTTAACTTTCGTTGTTGTTGTTGCCGACAGGTTGGTTTACGCCGCCGAAGGAGGATGGCTAAGATTTGCTGTTACTTAGGTGTTTATACAGGCTTAAGGAACGGACGTTTGCCAAATGCCGCTCAC
The DNA here is from genome assembly GCA_035045825.1 of Drosophila eohydei. Classification (NCBI taxonomy): domain Eukaryota; kingdom Metazoa; phylum Arthropoda; class Insecta; order Diptera; family Drosophilidae; genus Drosophila; species Drosophila eohydei. Next base: position 1,581,184 of record JAWNOT010000036.1, on the reverse strand, counting down.
CTATATATATATATGTATATATATATATATATATATATATATATATATATATATATATATATTATATATATAGTTATTTATATATACACAAACAAAACGAAACAAAAAACCTACCCCCAAAAATACCAGACACATGCGGCTAAATAAGCCACGTAGAAGAAGCCGAAGCAGCAGCAGCAGCAGCAGTCAGAGCTACAGCAGTGGGAGCAGCATCATCATCATTTAAATCGAACCCGCCATTCAAACATTATTAATATAATGGACGTTGCGTCGTTCAAATTAAGTCCTGCAATTTGTGTATACTTGATAACAAGAAAGGAAATACTTGCATATATATGCTGACATACATTACGTGCATCGATATATGCACACATACATACATATACGATGCAAAATAGTGCATGTGTGTTGCGATGTATGTGTGCATGTATTTGTGTATATATGAAATGTAATTGTATTTTTTTTGTTTTTAGTTTTAACTCGTATTGTATTATGTGAAACGTTTAAGTTGTCATTCTGTCTGTCTCTCGTCTCTTGATGATTTATGTATAGTAGAAAAAAAAACAGCAGAAGCGAAATCATGTTGTGCTTCTCAAAATCCTCTATGTTATCTATAAGAGCTTTTTTGTTAAAAATTTTTTTAAGAGATCCTATCCTGCAAAATTCATTAAAAATTCATTGCTTTGAATATATATATTAAAAACAAAAAAAAAATAATATATTTATATTTGTAAACGATAAAATTGTACAGTTAGCAGCAATAATTAACACTTACCGATTATGATAAATATAACGATAACAATTGCAACAGCAGCAACAGCCGCGTGTAAATGTAAAGGCAATTTATGCATATGTATATGTAATGTAGGTGTACCGATTCGACGCAGGTGTCAAAAGTGTTGAATTCTGTATGAAAATTAACTGCTTTTTGTTCCTTCTGTTCACAATGGGACACTGGGTGATTAGAACAGTGCAGAAGAGAGAAAAGAAAGCAAGCATACACACACACACACAGACAACCAGACACACACACACACACACACACACACCTGCATATACCTAGTTGTAATTAGTTAAGTAACGTAATATACTAATATTTTTTTTAGTTATTAAACATGTAACCTTATATATTTCGCTCTAGCTTTAAGGGATTGCGATTGCGGACGTAGCTATAGTAAACATATATCTATATATATATATACATACATATATATATGTATATAAATAAATATACATATGTGTAGCATATACAACTAGAGGAGTTAAACGTTAAGCGAAAACAACAGAGAAGAAACGAAAAATCGAAGGCAAAACAACAAAAAACACCACGAGCGTAAGCAAATTCTAACTGTAAATTCGTCTTTCCAAATAACCGTAAAAAACAAACAATACAAAAACAAAGCCCAATAAAATAAATTGCGATAAAAAGAATAAAATTACGTAGAAAATTGATTGGAAATATTAAGATGCAATGACCATAAACGAGGGTGGCTTGAAGACTTTCCGAGTTAACAAAAAAAAAACAAAAATATATCTAATAATATTTAAATACAAAAACGAGAAATTCAAATAACATAATTTTTTTTATTTTTATATTTTTACGTTAAGGTCGTACGTTTATCAGACCAACTTCGTAAATCTTTCTCTTTTTTACATTACATTTCCAGGCTTGGCTAACAAATAACTAAAGCGAAAGAGAATTTAGCTTTGTACAATTTATCGACACATTAGCTTAAGTAAATGAATGAAATGCAAACATAAATAGAGCAAGATTTCACTGCAGTAGAACTAAAGCTAGAAATTAGACTTAGGACATAGGATCGATCGATAAGTCGACCAATCGATCAATCGACAATGACTACGTAGTTGGAGGCGGCTTTAGAGGGATGCATTTTGGTTGGATTTGGCTGAGTGTAGATAGGCTTTGAGCTTGTCTCATTGTTGTCAATGGCCCCGCCAATGATCATCTCGAGGGCACCTTTGATCTCGAGCAGTTGACAGGTGAGCTGCACTTCCGATTCCATTGTCGCTTTAAGTCGCTCCAAGGCTGCGACCATTTGTTTATTGTAGTTAAAGGTATTGTTCTCAAATACATCCATCACAGCGCTGGCTGCATTCAACAACGTACGCATAAATCGCACCTCGCCCAGATGATCGCACAGGAAGTTTATGAATCTGATTATCGTAATGTCTTTGCGATCCGTGAGCGCAGCTTGAAGCGCGCTGCGATGCTGCAGCTCCGTAACGACGGCCACAATGTTCTCGGGGAATTGCTCTAAATTTGTCGGCGTGCAGACACAGTCGAGCGCCTTTTTGTAGTTAAATTTGCGCAGATGATGATCGAATTCCTGCAGCTTCGGAGTTTTCCTTCTCTCACTTATGACGTGATCGACATCAACATTGGTACTGGGACGTGTCATCTTCTGGAAACGCTTGTGCCGCTGGCTGGCCTTGATCTGTTTCAGGTGACTCGGTTTGCTGTCGACAATCATGCGCTTAATGGAGACAAGGCCATCGACCATGCCGGCAACAACAGCCTGGTCTTTGGCAGCAACGCCCAGGCTAACAACAGCATTTGGATAGGTGAGGGTATGCACCGTTTTATAGGTGCTCACATCGTAGATCTTTACATGACGATCCAATCCGCCGGACAGCAGGCGTCGACCATCAGAGCCGAGGCGCAGGCAGGTGATTGTCTTATGGTGCTGCGACATCGTCGTCAGCAGTCGACTACCGCTTATTAAGTCCCATACGCGCACCTGTGTACCGCCGGCCGTGATGAATATCGAGCCATTAGGGAGAAACAGCATCGACTCCACGGGACTGCCATGATCTAAAGTCTGGGTAATGGCTTGCTCGGCGCGTGTATCATATAAATTTATTTTGCCATCGTAGCCGCCGGAAATGAACATGTGAGATGCCTGTGGATGCATTGCACCGGCTCGTATATAATCGGTGTGGGCATCTTCGTATGTTTGCACCACCTTCTCGTTGGCCACATCCCAGAGTCGGACGGATTTGTCATCCGCAAAGCTTGCCAGGTGCAGCTTGTCGGCGGTAAAGAAGGTGCGATGAACGGGAGCCTTGTGACCTTTGAACAAGCGCAATATATTACGGCTTGTCGTGTCGAAAAGCTTCACATGTCCTTCTTCGTCACCGGCGGCCAAGAGACGACCATCCTGACGAAAAGTCGCACCGTATGCGGTCTTTTGGAAACGTGACAAGTTCTTGACCACAAGCTTGGTCACCAGGTTATAGATTTGTACACGCACCGAACAGGTTAGCACAAAGTTACACGGATCACTTGGACTGAAGTCTATATAGTCTATTGTTGTGTGCTCCTTCAATAGCTCGGGTTTCTATTTGGTAAATTGGCTAATGTTTATTTTGGATATTTTTACACTGTGAATATGGGACTTACCGCTAAGCGATCCCAGTAAATTGTGTCGGGCGTGACTACCTGCGCCTTCTGTTGAAATCGTCGCACATTAAGGGGCTGGAAGGCATTCATCTTTATTGATATGTTGTCGTCAATTGGCGTCAGCGCGCGCGCACGTGGAAGGCAACAATATGTTGGACTTGCAAATTTTGATACATTTATATCGATAACGATCGTTTTCTGAATTTGGTCACATTGTTATACCATATGATCGGCCTGCTAGCAGCCGTTAAAAATACCGAATTGTAATGCAGGCCATTGCGGGCTAGTAAATGCTGAGTAGTTGACAGAAAACAACAAATATTAAAATAACAAATATTAAATTAGGATTCCAATTAGAATGTACTAGAAATCAATTGTAATTTTCAAATAAAATATTTGTTGCACATTTTTACTGTTCAACTTAGTGCAGTGCAGAAGACACGCGACATACGAGTAATCGATGTTTTCTTGTCGCTAAGTATCGATACATTTAGAGCAACAACAATATTAATAACAACAAGCAGGGAGGCATATTTATTTACAAAATAATTTGTTTAATGTGTTTCGTTGGCGCTTTATGCGAATTGAAGCCAAATACAGAACAACAACAACAACAGTTATGCGTGATTGAATAAAAGTGTTGAATGCCGCAATGCTGATTCGTTAAAAACAAACAAGCAACAACAACAACAACGATAGCAGCAGTAGCCAGCAAATAGATTCAATTTTAATTGAAATTTATTTATCAACGCCGAGGCTGAGGCCGTCGGATGGAATGTGAACGATATACCTATACTGCCAAACAAATGTCACAGTGAAGCTTCCAGTTAACGTCGCAACGTCCCCTCTGATGAATCTTTTAATTAACTCAGCTCAAAGATGGGCTCGTGTCTGACTTGATGGACAAGAGACGTAGAACAAAAAGCAAATAGAACGCATGAAATGTGGTAAATTTAAAGCCATAAATATATAGATATTAATTGACAGCAATAAATGTGCCCAATACAATTGAATCGACGGAGGCAAGCGATCAATCGTCGACAGCAGCTGCAGAGGAACGAAACGGATCGAAGATCGAAGCGCAAAAATGGAAGGCGAAATGAATTTGGACTTGAACAATGAGAAGAAAGTGCTATGCGAGAAGATCATCCGGGACATAAATGCCGTATTTCTCAAGGATGCCGATTTGTAAGCGAATGCCACATGGAATTGATAACATAGAGTCAATTGAGTCATTGAATTATTCCTTTCAGATCCTCATTTGAGATCATACCCAAGGAAACGAATTGCAATAAGTCACCGGTGGTGCATGTGGATCACAACTTGGGCTTGGAGTCGTGGTGCGCTCAGCATGTCTATGATCATGCGCATCGCATTCTTATCTCTCACCGCAAGCAAACGATGCAACAACAATTGCGCACACTGCAGCAGCAACAGCAGAGCGATTCGCTGGCCAAGTATTTGAATGTGGCACTATTGATCAATCCGGATGTGACGACATTTTGGCACATACGCCGCCAGCTGGTGCAAAAGAATCGTTTAAGTATCAACAAGGAGCTGCAATTCTCAGCGCTGGTGTTGTCCATCAAGCCAAAGTCAAATGAGGCGTTCGCTTATCGGCGGTGGCTCTACTCGTTCCAAAGTGGGTCTGAGCTCGTCTACTTATCGCAATGTACTTCTATAGAGTTTTTCTTTTCTTTTGTATACTCATTCAGGCGCCGATGCCATCGACTGGCCACATGAGATTAGCATTTGCGAACGTGCCGCCGATCGCTGTGCGAGCAATTATCACGCCTGGTCGCATCGCCAGTGGGTGTTGCAGAATGCCCCGCCCTGTCTGCTGCAATCGGAGCTGATGCGGACGGAAAAGTTCATACGCAAGCACATAACCGACTACAGCAGCTATCATTATCGCCAGCTGCTGCTGAGTCGGGCTTACGAACAGTGCTTCTACATGGCCGACGAATCGCAGCCACCGTGGAATAGCTTGCGTGAGCTACTCGAACATTATGAGCTGACTGCAGAGTCAGTTAATGGGCAAGATAATGCTGATGGGGAGGCGGCTGCAGAATCATTGCTGCAGCTGCTCTTGCCTAATCTAAATCGCAATGGAATCAGCGCCCAGCGGCTTCGCTCTTTTCTCTATTGCTGCAACGTTGCTGCCAGCGATATGCGCTTGTGTGCCGAGCAGCGGGAATTGTATGGAGTGCATGATTGCTTTGAGCTGCATCGGCGCGCCTCGCTCAAGTTCATTGTGGAGCAGTGTCTGCGCTTGCTGACGGGTCTTGCCAACGGCCCCGGCCTGTATCTAGCGCCCCACAGCGTTAGCCAAACAAACGAGCTGCGCAAATTTGATTGTGAATCGCATCCGTTTCTTGTCGCAGTGCGTCGTATCGAGTTCCAATTGGGCGACAAGCACATGCGCTGGTGCAAGATGCACCTCAATTTTGCCAATCAGGATCAGGGCCAGAAGTAAACGCAAATCCTGACTCAATTGTGCACTTGTTCAATTGTTATTTAAACTTTGTTTCTGTCTAAATGTGCCGTATACGCAATGCACTCATGGAGGCTGTTTCGTTCTCTCAGCCAGAATCGAAAACAATTATAAGAACATTTATATATATATATATAGCTTATGTATAGATGAAAAGTAGTGCTCGTTACGTAGCGTCTACGATTGTGGACCACCTCAACGGAGGTTCCCCGAACCCCCTTTAATAGAATACCTTGTCTACTTGTTAAGGCTCAGCTCAAAGCGAAACATTTATCAAATATCTGTATTCCAAACTGAACAACATTTGTTAGATTTAAGTCGATATATAATATATATATAGACGTCTTATTTTAGTGCATGCAAAACAAATATATATATAAATCTATTTGTGCATGCAATAAAAGATTTCTTCTGCATTTCAATCTAATTTAAACAAAGTTCAACAATATATTAAATGCTCTCTTAGTTATATATATATATATATATATATATATATATATATATATATATATATATATATATATATATATATATATATATATATATATATATATATATATATATATATATATATATATATATATGTGTCAAGAAGTCGATGCTATATCTAAATGTAATTCAAGCGTGTACTGGACACTAAATCTGATTTGTAGTGTACATCTATTAGCCAATTTGCAATTAGTCAAATAAATTTAACAAAACATTTCTAAAAGGTAACGTCTTTTAATCAAGCAGAGATTACTGTCAACTACTGCGTGTTCCTAGGTTGGCTCTAGTTAAATATGGCTTAGCTTTAAAGTACATTAAAAATATATTTTATTTCCTTTTCATTCTTCACTTCTCATATCTTCACATTCATCAATTCGCTTCAACTCTCTCAGCTTTTACTTGTGAAAAAGTGCTTTAGTTATTGGCATGCTTATTTATTTTTATATTTATTTTATTTTATTCCAATATAAAAAATAATATAATATACAAATTCTTAAACAAAAAAAATAATAAATTTATTTTGTAATTCAATAATAATAATAAATAATTGAATACAAAAATTTATAAATTATTATTTTTTTAATTTATAATAATTAAAAAAAAAAAACAAATTATAAATTAAGTTAATAAATAAATAATAAATGAAAATGAAATGATTTAATAATAATAAATAAATAAAGTGCATGAAACTAAATAATACATAATAAATACAAATAAAAAAATGTTACAAGTAACAAAATATTTATAAATGTTTAAAAGTAAATAAATAATTTTATCTTAATTTAGGATTTTTGTAGAGAAAATCCAAAAGCTTGTGACGAAATAATTTATATCTGTAACCCCAAAATAGGTTTCCCTATGACAACTCCTTGCTTCGCCGATTAGACTGAATACTTAAAGTTTTTTGGGAGAGTTTTAGCCAAATGTTAAGAGTGAATAAATATTTGCATTTTTTTCAATAATTGGATTTCCATTTTAATCGCAGCGCTGTAATGACTGTACTTAGTTCTGATAAGATTCTTGATTTTAAGTGGAGTCTAATTTGTTTGTTATTTTGGTCTGAAGCCGCAAGCACGCAGCTGCTCAACTTAGCCGCAGGCTATTGAAGGACATGCAGAGGGGGGTCAGGCGACCGCTGGCAGGGGAGGGTGAGTGGGAGTCAGATGCTGGCAATGGGGGTTCGCAGTTACATGGGCATGGCATCAACATCAATCAGTGCGCATGTCAGCTGCTAGCAAGGGCCATTTTCAACGATGGCGAGATGAGCAGCAGCAGCAGCAGCAGCCGAAGCAGCAGCAACAGCAACAGCAACAGCAGCAGCAGCAGTGGGTTTGGCTTTGGCTTTTGGTTCAGTGTGCTATTAGAGGAGTTTGCGTGTGGCTGAGTGAGAGAGTCTTGTCAACAGCGACTAGCTAGTAGCAAAGGCAAAAACAGTGCCAGCCGAGACAGACAGCCGAAACGGGAACGGCCCTTCGATTAGGCACCTAAATAGTGTTCATTTTTCTTCTGTGTGTGCCTACGTGCGGGTGTGTGTGTGTGTTTGTTGTTTGTTTGTTCGTTCGTACTTGTTTTATAAACAAATTAACAAGGTGAGCGTCTTGATAAGTGCAACAGTGTTTAAGTCAAATAAAAACCAAAAAGCAAAATCAAAGTCAAAGACAAAGGCAACGGCAAAACAAATAAACATTGAACACGAGCTTTCTATACGCATACACACACAGGCACACGGACAGTAATTTACGCATGTAATATATATGCATACTTTGTATATGTATGCATGTGTGTGTATACCGTTGTATATAAATATGCAGAGCAAAGCGGCCAGCGTCAGTATGTATTTTTGTTTGTCTGTCTATGTCTGTATGTGCGTATGTGTGTGTGCGTGCATGTTTTGCATTTCTTAAATGTTACATTTTCTATTTTGCATTGCATATTTATGCAGAGCCGCCGCCTTTCCGGTTAGCAGGCTTTGGGATGGGCGTGTAAATCGTTTAATTACACTTGAGCTGTAGCCTTGAAGGCAGCTTCATGTCCCCGAAGGTCGTCAATATTTAAATTGAGCTTGCGAATCGCTTGACAGCAGCAGCTTAAATTAATGCATATTAATGGTGTTGTCAAATCTTTCGACTTCTTAGGTTTGCAGTAATAACGGTACAGCTCAACAGCCATGCAAACAAACATACATACATACGCTTAGTTAAGCACATGCAAGCACACACACACAAGCTTATCTATTCAGCTTCTGCCTGCCTGTCTGTCTGTGTGTATATACAGTGGTTCACAGCTTATTTCAACCAGCACCTTAAAAAAAGTTTGTTGGGCTATAAAATCTAAACTATTGGGGATATCCCGAAAATTTAAATGCAGGTTGTTAGTGTGATGTTTAAACTAATATAAAATCAATTCATTTATTTTTTAAATATTTTTTCAATATTTATTAATGTTTAAAAACTAAAAAATGAGACCAAAACAGTTCCACAGCTTATTTCAACCACAAACTTTGCAGCTGATGAAAGATCCGTTATTTTGCAATACAACGGTAGATTCTTGTTCTATGCTTTATTCACTGTTTTCGCAGTATGATAAAATAAATTTTTGCAGAATTCTGAAAGCTCAACTTGCAGAAAAGTGAATTTAGCAAAATGGGACCACGCACACCTATTGAGCAGCGGGAACTTGTTCTGAAACATTATAAAAATGGTTATTCCCGTAGAAAAATTGCTGAGATGGTTGGATTTAGTGATTCTACAGTTCAAAGCATCATATACCGATTTGTCCGTGAAAATAGAACCCACGATAAAGGTAGAAATGCTCCAAACAAAATTTTTAATCCCACGGACGAGCGCTATATTGTAAGAAAAATCCGGGATAACCCTAGGATATCGGCTCGACAAGTAGCCAATGATGTTAAGGAGGAGTTGGGCAAGTCATGCCACCCAGAAACTATTCGCCGTGTGCTTCGGGAACATGACTTTAATGGCAGAGTACCACGCAAGAAGCCTTTTATAAACGACAAAAACAAGAAGTGTCGCTTAAAATTTGCCCAGGAGCACTTGCACAAGGACATTGGATTCTGGAATACAGTTTTATTTTGCGATGAGTCCAAATTTAATTTATTTGGGTCGGATGGGCCCTCATATGTGTGGCGTAAGCCTAACACAGAGCTTGACGCAAAACATTTGAGAGCTACAGTAAAGCATGGCGGAGGCAGCCTTATGGTTTGGGCCTGTATGTCAGCAGCCGGCGTTGGGAACTTAGAGTTCATTGAGACTACGATGGATAAAGGCAAATATCTTGATATTTTGAAGTCAAATTTAATTCAAAGTGCTCAGAAACTGGGCATAAAGGAGGACTTCAGATTTTATCAAGATAATGACCCGAAACACACTGCGGGAATTGTCCAGACTTGGCTGATCTGGAAATGTCCGCACGTTATGAAACCACCAGCGCAGTCACCAGATATAAATGTCATCGAGAATTTGTGGTCGATTTTGGAAAAAAACATTCGCAAACACAATATATCCAACAAATCGGACCTAAGAGCTGCATTGGTTGAGGAATGGGAAAAAATTACTCCAGAAGTCACTAAAAAATTGGTGGAATCTATCCCAAAAAGACTTAAAATAATAGTTAACCAAACGGGTGGTCACACTAAGTATGAATTTTTTATTATTTTATGTTATTTTAATGTTATATAATGTTATATCATAAGTGGTTGAAATAAGCTGTGGAACAGTTTTGGTCTCATTTTTTAAATTTTAAACATTATTAAATATTGAAAAAATATTTAAAAAATAAATGAATTGATTTTATATTAGTTTAAACATCACACTAACAACCTGCATTTAAATTTTCGGGATATCCCCAATAGTTTAGATTTTATAGCCCAACAAACTTTTTTTAAGGTGCTGGTTGAAATAAGCTGTGAACCACTGTATATCGAATGGACACACCTGATGATTTGCGTATGTGTGCATGGCATTGGCCCACATGCAATGCAAATACCAAAATACCGTCATATGCACAAAAATAGCTAAATCATTTGATTTTCCCCTATTTACTAATCCTTTTGTGCTTGTATCATCTCAACAGGCAAAGCCTAGCAAAAATATCGATAAACACACATTAAATAGTGCATATCAAATAACAACAACAACAACAGCAGCAGAAGTTTTTGCATTAACAGTTTGACGGCGACAGCGCTGCTTCTGTTGGCAGCGAGCAGCGGACAATGAACTCGGCAAAGCAACTCGTCCACTAACTCACAAACAAACACTGTTACACTCACACCCACTATCGTGCTCCCACTCCCACTCACACTCACGCTATTTTTTTGTATATGTGTGCATATGCATAACGGTTCGCAGCGTTCACGACGTTTGCGATGGCGAGGTTGCCTTTAAGAGCGAGGACAACGAAACAGTTGACAATTGAAAATCAAATGCGCTAAGAGTTAATTACGCACATTCACATATTTACTCGAGGAGAAAAAAAAGAAAACATGTCCGCTCTACGGTTTCCGTTTCCGTTTCCGGCATGCACAGCAAACAACAAGGAACAACAGTCAGTAGAAGACGGTTTAGACAGTTGCCGCATCTTGCGCTTATTGTAGTTCCGTGGACTGACACACACACACACTCGAACAATCACACACTCATACACACATACTCACCAAAAAACAAAGCGCATTTGCATTGAGATTTTGAGAAACGCGAAAATTCGCTAAAAAAAAAAGCAGCAAATTCAAAATGGGCAGCCTGCCGAATTTGCACGAACTGGAGGAAGCGGAACGCAAGAGAGAGAAACGCCGAGAGTACGAAATGTTGTTGGAGCAGCGTGCAAGGGACACGAGTCGTGAGCGCGAACGCTTATCGGCATTTGCACAACAGCGTAAGGTGAGTGCGATGAATGATCGTCGAGCGATCAATCGATATACGAAATATCCAATTGCCAATTAGAATACTGTAATACCAGCACAATTGTCCAATTGGATTCATGCTGACCAATTGGTTGGCTCTTCGTTCGTCCGTTTTAGACCTTGAAGATCATGAAATATTCGGGTTTTTTTGCAGCAATCCTCGTACAATGCTTATATTATGGCTGGCCTGGGCATTGGCGGCATTAGCGGTGGCGGCGGCTCGCTGAGCCTGACCGCAACGGCCAATGGATATGGCAATGGGCACATTGAGCTGGCCAATGGCATAACAAATACAACAACAGCTGCAGCAGCAGCGGTCACAACAGAGACAACAACGTCAGCTACAGAAACAGCAGCAGCCGCAACAACAGCAATAGCAACAGCTTCAACAACAGCAGCGACAACAACAACAACAACGCTGAGCGGCTTCGCCATGCTGGGGCTGGCCAACAGCTTGATGAGCGGCAAGAAATATCCGCATTCCCATCATCAGCACATGCATCAGCATCAGCATCAGCATCCGCATCCGCATCCGCATCCGCACCCACATCCGCACCATCAGCATCGACACTCGCTGACCACGCGGCATCGCGTGCTGCGCACTCGGACACGCAGCTCGGGCGGTCCGCAAAATGTTTGGGACGAGCAATTGATGGAGGTGAGTGAGTGGTGGGTGGTGGGTGGTGGGTGGCTGGTGGGTGGTGGCTGAGCAAACTGCACGCAGCATAATCCCGGCCCGGGTCTCGGCCAGGCACTTGTCATTTATTTATAGTCTTCGCAAATTGTGTTTCTGGCTTTTGCCTTCCGTGCCAGCATCAGCATCAGCATCAGCATCAGCATCAGCTTCAATTTGGCTCAATGGTAGGTGGTCGCTGGGTAGGTTGCCTGGCAACGGGGTCAAATGTCACGGCAGTGGAAACTGGATTAACGCCTCCACAAGCACAAATAAGTAATTAAAGGCAAACAAAGACGCACGAGGATGTCCACTGCGCATATCCCGGACCCAGATTTCAATTTCAACTGGCAAAGGACCTTCGTCCGCTCGCCTCTCTCCCTCGTCATGCTGGCCTTGGCAAATCCAGTTGAGCCTGTTGCTCGCGGCAACAAACGGGCAAAAGTCAAGTGTCAAAAGTAAAATCTGTCGATTGCAATCGGCTGGCCTGACAATGCCTCGCGCCTACTAGCGAAACAGGCGTCGTCTCTGGGGTCTCTGCAATTGAAGCAAAGCTGATGGACTAGCTGATACCCAGCCAATCTATGTGGGGCAGTTAGATCTGTTGAGCCTGCAGTGATACCTCTATACTCTGCAAATGGACATGTCTCATTGCGATATTTGATTGATCGATAAATATCGTTATCGCTTGGGTAACATGCTTTCCTTGTTACACAAATTACGAGTGCCATAATTCAATATATTTTCTATTTGCTTAATTATCGATAAATATCGTTATCGCTTTTATAACATGATATCGATAGGTCTCAATGGACATTTTAAAACATTCTTTAAGCCCTTTCTCTTGTATCATACAAAAATACATTTCCAAATATCGATATATATCGTTATCAAAAGCATTGCGGGATAACTGAAATAACGGGATAATAATAAGCATAATTTATAGAGTATCTGCAAGCTTGTTCAGTTTCTGTTGTAATGCGAGGTCTCTGATAGTCGAGCACTCTGTGTAGTTTTATAGAGGGTAACTGGTCGTCGGGCACTTTTGACAACATTAATTACATGACCTCTTATTGGACTCGTGTGTGCTTGATGCTGATTGATGGGGTGTTTGCTAGTCGAGTGCTTTGTAAAGGGTATCTAGTAGTCGTATACTTGTCACTGAAGCGCACTAACTTGTTCAGCTTGTAGAATGGATGTGCTGTGTTGAGTAAGGGGTATCTATCTAGTCGCTATCACTGCATAACATGTAGTAATGGGTATTTATTTGTCGGATACTGTTATACGTCCGTTGAAGCATGCAAATGGGTTCAACTGTAGGATCGTTGCTGTTTAAAGGGTATCTGCTAGTCGAGCACCCTCGGTCCGGCTGCATCTTAATAATACCTTCCCGTGTTCCATTGACAGCATCTGACTGCCTACTCGCCGTCACCGATCTCGACGCGCTCGCATCGCATCAATCCGGTCTCCTCGTACCAGGTGCAGGCGGCATTGGCGGCATCGCGACGTCGCGAATCGATCAACAGCTCCATTGGAGCCACCTCGATACGCCGCCTGATCACCCTGAACAATCGCAACTGCCGCCACAAGGTGCCCGCCCACGTGCGCCAGAGGGTGTGGCGCCAATTCACCTGCCTGAGCATCGCCCACGGCCTGATGAGCGCCGTCCTGCTGCCGGTGATGGCACTGCAGGGCTCCAGCTCCGTCTGGCATCATCGCGAGCAGTGGCTGCCCATCGGTCCGAACATTGGCTCCCTGCTGCTGGGCGCACTCTTTCTGATCGCTGCCTGCATGAGTGTGCCGGGCATAAGGCTAATCCGGAGATTTGGCTACACCCCGCTGCTGGCTGGGAACTGTTTGGCGGTGACCTTGTTCCTGCTGTCGCACCTATACGCCTCCATCTACACGCTGCTGCCGGCATATTTGCTGCTCGGCTTCATGCTGAGCGCCGCCAACAGCTGCAAGGCGGCGCTGATTGTCCACTATGGCGGGAAGCTGAGCTGCTCCCATGAGCAGGAGTGTGCGTCGGACGCATTGCTCGAGGAGCACAAGATGTTCTGCAATCGAGATCAGAAGGTGCGCCGTCTGGCCCGCTGGCTACGCGCCGCCCAGGATCTGGGCCTGATCGTGGGCGCTCTCCTGGCCTCCATGCTGCTCGCCTGCAATGCGAACGATTGGAGCTGCTCGGCGGGCAGCGCCGAGGCAAGCAGCAATGCCAGCAATGGCAGCCAATTGCCCACCACCAACTGGCCCCAGCCGGAGGACTTCTACAACCGGAACGAGCACGGCGAACGCATCTGTGGCGCCGACATGTGTCCGCTGCAGCTGGCCGTCAGCTGGTTCGCTGCCAATGATACGAACGCCATCTATGCTGGCTTCATTGAGAGCGGCTCTCGTGCTGGCGGGCAATCGCTGCTCTGGCTATATGTGGTGCTCTCGCTGCTGGCGCTGCTCCTGTCGCTGCTGCAGGGTCGACAGGTCCTGGTGGCAGCCGGCCGGCCTGAGCGCTCCTACAAGGATGTCACGGACACGCTGCTCTTTGCCGGACCCCTGGCCTACTTCGTGGGCACCGAACAGGGCTATATGCTGGGCGACTTTCTGCGCGCCTTTGTCTCCTGCTCCCTGGGCATCAGCATGATTCCGGGCGCCCTAATCGGCATGGGCATAATGCAGCTGATCGTCTCCTGCACGCTGAGCATGCTGCTCCGGCATACCAAGCGCATCGTGGTCATATGTGAGTAGCCATGCAGCATCAAATCCGCCTAATCCGTCTAATGCTTCGCTCTAATCCTACAGTGGCCGGCTTCTTCTTTCATTCGTGCTTGCTGCTGGCGCTGTCCAGCTGGAAGCCCTCGAGCGATGACAGCGCCCTCTTCTATGTGATAGCCGCCTCGTGGGGCGCCTGCAATGGCATGTGGGAGACGCTGCTCCTCTCGCTGGTCACCCTCAACCATGTCCAGCACGATCATGTGACGGACGTGACGGCGCCGCTGCAATCGTTGCGCTTCCTCGGTCTGGCCATCACGTTTGCGGCGCACGGCTTTCTCTGCGAATCGGTGAAGATCATTGCGCTCGTTGTCCTGCTCGTGATCAGTGTGCCGCCGTATGCGATGCTGGAGATACGCCTGGAGGCGCAGCGCAAGGCGACGCTGATCAGCTTATGACGCAGCTACTTCAGCTAGTCCCGGAGCCGGGGCACTGTGGCACGCACGCACACCATGTAACACTGGTGGCGGCGTATCGCGGGCTGACTGATTGACTGACTGACTGACTGACTGACTGACGGACGGACAGGATCATCAGCTGAAATGCCCCATCCAAAACGGAGCCACGATGCATGCGAGTTCTGCCAATGCAACAGTATTCAAAGAGACATAGACAGAGAGACAGGAGAGAGGGAAGGGAAGGCTAGAGAGAGAGGAGAGAGAGAGAGAGAGAGAGAGACGAGAGAGAGAGAAAGAGAGAGTCGTGAGAGTGGAAAAGCTTGTCAAAGTTAAATTTCAGTCGCTCTCTTAGTCCAAGTCCATGCATTGTCTTTATATCAATATACATATATATACATATATCCTACACACACACACACACACACACACACACTCTCATATATATAGTAATGTGTGAAACATATGCCAGTGCCAAGAATGTTGTTCCAAATCTTTACCACGAAATTTGGACTAAGCCACAGTCCAGAGCCTAACGTATCGTAGTTCATCTATTTAGCATATTAGAGGCGTTCTTCTCAGTCTATTTGCCATGGATAATACTTAGGCCTAGCTTCGAGCATTATATTGGATATTACTAAGTGACTATTTTGTGCCATCAAAACTAAATATTTACACGCGTATTAACTCTATTCCTCGATGTATGTAAAGCTACGTCTAAATCTAACCAAAAAAAAAAAAAAAAAAAAAAAGAATCTAGAAATCGTGTTCTACATTTCGTTCTCGTTTGAGCCAATTCAAAATGGCTTCGACTGGTAATGAATTCGAGTCGCTCTGTGGGTAAAGCTCGAATTGAATTCGACTTTCATAATTTAATTTTGAAAAACTGAAGCTTCAAATTTCGAAATTCGATTGGAGTCGATAACGAAACGTAGAACCGATTCTCAACTATTAGCTCTGAGTTGCTGTGAACTGGATAGAAGATTTGTTAGCTTCTAGAATGTATTTGGACGTTTAAATCGTGTTGTCTCCATAATGTTGTTCTCGATGTACTTAAAAGATATATATCTATATAAGAAACGGTATATACGTTTGTCTAATTGGTCAATTGACTGGTGAGCAGGGAAGCGAGCGAGCGAGGGAAGGAGAGCCAGAAAGAGATGGAGAGAGGAGAGTGAGAGATGTTGAGCAAGTTTTCCTTTTTTCCCAACTTTAACCCAAAACTATCCAATAAAAAAAATAAAACAAAATATAAGAAGTTATATAATAAATGTACAATCGCTAGGATAGCAAAGGTGAAATCCTATGATCTAAGAACAATGTTAACATTTTATGCAGAACAAACGAGAAAACCAAAACTTTAAGAAAACCAAAAAGAAAATAGTAAATAAATAAATAAATAGATTTTTGTAATTGAGACTTTATAAGGACAGCTAACGGATCAGGAAAGTATGTGGTTTATGTATCCAAGATTGAACTCTATAGAATTTGATTCTTTTTCTAGGTAATGCCTAGATATTATACACAAGTTAAAGTAAATTACAAATAAAAATAATACACAGTGATAGCAAAAACAAAAAAAAAAAAAACACTAATTCAACTAGAGTTAACCAAAGAAATACCTTAAAAAGAAAATTAAACAAATATAAAAAACACAGAAAAATAATGTTTAGCACATGCCAAATGTCTAAGTTTAAACAATTTATGAATAAATAACGAGACAACTTATTTATATGTGTACAAAATCAATAAAGAGATTATCCATTATTATTATTATGAGCTGCGCTCTAATTGGCTCTTCACTCAAACAGTGGGCGATGAAAGTGTTTGGACAGCGTCAAGCGAATCTTGCTTAGATCAATTTTATCGATTTTATTGAGCAGAATTTATCTCTTCTTTATATATATATAATTTATTTTTATTATTAAAAGTAGTTTATTTAATTGACATACAACCCTACGCACTCGCTTTTTACAGGGTATAGCAAACATCCCAAGTAATTCGGCGTGTTAACATATTTATGGCAGGCAGTGCATTGCAGCCATTAAAGGTCAATAAAAAGAGCTTAACTTGTTTACTTACAACGCCATTCATGACGTCGAAGCTTTTAACAAAGCTCAAACCAGTCAAACAGCGAGAGAGCGAACGAGGAATCGGCACAAAGAGAGCGAGAGAGCGAGCACTTCATTGCGGCGAGTTCAATGCTTAGCTTCGCTCAGTCTCTCTTGCCCTTTCCCACCCCCGTTTTGTAATGCATGCAATAAGCAACAAGTGCGAGCGCGCTGGCGGCAATAATTTTAATTAAGCATAGAATGCAAGCAACAACTTTTCGTGCTTGTGTGTGTATGAGTGTGTTTATTTGTTTGTGTATTCGGCATTTAAGCTTTTGCAGGGCTTTATCAATTGAACGGCGCGATTTTTGGCACAGTTGCTCGGCTAAATCGAAGTAGATCGTTTTGCAGAGCGCCCAGCGGCAGCTTCAAAGGCTTACAACAACAACAGTTGGAAAATGATGCCAATAAAACCAACTGTGAGCACCGAACAAGTGGATGCCAAGCTAAGGGAACTGTTAAATTGGTTCGAAAACGAATCAAGTTTGCCCGAAAAAATAGGTAAGGCAACCGGAAGGAATATCTATATGTATCTATAAGCACTTGTGTATCTTAGCTAGCGAATGGGATAGGTTAGGAATTGTCAGTATGTTACGTACATATTTATGGACAGGTAAGAGAGCGCATATGGTGGTCAGGTAAGTGCGTTGTGCCCCAGACGAAGCTGATAGCCTTATCAAAGCACAAAGCAAGTACAACGGCATTAGTCAGTGTAAAGATAAATCTATAGTTTTCTTTGTTTGTTTTTTTTTTTTTTTTTAAATATATAAATGGAAACCTACAACGAAGAGAGCTTAAGTAGGTCAAAATATAGCGCTTAAAATACCCTAGCAAATGTAAACTATTAATATAAAGACATATGTATAGACTGTATATATGTAGACTTAGATAACACTAACAATCAATCCATTAGTTCTCTTTGCTGATATATCCGAATTGACTTTTCGTATTAATAAATTGATTAAGACCGACTTCAAAGGAAAATAATTGAAACTTCAGTTCAATCTCGAGTCGGAAACTCTACAGTTTCTATTGTTTTCCCATCTATATCTATAGAGATAACATAACTGTTCATAAAATACATATATACTTACATAGTCGGTCGCTTAGCTAATACACCCTTTGGACTGGCATTACAAGTATAATAAACTATAAAATTCCGCATGCGAACAGCAACGTCTGTTGTTGCTTTTTCCACGTTTATAGCCACAATCATACAGAATATAATATATATATATATAGTATATATAGTAGATAATTATATCAATTGCACTTGCGTTGATTTTATTGCAGAGCCGATTGTAATGCTACGTTTCCTGAAGTGTATGGACTACGAGATAGACTCCACCAAAGCCCTGATTCAGCTCAACTATAATCTGCGCAATAAGAATCCAAATCTATTTATAGATCGCAACATGGATCACGAGATGACGGCCAAGTGTCTGAGTGTCTCGTAAGGCCATAAGATATTATTTATCTATTTTCTATCGGTAACCATATAAACCATGCTCTCTCCTAGGGATCTGCTCATACTGCCAGGCGTTACGCCCGAGCGCCACAAGCTCCTACTGTTTCGCATGACCGACTTTGATCCACGAACGGTAAGCATAATGCTATCTATATAATATATATATATTATAGATAAAAGTATATATGGATAGTTATATATTTATGTCTCTTATACAATTAATACAAGAGAGAGAGAAAGAAAGAAAGACACAGAGATATAGAAAAAGAGAGTAAGAGAGTGGCGGAGCAAGGAGAGACAGATTGAAAGAGCCAGATGGAGAGAGATATATATATTTAGAGAGAAAGAAAGATACAATAAGCGAGAGAAAACAGAGAAAGAGAGAGAGAGCGAGAGCGAGGCACAGCCAAGCCAAAGACTGAGAGAGAGAGTGAGAGTAACATGCAGGCAAAGTGAGAGAGAGAGAGAGGGAGTAAGAGTCAGATATATATATAGAGAAAAAGATATAGAGGCAGAGCTTAGAGTAAGAGTGAGTCAGGTTAGTCTAGCTCTCTCTCTCTCTCTCTTTCTCTCTCTGCGTATATTTCTCTAACTCGATTCAACTCTCAATTCGCAGCGCAATTCTGTGGAGGAGACGAAAATCTTTTTTATGATGGCCGATGCGCGCTTTACCGAACCGGATGTCGAAAGACCCGCAGCTGAGCGCGTCGAGAATCGGGGCTTTGGCATTAGCGATGCAGATCTGGCGGATGGCGACGTTCAGATCGTTGACATGACTGGCTATACGATGCGGCACATAGCCTACGTGTCGATCTTTGTGCTGCGGGTCTACATGAAATTCCTGCAGGAGGCATATCCATCGCGGCTGCGCGCGATGCACATCATCAATTGCCCCTCGATTCTGGACAGGATGATGTCGCTGTTCAAGCCTTTCATACGCGAGGACGTCTACCAAATGGTAACTAAAGCGACGTCAACAAAGCCCCAACTGATCAGCAATCATATTGCATTCCAAACAGATCAACTACCACACCGAAGGCATGGATAGCTTCTACGAGTTGGTTCCGAAGGATATGCTACCGGTGGAGTACGGCGGCAAAGCCGGTACAGTTGCCGAAATCAAGCAGAAATGGATGCAGGCCCTGCGCGACAAATCGTAAGTCAACAGAAAGATATGGATATATATGAGAAGATATATAGCTATATAAATAGGATATGACTACCAGAACTGACAAACGTATTGAGCAAAGACTCCAAATAGTGAATGTTAGTATTGATCGATTAATGGCAATCGATTAATGATGAATTGGATTCGATATATTTTAGGCAAAGATATCGAAATATTTATGCAGAGTTCTAAAGTAAACAAGCTTAAAAAACCTAGTCTTATATACCTAATATGAGAAGACTCAAAGGCTAGGCCTCCATAGGGATGGCATCTTGACAGCTTGGAGTTATGTTTGTGAGCTTACGTTATTGGATCTTAAGGACTATTCGCATACAGGGCAAGTGCTAATGAAGTTTGATCAGAATTAGATTCGAAAATGAACTGGAAACTTCGAGATATGCAAATTGAATAAGTTAATCGATCAATTGGGATTGATCGATTATTCATATGTAGGATCTAAAGTAAAATTCTGAAATATATTCTCTATTTTCAGAGCCTATCTGAGCGATGAAAAGTATTGGAGGGTGACGTCGGAGACGAAGAGCCGCTGGGCCTGGTTCTAGTAATGCCAAATGGAGCTAAGCGCAAATGTGATTATTATGTTAAAGGGGACTTTCGGGTGTAATAGCATAAACTAAGTTTTTTTTTATTTTATTTTTCTGTTTGTTTTTTTTTTTTTTAAATGCCAGCCTCACGCAGAGGCATTGAATTTGATGTTGAAAATATTACAGTGTTTAAGGATTTCCAGAAATATAGAGTTCGCTTCTTTTGTTTTTAAATTGTTTCAAATTTTTTTATATATATATATATATATACATATATATATATTTATTTTTATATTTATAGATATATGTGTGTGTTTTTTTGTGGACTTTTAACCAAATTGTTGCATGTTTTTAACTTGGATCGCCAATGGAGGCAATTACCGGATATTTGCAACCCTATAGGCAGCAGCTGCGGTATCTGGCGTTGATCTTGAGCTGTGTGAAACTGTGCCGAGGCCTGGGCCTGCTCTGCCGGCTGAAATCTAGTGATGGTGATGGCGATGCCGTCTCCACGAAGCCACTGATGGGCGCACTAATGCTAGCGGCACTGGGCATGCGCCTGGCTCAGCTGAACAGAGATCAGACCATGATGACGCTACATACCACAAGCCTGGTGCTGAATCTCACATTTCTGTGCATCTTTTACCACTACGCTTCGCCGGGGCATAGGCGTCGTATTTTGGGTAAAACCATGCTAATTGTCCTGCTGATTAGCATCTGTCTGTACTACTCGACGTTCGGCGAGCTGGCGAAGGTCAAGCGGGACTTGAGCATCGTAATGACGGCCACCACATCGCTATTGATCATATTGGGGCTGCTGCAGCGCACTGGCTGTCTGGGATGCCTCATATCCATAATGGTGGTCTCCTCGAAGCTGCTCTATGCGCTATCTACGACGGACAGATTCATGTTATATCAGTCCATGGTGATATTCGGCTTGGATCTGCTGCGCATTTTGTTGTTGCTCCTAAATACAGATTCCGACGACGATGAGTGCTCCTGTTGCGGTTGCGGGTCGGTAATGGGTGATTAAGTGCAGTCTCTAATTGTGTGCATATAAGCATTAAATCCATTGTATCTGCACTTCAACATGGCCTAATGTCTATGCCATTCACTGTAAGCGCTCATTAGCAGCCATCAGCGGATCAAATGAGTTTTAAATTCATAATTGCGCTAAATGGTTTCAGGTTCGATTTTGATATCGGATTCAGTTCAAATTTGTGCTCAAAACTTGCTGTGGTAGATACGAATTCAAAGCACGACCAGGTGATTAGATAGATGCGCAGCAGCTGTAACTGACAAATCAAGCCAGGCACAAATTTAGGCACTATTAAGCGCCAACAAATGGCCAACTGGGCGAATGGGCAAATGGGCAAATGGGCGAATGGGCAAGCGGAAGGCAATTAAAAAAGTATTGTACGTGTTTGATGGAAGGCGAGAGTGCGAATTTATTTAAATTCATACGCGTATACGTATTTGCAATATAAATCAATAATTTATATATTTATACATATATATTTAAGCATGAATTATGAATCAAATATTAAAGGCCAGTCAGTTGGGCAGCAGGCTTCAAGCGCAACGGTACACAGTAGAATTCGCTGCGCACGAATTTGAAACCCGATTGACTTAACGATAGCAAGTACCAAAACGAGTAGTTTTCATTTCGATACCGATACGATACTTCGAACGATGAGCAGCGATAGTGAAAGTGAAAATCAGCTGCGACGCGATCGTGATTTGGCCGAGCTTAACGAGTGGTTCCACAGCAATGAGAACCTGCCACGAGAAATTGGTAAACAAACATCTTTCAGCGTCTTCTCTGATGTAATATGCATATATGTAGGCCAGTACTTGGTATTGGCGAACGACACAGCGCGGAGGGCGAAGGGTTCTGCTTTTGCTGAATTGCTGCCAAATAATGTAAACACAAACACTCGTCTTGAGTGCTGACCCATACGCATACATACGTCAATAATACTTAATGAGGTCGTTAATAGTCAGCCAAGCATTTCGGCCATTTGAATAGCGGACATGCTGTGCGCCCGTTGCGTCATATGCCAACTCATTTATATATTTATATGCATATATTTATTTTGCAGAGCCTTTGCTGCTGCGCCGGTTCTATCAGTGCATGTACTGCCATGTGGAGGACACCAAGAAGCTTATCGAGGTGAACTATGCGCTGCGGAACAAGCATCCGCATTTGTTTATTAAACGAGATCCTCTAGACGAGGACAGTCGTCGCACCTTTGACTATGCGTAGGTCAACAAGCTGTTTCCTTGTCGTCATCATCTAACAGCTTTCCTTTGCAGGGATATATTGCCGCTTCCGGGCCTGACTCCGGATAAATACAAGGTGTCGCTCTACTGCTTTAGAGACTTTGAACCGTCCAAAGTACGCATCGTATTGGCAATTTAGACATTTATACTTCGCATACTTAGCTTGCCTTACTTGCAGATGCATCACACGGAGGATACGAAGGCATTTTTCATGGTCACCGACTGTCGGTTCATAACGGTCGATGATCCCGCTCAAAGCGGGCAGCTTTCGGAGGGCGAGGTGCAGATCTTCGATATGAAGGGTACCACCATGCGCCATATATCGCGTTTAACGATTAGCACTTTGCGTGCTTATATCAAGTTCCTGCAGCTGGCGTTTCCAGTGCGCCTCAAGGCCATTCACATGGTCAACTGTCCGACGTATCTGGATCGCATTGTGACCGTCGTAAAGCCGTTCATAAGCGACGAGGTCTTCAAATTGGTACGATTCACACATCTAGACTTATCATATTATTAATGCATAAATAATTTATTTCCATTCCAGATCAAGTTTCACACGACCAGCATTGACTCTTTGTATGCATTTGTGCCGCGTGAAATGCTGCCGGAGGAATATGGTGGATCTGCTGGCTCGCTGGCCACACTGCGGGCGCAGACCCAACAAGTCCTGGCGGAGAAGAGGCAAATAGAACGCACGCGAAGATATTAGAACGACTGACTATATCATTGATTTCTCTTTTTTAGGGACTATTTAATGGATCCAAATAATTGGGTCGTCGAGAAGCCTGAGAAGCGTAACGGAAAATCGTGGAAACTATTTAACTAAGGAGCAGATGATGTGTTTTCAATTTTTTTTTTGCGTTAAATATATGTATTGTTTAATTTTGTTTCTAATTTTGTAGCTTTTATATGTGCTATGTATTTATGTTTTGTATATAATATTTAAAGTATGGGATTGTTTCTTAAATGGCTATTAAAAAGATATTTACGACTGTTTATTTATACTGCACCTTATTTAAAACACTTGCAATTGCAACATCAAGTGTGCTGTTAACATATTCATGATTAGAGTAAACATTATGAATAAATAGTAGAAATTTAAAATGAATCGCATAATGAATAAATAAGGTTTTACCTTAAATACGTTGCAAAAAATATCGATACAGTAAATTTCGGCTATCGAAATATATCAAATCGTAGTCGATAACATTGCACGTTTCAATGCGAATAGCGGCAAGGTAAGAAGAAGAAGACGCATTTGCAATTGGCGCATCTCTAATGCCGTGTTTATTTTGAGAGATTGTGCATAAAACTCTGCTTAAATAAAAAAAGTATTGTTCATATAAAAGAAACTCCATCAATTAACTCGCAAACTTAGCATGGAACGGCCACAGAAAATGCCCAAAGTGGCAAAGGTATGTCAGGATATGTTTCCAAGTACAGCGCAGTCCAACATAAACGTTTTTGTTTTCAGGTGAAAAATAAAGCGCCCGCCGAGGTGCAAATTACCGCGGAGCAACTGCTGCGCGAAGCGAAAGAACGCGACTTGGAGATATTGCCACCGCCGCCCAAACAGAAAATTTCCGATCCCGCCGAATTGGCCGACTACCAGCAGAGGAAGCGCAAAACATTTGAGGATAATCTACGCAAGAATCGCATGGTGGTAAGCCACTGGATCAAGTACGCGCAATGGGAGGAGCAACAGCAGGAGATACAGCGTGCGCGCTCCATATGGGAGCGGGCGTTGGACAACGAACATCGTAACGTAACCATTTGGCTGAAATATGCCGAAATGGAAATGAAGAACAAACAGGTGAATCATGCGCGAAACCTTTGGGATCGTGCTGTCACCATAATGCCACGGGTCAATCAGTTCTGGTATAAATACACCTACATGGAGGAGATGCTGGATAATGTGGCTGGTGCACGGCAGGTCTTTGAACGCTGGATGGAATGGCAGCCGGAGGAGCAAGCCTGGCAGACTTACGTAAATTTCGAGCTGCGCTATAAGGAAATCGATCGAGCACGCGAGGTGTACGAACGTTTCGTTTACGTTCATCCTGATGTAAAGAACTGGATCAAATTTGCACGCTTCGAGGAGACACATGGCTTCATACATGGCGCCCGTCGTGTCTTCGAGCGTGCTGTCGAGTTCTTTGGCGATGAGTACATCGAGGAGCGTCTGTTTATTGCGTTCGCACGCTTCGAGGAGGGTCAGAAGGAGCACGATCGTGCGCGCATCATTTACAAATATGCGCTTGATCATCTGCCCAAGGATCGAACGCCGGAGCTCTTCAAGGCCTACACGATACACGAGAAGAAGTATGGGGATCGGGCGGGCATCGAGGATGTGATCGTTTCCAAGCGCAAGCATCAATATGAACAGGAGGTGGCCGCCAATCCGACCAACTATGATGCCTGGTTCGATTATCTGCGCTTGATCGAGGCCGACAGCGACAAGGAGCTGATACGCGAGACCTACGAGCGTGCCATCGCGAATGTGCCGCCCGCCAAAGAGAAGAACTACTGGCGTCGCTACATTTACATCTGGATCAACTATGCGCTGTACGAGGAGCTCGAGACGGAGGATATACAGCGCACGAGGGAGATCTACAAGACCTGCCTGGAGCTAATACCCCACAAGGTGTTCACGTTCAGCAAGATCTGGCTGCTGTACGCCCAGTTCGAGTTGCGCTGCAAGGAGCTGCAGCAGGCGCGCAAATCCTTGGGCATGGCCATCGGCATGTGCCCCAGGGATAAACTGTTTCGCGGCTATATCGATCTGGAGATACAGCTGCGCGAATTTGAGCGCTGTCGCTTGCTCTACGAGAAGTTTTTGGAGTTTGGTCCCGAGAACTGTGTCACATGGATGAAATTTGCCGAGCTGGAGAATCTGCTGGGCGACACGGAGCGTGCGAGGGCCATATTCGAGCTGGCCGTGCAGCAGCCGCGTCTCGATATGCCCGAGCTGCTGTGGAAGGCGTACATCGACTTTGAGGTCGCCCTCGGCGAAACGGAGCTGGCACGCCAGCTGTACGAGCGCCTGCTCGAGCGCACGCAGCACGTTAAGGTCTGGATGTCGTTTGCCAAATTCGAGATGGGCATCAATCATGGCCAGGCTGATGGCGATGCCGATATGAACGTACGTCTAGCACGGCGCATCTACGAGCGAGCCAACGATATGCTGCGTCAGCTGAACGACAAGGAGTCGCGTGTGCTGCTCCTGGAGGCGTGGCGGGACTTTGAGCGCGAGGTCAATGATGCACAGTCGCTGCAAAAGGTACTGGACAAGATGCCGCGTCGCATCAAGCGGCGACAGAAGATCGTGTCCGACGAGGGCGTCGAGGAGGGCTGGGAGGAGATCTTCGATTATATATTCCCCGAGGACGAGATGGCGCGACCCAATCTCAAGCTCCTCGCCGCCGCCAAAATGTGGAAGAAGCAAAAGCACAACGACATGGACACGGCAACTGAACCAGCCGCAGCGGAACCTGCAGCAGCAGCAGCAGCAGCAGATCCAGCTGAGGCATAGAGTGATAGCATCCATCTGTTCCCAATGCCCACAAATAAAAACTCTCATGTTACTTGCGCTTCACTTTTATATAAAGACACAGATTAGACTCAATATTTGTACAAGCAATACAGTGCTAACTCGCTAAAGGCAACTTGCACACATTTTAGTGTAATATTAAATAAGATCAACGGACTTTCGGCGAAAGCATTATGTTTTCTAGTAGCGTATGCCTTCTATATATCGGTTTCTATCGTGGATTTCTACTAGCTACCTCCACCTTTATCATGCTACTTGTCAAATAGATCCTATAGCTTCTATAGCTCACTGGGCATTGCCTTAACTGTATGCTTTCTGGCTTAGATATAGTCATAGCTACAGCTATATACCTTCTATAATCCTGCTTGACAGCGGACTCTATGTGGGCATAGGCAAGAGCTGAGGTCTGCCATGAGCTTGCCATGGCCAGAATGCTGTCGATGCTCCTAGTTCACTTGGCTCGCAGCAGCAGCGTGAAGGCGGAGTAGGTTGACCTGATGACCTATGAGAGTGGAGTCTATATGAGCACATGGCTTAACTGAAGTTGCAAACGTATGACGCACCTGCTCGAAGGTCTCCAGGGTGACGGCTATGTAGCCGCCGGCATAGATGCAAAACGTCTTCTGGCTGCGCATCAGCGTGAAGAGCAGCAGGCGCCGGAACTGGGGCGTCTGATCCAGCCAGTTGCAGGCGTAGAACGCATCGCACAGCTGCTCGCTCTGACTGCGCATGCGATCGCCGAAGTAACAGATGATGAACACCTCCAGGGTGACAGCGATAAAGAAGACCGTCGACAGCATCATGGCGGAGAGATCGTGCGAGTCGGACACGTACAGAAAGTGCATGGCCACGGTGCACTGGACGGTGGCCGTGCATAGGAACTGGGCGAGGCAGGCGACCGATAGGATCTGCTGGATGGCCCCATGCAGCATACTGATGTGTATGAAGTCCTCGATGCAGTCGCACAGCTGCAGCTGCATGGAGCGGCACCAAGGCGGGCTGTCGGGCCGTCCCGGATGGCCGAGGCGACGCACGCGCAGCTCCAGGGCGCGCATATGACCCGTGAGCACGCAGAGGTAGGCCGGCGGATAGGAGTCGTTGGCACAGTCCTGGACGGCCTGAACGATCAGGCCGAACAGCTGGTAGCTGCAGATGCCCACGTACGCCACATCCGAGCTGTGCCAATCGATGGCGAACCAGGCGGGATAGAGCAGTCGGCGCTCTTTCGCTATGGCCACCCGGAGGCAGCTGAGCGAAGTGCCAAAGATAAAGATGCCGGCAAAGATGCGAAAGCTGTTCCTGGCCATGCGCACAGCCTGCTTCAGGGCCTGCAGCTCCTCGGGATGCTGTACGCTGAGCGCTCGCCTGTCCAGCACCTGGAGCAGCTCGCGTATCTGGTCCAGCTGCCGGCGCACCAGGAACACATTGATGAACTTAAAGTTGGCCGCAATATCGGTGATCGTAATGGTCAGATTCTCGCACAGCTCCTGCAAATTGCGCGTCAGGATGAGCCGGGCCAGCAGCGTCAGCGGAAAGAGCAACGTGACCAGCACATTCAGCGAAATGGCCTGGATCAGGTACCTGAGGCGCGACATGCCCGCCGGCTGGATCAGGCCAGTCAGCTCCCAGACGCGCCAATGATGGCTAAGTGCCTCGTGCGTGCTTAGCATTCGCACTTTGTCCACGTCCAGTTGACGACACTTCGTGCCTTCCATCTCGTCGTCGTTGGCTCTCTGTTTGGCCATGCGACGCCAGGTGCAGGCGCTTTTATAGCTGCCGGCCCTGGCAAGGTGTCCAACTTCTCACTGTTTTGTACCAATTATGGTGTCATTATATCCTCAAGTCCTCCCTAGGGCAGCTGGGCAGAGCGAGAGACCCACCCACCAGACCAATCAAAATTTCGCCATTTATAATTTGTTTATCGTTTTATTATCCAAAAGTTCATCAAATGTGGGGGCTGAGTGTGTATGGATGGCAATCAATCAATCAGTCAGTCAATCAATCAATCTATCTGTGTTTACGCTACTCAAACGCTCTTCAATTTGAATACACAATGTTAGCCTGCAATCCCAGGCAATTACAGGCAATTCTCTTATGATACAAATGCAGGTGCATGGACAGGTGTCTAGGAGTGTGAGTGTGTGAATGTGTGTGTGTGTGGCACAGGTGCAGAAATTGACAACATTGCTTAATGCCTGCTTAAGAATAAAATCCTTTGCTCCAAATCGAACTCAACCTAAAGACTTTTCCAACTGTTTCGAGCACGGCCTTGGGCTTGGCTATATCCAAACGATTCTATTCTAAACGAGCTCTTCAGTGAACCAAAGCTGCTGGAGCTGTCTCTCAGTAGCCAATCCCGAGCAAGAAGATCTAATGGTAAATGTGTTTAAATAAATTCAAATTCTTTAAAACGTTCGGTTCATGGCCGATTAGTGTGATATGTCTGAGGCTATATATAGTTATACGAGTATATAAAGGTTTGTCTTTGGAACACTATAGCCTACCTAGAGCTATACAATTTGTTATACGACGCTGGCTACATCCAAACTTTGGCAAAGCTGAGCCATTGATTGGCCTGAATCGATTAACGCTAAACTTAGTCTAGAGAAAACTTTGGCTAAGGCCAAAGTCCCCAAATGTAGACGCCATCTCAAATGAACTATAGTAAATTGATCAGGAAATACATATATAGTAGAGACGATGCATATATATAGTACAGTTATATATAGTAAGTGTGTGTGTGTGTGTGTGTAGGTGCGTGTGTGTGTTTCGCTTTGTATATATATTTGTATAACTGAATACATATGTGACTATGTGTATATATATATATGTGTGTGTGTGTGTGTGGGCGTTATTAACATAGGTTTAGCTCATTTACATAATCTCGATAGATATACAGTTATAAAGATTTACATATATAGGGATATATATATAGATATAGTTAAATATGTACATGGAAATTGCAGAAATGATTCGATCTATGAGCAATTTAAAGCTATGTTGGAGGGATGCGAATGTGAATGGGGATGCGGATGGGGATGCGGATGCGTATGTTCTTTGGGTGGAAAAAAACACAAATCAACTCGAAGCACACAAAAATTGTTCTTCGTTTTAGTTGTTGTAGTTGGGGTTGGGGTTTGGGCCTAAATCGTTTCATTGCTTAACTCAAAACTTAATTTGTAATTTTTAAGAATTAATTTAGAAATACAATTAAGCAAACAGAAGAAATATTATTAGAACGATTTGTATTACTTTTAAGGCTTGTTTTGCTTTTCGTTTTATAATTTACAAATTTGCAATTTAAAAATTAACAATTGATTGCGGCAAAAGCAAATTGTGCAAAAGCGAAATTTGGAATAATTTAACTAATTTTACAAACATATAGTTTTACAAGATAAATATATATATATATATATATATATATATATATATATATATATATATATATATATATATATATATATATATATATATATATATATATATTGTGGCAAAAGCAAATTGTGCAAAAGCGAAATTTGGAATAATTTAACTAATTTTACAAATATATAGTTTTACAAGATAAATATATATATTGTGTGTATATATATATTGCTTATCAACTTAACAATTAACAATTACAATGCATTACGTGACGTGACATGACGTGACGTGACGTGACATTACGTTACGTTACAATTAACAATTGTTTAAAGCCATAAAAATAAATTTTTTATGCAATTCTCTCCTTTTGTTTATTTAAATTATAATGTTGGTGTTTTTAATATTTAATTAATCTTGCTTCGTTTTTGTTTACTTATTGGTTGAATTTAAGCTCAGTTCTTTGAATGTAATTTGTTCTCAGCTAATTTGTTGCTATTCAATTATAATTATTATCAATTACAGTAGTAAATATTGCTGTTGTTGTGGCTGTTGTTGTTGTTGTTGTTGTCATTGATTGTTGTTTGTATTTTCACGGCTTAGCTTTTTGTGTTTTTTGCTTTTGCTATGTTGCATTTGAGCCAGGCAAACGCACAATTAATTATTTATAATAATAAATGAATTAATTGAAAAAGATTGCTTAATTATATAGCAAATATCTTATGTAAATATATAAATATATATATTATATATAATTAATTGCCTGACTCTGGCTCATTTGCTTCGTTTTGATTTTGATTTTGCTTTCGATTCTGATTCTGATTCTGATTTTGATTTTGATTTTGGTTTTGGCTTTTGTTTGGACTTGGACTGGTTGTTGTTGTTGACACTTTTGCATCTTGCGCTAATCCGATCGGATTTGAGTTTGCGTTTTTGTCTTTATCTTTATCTTTGGCGTCCTGCAAAAGAGTACAATGTATGACAGCGATCTATATATGAATATATAACAAAAGAACAGGCTAAGCTGCACGAAAGAGACAGGGAGAGCGAGGGAGTGTGAGTGAGACAGAGAATTTGTAGTGCCTGTTGCTGATATATATATACATATATGTAGATCTGTTTCGAGGGCACTTTGTCGGTTTGATTAGGATGGAGAGGATATTGGAATGAAGGCGGAAGCACATATGGATAAAGATATATGCACAGAGAGTGAGAGAGAGAGAGGCGAACATACCTTGGCCATTACGGAGGCGGCCTCCTGCTTCAAATAGGTTTCACGCGCCTTTTCGTAGAGCGACACGAATTTGTCGCGCTGCATCTTGAATTGGGCAAAGAGTTTGTCATCTTTGTTGCCCTTGAGGCGATTCTCAGTGTCCAGCTTCTCGTCGTGGATGGCGCGTATCTCGTCGTTCACCCAGGGCTTGTCGATGGGATATTGATTCACTAGATTCTTAAGCGTTTTGATTGTGCTCTTGCCCTTGAGCGCCTGCTTGATCAGCTTTGGATTGGGCTTCTTGATTTTGCCGCCGTTCATGATGCCGCCGTTCATGTAGGGCACCTGGACGGGCAGCGGTGGCATGCCGCGCGGTGGCATGCGTGGCCCCATATACATATGCGGACCCATCAACGGCGGCGGCGGCGGCGGCAATGGTAATGGCAGTGGCGGGCCGCCGCGCCCGTTGCGGCGCATAAATGGCGGTGGTGGCGGTGGCGGTGGACCGCCCATTGGCGGCATGGGACAGCGCATCGGTGGCATGGGCGCTTGAAATGGCATTGGTGGAAATGGCGGCATTGGACCACCTGGGCCACCGCGTGGACCCATCGGACCGCCCATCATATGGCGACCGCCCATCATTTGTACTCTGTTATAGCCGTTGCGCTGTGGTCCGTTGAAGCGATTAGCATTGGGCGCATGGAAACGCTGCTTGGGATGCGGATGCTGATGTGGATGCGGTTGCCAGCCATTGTCGCCTATAGCTGCGGGACCGCCGCCGCTCTGTGTTCCAAAGTGCGAATTGTGAGGATGCGGATGCTGTTGCTGCGACTGTTTATGACCCTTGGCCTGTTTACCTCTCAGCTGCTTCTTTTTGCCCCCATCCACAGCGCCTTCGGCCGAATTACCGGCTTGCACTGTTTGTGCGGCCGCCGCTAATTTGGGCGGTGGTGCAGGCGTGGGACTATTAAAGTCTATGTAGAGCGGATCGCTGGGCATCTGGGAGGATGTGTACATTAAATGATTCTGTGCCTGGCCCTGAGCCTGGGCCCGGTAAGGTTTGCGGTACGGTGCAATTGCTGCACGAACATTTGAGCGCTGTTGCTGCTGCATGGCCCGGTTCTGTTGGTAATTATTACCCTTTGATACCATTTGTAAAGTAATTAATATCTAGTTTATAGCCTTTGCAAATTTAGCGTTTTGCGCTGTTTGCTCTGACAGAATGTCAGAGTAGGATAAAACGAAATGAAATTCTATTACACTCTTAAATATTGCTAGTTCAATTGTAGTTGTATATTTCATAGAGATGAGCAACAAATTGACAGCTTGTGAATGGCAAAAGTAGCAAGCACGTAATCGATAGTCGCGTTGATATCGAATTTGAATAGTGCATTTGAAATTAAGAAAAATATGCTTGTGCTAAGTGATGCCAAATACCAAAGTACAAGTAAGAAAAATTATGTAATAAATTTAAAAACTTGCTTTAAGTAATAAAATATGTATAACAAGCTTTATAGTTAATTTATTACTGCATTCCTTTATTAATGTAAACTGAAACTTACGCTTATAGTTTTTTTTTCTTGATATGCACACACTGTTTTCTGCGCAAGCCCAAAACAGCTGATTTGCTAATTTGCTCAATTGCCGTGCGGTATGTGGGCGTTGCAAGTACAAAAATATTAGAAAAGTGAACACTTGCTGAGTGCAGAGGTTGCAGAGATACAAAAACGAAAATAGCGCCTCGCTAATTGCGAGAAAAAGCTACAAAAAGTTGTCATCAATAGAGCAGTTTTAATTGCCATCAACCATGTTTCCTTATCTAAGGAGTCAACGCGTCAATTTGCAGCTGCTGCAGGAGACTTCTGCGCGGGAGCTGGTGCAACACCTGGATTCCATCGAAGGTATCAAGGTCATTGTGTTGGACGAAGCAATGATTGGACCCTTGGGCTTAGTGACCAAACCGAAGATATTCACTGATCGTGGTATTAAGCTGATCGCTTTGAAGCCGGATTTGCGCAGTCCCAAGGAGGTGCAGAACATCGTCTATATTGTGCGACCGCAGGTGAAACTCATGGATCAGTTGGCAGCGCATGTAAAGAACAACAATCAGGCGGGCCGACAGTTCCACATCTTCTTTGTGCCACGACGCTCGTGCCTGTGCATCAAGCATCTGGAGAATTTGGATGTGGTCAATACGTTCATGCATTTCGAAGAGCTGACCTGGAACTTTCTGCCGCTGGATTCGGATGTTGTCAGTATGGAGATGCCCAATGCTTATCGCGATGTTAGCATCGATGGCGACACCACCGCTCTCTACCAAGCGGCGATTGGGCTGGTCCAGCTGCAGCGGCTATACGGACGCATACCCAAGATCTATGGCAAGGGCGTGATGGCACAATTCGTCTGGGATCATGCCAAGCAGCTGGCCATTGACGAGAAGTCTTTGTACAACGGCGACAAGGGAGCCATTGATCAGCTCATCCTGCTAGATCGGGGCATCGATCTACTGACCCCGCTGGCCACTCAGCTAACCTACGAGGGTCTCATCGATGAGTTCTATGGCATACGACAGAACCAACTTACGCTACCGGGCGAGCACTTTCCAGCATATTATACTAATCCGGTAGCAGCCAGTGGCAGCAGCGGCTCCACAGCCGGAGCTGAGGACCCGGAACGTTTGATAAGCGATTCGGATCGAAAGACGATTTTCCTTCATTCCGGAGAACAGCTGTACGCGGAGCTGCGCAACAAGAACTTCAATGAGGTACGCATGCTGCTAGCTCGCAAGGTCAAGGACATTCAGGCACAGATGAATGTCAATCGGCAGGAGCAAACGGTGCAGGAGATCAAGAATTTTGTCGAGCGTCTGCCCCAGCTAATGGAACAAAAGAAGGCAACATCTGAGCATACGGCCATCGCCGGACTCATTGACGAACGCATCAATCTCTATTCGTTCAACGATGATCTGGCTGCCGAGCAGGAGTTCATGATCTGTGCAGACATAGACAGGCCCAGTGCTTATATCGAGGACCAGATAGCACGCCGTAGCGATCTGCGCAACGTGCTGCGTCTCATTTGCTTGCAGTGTGCCGCCGCATCCGGCTTCAAGGAGCGCGTTCTCAACTACTACAAACGCGAGCTGGCCCAGGTCTACGGTCTAGAGGTGTTGCTTACCATCAGCCATCTGGAGAAAGCTGGTCTGCTGCGGGCACAAACTGAGTCCAGGGCATATGCCGTCTTGCGCAAGGTGAGTAACGAGTGGGTAAGGTACTGCAGGTAAGATGTCATGGAGCAAGGAGCATAGCGATTAGCAAGTTAACGATTAGCGAATACTTCTGTGCAGATTTTGGTTAACCTTTCTTAACTTGTCGCCACAGACCCTACATCTGACCGTCGATGATAGCGTTGAGGTAAATCCGAAGGACATTAGCTATGTACATAGTTTCTATGCACCGTTGACAGCTCGCCTGGTTGAGCATTCGCTCAAGCCGCTCGGTTGGCAGACGCTCAAGAGTCAGATCAACAACTTGCCTGGGCCCACCTTTGAGGACTTTCAGGTGCAATTGATTGGCATCGGCGGCCGTCATGCAGGCGGCGCCACGCCCAGCGAGACCTCGCTATTGCATGCCCGGCGCGTGGTGCTCGTCGTCTTTGTGGGCGGCTGCACCTTTGCGGAAATAGCCGCTCTGCGCTTCCTGGCTGCCCAGGAGGACAACAACGTGGAGTTTGTGATCGCCACCACGAAGGTGATCAATAAGCATTCATTCCTCGACAGCCTGATGAGCTCGTGAAAGAAGCGATTGAGTCGCTTGGAGGCGCATCTCCTATCCATAGGCTGCGGGCTGACGCGTGGACGCAACACCTCCAACCCAATGAAGCCGGGCCAAACAATGGAGCAACGTTTGGCGTTTAGATCGGAGCAGCCGCAGCCCAAACAAAAAGATTAGAAATGTTTAACGATCCCTTACACACAAATACTATATATTTATATATAAATATATATAAATATATATATATATATATATATATATATATATATATATATATATATATATACTTATATATATAAACCTAAGTAAATTATGATTTTTCGCATACATATGGTACAATCTCTATCCCTTAATATATACTCATATATATTTTATATGTGTACAATTCGTAGGTGCAAAGCTTTCCAAATCCTTTATATATGCCAACTAGATATATATATTTATATATATACAGAGATATATGTATATCATCTACACCTATATAAATGTACATAAAAAACAAATGCAGAAAGAGAAAACTATATTGATCTATATTCCAGGCTAGAACTCCTGATGTTACAGATATAAAAGTTGATATATATATATATATAAATCTAAATGTATGTTCGCACTCAATCGTAAAACATTCCGCGGCTATTCGAATATCATATATATGTGCATATATATATATATGTATAAATGTCTATAGTTTTTGATGGATTATTGTTGAACCTGCCTAAGTTAGTGGGTATTCTAGATGTCTATATATACAACTACAACTTTATTGAGTTCAATAAACAAACGTTTTAAAATTCCAATATGCAATGGGTCACTCTCTCTCTCTTTCTAGCTGTATAAGACCAACTAGTTTTATAGATCAAGAAATGAAGAGGCAGAGATAAAGTTAGTGAATAGCTAGGATAGATCTATGTAGATATTTTTGTATTACGATTCTTTTGTTTTTTTCTTTTCTTTTCTTTTATTTTCAGCTTATGCAAATTGTTTATAATATTCTTCAGTGCCCTACGCTATATAGATATAAACTATAGTACTTAAAATGCATATATATATATAAATATATATATGATTACTGTTTTTTCTTGTATTTTCATTTTATAATTTTTTATTTTTACTTTCTATTGACGCGTATCAATTTAATTGTTATTCTTTTTACCACTTCAAAAATACAATTTATTAATAATAATAATTTAAAAAAAAAACAAATTGATAAACATAAAAAATATTACATATGTATGTTCCTTTTATTCCTCTTTCTCTCTCTCTCTTTCTACTATCTCTATCGGTTCTTCTCTTTCTAGATCTGGTTTTAAATTGATTTCTATGCAACTGTTTTTATGCATATATATATATATATATATATCTATCGGTTCTTCTCTTTCTAGATCTGGTTTTAAATTGATTTCTATGCAACTGTTTTTATGCATATATATATATATATATATATATATATATATATATATGTGTGTGTATATATGTATACGATCATGAATGTGTTTCCCAATTCAATCTTCGCATCGCTCATCTATAAAACGATTATTTAATTTGCTTGATAACGAAAAGAATCTGTTTTTTTATCATTTATCATTTTGTTTACTAAAAATGTTATTGCTACAAATTTGTTGATTTTATATCTTAAGATCGGGGTTTGTGATAGGTGATCAAAATTGTGTGTGTGTATGTGTGTTGGTGTGTGTATATTTATTATTAAATGTATAAGACAACAAAAAAAATAACTCTCACATAAACATAAATTGTAAATTAATTAAACATTTATATGCATTTAATTTTCTATACAATTTTTATTGTTTTTTGTTTTTTTCTTTCTTTCTTTTTGACTAAGCATTTTGCAAATTTGCATTAATTAAGTCTATAATAGGCTTATTTTAGTTGTTGTTTATTTTAAATGTTTGTTATGTTTTATACTTATTTGTTTATCAAGTTACATATTTTGTTTTTTTTTTTATTAGCAAGTCCGATGGAAAAACGTAACATAAAAAGTTGAAAGATTACAAAAAAAAATTTAATTTTGGATTTCAACAACATGCAAAAATGGCATCAAGCACTGTCTCGATCGATCTCAAAATGGATCTGCTTCTGGCTAAGAGCAGAGGATATCTTTTATCTAGATCTTTGCTTGATTTCCTTCTCTCTGGCATTCTCTTTTGCACAGTGGAGCGCTTTATCGATGGCGTTCCCTCGTCTCTTTGCTCTCTTCGCCCGCAAGAAGTCAGCTCTAGCGAATCTTCTTGACACAACGAACATATCTGTTACTTAGACAATTTTCTTTTTACACATCTTTTAGCAATGCACGATCGAGTCGTTGTATAACAAAGATTTTAATTAAATTATTATATAATAATATCAAAAGTTCAAAATAAAACTTAAACATTTTGCACACATACGTGTAGATATATATATACGAATATATATATGTATCATGTTGCAAATATATATATATATATATCATACAAATATATACGTCGATAATTTTGGGGTTGTCTGCTTGCTTTTGTTGTTGTTGTTCCTGTTATTGTTTTTGTGTATGACAATAAAGGCTTACATTTTAATTATGTATTTATGCTGATTTGCTTTTATATATATATATATATATATATATATATATATATATATATATATATATATATATATATATATATATATATATATATATATATATATATATATATATATATATATATATATATATATATATATATATATATATATATATATATATATATATATATATATATATATATATATATATATATTTGCTTGTTTGATTTTGTTTAAATTGTGTTAAATTTATTATTATATGGTTGTTGCTTATTTGTTTGCTTGAATTGATTACGTTTGAATACAAAAATTATTGCAGCTTCATTTTGTTGCAACATCGTGCAAAACTCTCATTTGCATCTTTTTTGTTTTTGCTTTTGTTTTTCTTTTTTTTTTCGATTTTTTTTTAGGTTCATAAATTGTTGACGTATTTTAGTTTAGAATGATGCTATAAAAACATCGAATGCTTATTTTTGTTTTTGTTGTGTTATTTGTAATTGTTATAGTTGCTTGTGTTCGGCTGTATCTGTTCCTGTTGTTGCAGTGTTATTTGTTTTAAAATTTCCATTAAAATTATAATAGTTCATATTACTATATGGTTGTTGTTGTTGCTGTTGCTGTTGCTGTTTTTGTTGTTGGTGTAGTAGCTGCTGTTGTTGTCTATGCTATAGCGAACCAGCCGGAAAACTTGTTGAACTATTGCTATGCGCTAAACTAATCATGGAACCCGACAAACTACCCTCCTCATCCGGATAGGTCTCGCGTGATACCTCAGTTAGTGATATAGTGCTGTAAAAACATTAATATGGAATTAATATATAGAGTTATGCCTCAATTTCTTATAGTTAGCTTTACCTGAAACCCAGTGCTATTGATTCATTATCAAAAGCTTCCAATTCTTTAGAATGCTTTTCATGTTTCATGCGCAAGCGCTCGGCACGTTCCAAATTGAATTGTTGCAATTCGGCATCCATCTTAAATTAATATAAATACAAATCGGTATTAAGGACTCTAGTTATTTGGTTAGCTGCCTAGCTGGCAGGTGGATTGTGTACCTTATTCTCCAATAGGCCACGCCGCACGCTAACGCGATTCTCGAGTTCACGACGCTCGCGATCGCGCTGCTCTTGCGCCTGCTTCTTGTTCTTGTTCTGATAGGCTGTGAGCATATCCAGTTCGTATTCCAATTGCTCATTGGTACGTTGGCACTCGATCACTTGACTCTCGTCCAGTTTATAACTTTGACTTTGGAACATGTCGGCAATGCTTTGTTCATACTGCAAAACATAAGTGAATTGATGAGCTATTATATATTTGATCACATATTTAAATTAGTCAGTTTATCACCTGTTCACCCAGCAGCGTGAGCTTGCGATGCTTCTCCTCTTTGAGCTGCTTGATAACCTCCTTCTGTTGCTCTTTGGGTGTCGTCTGCAGCACTTGCGCCTTGTAGCGTTTATATTGTTTTGTTTGTGTTTTGCATGTCTCGCGAAACTGTTTGCGTATCTGCAGCTCCTTTTGCTGAATATAAGTAATGTGTAATAAAATGAAATTCATTTTCTATTTCATTTATGACTTTATTTGTACCTTAAGGCTTTTGGGCTGTTGTCTTAGCTCAAGTGCATGCTTGCGCAGCAACTCCTTCGTAATGCGTTCCATATAGTCTTTTTGATTGTGCAACTCCGTGTCGTGCTGCTTGTTTATCTGTTTGCAAGTAAATCATATTATAGGCATATGGTCAGAACTATCTATATATATGTTTGTTGAGACTCACCTGCTCCTCGCGCAATTGATGTACGCTCTTCTGCTGGCGATATTCCAACTCCTGTGTCTTTTCATGGTGTTTCAAAAGCATACCATGTGCCTGTTCCAGCTGCTGTTGCTTCTTGCTTAGCTCCTGTGATGATGAGAAATGTATATATGTAATTAATGATGATACAAATTTCAAGGAGGGCTATTAGATGCTTACATCACGCAACAGCTGATCCTCTAGATCGTGCAATAATATCATGCGTCTTCGCTTGAATTTACGCATCTCGAGGTCAATATATTGCTTCTGGGCCTGGATCATGCGCTGCTCCTCTTGGGCCTCGTGCTGCTTTAGATTATCCTTTTGCGATTGCAAGGTTAAATCACGCTGACGCTTTGGCGTTGACTCATCCATCGAGAGTTCACGTTTCCAGCGCTCCTTGTTCGCTTTGTATTCCTTCTTGCGAGTCGAATCGAACAACTTGCGATCGCCCTCCTGCTTCAGCGTAATCTCTTTATGTAGTTTCTTCTCGGCCGTTGTCGTCTGTTTCGAGCGTCGCTCCAAGTCCTGCTGATGCTTGGCCTGCAGCGATATGATACAAAATTTAATTATTACTGTGCTGGGCCTAATTTGCATTTCAATTTTCATACCCCGAGGCGTTCCAATTCCCTGGTAAAGTTATGCAATAGATTATCGTACTCTTTGTCCAGCGCCGATTTGTGCGTCTCCATTTCCACTTTGCACTTCTCCTCGAGCTTCAGTAGCGTCGCCTGGTGCTCTCGTCGCATACGCTTGTATCCGGACATTTGTTCGTGCATCTCCTCCTGCATGCCGCAAAATGATTTCCAGGCAACACAAATAATAATGTACATATAAAACAAAAGCTCATTAACGGCGTGTATACATATATATAGATGTATGTGGGTGTGTATATGCATATATAGCAGCAGTAGCATCAGCAACAACGACAACAATAACAATAACAACAACTTACGATAATACTAGTTAACTCCCACTCGTTCTTAACCTCAAAATAAGGTAACTTAAAGCAAGGGAAAATCATAGCTAATTGCAAAAACAGATTGCGCGATAAGTGTTTTAACAGCTTAAGCTGAACGCAATACGAAAACAATATTAAACAAAAGAATGCTAACAATAAAAACTGTAACTTAAACAATTGCAAATTGCAGCGTCATATAATCAAAGATAAAATGCCGGCGCCTACTGTTCAAGCTGTCAAATGTCAAGCTGAGAGAGAGAAAGAGTGCAATAGCGATTTGTGTGTGTGAAGAGTAGCGAAAAGTAGGAAAAAAAGGAAATCAGAAGAGCAATGCAAGTAGCATATAACTAAATTAGAACGAAAGCTGTATGTGTTTGTGTGTGTGTGCATGTGTGCAATTATGCGTGCGTGCGTGCATGTGGGTGCGATTACTGCTAAGGTGCAGAGTCTGCCTGTGTGTGTCTGCTGTATGTTTGTTTGTATGTTTGCTGCGCCTAAATTGCAAATAAGTCTTTGTAGCTTAAGTTTCT
This sequence comes from Drosophila eohydei, assembly GCA_035045825.1. Lineage (NCBI taxonomy): Eukaryota > Metazoa > Arthropoda > Insecta > Diptera > Drosophilidae > Drosophila > Drosophila eohydei. The sequence goes on along the minus strand of JAWNOT010000036.1, from coordinate 1,540,724 downwards.
TAAACATTTATTGCTCTATTTATTGTCATGGACTTGACCCACGCACACACACAAGCGCACATACATAAATAAACACATATGTATATGCACACAAGTATGTGAATGTACACTCTAGTTAATTTTAGTTTTTTTTTTGTGTTTTTTTTTGTTATTGGTTTTTTTTTTTTTTTGATTAAGAGATCACACAGGGGCAATGATTAAGAGTTTGGCATTGTTTTGGACTGCTACTATTTTTAGCCTTGTGGAAGAAGCTGTCATCGTGGCCAGCGAAGTCATCAGCATCCGCCTGGCTGCCGCAGCAGAAGCAGGAGCAACAGAAGTTATAGCGCGCCTATTTGTTATGCAGGAGGAGAGTAGAAAGAGAAACAATAAACAACAACAAAGTTTGCATGTAGTAGTGGAGAGCAAAACGATTTGGAGATCAAAAGAGAGAGGGCGAGCGAGCAAAAGCAACGGTAAATGACAGCTGTTGTGACTAGGACTATGAGTCGGGTAGGAGGAACTGCTGAGACAGGAGACATACACTCGATGACAGCAATGAAAGTTGTGAGAGCCAACGATAGAGGCTGCATATGCGATCGATTATGTTCACGATATCGATAAATGGCAATGACAAGCAGCCCTACTAACTGGACTACGACTGACGTAAATTCAACACACGCACACACACACTCATCATAATGAGCTTTTGTTGTTGCACATATGTATATGCATGTATGTTTTTTGATAATTAACTAATCGCACACACCTGCATATGTTCCTTCTGCTGTTTGGTCACAATGCTCGTCGTTCGTATGGTGGCAAAATTATTGGGTCCATGATCGTTGACAGCATTGGAGATGGCCTGCTGCGAGGAAGCCGATGTGGCCGCATAGACAGCTGCCTGGGCAGCTGGTGTTGATAGATAGCGTGGCTGTTTTCCAGTCAAGCGATGATCACCGCCTGCTGGTGAGCCACCAGTGCTACTGCCGCCAACACTACTGTTGGTGTGTCCTAATGACACTCCCAGATGCGGCATCACCGAGAGTGGCGGCGCTGGCGCCGGCACAACCGACGCCGAATTCGTGGGCGTCACATTGTTGTTCATGGTGTGCATTATGTTTGGCAGCGGTGGCAAATTGCGATGACGCGACGAATTGCGTGTAACAGCTCCACAGCTAACGCCGCCCGCCTGTTGCTGCTGCTGCTGCTGTTGTTGCTGCTGCTGCTGCTGATGCTGGGCACTAGACCAGTTGCTCAGATGCTGCTTCTGCAGCTCCAGCTGATGGTGCATGGCAGCTGCAACAGCTGCAACTTGCTGCTGATGATGAGCTCCGATATGATGGTGATTCTGCGCTGCAGCCGGTATGGAATTCGACGAGGAGCTCTTCAAAATAGATATAAATTTTGTTAGGTTTATCAACAGATAAAGGATTGATCGATTGCTATGTCACCTGACTACTGGCCGCCGATACACCCACTGAGTGTATGGAGTGTTCGGAAGTAATACTATTGCTCTTGCTACTATCACCGCCAGCATGATCGTCCTGCTGATCATCCGTATCGCCGACAGCGCTCTCCGTTTCGCACGTGTCCACCATGAGTATCTTCTTCATTTTGCGATAGTTAAGGTTGTCCAGCTCACGCACCGCCGACTTTGTGCGCGCGATCAACTCCAGCAGAACCGTCTCCGATCGCGGACGGGTCACGTACGAATGCAGCAATAATTTGGCTGATGAGGGTCGCTCCGCGGGCATCTTCTTTAGACAGAGGTCCACGAAATTGCAAAACGTATCCGACCAATCGTTCTTCTGCAAGACAAAGAATATACAATTAATAAATAATAATATCGATTGATGTACACAACACATCCAAATTGATGCCAATCGATATTTACCGGCAACGTAGGCGACTCGTTCTGTGCAATGTGATACAATGCGGACATGGCATTCATATTGAAGTATGGGGGCTTGCGCTCGGCTAGCTCAATGCAGGTAATGCCCAGAGACCACACATCTACCTTGCCATCGTACTGTCCCTCATCCATGGCCAGTATCACCTCCGGTGCCATCCAATAGGGCGTGCCAACAAAGCTATTCGCCGGACACTTAATAGCCGCACTTCCAAAATCCGCCAGCTTCACCACGCCCATGTCCGTGAGTAGAATGTTGCCCGCTTTGATGTCCCGATGGATGCGTCCCAGCGAATGCAGATAGCTCAGACCACTTAGTACTCCAAAACAGATGGCAGCTATTTCGTCCTCATGCAACGGCTTCTTGTGCACCTCTATGATGTCTGAGGCGGAGCCGACGCAATATTCCATAACCAGCCAGGCTGTAGATTCGCGCAGGTAGCAGCCCTTATACTCAATTGTATTTGGATTGTTCAATTGACGTAAGAAGCTGTTAAAAAGTCACGTAACACAAAATAATATATATCTATATATATATTATACGCGTATATGTAAATTAATAGACATACCGTATCTCCTTGAGTATGTCCTGCCATTTCTCTTGACTCTGCTTGCCCGTATACGACATCTTTTTGATGGCCACAATCTCTTTGTTGAGATTGCAGCGGGCATAATAGACGGCACCGAAGGAGCCATGGCCAATTTCTCGCAGATCCTCAAAGATCTTTTCCGGATCATGTTTGTAGAATAGATCGGCTATTTCCGGATCCTTGAGACTACCAGGACGTGCCGATGGCATCTCTGTTATTCATGTTATGCCCCCTACCAGCACTCGCTCCCTGTCTCTCTCGCTTGCTTTCGCTCCTCACTCGTCTCTTCGCTCTTCCCACTCTTTCGGCAGTCAGAGTTGTCAGCTTGTTTTGTTTTTCCTTTGGGTTTGTTGTTGTTGCTCGTAAATATCGCTGGTTAGTCAATGGGCAGACAAGAATCTCCTTTTGCTACTCTCTGCAAACGAAAGTGTAATTGAAAGTTACAAATGCATGTATGTCTGTTTGCAGAAAACTGCTTCTGTAAGCCCGTGAGTATAAGTATGTGCGTGGACGTGTGCATGTGTGTGTATGTGTATGTGTATGTGTGTGATAAAAGGAGAATTTCATGTTTTTGTTGTCGCATTCAAATCGATCAAGTGATTCACACTACTCGATTACACACACACAAACGCACGCGCGCACTAACACATGCACACTCATATCTCAAATTGGTATTCCACACGACAGAATCCGCTTATCAAAAATATGTGCGTTTTTTTTTATTGTTCTTCTTTGTTGAGTTCTTTTGGCACTATTTTCACCAAAGCCGCGATTCAGTCTCTCCGAGCGGCAAATAACGGTGCATCATTCAGATACGCACATTTGAATGCCAAAGTCGTCGCACGATATTATGCTCTCAATTAAATCTGACATTCTTATTGATGCGTGGCTTTCAAAATTTAAGTTCTAGAGTAGGCGTTAGGTGAAAATTGAGAGAGAGAGAATGGCACACGTGCATGTGTGCTATATGTATATATGTGTAATTCTTAATGGGCATGGAAGTAATAGCGGTACTTATTTATTGCCCAGCTGCCGCATGCAGACGAAAAAAGGGTTGCAGCACTTGGCTATTTTTATTCAGTGTTGTTGCAGCGAAAATCGTACGATTTACTGAATGAACTTTTCGTTAAACAGATTTTGCCATCATGATAATTGTAAAAACTATGTATTTGATTTGTTTGGAATTTTTTCTTATATTTTTTGTTTAAAAGCGAAACGGCAACACGCCTATTTTTCATACACACGCAAACACAATCACACACAGGCAGCCATGTCTCGTTCTCACACATACGCATATAAATAAGCGTATGCATGTGCGCTTGTGTGTGTCTCTGATGTCGGTTGTTTTGCATTCGCCCTGTCTTTTTGTCTCTTCACTCTTCATGCTGTGCGCCTTGGGAGCTTAGCAGCAGCGTTTAATTTAGCATTGTGTGTCGCTGCTTTTTAATTTAATTTGGTGAGTTTTTTTTACTAGTGCCAGCCTGTTAACATTTTGTTAAATAATTTGATTTAATTTTTGTTTATTTGCTTCGATCTTATTTGATTTTTTTTCCTTTTTTTGGGTGCGGACAAACACATACAAAAAGCAAATCGCACGACGCTGCGACGTCGTCATCGACAGCGACGTCGCTACTGGCAGCCGATGTTTTTGTTGTTCTCGCTTAACAGCAACATCGCTTGCAATTGTGGTCAACCCTAAAAAAAAACGATTTTGTTTTTTTTTTTCGCATAAATATATAATTATAATAAGGCCCACTTTTGTAGTTAGGACAATTTTCAACAAATATAAATTGTTTTGCTTGCACATTGCACACATACACACTAACACTCGTACGCTTACACCGACAGCAGTTACATAGACAACTATGGTGCGTGCTCTTTCTCGCTTTGCGGCCGCGGCGCACTCACACTTACACCCGCACAAAAGGCACACAGACTAAAGCACACATTCATGTTCACCAGCCAACACGAATTGCATGTAAAAAAATATGATAAAACTATGGAAAATTGTGTTTTCCTTACATTTGTGCCGCTTACTTTTGCAATTCAAACACTTTTCGCTAATTATCAACACGGCTGCGGCATTTTTCTTCTGCATGCGTCGTTTTTCTTTCACGTCAGTTCGGTCTCTGATTCTACTGCTGTTTCTGCTGCTGCTGCTTCTGTTGCTGCTGTTGCCTGCCTGCTGGTATTGTTTGCTTTGCTATATTTCGCCTTGCACTACACACGCGTTGCGTTTTACATATTTACACTGGCAATGCATTCCGTTTTAAGTATGTATGTAATATATTTAATTGCATTTGCTTGGCTCTTAACACTTAGTTTTCCCAATTTTCTTTCGTCAATTAATTTGTATGAGTTACGTATATATGTATATATGTATTTGGTAAGTGTTGGGCAATTTTGTGTTGCAGATTTTTTTTGCAACCAGTTGGCAGCCCGCAAGACCATTAAATACTAGCACAACCAAAAATACCAAATTGGTATATTAGCAGGCATGTCATAGCAATAACATATGTTAGCCACAGCTGTTATAAGCCGTTGCTTTAACGAAGTGTTTAAATTTTTGCGCTTTTATCACAATTGAAACGATCGAAGAAATGGGTCGAAAGCTTTTTGAGCTTTAAGTTCGCCAAAGAATTATTTTGCAATGTATATACTTTCTTAAGCTTATTAATATGAATCATTATCAAATTAGCTTTAACTTTATAAGAGAAGCTTGACATTTGGATCTATCGGATCGCTTCACTTTACTATTTCTGAGCTTTATTGTAAATAAAAAAATATATATATTTATGAATAACGCAACATAGGCACATCAATAAAAATAGCAACAACAAAGTTAATAACGTAGGGAAGAATATGCCTCACTCTTACACACACACGTGCGTAAACACACACACCCATACACGCTCAGGTGAAGAGAGTGTTAAAAGTGAGCGCCACAGAAATGATGGCGATGTGGAGAGCAGAAGAAGATAGACACGTAGCGAACAACAGAAACGTCGGCGTCGCCGTTGCCGTCGCTGTGGTTGCTGTCGGCGCAAGGTAGATTGTGGCCCCAATAATTTTTTTTAGTATTTAAAGAACAGTCGGGCAAGCAAGTCAAAAGCCGCTGCGAGAGCGACAGCCACAGCCACAGCGAATAAGGCAAACATTTTAAAAGTAAATACGGGCAATATATACATATTTATATTTATATACATATATGTATATGTAATCTGTGTATGTGCGTGAGTGTATAGAAAGCTTATGAATCGTACAATTGTCAAAAATTCGCATTAAATCAGCCCAAGTTGCATTTGTCATCATCGGCAACGGAGTTTTTGTTTTGTGCTCTTTATTCTTTGCCTCTTTTCTTTTCTGCTTTTTTTTGTTGTTTTATTTGTGAGCCAATTGTTGCTGCCGCTCTGTGTGAGCGTGTGTGTGTTAGCTGTTTGTTGCTACGCGCGAAGAAATGCTAAAGATAAAAACATGATAAAGGCGAATGTGCGTGAAAAAATAACAATAAGAACCAATCATGTAAACAAGAGCAGTTGCAGCTTTCTATATGCGTACATATATATAGATATGTACATACATAAGTTTTGTAAATGTGTGTGTGTGTGCCCTAAATAAATTAATATGCGCGCACAAATGAACATTTTAATATGCGTGCATTCACAGGCACACACACGTACGCAAATGTGTGTAGAGTTGTCTTAGCGAAGCAAACTCGCGCGCGCATCATTGTGCGCCGCCCTGCGCGCGCGCGTCTCTCTATCTCTTTGGCTTTGCCCATGCTGCGCTGCGATCGTTGCTCCAAATTCGGTAGCTGCACCACTGTGTGGGGGACAGTTAACCAGTCCCGGGGGCTTATTTAGCCTGCAGCTGTTTTCAATTGACGAGTCCCATTGTTCTGCGCAATTTGACAGCAATCAAAATGTACAATTAATATAAAAATATGCCGCCAGTACTGAACGTGCCTGCTGCTGTGCTTATTGTTATTGCAGCATTGCTGGAGCTTCCCAGCTGCGTATACACACACATATACAAACATAAGCACACATGCGCATACACATGCACAGGCATGCAAACATTTCGATAAGTCTTTTAAGCTTATCGGGCGCTTGGTTTAAAGATGAGCTGCGCACGTTTCGATAAACGATAATGGGAAATTTGATATGCATTATCCCCTATTCGTTACCCGTTAACCGTTTGCTTTGCACATACATGTGAATTGCATTTGTTTGCGTTCGCATAGTTATTGGTGTATCAAATAGTTGCAGCAATTTGTTAACCATAAATGGCAACAGTCCAGTCAATAAACCCCGCTGCCCACATAGCACAAAAATTGTTTTGTTGCTGCTTCGTTTCATTTCGTTTTGTTTTGATTTCTGATTGTTTTGTTGCTGCAGCCATCGATCGCTAACTAAATGCCATAAGTGGCAGTCACTACACACACACACACATGCATATATCGACTTGTATGTATGTATTTTGAAAGTGTTCGCACATTTCTATATTTGTACAAATAGCGATATATATGCCTATTAGATTCATATTTTGTGTGTACACTGAACGAAAAGTCGCTGAAATTCTAAACGAATTCAGATTTGTATGCAAACATTTGCATCTTTGTTTAGCTCTTTTGAATTATTCCTTTTAAATGTAAAAACTTAGCCTATTTTGTTCGATATTGATATCGTTATCGATTGTTCTCAATTATTATTTTTAATGTGTTATATATGTTTATTTTGATTTAAACCTACTTTATCTCTCAGTGCATTGCGATCGCTGGGCACATTGTGTTTTAAGTTTTCAGATGTCAGTTTTCATTTATGTCTCGCTTTCAGCAAGGTGCTTTAAACGCCTTGCCATTCAATATATTTCAATGTAGACGACACACACCCACGCAAACACATCTACACCTACACACTTACACCTACTCTATAAGCCACCTGTCTAGCTGCTGCGGCGCTCGCACTTTCAATGCCATTTTACCACCTCGCACTTTCACTGCAAATCCAATTGGCAATTACGAGAATTGGCCAAGGGTGCGGATATCGGACAGCGGATAAAGAACTACACCCAAAACACAAACACACACTCATACAGAGAGAGAGAGAGAGAGGGAGAGACGCAAAGACATGTGTGTAAACAGTGCGTCATCAAAGTTGTGTCTGTTGTGCAGCCCTGCTCTTGCGCCCCTTCCGCCTGCTCCGCCTCCTCATGCTCATTGAACAGTGTGTCGAAAATGTCTCGCAATGACCTCACAGTGTGCGTCATCATTAATGAAACAGTCTCAAGCAAAGGCAAACATTTTAATCGAAATTAAACAGCAACAAAACTGAATTTAAATTGAAATTGAAAATTTGTTCTCAGGAATTTTCGTATGCCGCAGCAGCAGCAGCAGCAGCAACAGCTGAAGTTAGTTTCATATGAAATTGTGCTTCGATAAGCGCCGCAGCGTGTACACTCAGAGAAAAACCTTATTGTGCGCCAGTTGACTTAGATATTTGAGTCTATTTCTTGTAAGTTTGCCACAGAAATTGAGATATCTGAAATACGTTTTTAGTAGCCTGAGAAAGTCCGTTTATCGATAGCGTATTCATCTGATATCGATAATAACTCTTTTTCAATAAAGTCTAATTGTTATATCGATTCTATTGCCATGACCTGAGCCTTGGCAGTGGTATCTTTGGGTGAGAACGCTTAAGTGCTTCTCTCAGTGTAGCTCTTTGGGCTTCAACAGGTGACAGCTTTGCACAATCTGTGCCCTCAATCTGAAACGTGCTCAGATAACACACACAAACAGATATATATATATATGTATGTGAATATAATCAAAGTAAAAGTTGTAACATTTTGTGCTTTGCAGATCTCATTGAAATTGGCTTGGCAAAGAAGGAATATCTGGAAGGAACACCCCAGACCTATACAAACGCACCCACCCACGTCCACCATCACACACACACTCACATATACACATTGATAGAGCTGGGAAGCTGCAGAGGAAGCTGTTAAAATGCCCGTCTTTCACACAAAAACCATCGAGAGCATATTAGATCCTGTTGCCCAGCAGGTAAGCGATTATCAATGAAATGACTCCAGTTAAGTCGTGTTTATCTATAAGGAAATACTACATACTACATAACACTTACCTAGCTATAACAAGCCAGCAAATTGGCGCCCAAAAAGGTAACCGAAAGCATTTTGAACACACTTTATTACCATATTTTGTTGGCATAGTCTTTGAGTATGCGTGTGTTTGGCTCACAGCTCATAGCTCTACAGTTAGTTGGCTTAGACTAGGTGCTTGCAGCGGTTTCTCGCATTCATTAAGTTTCGTATTGTCGTTTTATGCATATCATTTGTACTTGCGACCAGGTGGCAACGCCATAAATAACTGCAGAGGCCCATTAAGTTGGCTGCGCCACTGATGATTCAATTTGTGGGTAAAGCGAGTCTACTGAGGCGATGCAAGAGATTTATAAAACATATATATATATATAAATATATATATATATATATATATATGTATATGTATATATATATATATATATATATATATATATATATATATCCACATATATCTCTCTATATATAAGTCTAGCTACAAGTTTATATATCAATTTAATAATATATTTATCTAGTTAGTTAGTTTTTGATAGCTTTGCCCACCTGACAGCTGTGCAACATGTGTACCTGTGCGGCTACTACTATGGATATATATATAGAGAGAGATTGAGGGATATATATATCCATGATCTATATGCTTCATACAGTTGTTTAGGCAGAATCCAAGCATGCGAGCAGCAACAACAAACTCTGCTTTGGTTGCTTGCCTAACAAATGTTTTGTGGGTTCTATAAATAAATGAGGTAGGCCATAATAATCATAATAATAACAGAAAGAACAAGAACGAGAAGAATAAGAAGCAGAAGAATCAGAATAATATATCTGCTGCTTCCTCTGATAGCGCCACAACCTGAGCCTCTGAGGACAAACGAAATTAATTTAATAAAAATGAAACAAAACCAAAGAGCAAGCGAGAGAGAGACAGCGATAGAGCGTGACAGAGACAGCGAAAGATGCCAAAAATAGATAAAAAAATAAGAAAAAAGAAAAAACAACAAAATGAAAACGAAAGAAAATGAAATCATTGCGTCGAAGAGAAGCTAAAGAAACTAATTCTCTTTGAGCGCAACATGTGGACGACGTTGATGAAACATAACAAACAACAGTGTGTGAGAAGCGAGTAGAAGGGCCCGAGAAAGAGGGGGTGTGGATCAACGACAAGGTGTAGGTGTATTTGGCTGCTGATGCGGCTGACTGAAGATTTTCTAGTTGAGGCACAAACTGTGCCAAGAACCAAAACTCAAATTGTGACTCATCGCAGCCAAAGGTGGGTCGAAGCAGGGGGCAGGAGGGGGTGGCGCACGGGGTAGGGGTTGCGGATGGGGGCGTCTGTGATCGGACAGTGTATGAATGGCTGGCAAAAAGCGAATTAAAAATGAGCGTTCAGCACATCAATCAACACATTGAGATGCACACACGCACACACACACGCACACACACACAAATTTAATGAGATATTTCTACTTTATTTTTTTTTTTTGGTATTTAAATTTAGATGCTCGGCCAGCAAATTGGTCCGCAAATAGAGCACAAAAGGGCGATGCTGGGAGGGGGAGAGCTTGCTGGGGCTTATCAAATTAATTACATAATTAATGCGTCAAGCAAAGTTGCGGGCCGAAAGACAGAGCTAAAATGAAAGCAATTGTAGCCAGAGTAGTGCCTATAGAATGGGCTTAGCACTGCCTGTTGGCACATCAGCTTTTAGCACTTGAGCTATTCCCAAGCGATGCAGTTCCAGAGTCTCGAAACAATTTTTGAAATTATTAAAAAATGGATAAAAGCTTACAGAACTAGCACATTTCAGTTAAAAGTAAAACATTTTTGGAATACCTAAACATGTTTCTTTAAAGTTTTTCACTTAAGTTTTAATCTATTCACATTAAAAATATATTTTTATTTTTACTTTAAATTTGAAGTATTTAAAAATATTTAAGAAATTTTTTTCTATGTTATTTTTATCATTTAAGCATTTTGAAAGAATTTTCCCTAATATTTTTAAAGCTCATTTTATTATACGAAATTAATAAAAATTAAAAACATTTTCCGTTCTAAAATTAAAAAAAAAAAAATTACTTGAAAATTTGAATATGAAATTTTTGCTTAAATTTGATGTTAAAAATTAGAAAAATTAAGAACTGGCGAAGCTTTTTAAGTTCAAGAATACATACTTTAAGTCTTAAAGCTCTAGTTGAAAATAAATTTTTGTTTTTGAAATTTTTTAAAAATATTTGAAAATTTATGGAATGGCAAAAGTGTTGCCAGTCGCACAGAGATATAAATGAACTAAATTGAACCAGAAGTTCACTTGAAATTGGCTCATTTGAATGACAGATCTGCCTGGCGAACCGTTCGGTTAGCAGAGCTGCTCTTATCAACTGAACTCGTGTCTCGCTCGCGTCAGCTGAGCTTCGTTTGGCGTGTGGGGGAGTGGGGCAGCAGGCGAACAACCGTTCATGCCTAAAAATAGCTGAGAAATAGTTTAGAGTTAAACGAAACCAGCAAAAACAAGTTGTCTCCATATCGATTTCGCGTCAATATCAATGCGATTGCCAAGTCCAAGTACGAGACCGAGACCGAGTCCGAGTCCGAGTCCCACGCTTCGTTTGCAACGTTTGGACTCTTTATGGTCTGTGACATATCGAGCGAAGCTTTGAGCCAATGGAGAGAGAGAGAGAAAGCTAGCCACAATTGTAGCTCTGCTTTTGGCTATGACGCAATGACATTGGCTGCTAAGGTCATTAAATCTTTGCTTTATGTTGGGTCTATAAATAAATTTGCATTCCATTTGGCTATAAACAAAAATCCCATTAATGCAACTATGCAGTAAATAATAATTAACGAGCTTTAAAACTATTTCCAACAGCTTTTCGCTTGCAAGCAAATAAAGTTAAATCAGTCACAGAAAAGCTTTCAATTCAATTCAATTAATATTCATTAAAGCTCACATAAGCTTAAAACGGATTGATTATTGTAAAAGCTTAAAGCTTGCTATGAACTAGGTATTTAGTAAAAGCGTTCATGAGTAGACAAACTTGTTAGTAGGTAAACAGCTTTAAGACAAACACACGAAGCTTTAAGTTTACTCAGAGCTTAGACATGTGCAAGCAAAAGCTTAATTCATCAACTATTTTGTTTGCTGTTTGGCGTGACAAAGCTTTAAGCTTGCTAGTTGAGTTATGTTTATGTAAAGCTTAGGCTCAATTACAATCCTTAAACGTTGTTCGCTAAGCTTTAAGCTCTATCATCGTAGCTCATGTGTTTGCAATTGTTAGTTATGTAAGCTTTAAGACATTAGACAAGCTTAAAGCACAGTTAGACCAAAAGCTTAAAGTCGAGTGTGAAACTTTTGGAGTGCGAAGCTAATCGGAAGTTTGTTTCGTCCTCGTTTAGGTATCTCGCTTGGTCATATTGCACGAGGAGGCCGAGGATGGCAACGCAATGCCCGATCTTAGCCGGCCCGTTCAGGTGGTGTCGGCGGCTGTGGCGAATCTGGTGAAGGTTGGCCGCGAGACGATCAACAGCTCGGACGATAAGATATTGCGGCAGGATATGCCGTCGGCATTGCATCGCGTGGAGACTGCCTCGCAGTTGCTGGAGGAGGCTTCCGATATGTTGCGCTCGGATCCGTATTCGGGGCCGGCGCGCAAGAAGCTAATTGAGGGAAGCCGCGGCATACTGCAGGGCACCTCCTCGCTGCTGCTCTGCTTCGACGAGAGCGAGGTGCGCAAGATCATACAGGAGTGCAAGCGTGTCCTCGACTATTTGGCCGTTACCGAAATCATTAGCAGCATGGAGCAGCTGGTGCAGTTCCTCAAGGATCTGTCGCCCTGCCTCAGCAAAGTGACGCGCGAGGTGAGCGCCCGCGAGAAGGAGCTCACCCATCAGGTGCACAGCGAGATACTCGTCCGCTGCCTCGAACAGGTCAAGACTCTGGCGCCGATACTGATCTGCAGCATGAAGGTCTACATACACATTGTCGAGCAGCAGGGCAAGGGCGCCGAGGAGGCGGCCGAGAATCGCAACTATCTGTCGGCACGCATGTCCGACGAGCTGCAGGAGATCATACGGGTGCTGCAGCTGACCACCTACGACGAGGACACCAGCGAACTGGACAACCTGACCGTGCTGAAGAAGCTGAGCAATGCGATTAGCAACAAGATGGAGCTGGCCAACGAGTGGCTATCGAATCCCTATGCCCTGCGCGGCGGCGTTGGCGAGAAGGCGCTGCGCCAGGTGATCGACAATGCCAATGAGATCTCGGAGCGCTGCCTGCCCCAGGACTCGTATCCGATACGCAAGCTAGCGGATGAGATAAGCGCCATGTCGAACAATCTGTGCGAGCTGCGGCAGGAGGGCAAAGGCAACTCGCCCCAGGCCGTTGACCTGGCCAGTGGCATACGGGCGCGTCTCGGCGAGCTGCAGGGTCTGGTGCGGCAGGCAGTGTCCGGCGTGGACAAGGCGGGCGTCCAACAGACCGCCCACACCATTCAGGGCCGCCTCGAGCAGGCGGTCAAATGGCTGCAGAATCCGGAGGTCAACGATGGCGGCCTGGGCGAACGGGCCATCAATCTGATTGTCGAGGAGGGACGCAAGGTGGCCGAGGGCTGTCCGGGCCATCAGAAGGCCGAGATCATGCAGCTCTGCGACGAGGTGGAGCGTCTCAAGCGTCAAGCGGCCGGCACTGGCCCGGCTGCCAAGCAGGCAGCCAAACAGCTAACCCAGAAGCTCTACGAGCTCAAGGCCGCCATCCAGAACGCCCTCGTCAATCGCATCGTGCAAGACTTCATGGACGTGAGCACGCCGCTGAAGCAGTTCACGGAGGCTGTCATGCTGCCGGAGGGCACGCCCGGCCGGGAGCAGAACTTCAATCAGAAGTCGAACAATCTGCAGGCATTCAGTGATCGCGCCTCGAAGACCTCGCGCATGGTCGCCGCTGGCGGTGCCTGCGGCAATAAGAAGATCGCCGAGATTCTGCTCTCGTCGGCGGCCCAGGTGGACTCGCTGACGCCGCAGCTAATCAATGCCGGACGCATACGGATGAACTATCCGGCGAGCAAGGCGGCCGATGAGCATCTGCAGAATCTGAAGCAACAGTATGCGGATACGGTGCTGCGCATGCGCACGCTCTGCGACCAGGCGACAGATCCGGCCGACTTCATCAAGACATCCGAGGAGCACATGCAAGTGTATGCCAAGCTCTGCGAGGACGCCATTCATGCGCGCCAGCCCCAAAAGATGGTGGACAACACCTCGAACATTGCGCGGCTGATCAATCGGGTGCTGCTGGTGGCCAAGCAGGAGGCGGACAACTCGGAGGATCCGATCTTCACCGAACGCCTGAATGCGGCTGCCAACAACTTGGAGCGCTCGCTGCCCGCCATGGTGGGCGATGCCAAGCTGGTGGCCACCAATATAGCCGATCCGGCTGCCGCTGCCGCCTGGAAGAAATCATTCCAGCGTCTGCTGGGCGATGTGCGCGAGGTGCGCGATGCCATTGCACCGCCGCAGCCGCCGCCACTGCCCACATCGCTGCCGCCGCCCATACCTGAGCTCAGTGCGCTGCATCTGTCCAATCAAAATGGTTTGTGATGAGTCCCTCAACTAGACTCGACTGTAACTAATGATGTCTCCTCCTCCCCTCTCTCCCTCTCTCTCTCTTGCAGCTGAGCGTGCGCCACCTCGCCCACCACTGCCGCGCGAAGGCCTGGCGCCTGTGCGTCCACCGCCACCGGAGACGGACGATGAGGATGAGGGCGTCTTCCGCACCATGCCGCATGCCAATCAGCCCATCCTGGTAAGCCCGCAACTGGGAACAGGTTGCCCGAATCAGACTCTAATGCGCTTGCTTTGCAGATTGCCGCACGCGGCCTGCACCAGGAGGTGCGTCAATGGTCATCGAAGGACAACGAGATCATTGCGGCTGCCAAGCGCATGGCCATCCTCATGGCCAGGCTGAGCGAGCTGGTGCTATCCGATTCGCGCGGCAGCAAACGTGAGCTGATTGCCACAGCCAAGAAGATTGCCGAGGCATCGGAGGATGTCACCCGACTGGCCAAGGAGCTGGCGCGCCAGTGCACCGATCGACGCATCCGAACGAATCTGCTGCAGGTGTGCGAGCGCATACCGACGATTGGCACCCAGCTCAAGATCTTGTCGACGGTGAAGGCGACCATGCTGGGCGCCCAGGGATCCGACGAGGATCGCGAGGCAACCGAAATGCTCGTGGGCAATGCCCAGAATCTGATGCAGAGCGTAAGTAGATCCCCGATCACTTAGCAAGTATATAATCTGATCTGATCTGACCTAATCTCATCTAATCTAATCTAATCAATCAGGTCAAGGAAACGGTGCGCGCTGCCGAGGGCGCCAGCATCAAGATACGCTCCGACCAGACCAGCAATCGACTGCAATGGGTGCGTCGCCAGCCCTGGTATCAGTGAGGCGTCCATGCCCAACTGCTGCCCACCGGAGCCAACTATCCCATCAACGTGCCTTGTGTAACATACAACATACAACTAAAAACTAATCTTAAGCACACTTGATGCGACTTTAATATTAATAACTGTAATAACGCTAACCCCCGTTCGACCCCTCCCTAACTCTTCCAAGGAAACAAAAGAAACAACTACGTTTATGTATGATGTGCTCCACTAAAAGCAAAAGCAAAAGCAAAAGCAAAAGCAAAAGCAAAAGAACTTCAAATTTTACTTTTGAAATTGGTTTTCTCTGTTCTGTTTGTTTCTTTCTTTCTCTAAATTTATATTTATAAAGTCTATGTTTAAGGCGTGCAATAAATGAATGTACATACATCTACACACACACACACACTCACACACACACAGGTGCAATGTATATAGAGCAAAAACAATACTGAAGCAAATATCCCCAACTAAGCATTTACAGAACTTTGAAATGTAATCGAAACAAATTGTTAAATCATCTCTTGACTCCAATCAAATATAGCTGCGAATATAACGGATATATATATATATATATATACCTATGAAGAGAGCATGTCTACTGCTCTGGACGTGCTTATCGAGTGCCTAATTCACATTGTACTTGCATAGTTTTTAACTAGAACTAGAAGTAGTAGCCCTTAACAAACTAAGCCTAAAATGATCAACGCGTTTATGTGTCATGTTCATGTTCAAGAAAAAAGCTAAAATAACTGAAATAAAACTATATATCGAGTGTTACACATAGTGTTTAACTGATTCTAGATGTATGCCAGCTTATAACTAGCTGGCTGGGCAGGGGCAGTGGGAGGATTGCAGCCGGGAAGGCGACGGAACGAGGTAGAGCTGGAGGAGGCTAATCTGAATGTGAGAGAGAGGGAGAGAATATGTGAGAAAATGGGAGTGTGAAAGAGAGAGAGAGAGAGTGAGAGAGAGAGAGAGACAGAGAGAGAGAGAGAGAGAGAGGGACAGAGTCAGAGTTAGAATTAGAGAGAGAAGGAAGTAAATGGGAGTGAAAGAGAAGAGAGAGAGAGAGAGAGACAGAGAAGCAGGCAAGAGTAAAGAACTCACTTGATTAACAGTTAGCCTTCAGCTATATGCTGCATTCAATGTACCCCATAAGAGACACGATTATTGTGGCTTAGGCTTAGGCCCGTTGTAGACGCTGTTCATAAAGTGAAGCAGATCTTTATCTATGCAGACATCTGTATTAATTGACTCCAATAGTCGAGTCTGTGTATGGATGCATATATACGCTTGATGTACGTACATATGTATGACTCATTGGAAGCTGTCCTAGTTGAGCTTGAGATCGATATGTACTTCTATGGATTCAGCTTTCTCTGCGATTCTCACAAATTCAAATAAGACTCTAGATGTAAGCATATATGTATATATGTATGTATGAAAATATGTATGTGTATATGTATGAATGAATGTAGGTAAGTATGTAGGTATGTAAGTATGTATGTGGGTATGCATGCATGCATGTATGTATGTATGTATGTATGTATGTATGTATGTATGTATGTATGTATGTATGTATGTATGTATGTATGTATGTATGTATGTACTTATGTATGTATGTATGTATGTATGTATGTATGTATGTATTTATGTATGTATGTATGTATGTATGTATGTATGTATGTATGTATGTATGTATGTATGTATGTATGTATGCATGTATGTATGTACTTATGTATGTATGTATGTATGTATGTATGTATGTATGTATGTATGTATGTATGTATGTATGAATGTAGGTATGCATGTATGTATGTATTTATGTATGTTTGTTTGTATGTATTTATGTATGTATATATCTACTTATGTTTGTATGTATGTAACCTTGTACATACGTGACTGTATGTATGTCTGCAAATGTATGCATACATATGGACATACCTGTCTATAGCTATAGAAGTCATTCTATCTTTCAGGGACACGCAATAATTATTGGTTTAATAAAGTTTCCTTTAATTAAAATGAAATGGAAGACGCCTAGAAGCACCTGCCGTTGCCATACAGGCACACACACACACACACACATGCACAGCCAACAACATAGACAGAGGCAAGAAGCACCAATGAACCTTAATGAAGCACTTGACGTTGCGTATACGTAATGCCTGTTGGTTGCGTATACGTAACGTTTCGAGTTGCAGCTCTGCTGGGTGATGTGAGAGAGAAACGTGTTGCCTGCTTTCAGGCGGTCGCATAATGCGCAGTAAGTGGTTGGGGCGCTGGTTGAATGGAAGCTGCGTGCAGCTAGCGAAGCAAAGGGACTCGCGAGAGGGCGGTTGGGGGCCGTGGCAGATGGGAAATTGGAGAGGGTTGTATGAGCGCGCTCCGAGTGAAACCCAACTAATTTTAGCTGTCTATTCCATGGCAAACAGAGCGCACAGTACTGTAGCAGTAGCGGCAGCAGTTAATGAGATACTGAAGATGCTGCGAGAGCTGCTGAGACAACAAGTGACGACAGCAGCGACGGCCGAGGCAGAGGCTGAGGCAGTGGCTGAGGCAGCGGCAGCGATTGCAAATTGGAAATGCGTCAGTTGCGATTCAAGAGACTAAGTGATTCGATCCGATTCGATCCGTATCGATTCGTATCGATTATCCAATCAGCGAGCATCTGCATCCGGGTCCATGGCGCAGTTGGAGCAGCAGCTGGCGCAGACTGTGCCACAGATGGCCATCGGCGTCACCACGCAGGAGCTGTCCGAACTGATCGATGCCCATTTGGGTGCACTGCGTCCGTCGTCGCCCGCTTGGCGCGTTACCGACTCGCCCATATCGGGGCGTGGCGTGTTCGCCGCACGCAACATTGAAAAGGGCGAGGAGCTGTTCCGCGAGCACACGCTGCTGGTTGGTCCCACCGCGCATCGCGGCCGCAATTTGCGCACCTGCATCCAGTGCTACCACCAGCCACCCGGCGAGACCGAGGAGTCAGCGCTCTGCAGCGCCGGCTGCGGCCTGCCCGTCTGTCCGGAGTGTGGGGCATCTGACCGCCATGCCGTCGAGTGTCAGCTCTTCCGCAAATGGCAGCCCAAGCATCCGACCAGTATTGATCCACGCGCCCTGCGCATCCTCAGCGTGGTGCGCTGCTTCTTCCTCGGCGAGGCACAGCGCAAGCTGCTCTATGCGATGCAGGCGAACGCGGACCGCTACTATATGCGCGAGGTCCAGCGAGCCGCCGAGTGCTTCGAGCACTTTCCGCGCGACTCGGACATACTCGAGTACTTCTATCGCACTGTCTGCGCCTTCAATACGAACGCCTTTGAGAGTCGCTGCCACGTCGATGGCCAGGAGGTGGTCGCACGGGCTCTCTTCCCGCTGGCCGGCTTGCTCAATCACCAGTGCACGCCGAATGCGGCGCACCACTTCGAGGATGGCGAGACCATTGTGGTCACTGCCACCGAGCGCATTCCGGCTGGCGGGGAGATAACCATGTCCTACACGAAGCTCCTCTGGTCCACGCTCGCGCGCAAGATCTTTCTGGGCATGACGAAGCACTTCCTGTGCCAATGTCCGCGTTGTCAGGATCCCACGGTGAGTTGACCGATGTCTCTCTCTCTCTCTCGTTCTCTCTCTCTCTCTCTCTCTCTCTCTCTCTGAGTGCATTTGTGTGCTATGTCTATAAATGTGGGTATGTAATTGTGACACGTACTAAAATAGCAAACACCTCCCTATGTCTCCCTGTCTGTGTCTCTGTGCCTACTCAATATATATCTGCAGCTGTATCTTTATCCGTATCTATAACTGCATCCATATATGCGTCTAAATTTGTGTGTATATTGTTTATCTATTTGCATCTTATCTTATCTAGTTTTTCCCTTTGTTGTACTTTTATCCGTGTTACTAACTGTGTATCTACATATGAGTATATATGCACTTTTATCCGCATATCTATTTACCCATTAGTATCTTTATCCGTGCTTCTAACTCGTATCTTAGTCTGCGCTTCTTTGGTGTAGGTGGACATGTGTCATTATCCGTATATCTATTTAGCCTCTAGCACCCTTATCCGAATCTTTATTGTATCTCTCGATGTATACGTTTATGTTTTTGCTTTTTTATCCGTATCTCTATTGGTATCTGAGTCTATATCTTTACTTCTATCTGTATGCCTGTCTCTAACCGTATCTCTATTGGTATCCTTATCCATATGCGTTCGAATTTGTATATCTATCCGTGTCTCTGCCTGTATCTATATTTGTAGCTGTACATTCGGCATCTCTATACGTGTGTGCCTCTGTATTAGTATCCGCATCTGTAAGTCTTTCGTTATGTGTATCTCTTTCTGTATCGGTTTCACAATTTGTATCTATATCTGCATCTATATCTGCGTCACTCTGAGTACTAGTGTATCGCAATGTGGGGCAATAGATACGCACACACGTGAACGCGTACGCATCTGTTTTTGGCCCATCCGGCCATCAATGAATCGGTATTTTGTGTGATTTTTAGCACTTGGCACGCAGCTTCCAGGTTCATTCAACTGTGTATAAGCATCATTTCGTGGACATTTATAGCCCATTCGTTAGCAATTGAAGCATTGCTATTAAATAAAACGTCTAAATAGATGGCAACAAATGTGTTGCTTGATTTGAACCGTTTGTCTTGGATGATCGGGCTTATTTGTTGTTGCTTTAGAGGAGTTCTATCAATCGCACCTCACCTTACTTTACGTATCCTAAATAAACATAACCTAAAAATGAGTTGCTGCAATGAGGTCGAGTGTAAGTAAATATTCAGCGAAATTGTGCTAAGTGAAATGCGATTAAATTTGGCGTTGGAAAATAAATTACTTTGCACTAAAATCATTTTCATTGTGATACAAAAGAAATTAGTTTTAAGTGTCAAGAATTGCGATAGTTTTGATCGCAGTCTATTTGAAAAATACGAAATTCACTTATCGATTTATTGCATTTCACATCTCTAGGTGCATTGGCGAATGGCCAAGTGGCCATTGTGAATGTTACTCAATTCGGCAAAATACCAAAACAAATAGTCAAATGTGAGTTCAACCAAATACTAAAGCAAACTATTGTGAATGATATTTTGAATGCTGCGAAAAGAAGTCAATGTGGATGATAATTGATGCAAAATTATAATTGTGATAGAAATAACGAAATGAAATATTTGTGCAAAGCAATAATTAGTGGTTTCCTAATGAAGCTATAAATACATTAAAGGTTCTACAGCGCTTGGCACCGAACAAATGATATTCGCAATCAAATTGCTCTCCCATTCAGCAAAATGCCTCTGAATGACAACTTGTTGAGCCATGAGCCAACATTTCTTCTTGACACGATGTAAATCTCTGCTGCTCGGCCACTTGCCCTTCCTGATCTTTATCCCCGCTGTTTTCGCTGCTCTTGTTAAATATTTTGAATGAAAGCGTCACTCCCTTCCCCGCTGTGCATAAACATACACATGTAGCGATACAAATATACGTATGTGGGCCTCTGCCCCGCACCCTTTCTGTCATGCTGCCTGTCATAATGCATATTCCTTTGGGCCTGGGCAAGCTGCCAGGTTAAAGCTAATGGAGGTCCAAACTAGTTCAAGTACAAATACACACACACACACACACACACACACACACACACACACACACACACACACACACACACACACACACACACACACACCAACATAGAAACCTCTCGCTCCCTCACACACTTGGTGCTTAAGCACGCACATTCGGCACGCCAGGGGGCGCTGTTGTAAATCTTTGGCTGTTGGGTGAAGAAGCCGCGACGCGACGCGCCACACGCGGGAAAACATATCAAAACGCAACTGACGTGCGTCCGTAACCAAAAGAAAAACATTTCGTTTGCGTTGATATGGCCAATACCCTGCAGAAAATGCTAAGCAGGGGCTTGACTAACTTGGGTGCGGCACTTGGAGTGGCGAGCAGTAAACTTGACATCTTAGACCTCAATCAAATATCTGTGTTTTTCAATCAATTATCGATTAATATCGACTTTCGATTATTGTAAAGCACAACTCTAAGATTTTTGGTGATACACACTCTGCAGTAGACATTGTAGATCTCTGTAAGCTTCAGGTAGATGTCAATGCTAATCGATAATTATCGATTTTATAGAATCTATGCCCAAAATCAATTTAAATTTTCTTTTTATTAATCAGATCCAAAATATTTATGTTAATTCTGAGATTTTTTCGAACTTTAAATTAATAATTATCGATTAATATCGATTAATGATTGTAGGCGTGTGCACAGGGTATGGCCTAGTCCAGCCCGGTCAACTGTTGTCAACTATTATGCCTTCTTGATTTACTTTTATTTTAAATATTTTTTTGTGTGTTTAAATATAAATTTCAAGCAACAATTTAAACAGAATGAAAAATGAAAAATGAAATATGAAAAATTGTTTTTGTTTCCTCTCAAGTTTTAGTTGTTTAAATATTTTGGCTTAGTTTGGATTTTGTTGATTTGTTTTTAATTTGCGTGGAGAGTGTTTTTTCAATAAAATGGGGCATGCCTAAGGGGAGGGGGGGTCCACAAAGAAAAGGGATAGATGTGCGTGTGTCTAGAACAGATTTTGGGGCCAAAATTTTGGGGCACTTTGTCTTTGTGCGTGGCCCAAGCGGCGTATACGCAACGTGTGCGTGTGTGCTTGGCCCATTTTGGATTTTTGTTGTTTTTGGCTTTGTGCTGTCGGTGACAACGTGCGGCAGTCACCTGGTGTGTTTCGCCTGCTGGTCACGTGTCGCGGCGCGGTGCGGTTGTGGCTGATGATGCCATTTGGCTGGGGCCATTGTCATATGGACGCGGCACGCAATCCGCTTTGGCAATGTCTTAATTTATGTGGCATCAACACGCGCCACACACACACACACACACACACACACAGAGAGAGGCGAAGTCCCTCAACGCTCGCCACGCCCACGCTCAGTGACCAAGTGCAGCAAAAATAAAAATGGGAGCAAGTCTGAAATCTGCGCTGCGGTTCCAGCCGGAAGCCGCAAAAATGTGAAAGTCGCCACACGTGGGCGCAGCGCCTGATGCTGTTGCTTCCTCTACTTCTGCTTCTATTTTGCTGCTGCTGTTGCTGTTGCGTATTTATAGCGGCGGCAACGGCGGCTCATAACCGCAGCCTCGCAGTGGGCGCCTTGCGAGGGGCGTGTCATACAAATTGAAATGACAAATCGAAGTGACAGGCAAAGCAAAGCGACTGCTGCGACGGCTCTTGTTCAAGGGGCAAGGGGTGGAGGCAGGGTGGCCGCCAGCAGAGGTGTGTGTGTGTGTGTGTGTGTGTGTGTGTCATGGACGTCAACACGCCATGCGCTAGTCATGCGTGGTTGTTGTTCTTGTTGTTGTTGTATCGAATCCAATTGAATGCAACACAAAATTGAATAAGAGTCAAAAGCAAAAGCGTAAGCGGCTTTGCCCCTGTGCATGTGTGTGCGTGTGTGCGGGTGTGCGTGTGTGCATGTAGCGCCTTGGATAAATCATATTTTTCTAGTTGTTGCTGTTTGCTGCCTCTAATTTGTGTGTGTGTGTGTGTGCGTGTGTGTGTGTTTCCTTCTTTTTAGTTTTGCGTTTAATACACTCTCTGAGGGCGTCGCTGTCGCAGTCGCTGCCGCGGCCGCTGCCTCAGTTAGCGCTGGGCGTCGCAGTCGCTGTCGTTGTCGCTGTCACTGACGCTGTCGCTGCCCAGCTGCTCGCCTGGTCTTGTCGCCAGTCGCCAATCGCCAACACTCGCAAACAAACGTCGCGTCGCGTTGCCTCGACTCGTAGGAATCTCTGTGGTTTGGCTGTTTCGCTGCAACGTTGTGCCGATCCTGGCCAGAGAGACAGACAGAGAGAGAGAGAGAGAGAGACAGAGAGAGAGGGATAGAGGTAGAGGGAGAGAGCGAGTATGACGGAGCGCATCAATACAACGGCCGCCATGGTCGCCCACATGGCGCCCAGTCGCAACACCACACCGGACCAGCTGGCCCGACTCATCGACGTGCACCTGGGCGAGCTGCGCGAGGAGCTGCCCAACTGGATGCTGGCGCCATCGCCCGTGGCCGGTCGTGGTGTGTTCGCCACACGCGACATTGCCGCCGGCGAGCTCATCTTTAGGGAGCGCGCGCTGGTCGTTGGGCCAACCGCGCGCAAGGGCTCGCAGCTGAACACGTGCGTCTGCTGCCATCGGCTGCTGGCGGCCAAGCAATTCCTCTGCCCGCATCGCTGCACGCTGCCCGTTTGTGGCGACTGCGCCGATTCGGAGGCGCATCACAATGAGTGCGCGCACTTCCAGCGCTGGCTGCCGAAGGACTTGAGCGAGGAGTGCAAGGAGCCGACAGCGGCTGGCGAGAAAACGGATGCAGTGAATCCGCTCTCGCTGCGCATTCTGACTGCCGTTCGGGTCTTCTATTTGAGCAAGGAGCAGCGCGCTCTGGTGGACGCCATGCAGGCGAATGCGGAGCGTGGCTATCGCCAGGAGATCATCAAGGCGGCGCAATGCTTCCGCAAGTTTCCCACCACAGACAAGCCCTTCATGGATCAGCTGTTCCGTGTCGTGGGCGTCCTCAATACGAACGCCTTTGAGGCGCCGTGTCGCGTCGATGGCCACGAGTCGCTGCTGCGCGGCCTCTTCCCGCTGACGGCCATCATGAACCACGAGTGCACGCCCAACGCCAGCCACTACTTCGAGAACGGGCGGCTGGCTGTGGTGCGTGCAGCCCGCGACATACCAAAGGGCGGCGAAATAACCACCACCTACACCAAGATCCTCTGGAGCAATCTCACACGTGGCATATTCCTTAAGATGACCAAGTACTTTGTGTGCAACTGCGAGCGCTGCAACGACAACTCCGTGAGTAGATTCTCCACTCTTCACTCTCATGCGTTCCCTTCACTGGATATCTGTCATCCGTTATCCGATATCCGGCATTCGATGTCTGGTTATCGTTATGAGAATGCCTCTATCCCGAAACCCTGGCACATTTTGCATATTGCATATCCTTTCCATAACGCAACAGTCGTTATCCGATAACTGTTATTCAGACGAGTAATATTCCTTATGTGAAAGCCACTCTTCGCTATCCAAAACAGCATTATTTCCAACAAGTCTGCCTAGTCTCACTCAACAATTCATCATTCAATATTCGTTATCCGTTATTGATTTGACAACAATAATCCTTAATTTCTGGGCTTGCTACCAAATATCCGTTATCCGAGATTGTTTATCTAATTATTTTTGTTATTGATCGAACGTTAAAAATTGAAAAAGTATCAGATGTTAAATATACGACAGCGACCTTTTAAATCGCCCTTTTTTTTATTATGTTTTCATGTGATATACATTATCCACTGATATAGATAATTATCCGAAAAAGTTATATTCACTCTAAATGGATTATAAACTGATATATTCCATAAATTTCGTTCCACACTTTTACTATTTTACTATCCGCTATTAAAATGTCTTATTCAAAATGATTATATTTGTTGCATATAATCATTTAACGTTATCCGCTAATAAGCAGCCTTATCCGACATGAGTACATTACCTCTTCCGCTCTTCTAAATGAGAAATTTCATGTTCGTATTGGCTGGATAAAAGTTGTATCAGAAGTAAAACTTAGTTGGAAATATTTATGTTAATTTTTTCGAATATAGGTCTCTGAAATTGTCGTGGCCAATGAGAATGGGAACGGGAATGGGTCATCTCTAGCCAGACATAAAACAATTATTGGAATTTCTGAAATGTGAAATGTGAAATGTTTGTGTCTCTGCAAGAAATATCTTTGAATAGAACCGAAAGAGTCTGCAGCTGCGTGTGAGCATTTGCCATATAGCCAAGGCAGATTTATATATACACAAGCCTATCTATATATATATATATTTATGCTTATAAGAATTATATGGCTAGCATTCTCTTATACCTTTATGTATATAACTCAGTTGGATTAGCTGAATAATGGCATTTGGCAGCGAGATGACAAAAATGCGCTTAATTAGATTAGTTGTATGATTTTTGCATGAACTTGCGCTGATGGTGCAGAACCGGCAGACCTACATATATATATATATAGATATAGATATAGGTATAGCTATAGATATAGATATAGATATGTATGTGTGTATGTGTGTGTTTGTAGTGCTCCAACTAGTGCGGGAACATGAGCGTGAGGCTCATTAGTGCAACATGACCAGACCGAGACCCAGACCCATAACTGACAGCGAGGCGACGCAGACAGCCAAGGCAGCTGCCGCATTTTCGAACATGACATCCCCCACTGCTCCCACGACATCGTGGTTGATAGCTGTATGACTGCCCCCTCTCCCAGCTACCCCTAGCTTATCCCAACGCCAAGCCAATCCAACCTAACCCAACCCAGCCCAACCTAGGCCATTCCGGTCTCTAGCCGTTGCGGGCGGACTATGCCAATGGCAAAGATATAGCGCAGAAGACAACCTAAAATTATAGCTACAAATATATATATATAAATATATGTGTGTGTGTGTGAGTGCCCTGAACAGGTGATCATCCACGGCATATTTGTGCTCTTCCAACTGCCAAGTTCTCTAACATCTTTGCAGCTTTACTCAAGTCTATTTTGTATACCGCAAATTTATTGATTTCTTGAAAATGTATGTAACGGGCAGAAGCACGCGTATTAGTCCCTATAAAGTATATATATTCTGACTTTATCCAGTTCTGCCTTGAAGCATTTAATGTTTATTTCTGTATACCAAGCGCAGGGCAAGATGTTTGAATCACGCATTAGCGTATCATTTAATATCTTTTATAATAATTTTATCCGACTTCATTGAAAATAAGTACCAAGCCTATTTAATTCCATCATTCAATATAGTTTAACCCTTATCCGCTATTGTAAATGCTTATCCGAAATTATTACATTTGTTGTAAAATATTACCTAATCATTATCCGCTTTTGAACAATCTTATCCGAAGTGATTACATATGCTTAACCATTATCCGCTATTAAACTATCTTATCCGAAATGACTTCTCTGTTCTTCTAAATGAAAAATTGCATGTATCTATTAGCGGGATAAAAGTTCTGCTGCTTAGAATTAGATATTTCCTAGTCCATATAACTTATTTGTAATTTTTATTGATTTTGGGTAAATCTTTAAGGAGTTTACTTTAAGTTTTACAAGTTTGTTAAATGCTTGATTCACTTTGTTGCTCTATATATGTTTTGGGCTAAGATTTTCCATATCTTTAATCGGATTTACTTTTAAGTGGGCTCCTAAATGAAACATAGATTTTTTGAGTGAATCTATTAAGGTCCACGCCTAAGCCGAACAGCTTTACTAGATAAAAGAAAATATCTATATAAATTAAATTCAGAAAAAGTTTCGGCATTTCCACTTCAGCCAGTTTTAACCGTGCTGCCACTTTATTTTGCATATGCATCTGGCAGCACTCGCATCGACAGTTGGCAGTTGAAAACTTTTGAAATTTCAAAATTAGAGTGCGGCAAAGAGGGCAGCCAGTGTTGTAAAAGTCTCGCATATAGGCAAAGCGTTGCCATCTTTGCTGCATTTGATGTCAAGTGGAGTTCAATTGGAATCGCTCCCATACTCTATAGGGAGTCCAGCTCACTCGCCCTGGTCTGATTGAGTTGCATTTCTTGTTTTGCAGGAGAACGGAACGTATTTGTCCGCTCTGTTCTGCCGGGAGCAGGGCTGCAAGGGCCTGGTCATACCCGTGCAGACGAAGACGCTGCAGCCGGACTGGCGCTGCCTCAGCTGCGAGAACGTCTTTCCGCACGCCAAGATGGCGCGCTATCAGGACTTTGCCCTGAACACGATCAACAATCGGATCAACACGTGCAGCGTGCGCGACATGATCCACTTCATCAATGAGCTGTGCCCGCGCTTCTGCCCGCCATCCAACTACGTGCTGATCGAGGCCAAGCTGAACGTCATCTGGCGCATGACCAGGCTGGGCGCCGAGAAGTACGCACCCGAGGAGCTGGCTCACAAGGATCGCTATCGCGAGGAGATTCTCGCCATACTCCATAAGCTGGGCGCCGGCGAGTGCACGCTGAAGAAGCTCATCAACGAGGAGATACAGTGAGGACACCTACTGCGTGCATGTGTATATGTTGATGTCTGCGTGTGTGTGCGTGCGTATGTGTGTGTGTGTGTGTCTGCGTGTTTGTGTGTGTGTGAATGCCTTGGAATTGCTCTAGCTCGTAAAATGTGTCTATTTTTTTCCTCCTGCTTCTATTTTGTAATCACTTTAGGAATACAATAAACAAAGCTCCAGCTCTATAGCTAACTGCCTTTTCCTTTACTGAGATGTGCCACGCCCCTTTGACACGTTGGCAGCTGTCGTGATGTGTCCGACTTGCTCTTTGCTCAGTGCTGGCTTTGATCAAATGGCACTCGAAATAGAATTCATACGGCGAGGTAAGTAAAGCATGAAAATTCGAGAACTTCGAATTCGAATTCGAATTTCAAATATACTCTAGGCGCATTCGATGTTATACAAGCCCAATCACTTAGATAATAACACTAGCCAACATGATTGCGTCAATAAAAATTCAAGCATATAAAATGCGATTTGTTTCGAAATCCAATAAGAATCGATGCAGTTCCATTGAACTACTTTTTGATCTAGTTCCAGGGACTGTTTCAAACAGAACTAGTTCCGATGAGTTTTGCTTATTGAACTCGTTCCATGTAGTATTACGAGTTGAACTACCTTCAATGAGTTTTAATTAATGAACTAGTTCCAGGGACTGTTACAAACTGAACTAGTTCCGATGAGAATAAGTAAACTATTATGCTACTTCTATGGAATGTTACAAGCTGAACTAGTTCCAACTAGTTTTACTTATTAAACTAGTTCCAGGGACTGTTACAAACTGAACTAGTTCCAACTAGTTTTACTTATTAACCTAGTTCAATGGAGTGCTACAAGCTGCACTAGTTCCGATGAATTTTACTCTTTTATTTATTAAACTAGTTCCAGGCAATGTTATAAGTTTTTGCTTATTGAACTAGTTCCGAACAGCTTAGAATGCAGCTAGCATGCATAACTAGTTTCGCGCTGGCTTACAAGCTGAGCTAGTTCCGACTTGTTTTACTTATTAAGTTCGTTCTATGCAGAGTTACAAGATGAACTAGTTCCGAAGACTTTCACTCCTTGATTTATTGAACTAGCTCCAGGCAATGTTATAAGCTTTTTACTCATTGAACTAGTTCCAATTAGCTTAGCTTGCAGAACTAGTTCCGAGTACCCTTACATACTGAACTAGTTCTTAGCAACTTTAGCTTATGGAACTATTGAGTTGACAAAGAAATCAGCTCTTTACTGATCAGTTGATCAGCAATATATATGAGCACACATATAGTTCATAGAACACATATATATAGGTTATATATAGGATAGTTTGTGGCCTATGATTCTGCCCACTAATGCGGCAGTCGAGCGGTATAAATAGTATTTAATTGGATTCCAACTAGACTTTAGTCATTTCGCCACGAAATTGGAATACCCAAAACCGAATAAAAGTTGGCCTTTGATATGTTTTACTTTGAGTTTATTTAATGTAATTTGTGAGCATTTGCGATCAGCGAGTCGTGCACAGACACACATGTGGCACGAACTCTTGACGTCTGTTCCCATCGATTGGATTGCAAATTGGATTTATTGACTTCAAATTGTGTAAAAAGCAAAAATGAAAAAAATTTTAAAGTCGAATTTCTCGTCTTCTTTTGTTAACTTTAATAACAAATTTCACAATCGTACAAAATAATTGTTCAGCTATTAACACTAAAATATATATATATATATATATATAGATATACATATACATGCATAGAGTATAGGTGTGTGTGTAGAGGAAATTTGTTGTGTTTTGTCTTTGTGCTTGTCTGCGGCGCACGAGTATATCAACTTAAAGCTAAGCACAGAGTTTCCAATTGGAAATTCCAATCAGAATCAGAAACGCTGGGAAATAGAACGCAAATAAATCCAAGCAGAAAAACAAGTGAAAATGGGGCCAGGCCGAGCGTAGCCGACGGCGTAATGCGCTGCTCGCAACTGTGTTTTGCTCGATTTGTTTGTTGTTGTTGTTGTAGATTGCTTAATACCTGTCAAACTGTGCTCTGCCAGCCTGACCCTGGGCGCTGGGGCAGCTGCCATATGCAGAGGCAGCTCACTTTTGATAGGGTATGCAAAACCAGGCAGAAAGTGTTGCGTGCTCTCAGTTGTTGTTGTTGTTGTTGTACTTCTTTTTTTTTTGGCTATGTTTTTTTATAAATAATTTATGTCTATAGCTATGTGCGTGTCTGTGTGTGTGTGTGTCTTGCCCGAACCTAAGCCTACTCCTTACTACATACATTTGTCTAGCGCGCGCTGCTGTGAACTTCCATGCAATTTCCCCTTACATAAGAGACTAAAGTTAAAAAAATAATAAAAAAAAAACACAAATATGAAAATAGAGTATACAAATGTTTGGATACACTCGTTAATCATGATGAATGATTTGGCCGTTGGAGCTAACTGAGCGCCAGCTGCTCCGAGTTGAACTTCTGGTCAGCCTTGTGCTCCTGGTAGCGCTGCAGCGGGGGTATGGCGAACATGACCAGGCCGCTGATGGCGATCATGATGCCGGCCATGAGGAAGGCCGGCGAATAGGAGTCCGTGATGTCGTACATCCAGCCTGCATATGGAAGGGTATTCACGTGAGTCGCTGACTCGCCGTCAA
This sequence comes from Drosophila eohydei, assembly GCA_035045825.1. Lineage (NCBI taxonomy): Eukaryota > Metazoa > Arthropoda > Insecta > Diptera > Drosophilidae > Drosophila > Drosophila eohydei. The sequence continues at coordinate 1,510,945 of JAWNOT010000036.1, read as the reverse complement.
GCTGCAGCTCTTTGGCAACAACTTACCGCCAATTGGTGGTCCAATGAAGCTGGCAATGCCCTGGAAGAGCAGCAGCAAGCCGAAGGCATTGGTCAGCTTCTCCAGGCCCAGCAGATCCACCAGAATGACCGAGGTGAGCCCCACATAGGCGCCAATGGTGAAGCCGAACACAGCGCAGTAGGCCAACAGGGAATTGTAGTCCTTGCAGAGCGGCACCATCGCAGTAGCTGCAAGAGACCCAAGATCAGGTATTAGATTAGATTGGTCCGTATCTAGTTGGAGGCCAACTGGCTTACCTATGCCGCACGCCGTCAGGCAGACGTTGTAGACGAGCAGGCGATTCACCCACGGCTTGTCCGCTATGTAGCCGAGGATGATGCGGCCCACGGTGTTGGCGACGCCAATCGAGGCGATCAGGTAGCTGGCGTCGGTCTTGCTTATGTTGAGCGTCTCCGCCTGCGAGACTACGTACAGGTAGGGCATATTGAAGCCGATGCTCGTGCAGAAGTTGGACACGGAGAAGATCACAAAGATGACGTCCTTCAGCAGCGAGAAGTTCATCATTTCGGCGAACGTGTCGCGCGTCTCCTTGGAGCAGCTGATGCAGCCGCAGCATTTGGTCATCTCCTGCAAAGAGCAGACAAATCAGTTCAAAAGATCTAGATCTTTTTGCATAGAGTTTATCCTACTATGAGGAAGTGCTCCTCCCTCTCCCTCTCCCTCTCTCTCTCTCTCTCTTTTGTCCCCCTTCTCAATTTCCTCTAGTTCGTATCTGACTCAGTTTTTTCGTTGATATTTCAGTTTTGCCTTGGAACTAGTTCATTCTCTAGAATAACTTCAAACTAGCTTGTTAAGAACTAGCTGAGTGAGTAAGTCTTCTCGGAGTTGGTTCTATAATCCAAATGTTTTTGAACTAGTTCAGTGTTCCTCGGAACTAGTTGCCTCTACTTCAATATTGAGTTACGTGGTTTTGCTAAGATTTCAGTTATGTCTTGGAACTAGTTCAACTATGAACCAGTTGATTAAGAACTAGTTCAGTTGGTAAGTATTCTGGAAATTGGTTCTATAACTGAGTCAACAATTTTTTTTGCTATGACTTGGAACTAGTTCATTCTGTACAATTATTGCGAACTAGTGGATTAAGTAGTATGACTAAAAACAAGTTCATTATGTAAACCTTCTCGGAATTGATTTTATAAGCAACAAAATTGGAACTAGTTCCATATCTAATACGGCTTGAAACTAGGCTAATAAGTAATTCCCCTGGAGCTGGTCTGGATCTGCTCTGTATTAAAAATGAACTAATTCTTTCTATACAATTATTGCGAACTAGTGGATTAAATAGTATGACAAAAAACTAGTTCATTATGTAAACTTTCCGTAATTGATTGGAACTAGTTCCATACGGCTTGAAACTAGGCTAATAAGTAATTCCCCTGGAGCTGGACTGGATCTGCTCTGTATTAAAAATGAACTAGTTCATTCTATAAAACATGTTCATTTGCATGTAGGAGATCATCGCAAATGCTTATCTGTGTACAAAGTGAGCTAGTTCATCTGAGAGCTAGTTCATTCAGTTCGATATTCGATTCTAATTCAAAAGGTCAACGCGACTTCACCTCCGCATCCCTAATGAGAGGAATTATTTTGAAAATAATTTCATTTGAGTACTAGTTCACGTAGGAACTATTTTATTTGCATTTGATTAGATCAGTTCTTTCGGCATGCGCGCCCAAAGAGCTCAGTCAAGGTCGAATGCCGCACGTAACTCCCATACGGATCTCGAGTGGTTCCGTCGCGCTGAGCCCTGAGCCCTGAGCCCCGAGCTGCCCCGAGCCGCCCCGTCCAATGGGGGAGCTCCATTATGGACTCATTGTAATGCGGTCTACTTAAGTAGCTCATGTGAGTTTAATGACCGTTGATCCAATGAATAATTAACGGGCGGGCAGCACGAGTCGCTGAGGCGACGCTGCCTGGCGGCGGGGTTTAGTGTGTTTGTGATCGCGAGGCGGACAACAACGGGAACTGGAACTGGGACTGGAGTTGGAGCTGAAGGAATACGCATCGCCTGGCCATGTCACAAACACTGGCCGAGTTCTTTGAGGGCAGCGAGATCTTTGTCACCGGCGGATCGGGCGTGGTGGGCAAGGCGCTGATCGAGAAGCTGCTGCGCTCGACCAATCTGCGCCGGGTCTATGTGCTGCTGCGTCCGCGTGGCCAGCTGAATGCAGAGCAGCGGCTGGCCAAGATGCGCGAGGCGAAAGTGTTTCAGGTGCTGCGCACGCAGAAGCCCGAGGAGCTGGACAAACTGGTTGCCATACCGGGCGACGTGGCACAGCCGAACCTGGGCATCGATCCCAATCACTTGAAGCTGCTCGGCCAGGTCTCGATTGTCTTTCACTGTGCGGCCACGGTGCGGTTCGATGAGCCGCTGCGCGTTGCCCTCCAGCTGAACGTGGGCGGCACGCTGGAGGCGCTCAAGTTTGCCGAGCAACTGCGTCATCTGCGCATCTTTGTCCATGTCTCCACCTTCTTTAGCAATCCGTATTTGAAGCGCGTGGAGCCCAAGGTTTTTTGTCAACTCCAAATGCTCTTTCCAGACCGCCTGAGCTAAGCTCTGTCTTCTTCTTCCCATTTGCAGTGGTACGGCTCGCCCATGGACTGGCGCCTTTGCCTGCGGCTGCTGCACGAGATCAAGGACGACAGCATCCTGGACACGCTCACACGCAAGTAAGTTCCAAGCAAGCGCTGGGCGTGGCAGTAAGGCAAACATCTCTTCATCTGCGCCTGTGACTGTGCTAAGTGACTCTAAAACTGTGAGTCTGCTCAGAACAGTGACAGAATTCAATGATTGTCAAACTGTTGGCAGAGCAGTGCTGCTCAAACTAACACGCAGCGTGAGACCTCTTTCGAGTCGACTTTTCAGTGACCCAACAATGACTCGAAAACTGTGGAATTGGTATTCGCTGAGTGACTCTAAAACTGTAACTATGAGGCACGGTTCAATCTCAAGCTGTGTGATTTTCTCTCTTTGGCTATGACTCTCCAACTGTGAAGTACGAATAAATCCAATTGGAATTCCAATTGGACACATCCAAGCTGCACTGTTTGTTGAGCCACTGAATCTTGTCGCCCTCGCACAGTTTGACAGTTTCTCATGCAACCAATCAACGAATCTAAAGTTGCTGCCTCATCACTCACTTTCGGTGCATTTCTCTAGATTGATTGTGGGCTTTCCCAATACGTACACGTTCACGAAGAATCTGGCCGAATCGCTAATCAACGATTATCGCACGCGCTTGCCGGTTATCGTCTATCGGCCGTCGATAGGTTTGTCTGCGCTGCACTCGTTAAGCGATAGTTGATCAACTCTGAAATGTTTTGCTAGTGCTCTTCGCCGTGCGCGAGCCGCTGCCTGGCTACGCGCCCTCGCTGATGGGCGCCATGGGTCTCTTCTCGCTGGTGGGCGCTGGCCTGCTGAAGACCGTCTATATAGGCCGCTCAGCGTATCTGGACATAACGCCGCAGGACATGGGCATCAAGGGCATGATCTACTATACGAAACGCGGCTACGACGCCTACCGCGAGGGGTGAGTAGAGACAGTGCCCCTAGCAAACAGATCTAACGACTGCCACAGCACGCCAAAAGAGCTGCTGATATACCAGACGTCGTCGAAGACCCACATACCGTACACCTTCATCGAGATGGCCTCCCACATGGACGCCATGAATCTCTGGTACAGCGCCGCCTTTCTCAAGAACCTTACTGTGCCCGGCTGCCACTACACGGACAATCGCTTCGTCTACAAGTTCCTGTTCATCACCAAGCAACTGCTGCCAGCTATATTGGTGGACCTGCTATTGAGGCTATCCGGCCGCCCACCGGCCCTGTTGGCCATTCAGCGCAAGCTCTACCACACGCTGGAGGTAATGAAACCCTTCCTGTTCAACAACTATGACAGTCCTGGCGTCACGGACTATGAGCGCTTGATGGAGCAGACCAGAGGGTGAGTGTCCTAGCAGCTGATCTACAGCCTCAACGGCTTCTGATTCCAATTCTCAGATCTGCGGTCTCTTTGATCACAGATCTCTGAATTTGATATCTGCTCTCAGATCTTCAATCTCCGATCGCAGGTCTCAGATTTTTTATTTCTGATCTCAGGTCTTAGAGCTTTGAGTAATGATCTCAGACTTCTGATCTCAGATCACCGATCTTTGATCTCTGATCTAAGATCTTCAATATCTGATCTTAGACCTCAGATCTCTGATCTCTAATATTTGATTTGTGATCTCAGATCTCCTTTATTTTATCTCAGATCACCGATCTTTGATCTCTGATCTCAGATTTTCAATATTTGATCTCAGACCTCAGATCTCTGATCTCTAATATTTGATTTCTGATCTCAGATCTCAGATCTCCGATTTTTGATCTCAGATCAGCGATCTTTATCTCTGATTTCAGATCTTCGATATCTAATCTAGGATCTCAGATCTTTGAGCTATGATCTCAGATCTCTGATTTCAGATCTTCGTTCTTTGATTTCAGATCTCAGATCTCTGATTTCAGATCTCCGATTTCAGATCTCAGATCTCTGATCTCTAATATTTGATTTCTGATCTCAGATCTCCGATTTTTGATCTCAGATCAGCGATCTTTGTCTCTGATTTCAGATCTTCGATATCTAATCTAGGATCTCAGATCTTTGAGCTATGATCTCAGATCTCTGATATCAGATCTTCGTTCTTTGACTTTAGATCTCAGATCTCTGATTTCAGATCTCCGATTTCAGATCTCTGATCTCAGATCTTCAATATCTTTTGTCTGACCTTTGATCTCTGGCTTTAGATCTCTCTTCGAGCTCAACTCTCAGACCTTAGATCTCAGATCTTGGATATGCGATCTCTAAACTCTGATTTTTGATCCAGTATGTCTGATCTCTCAGTTGCGATCAATGAGCTTTTGTTTCGTTATCTATCATCTATATTAAATCACATTTGTCTTGCATCAATGCAGCACCGAATTCGACCTGAGCGATGAGTACGAAAATGCGCACAACCAGGAACGCCTAACATACGCCTGCAAAAATATGATCCAGAGCATAAGGCACGATCTGATGAACGAGGATCCCAGCACTTTGCCTCGCGCCCAGCTGATAATGCGCATGTAAGTCGCAGCAGTCGAAATCTTTCATATATATCTATATACTATATCCCTCTGTATAAACTCTCTCTCTCTATGATTGCAGTAAGAATGGCATCTACAATGCCGTGCGCTTGTATCTGCTCTATAAGCTGCTCAGCTGGCTCTGGCTCCGCTTTCTGGCCTAATCCGGACGACATTTAAGTCTAAGTTAATGATTTTTTTTGTTTTTTTTTTTTTATAGCTATATTCTTGGGAAACAAATTATTGCCTAGAGATAAATGCAAAAAAGTACAATCCGAATGATTCTACAATACACATTCTAGACATTCAACCTCATACAGAGCTTCAATAAATCCTGTATTGATATTGGAAAACATTAGTTGAACCTTTTTATAGAGCACGTTTTGAAAGGATAGACAGGAATTTGATTGGGCTTTGGATCTAGACATCGAATGGCCTACTTTAAACAGTGCAGCTCAGCTTTCATGTATCTTAAAGATACTTTTAAGATATCTAACATCTGCAGCTGTTGTCATAGGGTAATTTGAGCTCTGCACTTCAAGGAGTCTGCTGTGTAAAAGATACTTTTTGCGATTGTATCTGACGGATGCCTAAGTCTAGGTTACTCAATTCAAACCACAAATGTATCTGAGAGATACTTTGCAGATACACTTCAGTTAGCTTGCTTAGAGGATATATATTTTACAGCATGCAATCCGATTTAAAGGTATCTTTGAGATACTTTTGCCAATTGTATCTGTTAGATACTTTATGTATGTCTCTTAGATTTCAATTTCAACTCTACAGCTTCATTTCTAGTCTAATCTAAATGTACCTGAATATGTCTAAAATGTATCTGTATCTATTGTTGGACGTATCTACTAACAATAGATACAGATACATTTTAGCTACTACTCAGATCATTCTTGTGCTACTCAGATTTCGCCTCAGTAGCTTCTGGCTTTCTAGAGTCACTGGGACTACCCAGAGAAAGGAAGAGAGGCGCAACTCCCTTGAAGGATTCAAATGCTGCTGGTGCGCCAGCTGCTCTGCTGCTGCAGAACATGAGTACCAGCTATGCTTACCTGACTCTGGGCCAGCGGATGACTCTGTCTTAGGGAGCCATAGCGCTTGATGATACCGGAACCGGCGCGCGAGTGCGAGAGATCATTCCGTGAGCTGGCGTACTCCGGTATGTTGTGCAGAGAGCCCTGTAAGGGTAGAAAGACAAGTTGAGCTGGTTGCGGGTAGAGAGCAGGTGTCTCAGCTGTACCTGGTAGAATGCATCCGGGCGATACATGGTGCCGCTGGCACTGCGCTCGCGATGCGTCTCCCGCAGCGGCATCAGCTGCGGCTGGCTGGCATAGGTGCGACCCAGATCATCGTTGCTGTTGCTCTTCACCACGGTCGTCGCATTCGCGGACTGCCCGCTGATCAGGCCATTGGAGTTGTTGTTCTGCATGGGCGGGATGTAGACGTGAGTCGAGCTGTGGCTGGCGAGACTGGCTGGAGGTTAGCTACTTACCAAACTGGTCTTGAGATTATGGCCCACGCTGTTGGAGCGGCATAGGCCGTTGCCACCATTGACTGGTGCATCGTGGCGCTGCGGCAGCTGCAGATACTGGTCCGTAGCTGGTTTCGTGCCAGTCAGCTGTGCCTTGAGCGGCTCCAGTTCGGCTGGTGTCACATTCTGATCCATGATCGCTGACTTTTTGGCCAGCTTGGGCGATTTGGGACGCGGCGCCTCCAGCGGCCGGAACATGGCACCGAATATGATGCAATTGAGGACGACGCCGCCAATGATGAGCATCGCGCCGCGCCAGCCATAGCTGCCAATCAGCAGCTCCGTCAGCGGTGCAAAGACAAAGGTGCCGAAGCCCGAGCCACACACCGCGATGCCCGTGGCCAGCGAGCGACGCGCCTCGAAGTACTGCGTCACACTGACAATGGCCGGCAAATAGATGAGCCCGAAGCCCAGGCCAGTGCCGAAGCCTATGGTCACAATCAACGTGGCCACATTCTGGGCGAATATGCTGACTATGATGCAGCCGGCGGCCAGGATGGCGCCCGCAATGGTCACCGCCCGACAGCCGTAGCGATTCACAAACGACGAACTGATGGGACCTGGTCGAGGCAAATGATTTCATGATTCGAGGCAAGCGCCACTCATAGAGCACAGAGCGAGAGCTCACCTGACGAGAAGGTAACGCCCACCATTATAGATGCTATCCAGGCGGTGTAGCCCTTGCCCTCATTGAAGTACGTGAGGAACTCGTTGTAGAATATGCCAAAGGAGTAGGTCATGCCATCGGCTGAAATATATACGTTTATTTCATTCATTATTGTAATTTAACTCTCGAAGAAGTCTACGAGATCTGGACGTGAGCCTATTGCTATATAAAACTTTTAGAATCATCTGCATCTCTATATATCCTAGCCCAAAGACGCTGCAGAAGCTTAGCTCTTCTTTCGCATACGTCAAGATATTAAAGTCAAATGGAATCTGATCTTCGATCTGCTATCAGCGGAAATTAAACTCGCTTGCAACGAGCACTCATTTCGAATAAATCAATCTTAAATGTAGTTGGCTTCCACAAAACACATTCAACTTATCGAACTGCTAATGCCTGCTGTTATCGATAAATTCGAATTGATTTGAGGCGAACTAAAAAAGCCCCCGCAAGTAGACAATGCTTTTTGCATAAGCAAATTGGTATCTGATGCGAAATGCGAATAGCTTTGCTTAGACTAGAAATGAATAAATCTCACTTTATATTTATATATATAATATAAATAAAATACCGTTGACACGTTAATGGGCCCAAACTAAAAGATAAGGGGCATGACCGATGGCGACATGTGAAGCTTCTTATGGCGTGTCAATTAGGGGTCGATAAGATTATTTAGCCAATTGGCCAATTACCCAAATTAATAGCTATGTATTAGCTACTACATGTGTGTCCTTCGTCTGTCCTCCTGCTCGTATGTGCAGCCATATTCATATCTATAACTCGATTCCTATCGTAAATCAACAGCTAACTAAGTTTTATGGCTAAGTGGTAATCGCACGTCTGGCTGACAAATTTGATTTGCACGATTAAAACGCGCATTTATGATACCCTCATACCAAGGTTTTACACACCTGTACGCTCATATGTATATAAATATATATATATATATATGCTCTTGTATGTATGAATAGTTTTTCTATTTTTTATTGCTTTATGAATGCAGCTCCAGGCGGTTGCCATGCCGATTGGCAGCCGCAAATTCAACTAGAAAGTGAAGCAGCAATTGAAACATCAAAAACAGGCACTTTGAATAGATTTCCATACAAAGTGTATACAGTGGTTGGTAGCTTACTCCGCATATCAAATGTTTATCTAATTTATGACATGCAACATCTTTAAAGGGGGATTTTTCCTTTTTCGTATTCATATGTTAATTAATTACTAATCAATTTCGCTTAACTAATGCCAATAGATACAATATATTTGATCGAAAGTTAATTCAATTGATCAATTTCAAAATCTGAAAGTATTCTCTTTGCACCCGACGGCATTTTATCGTAATTCAGTTGCCTGCCAGTTGGAGCTTAACTCAAAAAGGCGATTGTTGTCATTTAATCAACTGTCGTGATAAGTTGTTATCGAACTTCAAGCGCAGCTCTAGGAAGTCGTGAGTGCAGTAAATGCGATAGTTGATATTGAACGAATTTGTTATCGATGCACTCTCATGCACTTCTATTCGTGAGTGTGGCAAAGGCGATTGTGATTGAATTGCTGCGATAGCCTATTGGGTTTCTCTAACTCCATGCTCCAAATTCGTAATTAGTTTAATAACGACAAATTAGTTAACGTGAATCAACTTAGACTTTGCCATATGAAAATACTATAAAATGTGATAGTGGCTTATCTGTCAGATCATAGATTAAGCATTAGCTATATCAGGCGTACAAGTGTTTTCAGGCAAAGCAGCCTGATAGTGTCTAAAACAATTAGATTACACTCAAAACTGTTATCGATAACCTTTATTTATATATATTCCTATCAAATCTTAACTACCTTTTCTATTATAAACCTGATTTTTTGTAATCTTTTAAGTTTGTAGTGCTCCCTGCATGAGGTCTACTTCAGAGTACTTGACAATTCACTGTGCACTACGTTGTAGAATGGCTTCACTTAAGAGATTTTAAGCGCAGATTTCTCTATGTCTCTTTTGTTTGCACATTCAATTTTGCCCCACTGTGCGCATCCTTTGAGCACTCGCCTCAAGCGCGTTCATTGGTTAATTGACTTTTCGATGAGCACTTACTGACTATGTGAATCATGAAGGAGCCAAAGACCACTACCCAGCCCCAGCCTCCATCTGGGGGCGTGGGCATTGGATCCATATCCATTTCGCATTGTCCATTTGATTTGCCATTCGCGTTGTTCGGCTGCTGCTGCTGTGATTTTCTGCGAGCTGGCGGTCCGTGCACCATTTTTGTATCCTGTGCTGTGCTCTATGGAATGTGGAATGTGGAACGTGGAGCGTGTTCGTGCCCTTGAGCGTTGCTTCACTCAGCGACGTGTGTATATGTGTGTGTCAGATCCAGAAATTTTCCTATCTGAGCTGCGATTTCGACTGCTGCGGCATGTTGTGCCGGGCTGGAAAATAATTAGAATTAAATAAGCCATGAGCAGTTGGAAAATACATAGATACTAAGAAGCTATAGAACTATTGAGCTGTAGCACTATATGTTGTAGCTATATATATAATATATATAGAATATAATACCATAGATCAAGCTGATATATATAATATATAGTATGGGAGTACTGTAAAGCTTAAAGCTAAAGTCGTTACGAGTCGTTAAATTAAAGCTCAGTTAACAGTGCTGCCAGCTTATGCTCGGAGCGTTGCCATATCTCTGCAATATCTGGACTTAAGATTTAAGGTTTCATTGCAAATTGTTTGCAGCGCATGATTCAATAATCGAGCCTTAGATTGAGCTGCTGGACTTGGCTCCTCGTCGCAGTTCGCTGCTAGCAGCATAACCGAATCGAAGCGGTTATCAGGTTGCGGCGACACCTACTGAACTGTCCGTCAATCAGGCGACGTAACGTGAAAATAAATGTTTGGCTTGACAGCCTGCCAATAGCGAGGGAGAGAGGGCATCGCTGCGACGTCCAGAAGCTTCGTTGCCCTATTGTCGTTGTTGTTGCTGTTATCAGCAGCCTCTTGAGCTGGAGGACGAGCAGCAAAGGGGCGATCTGTGTCTGTGAGATGATATGATACGATTCAAATTAAAACCGCTCGTTCATCAAAACAAAGTAGGAGGAAAAGTACAAAAGTTTTATTTTCAATTAAATCTCATTTATAGAATGGCTCTGGTTATCAGGGCCCCCCTCAGCGCTTGTTTTGGTGGCAATAAACTAAATATATATATTTTATTGAAACATATACACATGCATTAAATACTTGTATATTGAGTACATCCAGTCTGATAAGCATTCAGAAAGAGCTGCTGTTGTCTCAGTGGCTTAGCAACTTGCTGGGACTGAGCTATCTATATCAGTATCTATATCGTGTATCTATATCTACATCTATGTATCTAGATATGCATTTTACTTAATACAAATGTCTCAGCTCAGCCAAGCAGAGTCGTTTGCTTAGGAAAAGTGCTGCCCAGCGCATAGAGTTCAATTCAAGTGCTGCCCATCGTTCATTGAATCAGCAACAAGTGCTACCCATCGCTGCACTCTTCAACTTCATGTCTGGATAATCATAATAAATATCGAAAATACCAAACGTGCAAATCATTTCTAAATTAATCATCGAATGCATGAAGCCAACAAGTTTGCTGCCTCAGCTGCTTTTTGCTGATACTCGGACTTGTTATTGCAACTGGAGACATGCAATCGGGAGCTCGTCTGATAATGTCTTCAGCTGGCTGGGGTCACTGGCTTGGCTCAGCTCTCTCAGTTGGCTAACTGTTGAGCCAGGCTCCAGCTGGAATGTGGCCCGTTCGAAAAGTGATTTTGATCGGTTTCTGGACGATCAGCGTGGATCACTTAATGCTCACAGCATGTTACAATAGCTGACGTCAGTTGGTTAATCGCCTTGCAAATGCCGTGTACAATATACACACATATGAATAGTATTATATATATATATAAATATGTATTACAATTTCTTGCCTGCTGAATCTGCATTGTTATTGTAGCCGTCAAGTGAAAACAATGCGCAAAAGTTGCAACAATGCCAAACGATGATAATAATGACACAATAAATGCACAGCGAGCAAAATAATACAATAGAGAAGGAAAAACAGACAACAAAAATGAAAATAACAAGGAAATGAGCAGATGGTGACGACAACGGAAAGCCAAAGAGAAGAGAGAGGAGAGAGGAGAGGGGAGAGGAGAGAGAGAAGAGAGAAGAGAGAGGAGAGATGAGAGAGGAGAGGGGAGAGGAGAGAGAGAAGAGAGAAGAGAGAAGAGAGAGGAGAGATTAGAGATGAGAGAGGAGAGAGAATAGAAGAGTGATGAAAGATGAGAGTTGAGAGATGAGAGAGAAAAGGTAAGAAGAAAAGAGAGTAGAGAGTATAGAAGAGAGATGAGAGAAGAGATGAGAGAGGAGAGAGGAAAGATGAGAGATGAGAGATGAGAGATGGGAGATGAGAGATGAGAGAGGATAGCGGAGAGAGGAGAGAGGAGAAATGAGGGAAGAGAGACGCAAAAGGAGAGATGAGAGAGGAGAGATGACAGATGAAAAATAAGAGAGAAGAGGGGAGATGGGAAAGGGGAGAGCTGGCAGATGAGAGATGGCAGATGAAAGAGAAGAGGGAGAGGGGAGAGGAGAGAGAAACACTAGAGAAGAGTAGAGAAGAGCAGCGCAAACGCATAGCTTGCGTAGGGGCGTCTACGACGACAATAACAACAACAATAAACGGTGCCATGAGTCATGACTGATGAGTCGCAGTCACAGTCACAGTCACAGTCACAGTGACAAAGTCACGTCTTATAGACGTGCAAGGCGGCGCTGAGCTTTGTGTAATCAAAGGCAATTAAAATTGGGCAAGCGGTACCTGAACCTGAGCACAGCGACAGAGCAAGAGAGAGAGAGATAGAGAGAGCAACATACGTAGGCTTCTTATGAAAGTGATATCAAAATTGTCGACCATGACTTTCAGTTGAATGAACATATATATATATATATATATATATATATATATTATATATATATGTTGTATGCTAGATAACTGAATGTTGCTTTTAATCTCTTAAGGTTAAATTAGTTACACAAAATGCTGATTATCAACAACAACAACAGCAGCAGCAGCAGCAGCAAAGATGAAACGAATATTGCGCATACGCAGCGTGTTACTAATTGAGAGCTTGAGATACTTGTGCACCGCCCACTCAATAAATTCAATAAACAAAAAAAAAGATAATAAATAATAATAATACTCATAGTACAGATGCAGACATATATATATATATATATATATATATATATATATATATATATATTGTAAATTGCTCGACAACTATGTATTTAATTATAGAGACTATAGTTCCGCTGCTGAACTAGTTTTTTTTTTGTGTTTTATGGAACTGAAGTGATAAATGTTTTGTTTTTGTTGAGAGTCTTAATCGATTATGACTGCCATAAAATACAGTTGCAATACGTGTACATAGTAGGTATATGGGATATATACTCATATACTATACATATATATATATATATATAAACATAGATATAGATATGCCTTGGAGCTGCTGTGCAATCTTGAAAGTCGCTTGATTCTATTGTTGGTCGAATTGGAACGGTCTAAAGTCGAGGCAGCGAGCGATAACAGCTGCAGCTTAGTTCACTAGGACTTTGATGCTTGATGCTGGCGTTTATCTAAGGGGCGGGTCCACTCTGTAGCAGCTAGTAACAGTTGTGCGGCATGCGTCATGCGGCATGCACACTGACCTATCCCTAGCCATGGCCCAAAATTCAAGGTGCAAATTCTCTGATGCAAATTGCATTTTGGCAATGGCTAAACCGAGTCAATTAGCCCGAGCTGGCAGCGAGGGCAGGCGCGGCTGGCTGCCAGGCCGTTAGATTACTGCGAATGCTGGCAGCCACCGTCGGTTGCTGCTGCAAGTCGTTGAACCCCCAAACAGAAACGATAAAAGAGCAACGCACACAGAAATAAGTGAGAAAATTGTTAGGCGAGCTTCAATGACTGCAGCATACTCGCCTCTACAGCTCAAGCTAAATTTTTTGTTTACTGAACTGCCACGCCCCAAATGGGCTAACCATAGAACGTGTAGGCTTGGTTATAGAACAGATCAACCCAACTAGGCGCATTGAAGACTCTGACTAGATGGGCACGTCCCAAGCTGTATGCCTCTAACTGTTATTATTTATTATTATTATTATTATTTATTATTATTATTATTATTATTTATTATTATTATTATTATTTATTATTATTATTATTTATTATTATTATTATTATTATTATTATTATTATTATTATTATTTATTACCATTATTTTCCCCTTGCCATGCATATAAGTTGACATTCTAGTATTATCTAATATATTTCATAAAGCCAATATACTCTCTTCACCCGCTGAGCGAGTATAACAGAACGAACGTAGACCAAGCCAAAAGCAAGCTGCCAATGAGCGAGGAGCTTAGGTCAGTACTCACTTGGCTGAGTCACTTCAGTTCAGTTCAGTTCAGCTGGTTCCGATAGATCACAAATTAGTTCATTTCCTCCGTTTGATATGCGGCGACTGGAATGATTAATGCAAGAATGAAAACTGGAAGTGTATGCGTGCGTGTGCGTGTGTGTGTGTGGAATGCAGATGAATGAATGACATTTAATAGGCAGTAAAACTTCTAAAGTAAATAAATGAAACTGTTGCAGTTGCAGCTTTTGCTTTTCTCCTGCGTCTTAGTCATTCTCTCCCCTCTCTCACTCTCTATCTGTCAGCTTCGCACTTTGTTCATTACAAATAGCAATAATTAGCATTTTATTAATTTACACGCCTGTCACAATAATGCAGTCGAATTGTCCGGTCAGACGATTTAATTGCTTTGGCCTTGACTTTGATTCGCGCCCGCCCCCAACCAGCAATCACCACCCACGGCCCCCAGCCCTCTTCGCCACCCAACGCAACTACCTACTACACGTGGGCACGTGCACTTGACCCACTGAAATCGATGCAAAAACGGACAGCGCGAACCGCCTCCAGCAGGTCCTTGATGCAGCTGACTTGATTATAGAATAAGAAAAATTTAAATAATACCTATTTTATTTGAGGAATTCAAAATAATTTTGAAATAATAATAGTCAATTAAATTAATAAAATTAAGAAAGAATTTAAATTTTAAATTTAAATTATTTTTAGATTTTTCAATTTTAAATAATTTATTTTTAATTAAAAGTTTAATTTTTTTATTATTTTAAACTAAAAAAAATTAAAAATAAAAATCTCTTATTTTTTATTTACTTTTTTTAGAAAAAATTTGTTCAAGTTTTAAAAAATTTAAATTAACAACCAAAAAAAATTTAATTTGTAACTATTTTATTTTATTTTTTCTATTATTTATTTGCTATTAATGATAACGATAATAATAATAATAGTAAATAATAATAATATTATAATAAAGTAAATTTCAAATAAAAATAATTATGCCAACTACAGTAATAATAAGTCGCATAAGAATAAACCAAAGGCCAATAAGAATAATACGCATAAAAAAATGGTAAAAAAGAAATTGTCTAAAATGCAATTGTTATAAACAAAAGTCAAGACTGCATGCATAGGGAATTGTGCTATTTGTACTTCTGATAAGATATATGTATAAATATATATTTATATATATATATATATATATATATATATATATATATATATAATTGCAAACTTGAGTGTGAAGAGTGCTTATACGACACTGCATTAGCTTTGGCCGCTCGCACACAATGGGCCCTATCAGGCCTTGAACCTTGTTTTGGCTCGATAAGGCTTTATATGATAGTTTAATATAGGTTACTATAGCTTACCTTGGCTTTAACTTATCGCTGGAGTTTTCTTTTTGGTTTTAAGTTTTCTTTTTCAATTTGTTTATTTTTTGGTTGAAATTGTTTTCTTTGTTTTAGTTTGTTGACGCACTGTTGGTTATATATTTTTGAATATGTGTGATAAATGTCCTTTGGGTTCTGGGCAGAACTTCACTTTGCACTCGTTGCGCGTTGCGCGTTGCTGAGCTGCCGATTTGGGACTGAAATCGCGTCAACTTTTCAAAACTGGGCGGTTATTCGAATCGAAAAAAAAAACAACAACAGCAACAAAAGAAAACAAAAACAAAAAAAAACACAAAATACAACCGAAACAAATATTCTGTTTAATATATATTTCTATACATTTATATATATCGGCTCAACTTCAAATGCGTTCGCCTTACGTTTGGCGTGTAACGGTTAAAAGCGTTCTGGCTCTGGAGTGGGACACACAGCCGTTGCCGTTGTCGATTGCCGAATGAAACGAGAGGAAAAGAACAAAAATTATGACGAGCACCGCAAATCTACAATTGGCTGACAATTCCTCCCTCTCTCTCGCTCTCGGTCTCGCTCTCTTGCGCTGCTGCTATCGGTTCATGTTTTCTTATCAGTAAGCGAGAGGGAGAGCGACAGCGAAAGCAAGAGAGGCGCGGAGAGTAAGAATAATCTGATTAGTATTATGAATTCTTATCAGAGCGATTCGAATATGCAAATTGGCGCTTTGTAACATGATTTTTGTTGGTGAAATGCCTGAAGAGGCGGCAACGTGAGGGGCGAGGGGGTGTTAATGGTATGTGGGCAAAGGTGCGGGGGTGGCTAACATTGGAATACCCACGAGATGAGTGTTAAGTTTTAATTAACATATATATATATATATATATATAGAATGAGCATACTAAAAGGCAAATTTTTATAAATCTGATAACTATGCATCTCTCTTGCTCTCTCGCTCTCACCATCTCACTCATTCACTGAATGCTGCTCTTTTGGGCCTTACAACTTTTCGCAGCAGTTGGCAACATGACAAGAAATCAAATATATATATCAAGTCTAAATCTAAAGTCTATATAATATCAAGCAGAGGGTATTCATATAGCACGCCTTAAGTCTATATATACCACTTTTCTATATACATACAAATATATATATATATATATATATATATATATATATATATATATATATAGATACTTCTTTACTACTATATAAAATCAAAAATTCCAAGTGGATAAAACACTTGTTCTAACTAAATATATATAGGCAATAGATCGCAAGTTTTTATAGCACTATTATGGCACAATCTTTATGGCAGCGCTTAAGAGTATTCGCGGTGTCGGCGTGTCGCAGATAATAACAATAACAACAATAATAGGCAGTTCAGCGCTGTTTAATAGCAACAAAATGCCACACATTGAAAATGTATTTGCTGGAGAAGCATGCGGCACAGTGGCACCAGTTGCATTGTCAGCGGAACAAAAATTCCACTGAAATGCAAAGGGAAATGAAGCCCAGCCTGAAATGGACTAAGCTGCACATGCTCAATCACATGTGGGCTTAACTGAATTTCAAATTCATTGAAGTTTTGCCTGAGCTTGACCCACTGTGCACGATCTGCTGTGAATTTGTTGTGTAAACGATTTAAAGAGCTTGCAAAGTGTAAGGGAAATTGATTTTATGCTGAAGACACTTTCATATCGACATATATATATATACATATATATCTGTATATATATATCTAGTTATATGATTAATCGTTAAGCACTTGCATTTTTGCTATAAGAGTTTTTGATCGAATCTATATATGTACACATATATATGTGCGTGTGCGTGTGCGTGTGTGTGTGTGCTTTATCATCCCCCAACATCGGCCCTATTATGCTCAGTTCAGGAGCGCAGCGGGACGAGGCGCGGGTGCGCAACTCGTGATGGAAACACCTCGCTGCTGTCACACGATTTGCGAACGTCGTTGATCGTCAATCGTCGTAATGCTGCCTGATAAGCGCCACTAACGCAGCAGTTGATAACCGTTGTTCTTGCTGCTGTTTCTGTTGCTGTTGTTGTCGTGGCTGTACGCGTCGCAACAACAGAAAAACAACAGCGATGTAAAACAAGCATTACACGAGCACTTGATAAATACTGACAGCTAAATTCCAATAAGAATTACGATTTCCTATACGAATACAGTAGTCACTTGCCAATGGCACACGCAGAAGTAGTAGCTTTGCAATCTAAAATGCTTAAAAAATGCCCTGGCCTCAATCCGATAAACGCTAGCGATATCGTTATCGATATCAACACTTTGTCCAAACCCCACTCAGTAGAAGCGCTAGGCACGCCCCTTGCAGTCCGCCCTATTTACATTTGAGCAAATATAGCTTAGGCAGCCGATAAGCTGCATTTGCACAGCAATAACAAAATATCGATAACGATTGCCTGCGTCAAATGCAAATAGAGCGAGACGGAGACGATGGACAAAGACCGTGCACAGGTGCGTACTCGGGCCCAACGGGACGCTGATGATCGCATCGCCTTTGTGCCGCAAATCAGTGTTGTCAGTTGTTAAGGCTTAAATGATACGATCCGAAAATATATTCCGAAACTGGAGAATTGGATATTTGAGGATTGAAATTGGTTTTCCTTAACATTTCCGTAAGTGAACCAATTGAATTGACAAATCCAGCTGATCCATATATTCATATATATATATATATATATATATATATATATATATATATATATGATATATGTATATATATATATGATATATGTATATGTATATATATATATATATATATATATATATATATATATATATATATATATATAATGTATATATGTGTATATATATGGCAAATAGATATATTTTGATGTTGCCACGCCCACCAAAGTCAACACAACAGCAGCGCTCATGTGAACATGGAAGCAGAAACGAAACAAACCATCCTTAATTGGTGCTATCGGCAGAACATTGCATCAATTGCCACGCCCACTAGCAGCGACGACAGCCAAGCGCCCACGAATCCAGAAAAACTCTTCGCCTGGATCTGCGCCCAGAACTGGCCGCAGCTAGAGGACGAGCTGCCGCCGCCCGGCTTCAACGAGGTCTTCGATGTGGCAGACATTCATCACTGCGACAGGCTGCACACCTGTTTGGACGCTCGGCTGTGGCAGCGCAGCATCGGCACGCAGACCACAGCTACTGCAGTAGCTGTGGCAATCGAGGCAGCACAGCAGCTGCGGGCACATTTGATGGCACAGCAGGCGGATCGTCAGTTGATACTGCAATTCGATAAGCAGACGCAAACAGAGGAGCAGCAGCCGGAGCAGCAGCCGGAGCAGCAGCCGGAGCAGCAGCACCAGCAGCAGCAGGAGGAGGAGGAGGAACATAGGCAGCCGCTGGAGGCACTGCCACTGACCGGTAACATTGAAGCGGGGCAAACGCAATCGCGGCTGGCCACTGTCCAGCGAGCGTTCGCCTGGTGGCTGGGCGAGCGTTCGATTTGGTCCATGCTCAAGACGCTGCTGGTGCTCATCTCGCTGCTGCACAGCTGCTACTTGTTGGGCGGTTGCATCTATCGGCTGCCGATGCTGCGACATCTGATACAGCGTGCCATATCGATATGCACACCGGTGCCGCCGCCGCCGCCCCTTACGCTGCCCGCCTTCATTTGGAGCCAGCTCTGTTGGCTGGCGCGCAAGCTGCATATCATTTGACCGCGATCCGCTCCTGGACAACCGATAGATCCCGTTGTAGTTCAAGCTATTTTTGAAGAGCTATTTTAAGCCCAGACTACCGATAGCCCACATAAGCACATGACTGTGTGTGAATGAGTGAGTGAGAGTGTGTGTGCGTGTAACTGTCTGTCTGTGTGTGTGAGCACGTGAGTGTGTGCGTGCCTGCGTGCGTGCGTGTTTGCTTAGCCCACTTCCAATCGTCCCCCGTTTGCTGTTGTGTTTTCCTATTGCCACAGTTTGTATTCATGTTTGTTCGAACAAATAGACAACAATAGTTGAGAATCGTTCACAGATTTAATTCACACAGGGCACAACAATTAGATACGAGTGTGGCGATAACAATTCGGACAGCATCTCAAATTTACACACACAGAGGCACTCTCAAAGTACATATGTAAAGTGAGACGAAGCAGACGAAGCTAGAGCAGATTATTCACGCAGCTAATAAATGCAACAACTGTGCGTTAAATTCCATCCGAGCCAATGCCAATGCCAATGCCAGTGACAGTGCCAATGGCCGCCTCCTTAGCCTCTGTAGCCTCAGCGGACGTGATAAGGCAGGCGACACCTTTTACATACATTCGAGGGCGCACAGCTATATAGCGTTTAATTGGTCCATTCACCTATTCCCAAAACGGAACTCGGCGAAAAGAAACCCCTCCTACGAAGCCGGTACTTGCATTTGCGTTATTGTTATCGGTTATCGCATTCGGTGCATCCAAATTGAAACTGTACGAAGCGCGTCAGGAGAGCAGCCTCAAGATAAGACCACGTAGCAACACTTGTCAGCTACCAGTTATCGGGTATCGATTATCGATTATCGATTATCGGTTATCGGTTATCGCTTATCGACGTATAGCCTTTGCCTTGACATGAAAACGCTTTAAGTACTTCATGCTTCAAGGTCTAATTACCAAGCAACTTTCGATATATGATTATATATCTATGTTATCGGCTGTCGGCTATCAGTTATCGCTCGTTATTTAACTGTTGCTAAGAGTTCGAAATAATTCGAGATAGTTCGAGTGCAGTCCCAAGGCCCACATTCAGCTCATCTTAGTTTCTAAGCTATCGGTTATCGGCTTATCGGGTTATGGGCTTACACAGTAGCCGAATATTAATTTAGTGCATCTCATAAAAGCCTACGACTACGATTAGATAGGCTTCTCCAAAAATATTCACTTAGTGGCAATATCCGACTCGAACTATACCCAGTACATGGGCATGGACATATTTCTTCTGCTTCATTTTCCTTCAAATCAAAGTTGAGCTAGGCTTATAGTCTTGTCAAATCGATTATTATCGATATCGTTACGATATTGTCCTTCTAGATTGCCCATATTCATTTCACATATGTAATAGTTCCTTCTAGTTGCATATACGACGCAGTTAACCATGCTACCCCTTCTTACTGCTCATTGTGTAGGGTATGTGCCATAAAAACTAACAAAAAACTACACGAAATTTTTCATTAAAATCACATGTTTTAAAAACAGCAATGGCACCCATAAAATTTATAAATATATACATACATACATACATACATATATATATGTATATATATGTATATGTATATGTATATAAATATATGTATGTATGACAATCTTGTCTGGGGTCTGAGGCTTAATCAGTGGAACCTAAAATAGAGCTACAGCTAAAGCACGTGAGTTAGGCTTCCGTTGCTCTAATTACTCAATCTTAATATACCCTGCTTAACAATGCAAAGCTGGGCTTAGTTCGCATGGAATGGAATGTGCATATATATTCAATATATTATATAGTGTCAATATCGTATAAGAGCCTGATGTAAATATAGCAAATAAGCAAACAAAACGAGTTTTTAAAAAATATTTTATTTCATTTTGTAGTTTTTTTGCTAGGCCGACATAAACGTATTTTGAATTGTTTTTCATTTAAACTTTAATATTGATTTGATTATGGCAAATTTTGTTTTCCTCTTTGACGTAGTTTGCGGTTGTTGTTGTTGTCAATCAGTTGTCATTGTCATTTGCCGTTATGTTCTTGTGCAGTCAGCATGAAAAATAACTTCAACCCATGCCGTCTCACGGCCCCCTGCTGGCACGCCTACAGAAATAAAATTCATGCAAATTAGCTGACAAAACGTTGCAGTGCACAAATACACAAGCAAATATATCGATATTAATATATATGTATGCAGGCACTTCTGTGTGTGTGTGTCTGTGAGCGCGCACTGAATAAACAACTGTAAAGTGTGCAGCCATATTGTTTTTGCATGCAGAAACACACTTACACGAACAATAACAACTACAGCAACAACAACAACACCAACAACAAAAGGCTTGGGGAGAACAACAACAAAGCGGAACAGATGAAAACATGGCCGCCTAAAAGCAGGCAACAGCTCGAAGTAACTTGTGAATGGCACTGAGAAAGCAGCACAGGCAGCCTCTGAAATGGCGGAAGGGCGCAACGGGTTGCCGGGTGACGGTGATGAGGAGGCTGAAAGGCTTAACTCACACTAACACACAGGCCAGTGGGGTCGTTTGCATTGTACCCGCTTTCTATTTAACATGCACTTGTCCATTGTGCCGCATTAATAATGCAGGCCGCTGCATGGAACGGTGCGGGCGATGGGAAATCAGTAAGAGATGCCGGCGCGTGGCTGTGTCGCACCTGTTGAGGGCAACCCAGTGGCAATATGAGCATCAGCATCAGCATCAGCAGCAGGCGCTGGGATAAGCATCTGATTGCACATGTCAGCCTGTGTAAGAGTGTGCGTTGCTAGTGTGCTAGTGAACTGAGCTAATTATGTGCAACTAATGCAAGGCTCCCTATGCACAGTCCGACGAAACAGACAACAGCTCTGCGGGAATAACCTTGACCAAGCCGTAAAAGCAGATAGTCCTTACAATAAACACAACTCTTTGGCTCAAACTCAATTTTTTTACACTTAGCGAAAAATGTGTTCAGAGCGTTCGAAAGCTGTCTTAGCCACAAAATCACAGAAGGATCGGTTGGTATAAATATTTATGTCATCGCATGAATAATAATAATAATAATAAAAAATTGTTATCACATTCCAACTTTGATCATTTTTGTAGCTGTAAAATATGTTATATGTTTAATATGTTCTTCGAGTGTGCATTAAACTATAGACAATTTATATAAATTACTTTTTAACGAAGCTCCACTGTAACATGTCTTTTGTTTTTATTTCCGTTATGCACTGCACGTGCCGCATCTCGTGCCAGTTACTTGTGAGTGCATGTGCTTGTGTATGCATGTGTGTGTGTGTGTGTGTGTGTATGACAGGTGGTTATATCAATGCAACGCCGCCATTTGCATGTTTCGTGTGCGAATGTCTGTCAGTCGCTCGGTCTCGGTCTCTGTGCCTCTGTCTTTGTCTGTCACGTTTAACTTACATTTGACTTGGTCGAATGGCAGGAACCGAGGGGGGAGAGTGGGACGGCTGGTTAGCACGTGGGTCGATCTTTTCGACTGCAGGTCACGGACACCAGTGAAAACGTTGACGCAAAATCCAATTTGCTCACGTAATTAATTTGAAGGCTCGCGCTAATTTGGATGACAACAAACAATTAGCCCATTTAACGCAATTTTGTCACGCACGCACATGAATTTCGCGCAGGAGTTGCGAATTGGCGCCGGTCGGTGCACCGCCAATATTTCAATCCAATCCTTGCACCGCACTCGCTTCGCGTTTTGTTTTGTTCCGCGAATGCGGACAGACAGGCGCACACGGCGGCTGACAATGCCGCATTGACCGACCGTGTGGCATTTGCGCAACGACCACCTGAGGATTCAGCGTCTATCATTAAATTCGTTGCCGTTTGGACGCATAGCTTTCGGCAATTCAAATCGGGCGCCGCTCGGAACCTTTAAAGCTTTGATTGCATGTTGCATACTCGTATATGCATAAACAGTTAAAAAGCTCATAGGCAAAAGCTGTTATGCCAATGCCGTTATGGAAGAGAAACACATTCTATTTTTAAACGTGTACAAATTCAGCTTATTATTACTTAGAGTTTCGATAGTACAATATGAGCATTAAACAAATTGGCAAACAGTTACGATATATGTACATATGTATGTGGAAAGTAGCTAACTTGGTCGATTGCAGCTTTTATTACTCGCCACCTCGAGCACCATCCTCCTCGTCAATGTCCACCCAGCCGTCATCGCTGAGCTCGGCAACAGTATCGTTGTCATCGACAACGGCTACCACGCTTGTATCATCTTCAGTGGAACCGGAATTGGTGTTACTACTGCTGGTAATCACAGCTGTTGACCAGCCGGTAGTGGGCGGGAGTTCCTCCATCTGCCGCTGGGTCACGGGCGTCTCAGAGGTCGAGTCGCTGGCAGTGGATAGCGCTGTTTCAGTGGCGGTGGCCGTCACAGATGATGCTCTCTCCGCTTCAATAGCGGCTTTTATTTTGTTCCGTCTACGCACAGCTTCATATTCCTCCAAGTCGGACAGCTTCAGCTGTATGGTCTGCAAGTCACGTTTTAACATCACTCTTTACGGAAAGTCTTCTTTTAGTGCACTAGAAACAGTTATATTGCTAGGCTGCCACCTTGCCAAATGATTTTGAATGCGCGCGGCAGAGCTGCCAGCTTTTCGATGGTCGATTTTCATCCGGCTGCGAATATGAATTAGAATTCGAAAATAACAAATATATATTAAAGCATACGGCAAGTACATACTGAAATTTTTAAGTTTTGTTTACACCACCAAGAAATTTAAGAACAAGAATTTAAAGAGAAAATGTATGGAAAACGGGTGCCTACTTCATGTAAATATATTTTGATATTTTTAATTCAGTGCTGTTGTCATCGGCAAACCACCACAGTTTTCATGTGACGCCTAACGTCATAGTTTTTGTTGATTCTTTTTGTTTTTTAAACAATTTTTTGAATAACAAACACGAGGGTGAAAGAACGCGACGTGGTTTTGGAGCCACTCTCTGGCTCAGCTAGGCCTCTACTCACTCTCACGGTCTCGCTCTCTTCATCTGAAGACGGTGGCTCGCGAACGCTATTTGTTTAACAACACACCGACATCGAGTCGTTTTTCGGCACTTGTTGTTGGTCTCTGTTGATTCTGTTTTTTTTTTCGGTTTTTTTTTCTTTCGATATATTACTTGTGGCAGAACATTAACCATCTGTGCTGCTGATCTGGCATTGCCCGCGGCCAGTGGCACGTTGAACGACGTCGTGTGATTCCTGATGAGCAGCAAGCCGTTAGACAAAATGAATGGACGCACAATACGTATCAATCGGGTGCCAGCTACCATAACGGCTATCCTGCTGACCATTGTGCTTGTCTATTTTCTCAACTACCACAAGGATGAGCGACCCGCCATTTATGGCATGCTGCGCAGCGACAACAAAGTAAATCTGCGCAAAATGCTTATCGCAGCTATACAGGCGGCCCAGCGTGGCGGGCTTGAGGTGCTGGATGTGGCGCATTCGCGACAGCTTAAGGAGCGAAGCAAAGGCAAAACGGCTGAAGGTGTCAACGATCCATTTACGGATGCGGATGGCCGTTCGCATTGTGTGATGAAGCAGGGCTTGCAACGTATCTTTCCACGTGTCCACATCTTCTCCGAGGAGGACAAGGAGCAATGCAAAGATGCGCACAGCTTCGACCTAGATCCCACGGTGCTCCACGAAACGGCCATTGTGCCCGATGTGGCAGTCACGGCGCAGGACGTAACCATTTGGATAGATCCACTGGATGCCACCAAGGAGTTTACAGGTACAACTGGCGCTATATTTGCTAGCAATCGAATCTTAACAATTTGCCCTTCCAGAGGAGCTTTACGAGTATGTAACGACCATGGTGTGCGTTGCCGTCGCCGGTCGCCCAGTGATTGGTGTCATACATAATCCCTTCAGCGGTCAGACCGCTTGGGCGTGGGTTGGCCACAGCATGTCCGAGTACCTGGATGAGTTGCATAAGCAGCCACGCCTGCAATCTGATCAGCCCGTCATCACTGTCTCCCGCTCGCATGCTGCCGCCGTCAAGGATGTGGCACGCAATGTGTTCGGTGAGCAGGTTAGCTTGCTGACAGCTGCCGGTGCCGGCTATAAGGTGCTCCAAGTGGTGGCTAACAATGCAACCGCCTATCTGCATAGTTCCATCATCAAGAAGTGGGACATCTGTGCCGGTGAGGCCATATTACGTGCCCTTGGTGGCGCCATGACTACCCTTGACGACGAGCCCATCAACTATGGCCCCAACGATTCTCCAGTAAATACAGGCGGTCTGTTGGCCAGTTTAGAACAGCATGGGGAGTACATGGAGCGCATCTCCAAATACCGATCCGCACACAATGGCAAACTTAGGTAATGAAGAATACGTCATCATCCCAATCCCTGGAATCTCTGCCGGCAGCTGCATAGTCTTAAGGTTAAGGTTAAAAAGAATCCGAAAACCGGTTTGTGCTTTGATTAGCTTTCATTTGAGCGGGGTCATGAACCCGGTTGCGTCAACAATGAGTAAAAATAATTTTAAATTCTGTTTAGCTACATAAATAATTAAATAAATGACTGATAAGCGATTTGCGGTTCACGATTTCGTTGTCTGCCCAACAACTGTTAAATGTGAATTTTCTTTTACGATATATGTGTAAAATATGTTAATTGACGTTCAGTTATTCTCTTTGTCAAACTGGTTGCAACTTAATAGTCTAAAATAAACAAATATTTATAATTTATTCTACAGTAAAAGCTTTACTTAGCGAACATCCACGCAGTTTCAGCTTCTATTTCAGCAAAACATCGATAAAAAGTTTGTGTACTTTGATTCAAACTGCGACCTATCGATTATTGTAGGCGCTCTGCCTTGCGGTTCGGCTCGCGAGTCAAATATAATATATGTTTATAATTTAAATACTAAATTTAATTTATTTTAGATTAGAGAAACATATATGTTTAGAATTGTAAAACATAGCAATTAATTAATTAAATTCAACTTTTAAAGCTAAATAAGATTTAGTTCATATAATATGCATTTGGCACTGCGTGCACCTCGTGTCACGCCCTGTAGCTCAGCTCTAAGACAGACAGCTGTGACTTGCAGCTGTCAGCTGTTTACAAGTGCAAGTTAACATATGAGTATGTGTGTGCATGTGTGTGGGCTGTGACGTACGCCGGCTGGGAGCAATGACCAGCTGCGTCAACGTCTGCAAGCGTGTCCATCAAATTGAAGTTGAGCTCCTTAAGGAAGCGGATAAGGTGGAGCACAGTCTGCTGCTAATTAAGGGACGCCTGCAGCCGATCTGTGCCAGCGCCCAGCAGCTGAAGGCGACACTCACACTGCGTAAAACCGAGCAGGAACAGCTGACACAGCTGTCCGCTGCAAGCGAATTTAAGCTGCTCTTCGATTTGTCCAAAGAGGATTCGATATCGGAATCGAGCTCGGAATCGGAGCCGGCTGTGAATTGTGAGCTTCAGCTGCGCTGCTGCAGCGGGCAGCGTCAACTGCAGTTCAGCTATCAGCCAAGGAGGAGTGCATATCGAGTACAGCCGCTATATTTGGTGTGCCAAAACGACGAGAAGGAGGACGACCACGAGCAGGAGGCGAAGCAGCGCTGTGCTTTAATTGACCTAAATTTGCGCCTGGTGCAGTGCATCTATGCGCATAAATTGAGCGCCGCCGGCTATAGAAATCGCACTTTTACTTTAAACGGCGCCTGTTGCGTCTTTCGCTCGCAGCTGAGCTGCCAGGAGGCACGCAAGTGCAGCGAGGACGAGCTCTGGCAGAGATTCGCCAGCGAGATACTCGCCTCTTCCGACTGGGGACAACAGCTCCAGCTGAAATTCGTTGCCTTTGTGGGCTGCACGTGGTACAACGGCGCCGCAGTTGCAGCTAGCGGGGATTACTCGTACACGAACATCCGGCGGCATTTGCACGCCCACGCCGCTTTGGGTGGCGGCGGATTGGCGCTCTTTGGCAGCGGCCATTTCTATGCGTGGCCGCAACGCTTTGCGGACATTGGCGACTGCATACGGAGCACTGAGCGCGTGGATGTGACCCGTTTGCCCGACGAGAGCAACTATCGGCGCACCTACGGCGGCGTCTATGCCAGCACCCTGGGCGCTGTCTGTCATGAGCTGGGCCACTGCTTCGATCTGGGTCACACCCTTGAGGGTGTCATGGGCCACGGCTTTGATTACCTAAACCGCGTGCTAACCGTTGATCAGCCCACAGAGCACCTGCCTCAGCGTATGGTGTCCACACCAGCAGCTGAGGCAACCATATCGCCGCCTCGTCCACGCTTCACCCAGCTAAAGATTAAGCAGCCGGCGAGCAGCAAATTCCTGGATAACTATCACGCCCAGCGTCGCAACGATAGCTTCTACTTTGCCCACAATTGTGCCCTCATTCTTGCCCAGCATCGTTGGCTGCAGCCTGATCTGCAAGCGAACACCTCGGCGGCACCGGAGATCCAGCTGCTGCCAGCTAACAAGCAAATAGTGTCCAGTGTGCCGCTGCGCCTCATCGAGTTGCGCTGCAATCGCAACAGCCTGGCCGCACACTACGAGGAGTTCAAGCCGGAGTCTGCCACTCATCGCTTTCAGCTGCCCGACTCGCTCTGGCATCTCTTGGCCACACAGAGGACGCACTACGTCTTTGTGCTGACTATTGAGGGGGATACCAAGCGTCTGGCCTTTGACGAGACGCCCGCAGGAGTAGAAGCCGAGCCAGCAGAGTAACCAGACCGGGAGCAGTGAGTAGAGTAGGTGACAGAGCAGTGAGCAGAGTAACCAAGCGTAGAGTCAGGAGAGGAGTCGAAGAGGAGATCGAAGAGGTTTCTGAAGGGGAATCTAGAGTAGAGTCAGCAGTAAAGCCAAAGGAATCAGCAGCACAACTAGCTCCTAAAGCAGTCCAATAGAGAATCAGCTAAACTAAACTTTAATATATATTTTTTAAAATCAGGTAAGTTTTTGATATATGTATATGGAAATATATGCAGATATATATATATATATATATATATATATATATATATATATATATATATAGCTTATCTCTAGACCATTATCAACAGGGATTTACCTACAGAGTTTGATAATTCCAGCTTCATAGCTGCCAAAACTGTTGTTTACCATCTGAACCAATCCGATCTATAAGATACCAACAGTAGTTGACTTCTTAAGCTTGATTATTTTAGCAGTTAAATTGTCCGATGAGCCAAATCACAGTGGAATCTTAAACAGGCTAAACATTCCGAATATATTCACAACATAATTAATTACACTTATTGTGTAACGGCTTCTTTTTATTTATTGTTATTTATGTTTTTCAACGCCTTAAATTCAGCACTACTATTTCTATGAACGGACGTTTTTCAAGGCATCGTCGAAAACAAACATAACGGGTTTTTTCGCAATTCTCTTCTCTTCTTTCTACTCTAAACAAAAAGTGAGCAGCTTTTTATTTAGTGAACATATAAAGTTCCATTTCAATTGGTTCAAGTACACTAATTCCATGAATGCAACCAATATGCAGTTGGTCCTACGTGAACGAGTATAGGAATGATTATTTGATAGACAAGTAATCTGATAAAAACAATAATGTAGATATCCAATGGTCGCAAAAGGCAAGGTCAAACACTGTCCTGCCCCAATAATAATTTGGGTTCAATTGTAACGTGATTCATGCAGGGACCCAGCTATCTGGGCCATATAACGGGAATTACACGCACGTTGATGATTCATTGCCACGAGCTATTGACTCACGCACGCACAAAAGCTGCGAGTGGTTCGATGTAGATACACCGAGAGAGCTTAATTTGCAAGTGAAGAGAACTACGCAGCAGCTTGAGACAGGTTTAGTTGGCAGAGAGCGGGAGAGAGAGCGAGAGCGAAAGAGAGTGTGCGAGTGAGCTTTAAGACTCTCGCGTCGATTGTTGCCTAAGTCAAATGGGTTAACGCTACTGCGGCGTCAGCAGTGCGGCACAGTGGGTCAAACACTGCCAAACAGCGCTCCATTAATACAAAGCAAACAAATTGTTAACAAACTATAAGAAAATGCATTTATCATGCAAGATTTGTATAGTTATTCAAGGAAAGCCGTATCAATCTGTTGCTCTATTGACTAGTGCGATGCAACTCTGCAGCTGTTGCTAAGGACTCAATGAAACAATTTAAATCGTTTAAAACTAATCCGATTGAACTAAATGACTCATTTGAATGAGCTCAACAATGAATCACTGATTAATTTAAATATATGTGTCACTGACTCAAAATACTAAAATTTCGTTTCTTCGCGTTTCGATTACTCTCGAACCACTGTGCTTCGTTGATAGCTGATATAATAAAAAAAGAAGGCAAAAACTCGTATTTCTCAGCGACTTTTCCACATTATTTTAATTTCTGCTGATTAAGTTCGCCATTCGATAATGAAAAATTATTCAGATAGACACAAAAAAATAAACAAAAAGAGTAAGAGAAAACGAAAACAAAATCAAAATCAAAAAATAACAATATTTAGCACTGATAAGATAAAACAAATATAACGGAAGGTGTATACATACAAACACACATGTGCAGATATATACAAATATATATATATATACATATGGAGCCATATATTTGGTGTTCAATATTAACATGTATAAAAAACAAAAAAAAAACTATTGCAGAAGACACGACTAAATGATTGCGTTGGCTAATGACTTGGCTGCTCATTCACATTTCAGACCTCAGCTGGAGCAGCAGGTAGCAGCAGTAGTTGTAACTCGAATCGAATATATATAAACACATACAGCTATGGCCGATGCTCGCATACAGTTCAAAGTGCTGAAGGGCTTTCCCACAACAGAGCAGGACAAGATCGAGACGCAAGCGTTTTTGAATGCGTCCAAGGAAATTGTAACTGTCATTGGTAAGTTGGATCGATTTAATCGATCGATCATTCAAATAACTGTTTATCTAAATACCCCCACAGAGACCTTTGGCAAACTCTTTACGCCCGTTATCAAAGATATGAATGGGAATATAAATGTAAGTCTGCGAAAGCCAAAGCATGTTCATGCGTACGTATGATCTAATATCTTGATTATGCTCCGATTTGATAGAAACTAACCAAAGTCTATGGCACGGACGTTCTCAAGTACAATTATCTAGAAGATATGATTGTGTTGAATGTGAATGTCGACGACTACGCGGCGACTGCGTTGCTCTGGCTGAAACGTGGCCTTCAGCTGATCTGCACCTTCTTCGAGAACATCTACAACGACGCACAGCGCAAGGAGGCGCTCAAGCCACATCTGCAGGATGCCTATGAGAAAACTCTAAAGCCTTACCATGGCTTCATTGTGCAGAGCACCATCAAGGTGAGTCCGGCCCATACGTCGCTCGATCCTAGCTAAATACTCGATTACTTTGGCAGATCATCTACAGCTGGGTGCCCACGCGCAGCCAGCTTCTTGGCCAGGGACCAGCACAGCTGGAGAACATTGAGGTGTTGACCAATTATTTGCCTACCATGCGAACGCATCTGGATCGGATTGACGCGCTGCTCAAGGCGCACAATTTGGATGATGCGAGCAAAGTGTGATTTGCCATATGCTTTAGCTATAGCTTAAGATCTACTAGAATATACAATGTTACATATTTAGGAATACACAAACACATTTAATGCTATGCCCCATAAACTTTATAGCTGCCCATTTGATTTGAGCGACTTCCTCTTGTCTCTGGCCAGGCAGCACACGTGATAGACGAGCGCTGACAGCGCCTCCAATGCGATGAGCACAAATTGGGCATGCGATAGGAAGTGCAACCAGACGCTGGCAAACATGACAGCCAGCCGCAAGTAGACCAAGGCAGGCAACAGCACGCAGGGCGTCAGTGTTAGAAGCAACCACATGGTCGTCGCGTTTGTGGTTAGATTGATGGAGTAGCTGGCATAGAGACGCAGCGACTCGGTGCCAACGGCCAGCACATAGGCCAGCAGCATGGCCAGGCCGGTATAGTTCCATAGCACAGACGACTGCAAGCATCACAATTGTTAAATGCATAATTCCAAGTTTCCATTCTCTTCCCCTCACCCAAATGAACAGGTGCAGCAAATAGCTGAAGCTCCAGAGTATTGAGACACAGGCATTTGCTTGCAGCAACATTTGCAATATTAAATTCGACTTTTGCGGTATTACTGAAAGATTCAATACATTTAATCAATTTCGATTTGAACTCTACTCTCCATACTCACATGGCTGACCATAATTATAATAGCTGCTACTGCTTGTAATCTCTGCGTCCACTTCCATCTTCGGGGTGCCAAAACTCACAAATGCCGCTTGGCATTTCATCGACTTTGTTATTGCCGGCCTCGGTTGCCAGGCCAACAACTCGACGTGAGCTCAGTAAATTTGTAATTCAAAACAAATGCTTAGCCAAGTGCTGCCAAATGATTTAGTGATGGGCAGCACTGCTCAACGTATAATTTAGTAACGGTGCAAGTGTAACGTTGCCAGACATTATTATGAGATCGAAGGGGAGAGAAGGACAGAGAGAAAAAGAAAGAGGTAGAGGGAGAGTGACAGAGACAGAAAAGCTCTGCTCTCTATCGATAACAAATGAAAAATTGCCATTCGCTAAAATTTAACATTCAAATGGCTCATGCAATTAATAATATAAATACACTTCTATCATACGAGTCATTAAGCTCAATTGTATATTTTACGATTGCTTGGTTTTATTTCAATTTCAATGTTTGATTGAGATTCGTTTAACACGGCAAACTTGAGTTGATGGCCACCTCCAGCGAGTTTACTACAAATAGAGAGGGATAGGATAGAGAACGAGATAGTGTGAGAGGGAGAGAGTTTGATTAGACTGTGCAGTGAAATGTGACTTACAAAACTTTTGATCCTGTTTGTAGACGAGGGATGTCAGGATGCTTGCCATCATCTGATGGCAACGTATATAGGTGCACTCTATCTCGCCAACTTGATTGAGGGCCAGGTACTCCATGGCCTTGTTGGACTCCTCGGCACTGAAAATGCTATCTTGCTCATCCAGACTTAGCGTATTATCGGAGCTAATATCGAGGCTGAGTGCATGGGATACATTTAGATAGTTGCCGCAGCTACTCCACTCCATGTCCAGCACAAAGATCAAATGGAAGATCTGCTCCAGAGCGCTGTGAAAC
This sequence comes from Drosophila eohydei, assembly GCA_035045825.1. Classification (NCBI taxonomy): domain Eukaryota; kingdom Metazoa; phylum Arthropoda; class Insecta; order Diptera; family Drosophilidae; genus Drosophila; species Drosophila eohydei. The sequence goes on along the minus strand of JAWNOT010000036.1, from coordinate 1,478,851 downwards.
TCCTCAAACTCCTCGGTTAGCAGACAGTGCTTGGACAGGCACATCAGATACTCCTGATGCAGATTCGCCAGCTCACGTATCGTTAATATCTTCTGCAGCTCATCTTCGAACTGACTGCCAATCGCCTGCAAGACATGGGTGCAGAAATGCGAGTGCAGGCTGTTGACCAAATTGATTAGCCAGAAGCGTAAAATTTCCAATCGTCGCACCGTCAATCCAAGTAGATCGAGCGGGCCGTACAGGTCCGTGTCTTTTCGCCTTATAAAGTGCATGTTCTCCAGCTTCCAAGCGGCCCACTTGACCTTCAGCATGAGGCGCCAAATGTTATTATAGGATATCATATGCTCCATCGTAATGATCCGGGATAGAGCCGGTGGCATTATATACACCATACCAACTGCATTCAGTGCTTCGTACACCTTTATCGATTGCGAGCGCGAACGTGAAATGATCTCCACGTATAGCTCACAAGCCATGTTGGGATAGTGAACATCCAGAATGTCGTACAGCTCTGTGGTTAAGTCCGATGACGATGCCCAGTTCATACCGGCCTCAATTTGGCGGAAGAGATTGGTGTAGAATGGATAAGTTAGATAGTCCGCCCCGAACATTAGGACGTGGCGCAAGAAGCGCACGTGATCGGCGATGAGCAGCTCGTCCCGATACCAACGCATCACATAGACATTAGCCAGATCGCAACGCTGTCGCAGAACCTTGCCCAGAGCACGGGGCATCAATTGTGGCAGCTGCAGTTTGGTGCATTTATCCAATGCCTCCAAAAGGTCGAGCACCTGCAGCGACGGCGATTGCTCTTCCACTTGGTTTTGCTGCGCCTGGTCGCGTCGTATGTGTTGAGTGAATATGTCCATTAGCTGGGGATTGCCTACTTGTGTTGTGTGCTTTAGAAGCTGTTCGTCGAACTGGCGCAGCTCCTGGCGCATCACGCTCAGAACGCTGCTGCGCGGTCGGCTCTCTGGCTGAACGCAGCTGTCAAAGCTTTTTAGCTCGTCAAAGAAGTGTTTGATCAGGTCCTTATGCAGCGGTCTCAACTGCTGGCTGGTGTTCACCAAATCGCCCAACAAATTTATGCTCGCCAGCAGATCCTGCGTCTCACCCGACTCCAGAGCATACGTAATGAGCAGCTTATAGAATGCACAGCCCTGCAGCTCCGCCAGAATCGCTTCATGCGCAGGCGTCGCATCGGCAGCCAGGCAACGCTCACGTATGCCCTGCCTGTATTCCACAATGTACTCGAGCCGGCTGTCATTCAGCTCGGCATACCGCCACCAATTGTCGCTAATGTCGCAAAAGCGCTTCAGCGTCATCAATAGCAGCGCGGTGACCATCTTCTGATGTGGCACATGCACCCGAGTGTGCTTGAAGAGCTGTGTCAGCAGATAGGCGCTTTTCAGGTGGGGCGGCGCCTCAATAATGGCATCAGAGGCTAGCAGCTGAAGCTGCCGGAGCTGCTTGAATTGCTCGCGCATATGCAGCACAAAGGCGATCAGCGTTAGGCCCGACTCCGTTTTGCCGGCAGCCTTATCCAGCAACTGTCGCTCACAGGCTAACAGACGTTGCACGATCGGGTGTATGAGATCGCGCAAGCCAACAGCGAAACACTCCAAGGTGCCAGTAGTCGTCATGCCGTCAGTGGGCCGCAACAGATCCTTGATCAATTGACGCAGCTGGTACATGGCTTGCAAGGCCGGCAGCACCTCCTCCTCCAGCGTGATCTTCAGTGTGCTCTGCAGGAAGCGGTAAATAAATCAGTAACGTCACAGTTTAATCTAATCCCACTCACATGGCTAACGCTGCAGATGGACACATTTGAACGGACGCTAATTTGCAGCAGATCCGGCTGCACCTTAAAAAAGCAACAATCCACGGGCTCGAAGAACATGAAGATGATCTCGCGGAGCAGGCAAGTCTCGTTGACCGTTTTGGGCAGCGAATGCTTGAGCAGGCCGCGCGCATGCCTATTCAGATGCTGTACGTGAGCAATGGCAAAGTTGGCGCACGGATTTTTGGTTGGCGTCAGCGTATGGATCTTGATGTCGTCTCGCCACCAATGCGAATGAATCGCCTTAGCCAAATGATTGGGATCGCAGACGAAAGTTCTAAACGTCCTGTCTGACCGCGGTGGCTGCAGCGTCTCAAGCGTGGGCAGCGTACACCAATTGGGTCGCGTCTGTATGCCACTGAAGGACATGCACATCGGTTGTGTAATGCTGAACACCTTCTTTTTCCGCCCAGCTGGTCGCTTGGGCTCTGGTACAAAGGTATTCGTGCCAATGGGATAATCACGGCAGCTCGCGTATACCTTCGCCATTTCCTTCTGATCGAGACTCGTCTTGCAATCGATCTCAGCCTCGTACTGTGAGCTCAGCTCGCTGCTGGTGTCATCGCTCCAATCCTTAAAGGCGACAATACATAACATTACGATTTGAAAGTTTAATAAATAAGAAGACATACGCTTAAGCTGCTATCACTACCGTAGCGTTCGTAGGGAGGCGCAATGAAGTCTTCACTTAGGAATGCCACCCAATCGATTTCCGATTCGGCACGATTCGGCTCGGACAAGTCTTTAGGCTCATTGAAATCGGGAGCTGATTTGATTGCATCTCTTATGGCCATCAGGCGATCTTCCATCAATAACCTCTTGCGTCGATGCGTCTGTATCGGCTCGTGTGTCATGTGTATGAAGAAATCGACTAGAGAATATTGTACATCCACCTCGTAGTGTTCCTTCCATAGCCCATGGTTCATTATCAATGAGCTCAAGAAACGCATAGCGTTCGCCTGATTCATCATGCCCTCATAGTAAAAGCGGTCGACCAAATTGTCAACGGAGCGACTCACTTCAAAGCTGTTGGTGCTCAAGTAGCGATGATTGCGTACCTTCTGCACTGCAAATTGTACTAGCGAACTGAGCTCAGCATCAGTCAACTGCAACAAAGGACCAAAGCCTTGCTTAACTACTTGAAATTAATTTTTTTATACACTGTTTGGCTTACGTCCTTTCCAATTAAACATTTGATAAGCTTTTCCAAATTCTGATAAATAGTCGCGTTGCGTGGATCTTCTGACATTCTTTACGTGCTGGTGCTGTCGAAGCTACAACTCTGTGGCCGGAATCCGTTCACATCAGATTAAAAAACCAAGAAGTTTGAACAAATGTTTTTTTTTGGAATGTTTTTAAATTGTTTATTTGCGCATTGTGAGCAGCAAAGCGCAAAACTGCGAAACCTATTTTAATCGAGTGACCATACTATTGACTTGGGGTGACCACATTTTTGTTATCGAAAAAACGTAAACAAATTAAAATTCCGAAACATTTTTTATTTCTGTCAAAGAAAAATGTGCTCAAATACAGAGCCCATCTATGTAATCCTTGGCTCCGGCGGCCACACAGCCGAAATGTGTAAAATTAATCAGGCACTAATGCAACATGATGAGCTTAAGCAATACCAATATGTACGTTACATTGTGGCTAACAGCGACGAGACTTCGCAGAAGCAAATGCGCACCGCTCTGCCCGCTTTAAAGGACAGCGACTTTATACGTGTGCCGCGCAGCCGTAGCGTTGGCCAAAGTTGGCTCACCAGCATATTTACAACATTGTGGGCATTGCTGTGGAGCTGCTGGCTCATTTACCGCGATCGTCCCCAGCTCGTGCTCTGCAATGGGCCCGGCACCTGTGTACCTTATTGCTACGCGGCTTATCTATGGCGCTTGCTTGGCCGCCTGCCCGGCCACAGCAAGATCGTGTTTGTGGAAAGCTTTTGCCGGGTCGAGACGCTCTCGCTAAGCGGTCGGCTTCTATTGCCTCTAGTGGACATGTTCGTTGTCCATTGGCCAGCGTTAGTGACGCGCTACGGCCACAAGCCGAACTTGCGTTATTTTGGAAGAATTTTATAAGTAAACGAAAGCAAAGCAAATCAAACCACAAAATAAAACTTGACTTCAAAAGCTATTAATTTATATACATTTTGTTCACTTAACAATCATAAAAAGAACAAAGCAAGGGCTATCTGGTCAGGAGTGCTCGAGGAGGAGAGCTGTTATTCCAATCATTCTACGCTTCGTTCAGACAGGCCCTATCGGTTCCACCTCTTTCTCTCTCCCTAACAATTGTATGCTGTCTCACTCCATTTCATGGCATTTAGCTGGCCTTGTAATATGCCCTGAGTTCTTTTCAATGGCTTCAGGGTATACAGAGCTTGGACCTAATTCAACAGAAACAAGTATATATATCACTCCTATTTCACGCTTTACGAGAACTGTGAATATTGTTGATTTTCGAATTTCATAGAAATTGCAGTCTATGGAATTTTTTAAGACAATAAACAGGAAATAAAATATGTTCACAGTTTGCTATTCGCAGCATACATATATTATAAATATAAACTTAATTCACCAGCATAAACTAGTTTCATGTGTAAAAAAAATATATAATTTAAGATTGGCAAAAGAAGGTGGCGAAAACAAAGTTATTTCAATGGGCGCATACGCACCCAAAATTTCTAAGGCCTAACTATAAATTGTATGATAGCAATAGGTTGAGTCATAGCTAAATTATTTGGAACGCTTGCAGATCTTGCGATGTGCTTCCATTTGATGTCCAAGCAGCTCCTGGCCGCACTTGGGACACTCTGTAGTCTGCTTGAAGAGCGTGCGCTGTCGCATCTGACGTGGGGTGGCATCACTTTCACTGGTCTTGGCCGAGTCACTGGACGAACTGGATGAGCTGAGATCTAATGCAGCTATATCGGAACTCGAGTAACCTGAGCTCTTTAAAATGTGACGCTTTGATGTGGCGGCTTTGCGCTTGTTTGCTTTTGGCTTCCATTTGGGTTTGTTGATGATGTTGCTGTCGCCGGGCAGCTGTGCACTCGATCTAATGGTTGGCGGCTCCACCCTGATGGTGATGCTGCAGCCATCAAGATGGTTAGAGAACTCGGAACGTTTCATTTTCTCAAAGCAAATGGGACAGCTGGTTATGTCATTGCCCGCATCGTATTGGTAGCGCGAACTGCAGGGCACTACATCATTCTCGCGCTGGAACTCCTGCAGCAGCGTATCCTCGCCGAATAGATCGTCGATGATGGACTGATCAGCCAGCTCAGCGGCTGCACTCAGCTCGTTCACACTGTCATCATATTCATCATCAATCATGAAAATTTCATCGTCATCGTACATCGCCTCATCCTCCATCACCTCGCGCTTGATGTTGATTGTGCGCTCGTGACTGGACAATTGTGGCGCCTTCTTGGGAACGTTAGGTGTAGGCAACTTGACCTCCTCCGGCTCTAGTTCGTCGTCGCTGTCTGAAATGCTTATGACAGGCTCAAGCATATCGCGTACCATAACATCACTATCGTACGACTCCCAATCAAACATATTGTCGGAAATCCGACGACGTTTGCTTGAATTCTCTTGCTTGATTTGCGGTTCCGTGGTTTTCTGATTATCGTTTGCAAAACGCTTCGACCATACCTCACGAAGATGATTACGATTAACATTATCTGATTGCAGCGCAGGGCTGTTGGTCTTGCTGTTAGTCATGCTATAGCCCTGGCCCTGCATTGTGGGTTTGTTCAGTGCTTTGTTTTTGACATCGCGCTTGCTGTCCTCGTCGCCGCTGCTTAGGTCGATCAGATCTTTGAGGCCGACTACATTACCAAGGCTCTTGTTGCCATTTCTTGGCTTCCGGCCAGCTAACGGGTTGCTCGATAAGCCCGGATATGAGGTGGGCGGAAAAGCGCCCGGCAGACCGAGAGCTGGCTGCACTTGCGGCAACAGATTCACCGACGGTCTTGGCTTGCCAAAATAATTACGTATATCATCCCCGGAAGTGGTTGTCTCATTCTTAAATTTAGTAGTATACTTCGGGCCTTTGGGCTTTGGCAATGGTTTGCCAGCGGGTTTGGCTGGCTCGCTGACCTTTTCGAAGGTGCCGCCGCAATCGCGCTGATGCTTGGCCCACCATTGATCGCTGGGACCAGGAGGCCGGTTCGCGGTGCGCTTCACCCAGCCCTGAAAGGGATTGTGATATTGGCAGACGCCATTGCAGCGCCAGATGTGCGTCTTATAGGCGTTCACCTCATCGTGAAAGCTATGATAGACAGTTATATTGGTACCAGCGACTTTGTTAATGGTGCCCATGATTCGCTTGAAGTTCGGTCCATGCCCGCCATTACCTTCGCGTATATTCAGCACAAAGCAATAGGCATGAATCATTTCGTGCTGCCAAAACAAATGGTACAGCTTCAGATTCATTTATAAATGTATGAGGGCGGCTTGTTAACTCACCAGCAGTGTCTCGACCAAGTCCTTGCGTGGGCGCAGCTTTAGCAGCGGCTCGCTGAGTCGTATGATTACCTCTTTAACGAATCGATTACCACGCTGATAGCAAATGCCAGCACAGGAATACATGCGCTTGCTCCACTCAACGACAACGGCGCCCAGACGCTTCTGAAAGAACTTCTGGTCAAAGCGGACAAACATGGCAAATATATCGGGCGTTGGATCAATTAGCTCCCATTCAGGATGCACCAGATTCTGCGTCTGATCCAAATAATTATTATAGCCGACTGGCGGAGACATGGGAGCCTTCATTAAATCCATACTTTCCTTGCGCTGCGTATATAAAAATGTTTTGTATAAATAAGCAATATTGAAATACGATCTGATATGTGTTATATTTACGCTTGGTGGGGGCTTCTTGGCTAGATTTTTATTGTTGTTGCTGTTGATGTTGTTTTTGCTGTTGCTCATGTCGAGAGCATAGACACTGGCGCCGTCATTGTCAAAGCTCTCATCACCGCTGACGTCTGCATCCTCTCCATTTATTTCGGCCTGCAGCTTCATAGCCAACTGGTAATCAATGTCAACATCGTCTTGGCCTGACTTCCCCTCAATCTTTGCCTAGCCGTAAAGTAGTAAATTTGGAGCTATTGTGTTTTATGTTTTATATTGTTAAAACTGCGTTGTTGCTTACACGGTCTACGTCCTTGCTGCTAGCTATGTCGCGATTGAGTTGCTCCTGCAGCTGAAGTGCAAATAAATAGTCAGGATCTTCGGACATTTTGCACACAGTACAGTGCAGTGCAGTACACTAAATGCAATTCAGTGTGGCTGGCCGGCTTAAATGGCAATTCTTTAAAATTCGTAGCAAATTCGCGCTTAATTTATTGTGACAACACAGCTGTTGGCTTTAGAATCTCTGGCAACACCATGTGTTATCGATATACTTGTATTGTGATGAATTATTTTATTTTGACATTATTCGAGACGAAACTGCTACATCAAGCTTTACAGTCTACTTTGATATCGATTGTCCTTGCGATCGTTTGATTGCTGCTGAAATTGAGTGTTTTGAACCGCGTGCATTTACATCTCGAAGGAGTGGTCCAAGATTGCCGGTTTTCGGTGACATTAATTATAGTTAAGCAAATTTTACATACATAATTCAACAATTAAAAAAAAAAAAAAATATTAAGAAAAAAAGGACTGGGATCAGGGTATTTCCTAGTCGGGCACCTCGACTAGAGCTTTCTTACTTGTTTTTTTTTTTTTTTAATTTCTTTTGCACTTAAGAACAAAGCTTAAGTTTTTTAAGAAGTAGATCATGCTGCTTGTGATACGGTCGTCAAACATTGCCTCCCAGAACAGTTCCAACATTATTGTTGTTGCGAAGGAGCTAATTAGGTTTCAGGTTCAGACACCAGATGAATCGGCCTAGTGCTTCCTCAAGAGGCAGCCTCTTTTTCAGAAACCATCCACATTCAAATATTATGCGGCTGGCATCTTCCGCACGAGGAGCACTCGGCAGTGTTCTCATACCCAAACCGCTTAAAGTGCGTAAACATCCATGGCCATAAAGATAAAAATTCGTATTGCCATACTTACGATTGATCCACGGCTCCATTTCCAGGAGCAATGTGTGTGTTTACTTTACTTGCCATCGATGTGTGTGCATATATATGTATACATATTCATATTCATATAAATATTCATGTATGTATGCAGGAAAATTCCTTATATACAAACGGTGCATGCCTTTGCACCTGCATGCGCTTGTGTAATGACGCCAACGCCACCGTCACCCCCAACAACGTCGGCACCACCACCAGCAACACAACAATCGCAGTGTACTATGCCCGCAAGTTGGATCTCCAACCGACTCAAAATCCTATATGCCAGCGACTCAGAGCAGCTCAGCAATTTTGGCCATTTGGATACGGGTAGTGTCAGCTTTAGCCAAACCGAACTCATGGACAACGATCTGAGTTTGTTTAGCAACGATGTGTTGCAAAAGAAGGCATTGAAGCCTATTGGCTTTGAGGTCAAGACAGGCACTGTGCCACGCTGCAACAACAAGTACAAACAGTCTTGTGCTGGCATGAGTACGATGACACGTGAGCAACTAAACGCCCCCCAGTTACTTGCCCTCAGCAAAAATCCAATTTTACTGCCTCAAGCGCGCTCTCCTTTTCGCCTGTATCAAAGGCAGGAGAATTTGCCGAACAAGATTGAGGTAGTTCGATTATATATTATATATTATATATATATACATATATATATATATATATATATATATATATATATATATATATATATATATATATATATATATATATATTTATAGTTTTAATTGAAATTTTTTGTTGGCCAACAGCGCGAGAACGAAACATCAACAACATCGAGCCAAATGGGTCAGATGACGGCGCCAGTCTCACTACATGCCAAGCTCTATAAGGAACACTTCCCACCACTGCCAGCGCCAAAGCGCAACGGGATGCCAAAATGAGATATCTAGTGATCAGGTTAATCGACATAAACAGATATCATTTTTCTATTTACAATCGGTGGGGGTCCTATGTATACAGGAATGATCAAATGATCTTAGCATAAATAAGAATTATTCCAAATTAGCAAAGAACTACATTCCTTCATAATATTCCATATAAGTTTATATGACATATCAACGCCAAAGCAAATCAAATCAAATATATATATATATATATATAAGAGCACAATTGTACGAGCTGTGGGGAATGTAACTCAGTTAAATAATAGTTACCGAATAGTTTTAAACAAAGCGCAACTAAAGTTTCTAGAGTGCCATTGCAATACTGACATTTATGATATTTGATATACGTACATATATTCTTGAATTTACTTTTATACAGCTACAATATACTAAAAACGTGTGCATTATTATTACAAATAAAACAAGTAAGAAAGCTCTAGTCGGGGTGCCCGACTAGGAAATACCCTGATTTTAGTCCTATCTGAGTTTTTTAATATTTTCCATAGTTTCTATCGGGATCAGTATATAGTCAGAATAACCGTTAGCAACTCAAACGGCTAAGTACCTTTTCAAATTTGCTGCTAAAAATGACCACACGGATAATTCCAACTAAAAATACAGAAAAATACCAAAGAAAAAGCTGTGTCATTTGATAAGAACTTGAATTGCGTCAAATTGAAAGTAGAATAAAAATTAAAAAGAGCTTAAACATATTATTCATTAATATTGTATTGTATTTTTAAGATATTAAGATTATGATTAAGATTAAGACGAGCATTTTTAGTTTGGCACAAAATACGAATGTCTGGCAACTCTGGTCTTAAGATAGTAGGCGCTCCTGTGGAAATCTGGCCTTTGAATCGAATCTAAAAATTTTTAAGCATTAATTTCATTTGTTATAAGGCACAGTTCGATAGCAGTAAAATTCTAATGGATTTTGGACGCGACAACAACCAGGACTTTTTTGAGAAACTGCACAGGTGAGTGTTGTGGGGGATGTATACAGAAAGGCCTCATCTCTGTCCGTTTCAGCGCTGATGGCCCACGTAATTTGCGCCAGATCTTTGAGGACGATGACAAACCCCTGCAAAGCGAATCGAGCAATTTGCGCTATCAACCACAGTCGTCCAGCAAGCAGCATCAGCAAAAACAACAACAAACACAGCCACCGCAGCAAAAACAAGAACAAAAGCTCAAGGCAATGATTTCGACTATGCCGCGCAACAAGCAAGACGTAATGACTATTGAAAGCTGGAACACGGTGGTGGCTAAGGTGGCCTATGGATTCAATGGCAGCGACAATGTGGGACGTGTGGGTGTTGCGCTCTCACGCAATGCAGCCGGCGCTGCCAAGCTAGTCGTGTACAAGAGCCGAACACAGCTGCTGAGCACGCTGCTGCTGACCAAATCGACACAGTCATCATCGCCGCGTGTTGGGCCGACCAATGTGATACTACGTGAATCGTATATGCAGTTCTACGACGATGAGCAGCGTTTCTGGAGTCTGCGCTTTGAGGTTGCCAAGGATGAGGAGGAGTTCACCGATGCGCTAATCAAGCTTGGCCTGCCCATTGAGGAAATACGCAACGATCATGCCGGCAAATCAAGCAGCGAATCGCCACCCACATCAAGTACATTGCCGCAGCCGTCGTTGCGACATTCAATCTTAGAATCGTTGGGCCCACCTGCTAATCCAGAGCCAGCGCGGGATAACTACGACAGCGAAAGTGAATCAGCACAGTCCACAGAGGACAGCATTACCACTCACCGGGCACGCCCCATTAAGAAATTGCTAAAGCCGTTGCCAGCGAGCAACAAAATAGTATCGCTGGCCGCAAAGCCAGAACAAAACGTATATGCAATGTCGCCCACTAGCAAACTGGAGGTATATCTGGACGAGCAACGGGCCAAAGGCCATGCCATGGACAGGAAAATGGACACCCTATTGCAGGCCATGTGCCGACTGACCAGCAGCAGCAATTTGCAAGGGAATGAGAGCAGCGGCGATTCGATGTCCCTCGCGATCGAGCATCCAGATTCCAGAAAAATGGACAACATTCTGCAGGCGATGAGTCGGCTGGCCAATAACAACGGCATGCAACAGATTACCGACAGTCTAGACACGACACGCGGCACCACGGATAATGAGGATGAGCTGCTTGAGCTGGAGCAGAAGTTGCTGGATTTCAAAAAGGAGAATCGTTCGCTTATGAAGAGCCTGCGAGCTAAAGAGCAGGCACTCGCCGATCTGCGCGCCTCCACTTGCGCCCTCTGCGAGGAGCTGCTCGCCCAGAACAATGAACTCAAGCAGCAGAATACAGCGCTCATCGCGGCCATGTCCAAGCAAGGCAACTGCTCAGCCACAGTCGCCACCCCCATTGACAATTCAACATTCACTGTCAGCGAATGCGAGAACTGCGAAAAGTACTTGACAAAGATTTCGGGGCTGGAGCGTCGTCTGTCCACACTGCAGAGTGCTCTGCTCAGTTATACGACAAATGGCAAAATGGTGCCAACAGCCAGCCTATCGACAGCTCAGGCACAGTCGCAGCCACAGCAGGAGGCTGCTTCGCCGCCAATTTAGGGATTAGGGCATTTCTATTTGACCATACTGTTATTTTCCTTTGTATTATATTTAATGTATTACAAGCGTGCGTGAGTATTGTGTGCATGTGCACGCAAGTAAAGTTAAGTGTTATCTACATACACTAAATTATCATAGTTAGTGATTGACTCAAATTCTTAAGACAATTTTCGATCGCCTCACTCAAAAAAAAAAATAAATAAATTTGGCTGGTGCACTCAGTACACAAAGCTCATGTTTCCCTTTAAATGAATGAATGACGTCACACAATACACTTTTCGTGCATATTAAATGACCTATGCGCATACTGTAATTTGAATTGTATATTATGATAGAACTTTCCGATGGAAAACTTAAGCTCTAAATAAATAAATCTGGCTGGCAGCACAATCAGCAAACAAATCTAGCTAGGATTCTGGTTACCCAAAGTCAGTGAAGGTAACGCGTGCGCATGACGTCACAAATACGATGCCTTAAATTTGAGTATGGTTGGCTTACAAAATGCAACTATGCGTATTTACTGTTATACGTGAATAATTATGTCTACCATCTTTAAAACTATTTTAAGTGTATTCAAATTGAGCAATATAGGTGTTTGTAGCTGAGTCAAGTAATCTGGTTGTAGTAAGATATTCAGAATTCCTGCAACGAGTTACTCCTCACGAATTGTGCCTCACAATGCAATTCTCGCAGACAGGGAACAGATCTTTACATTAATACAAATCTACATATTTGCGTAGATAAGCGAAAGCACCCTTTCAGAGTAACAGTAAAAGATATGAATATATATATATATATATATATGTATATATATATATATAATGATGTATTGAACAAATTTATACAAACTAATTTGTTATATTTGCAAATCATAAAAGACTTTCAGGAGAGGATTATCAACTTAAAACTAACACAAGTTTAAATATGTATCCATGTGTGTGTGTGTTGGTGTTGGAAAGTCTGCTTTTGGTTGAGGAAGCGCAGGATAACTAAATTGGCTTCATAGATTCATCCATGCAATATATGTTACTATATAACTCTAGCCTAGGTTGCTCTAATTTCTCATTCCCCTTCATTTGTTTTGCCTTTTTAACTAGGATGGTCAACTAAATGCAGTTGCAAGTGCTTTGGGTAGTCGTTGTGTGCTAGTTGGTGCTGCTATCGCTGAGACTGCTGAGGTAACTGCTGGCGCCTGCTGCAGTGCCAGCGCCGCCGCCGCCGCTGGCACCGGCGTTAATGCCGGTGCGATGCCTCTTGCGTTTGGATTTGGATTTTTTGCGACGCAGCACTGTTGCCTCAGCTTTCCGTTTATATTTGCCCTGGCGCTTCTTTTTGCGTCCATACTCATCCGATTCGCTAGTGCTGGACTCTTCGTTGTCGCTGGAGTCGGATTCAGTGTCGCTACTGGATGAGTCGCTCGTTGAATCGCTGTCAGACGATGAGGTTGATGAGGTGCTGGAGGAGCTGCTGCTGCTGCTGCTTGTGCTAACAGCTCGACGACGCTTCGATTTTTTGCTGCTGCGTTGCTTCTTTTGCTTTTTGGACAAATCTGATGATTTACTACTAGCTTTGATCTTCGGTTCCTTGTGCTTCTTGCTCTTTCTCTTGCGTTTCTTGTGCCGCTCGGTTTTCGTGTGTTTTGTGGCGACTGTTTTGCTACTGCTGCTGCTGCGCTTGCTGCTGCTAATGTGTTTGTTGCTGCTGCTACTGCTGTTTTTCTTATCTGGCTTTGTTGCCGCTGCTGCAACTGGGGCAATATCACCCTCAGCTTTTAGCTCTTGGGCCCGCAGCTCCGTTAACGGCGTCAAATAATCGAGCTCCGAATCGGAGCTGGTGCTTTCCACATCGAGCAGTATCTCTTTGTTGGGATCAACCTAGGCGATAGGCGGAATTTGTTATACTGCGATTTCGCTTGTGCATAGCGGCTTTTGCTTACCTTGAGAAAATTGCGGCATTGGTAGGTCAGGTGACCCGCGTAGCCGCACTTCTTGCATGCCGCTCGCAACGTATCTTTGTTGGAATTAGCTAGCGGAAAGTTCATCTCGCATGCCGTTCTTGTTTCTGCCTTTTTCAATATTACTTGGCCATTAATTGACGTGATTGCGGCTCTGGCGTTTAGTATGGTCTGCCTTAACTACCACACGGCGGCTGTTGTTGTTGTTCTTTGGCTTGCATCGATACGATTATCGATAAACATATACGAGGCAGGCCAAAGCAATATGTTCTCACTAGCTGCGTTGCAAGAGCTAGGCTGTTTGCACTATCAATATAATTGAACGAAGAAATGAATTAAGTATATGAAGTGTTTGCTTTAAATAAAAAAGTGATACATCATTTTTATAAGAATCTCAAATGTATAGAAAATAGAAATATAATATATAGAGCTTATTAATAAGTGCCATAGCTTACTAAAATATGTGTTCATTGACTCAAAATATTGTTTAAAGCGTTAAGTAATATAATAAGTAAAATACTTTTTAAATATATCATCGATACATCGCATAATTGCATTTCTGCATCTACGCTATTCGATTAACAAATTCATTGATGCTACTTGCAATAGTAAACATTGCCTGCTATCGATTATTGTCGTCGATAGTGTTATTGTACTCGTGGACAGTTGCTTATCGAGTAGAAACACAAATTTTGCAGTGCAAGTGTGTCCAGTGCGTGACAGATATGTCAAAGTATTGGCAATTGTTGTAGACGAATTCGCCGTGCGTTGCCAACGCGAGTGTAGCAAAGTATCCGCAGGTTTCCGACAAAAAGCTTTCACCACTTTTTGCACGCCCACGCACACACGATACACAACAAACACGCACAGCACAAAATAAAACAATATCTTGGACAACAATTGAATTGGGAATCCCCCTTGCAAGATGCAACAGAACTCGGCCAGCAATCCGTTTTCGGTGGCTGCCTATGGCGAGCGACCCCAAATGGGGCTGGACGTGGAGTTCGGTGCGGATCCGGCCAGTGGTGCGGCATTCTTCCAAAGCGATGGCCGTAAACATGATGATCTGAAGCAGATGCTTGACAGCAACAAGGATGGCCTTAAGCTGGAGGCAATGAAGCGCATTATTGGCATGATTGCACGAGGCCGCGATGCCAGCGACCTTTTTCCGGCTGTCGTCAAGAATGTCGTCTCCAAGAACATCGAGGTAAAGAAGCTGGTGTATGTGTATTTGGTGCGCTATGCCGAGGAGCAGCAGGATTTGGCGCTGCTCTCCATATCGACATTTCAGCGTGCACTGAAAGATCCCAATCAGTTAATACGCGCATCCGCCTTGCGTGTGCTCTCTTCCATACGGGTCAGCATGATTGTGCCCATTGTAATGTTGGCAATCCGTGACAGCGCCGCGGATCTCAGTCCCTATGTGCGCAAGACGGCGGCACATGCTATCCCCAAGCTCTACTCGCTGGATGCAGACCAAAAGGATGAGCTGGTCATGGTTATTGAGAAACTACTCTCAGATCGCACCACCCTGGTTGTGGGCTCTGCTGTCATGGCCTTCGATGAGGTAGTAGCCTATAGACGATGTTTGAATAATTTCATCTCATTTATGAGCCCTTCTCATGTTTTAGGTTTGTCCGGAGCGCGTGGATCTTATACACAAGAACTACCGCAAGCTGTGCAATCTGCTTGTGGATGTG
This sequence comes from Drosophila eohydei, assembly GCA_035045825.1. NCBI lineage: Eukaryota > Metazoa > Arthropoda > Insecta > Diptera > Drosophilidae > Drosophila > Drosophila eohydei. The sequence goes on along the minus strand of JAWNOT010000036.1, from coordinate 1,463,798 downwards.
GATGAATGGGGTCAGGTGATCATCATTAACATGCTGACCCGCTATGCACGCACACAGTTCGTCGATCCCAATGCTGACGAGGAGCACGGCCAGGGCGAATCTCTAGATGGCGATGCGCCAGCCAACGAGCGATTCTATGACGAGTCTTCAAATTCTAGCAGCGATGCTGAGGCCAGCAGCGATGACGAAGCGCCAGGCAAGACCAAGTCCAGCAAGTCAAGCAGCAACAACAACAACAACAATGACAAAGACAAACAGAAAGACAAAGACAAAGACAAAGACAACGATAACAACTGCAGTAACAGCAGCAGCAACAACAGCTACCACATCGATCTCGATCATCGGCTGCTGTTGCGCCAGACCAAGCCGCTGCTGCAGTCGCGCAACGCCTCCGTTGTCATGGCCGTCGCCCAGCTCTATCATCATGTGGCGCCCCGCAACGAGGTGCAGCTAATAGCTAAGGCACTGATCCGTCTATTGCGATCGCACAAGGAAGTGCAGAGCGTGGTGCTCAATTGCATTGCGTCCATGTCGGCGCGTCGTAAAGCGATCTTCGAGCCACATTTGAAGTCGTTCTTTGTGCGCACCAGCGATCCAACGCATCTCAAGCTACTCAAGCTGGACATACTCACGAATCTGGCATCTGCCTCGAGCATATCGCTCATATTGCGCGAATTCCAAACATACATCTCCAGCAATGATCGCCCCTTCGTGGCAGCCACCATTCAGGCGATTGGCCGTTGTGCAGCGAGCATCAAAGCTGTCACCGAGACCTGTCTGAGCGGCCTCGTACATCTGCTCTCGAATCACGATGGTGAGCTATAGACTAATATATACTCGTATGCATTTTCTAACTAGTCGATTCTCCAATTAGAGCACGTGGTCGCCGAGAGCGTGGTGGTCATTAAGAAGCTGCTGCAGAGCAAGGCTGCCGAGCACTATGAGATTATCACCCAGATGGCCAAGCTGATCGACTACATCAATGTGGCAGCGGCTCGCGCTGCCATCATTTGGCTGATCGGGGAATACAATGAGAAGGTGCCGTTGATAGCGCCTGATGTGCTGCGCAAGATGGCCAAATCGTTTGTGGATGAGCAGGATGTGGTGAAGCTGCAGGTGCTCAATCTGGGCGTTAAACTCTATCTGACCAATCCGGAGCAGACCTCGCTGCTTTGCCAATATGTCTTTACGCTGGCTCGCTATGATACCAACTATGACGTGCGTGATCGAGCGCGTTTCTTGCGCCAGTTCATCTTCCCCGCCAGCGGCGGCAGCACAGTGCTTACCCAGAATGCACGCGATATATTCTTGGCGGCCAAGCCGGCACCTGTGCCGGAGAGCAAGTACCGTGATGGCAATCTGTATCAGCTGGGCTCGCTGTCTCACTATTTGAATATGCAGGCCACGGGCTACAAGGAGCTGCCTGCCTTCCCCTCTGTTGCGCCCGACTCGAGTGTGCGCAACATAGCTGGCTACATGCAGGAGAAGCTGCCTGGCGAGAGTCCGACGCGCAGCAAATCCTCGTCACAGGGTGCTGCCAAGGAGGCGGGCGACAAGGGCTTCCTATCCGAATCAGAGAAGTCATCCGCTTACACCGGCTCCAGCGGCAGTAGCAGCGACAGCAGCGGCTCCTCTGGCAGCGACGCATCCTCGGGCAGCGATAGCGAACAGGAGCCGGGGGCGCCGGAACAGTTGAAGGCCGATCGGGTCCAAGCACAAAGCAAGGCAATAAAGGCGGCCATTGTTAGCGGCCAGCTGATCGACGACATCAACAATAGCAGCAGCAGCAGCAATCCAATCGAGCCACTCGCTGTCACTACCGCCGCTCCCTCAACGGGCAACAACAACAACAACAATGCCATCGCTAATTCAGGCACCTCCGACAGCGGCGAATCGTCGTTCTACAGCGGCAGCAGCAGCGGCGAATCGAGCAGCGACTCGGCCAGCGACAACGAGCAGCCACAGTCACAGCCAAAGAATGCGCCAGTGACGTCATCCGTCGAACAAAAGCAGGCGAAACAACAGCCGGAATCTCAGCCAGAGTCATCAGCCAAAACCAATTTGGATCTGCTGCTCGATCTGGATGATATACCGCCCATTGGGCCAGTGATGACACCCTCGCTCGGTGGCTTCCTGACGCCAGGTAAGACCTGATGCAGTTGTAACCCCGTCCTCCGCCCTATCTATCTGCCTCTCTCTAAGCGATGTTAAAGTTCTTGGTAAGACTTGCTCACGAGCTTCTATAATTTGCAGGCACTCCAATGCTGCCGGGACAGTCTGCATTGCAGCCACTGCAGGCGAGCAATCGGGTCGAGCTGGTTGGGCCTTCGCACACGGAGTTCAGGCACAAGGAGCTGCTGAACAAGGTGAGCGGCTACGGACTGCAGTTGTCGTATCGCTTCACACGCTCGCCGCATCTCTACTCGGCCGCAATGTGCACGATTGAGTTGCAGTTCCAGAATCGCAGCGACCAGGTGCTGACCAGCATACGGATGGGCCAGCAGCAGCTGCCGCCGGGCATGCAGCTGAGCGAATTTGCGCCCATCGCTCAGCTGCAGCCAGAGCAGCTGGCGAGCGGCATCTTAGGCGTCGACTTCAACGATACAACGCATGCAATTGATTTTGAGCTCATCTCCAGCGGCGGCTGTGCACGTGTCCAGCTGAAGCCGCCAGTTGGCGAGCTGGTGCGCTCCGTGCAGATCGGCGAGAGCTGTCACAAGGAGGAGCGAGCCAAGCTGCGCGGCATGAACGAGCATCAGTGCGAGCTGCGTGGCGTGCAGCGCGATCTAACCGATCTGCAGACGCTCAAGCAAAAGGTCTACGAATGCATCAATGTGGCCCATACATACAGCTCGGCCAACAACCAGCTCCATTGCTTTGCCGGCCAAACGTTGAGCTCCAAAAGTCTCGTCCTGCTCACGTTGCAGTGGCAAACGGATGAGGCGCTCACGCTGCTGGTCAACTGCGAGAAGATGGTCATTGGATCGATGGTGCTCAACGAGCTGCGCAATGCGCTTCAACAGAGCTTTGCCATGTAGATTGCTATGTCTATATCTATATATATATATATATACATATATATATTGTCGGCATGATGCGTGACTCATTCAGCAAGGGCAGCACGACATGGTTTCTCATGGTCACATAGAACAAGGTCGCAGCACTATATAAAGCTAAGCAGAACAAAATACAAAACAATATAATATACACAACATATATATATATATATCGATAGATATAAATCGATCTATCTATATATACTAGCCTAGAGTAAGCCAGATGCGATTCCAAGCAGCTTTAATGAATGTAAAAGCTAAGCAACAATTTAAATAATCTTATCTGTGTCCGCGTGTGTGTGTGTGTGCGTGTGCCTATATACATGTATATGTATATGTATAATCCATGAATACACTAAGTACCCTATATATATATATATATATATATATATGTATATATGTATGCATGTGCATCCTAGCAATCGTGTTGATGTTGTAACTCTGTTGCCTTCGTGCTCTATGCGGCCTTTCTCAAATCGTAGCAAAACATAGAAGTTCTCTCTATAGAAATATATAAATATATATATGTATATATATGTATATATATGTATATCTATATATATGTATATATGTTTATAACTAAGTGTCGTAATGTTAACTGAATTTTTGCCTCTTCAAATTTACTTTATCGATAATTATTTTCGCTTATATATATATATATATATATATATTATCATATACATGGCCTTTTGAGCATTTAGAAGGAGAGAAGGAGAGAAAGTATGCTTAGGCTTGCTCCTCTATTTTCTATATATCCGAATATATATATAATTGATTGATCTTAAGACTATTTTCATGCCAGCCAAAGTTTAGGAGTTGATAAACTCATATATATATATATATATATATATATATATATATATATATATATATATATATATATATATATATATATATATATATATATATATATATATATATATATATATATATATATATATATATATATATATATATATATATATATATATATATATATATATATATATATATATATATATATATATATATATATATATATTATATATCTGTGTATATGTGTGTGTGCATGTATAGTTGGAGCTTAGCTCCGATCTGAAGGACATCCAGCTCTTTTAATATTCAATATTGCGCCGTGCTATAACTAAGCCGTTTCCTACGCCAACTTTTCAAGCTCCTCCCATTTTAATACTAGCTAAATCTTAACCATATGAATCATATATATATATATATATATATATATATATATATATATATATATATATATATATATATATATATATATATATATAACTAAAATTTTTCGAGGCATCTTTGTTGTTCGTTTCGAATCGATGTTTGAACTTTACATATTTTTTTGGATCTATATTCAATACGCGATTCACGTTTCCAAGCTAATGAATTGCTAAATGAAATCCAGTTATAAATCATATGTTTAATATTATTATTATTATATATATTATATGCTTTTCAAATCTACGCTAAATGAACAAAAATCTATTGAAATAAACGCAATGTTTTAAAAGACACAGCAAACTTGATTTCTGCTTTGTTTCGTTTCGTTGTGCTTGCTCGGACTAAAGAGAGCATATTGGCTTCGAGCATAGTCCGTCTCGATATTCTCGCGTCGAGTGAGCTGCTCAGCAGATAAATAATCTACTTTTGTCATAGTTTCTCTACTCGAAGATCATTAAATAAAACAAATTTTTTTTTTGCTTTTTCTAATTTATTGTGATTTTTGAGTTTTTCTTGTTTGTTTTGTTGTTTTTGTTGCTTGTTTTTGTTTTTTGCTTTGATTTGCACAATTAAAAAGCTCAATTTCATGCTTATAATATAAACCATTAAGATTTTAGTTAGCTAGGTTAGTTTTTGCACAGCTGCACTTAAAAATTTGTTTTTAGGTTAGGTTTTTAGGTTTGCTTTTCGAGGTTAAGTTTAACTGCATTTCGAATAGATCGAAATGAACGGGCAACTGAGTGTGGGAGAGTGACAGAGAGAAGAATAGTAGAAATGGACATGTTGAGTGCGGATGAACTGCTTGCTGTCTGTGTGTGTGTGCGTGTGCTAATCCAACTGCTTGGCCACATGGACTGCTTGCTGACGGGGGTTTGGCATCGCCAAGCAGTTGAAAAAATTCATGTTCTTGAGCTCGTGCACAAGCTTTAGATGGGGAGTACGTAGGGAAATGAAAATGTTGGTATATAGTCCGCATATATATGATTATGTAAGCCAGGACAAGTCTACGTATGGTCTGCCACAGCTTAAGAACTTAGCAAAATCAATCTAAAATAATACATATATATAATACATATATATATATAGTGGATAGAATTTGGATGAGTTAGTTACTTGCGGGGGATTATTATGTTGCTTTGGCCTTGAATGAGCGATGCGTATAGTATATGAATGTATATGTAGAAGTAGATTAGATGTATATATATATAAGTAGGATAGGTAGGCGTATGAGCGTGGATAGCGTTAAATGTTGCGTTGTTCTTTAAAGTATTCGTTAAATGAAGTTTCGTTCAGTTTTCGTATATAGTATCATATATCATATATCATATATCATATATATATATTTATACTATATTTATATATGTATGCATACATGTATATATATAGATATAGTATAATATATTCCGGACATTGTTTTCATATTTCATATAAAACTAGTTTGTTTTTATATGTATATATTTATGTATGTATATGCAGGTATTTTTATATATTATGCACACATACACATATTTACATATATGTATGCTTGTGTGTATGTATATGTCTATATGTTTTATATATATTTATATATATGTATGTCTAGGGATGATTTTCAATCACTTATTGTTACTTACGGTGTTTTGTATAATATGCTTTGCTTGGACTGACGGACGCTTAGCTTTTGAGCTTTCTTCTAAGCGATTCTCATATTAGCATTTGCTTTCTCTTTCTTGCTTACTTTCAATAACACTTAAAGCATATTTTCTGTGTGCGTATGCGTATGTGTGTGTGTGTGTGTGTGTGTGTGTGTGTGTGTGTGTGTGTGTGTGTGTGTGTGTGTGTGTGTGTGTGTGTGACATTCAAACATAAGTGCAAACATGTAGCAGGCGCTCAACTCTTATCTCTAACTAACCTCACTTTTGTTAGCACTCGCTTAAAGAGAGGCAGCGGGAGAGCGAGAGAAGACGCGATGCTCTTTCTGTTTGTCTTAACCTTGTCTGTCTGTCTGTCTGTTAGTGTGTGAGTTAGATGTATTTGAAGTCCTTCTGTCAAAGTTAACAAGCAGAGTCAGTTTAACTGCATGTTAAATATTTAACATTTAGTTTTAAGAGTTGTGTAAAAACATTTTCGTACAAGGTCAAAATCAAAAGCAAAGCTCAACTAACTGTTAAATATTTAACAGCCGTAGGTGAACATGAAGAAGAATTGCTTGTCAACAAACGTGAACTTTGACATGGACATTATCAAAAAAAAAGTATATATAAACGTGCGTTAGAGTCGTGCGTAAATTTGTAATTTTCGTTAGCCTTACTTTTTTCAGTATTTTTAAAGTATTTTTTAGTATTTTTTTGTTGTTAAATCTAAACTCAATTTTAAGCTATCGTTAGGGCATATTTGTATGTCTGTAAATGTGTGTATGGGGGGGGGGGGTCTGGTAGGTTAATGTAGTTTTGATTATTCAGTTATATATATATATCCTTGTATATAATGCTATTATATACTCGCGTGTATTTTGTTGTTGTATATATATACGTATATAGAGAACCATACATATATGCATATATGTAGGTATGCATATAGTGTTATAGTTGTTCTTGTTGTTGTTGTAGTTATATCCTTGGAGTATCTCGCTAGTTAGTGGCTTATCTTTAGTTTTTAAGGACTAAGGCCGGCAAATCGTGTCACGTGCTTAAAGTTTCTTATACCAATAGAGATAATGCTCGCCATCCTCGACCATTAGCTCATCGACACCTAATCGAAAATGATTATATAAATGCAAAAGATTAGATTCGATTGGATCAGATATCGATTATGTCCTGGCTACCCACCAACAGGCGCAATAAGCTGATTCCCAGGCGTATTATTTGGATCGGGTAGCTCGGGCAATCTGTAGAGCAGCCAATAGTGATATCTGGATGCAGAGACAGATTCAATATATTAGGTATTACAGCTACAATAATCTCTCATCTGGGCAGACTTACCCTCGCGGCTCCTCGTTCTTGCCATAGAGCGTGTGTACATAGTGTCCATTGGGCCACTCGCGCGCCTCGAAAATGAATCTGCAAAGTCAAGAAATAGTTTAGACTCATCATTTCTATGGATCACATATATATATATATATATCTATATATACTACGTTGTATCTAAATTTGGATATAATAGTTGGATCGCTTTGGATCGAGCATTGAGCTTGGGCATTCCATGTGTATAGAGCTGGGACAAACCTTGGATCCAGTTCGGCTGCCTGTGTCATGGCCTTGAAGAAGCTCGTGTTCTTTGGCGAGACGAGCGAGAGGGAGAAGGCCTCGGTCACATTGGAGCCCACCCATAGCGTGTAGGTGTACGAGATGTTCTTGGTGTCCGACTCCTCGGCCGAGGAGCTAAGTCCGAAGGGCAACGCCAGCTTCGGCTCACCATTCTCTGAATAGCATGATAAATGTTATTATTCGCAGGAACAAAAAGCAGGTGAACTAGTTGAGCTTACCTGTGGGATCGTTGCTCTCTCGTATGACATGGTCGCATTGGAGGGCGCGCACTGCGCCCAGTCCCTTCCAGCCGAGGGCCAGAATGATGTCGGCGGTGAGGCCGACTCCAATGTCCGGCTCCTGGCCATCCTGGAGCGGCTCCTCGCTCCAGCCGCCATCAGCGCGCTGCCTGCTCAGTATATACCTTGAGGCAGCTGTGCGATTCCAGTGCCCGGCCGGATCATACTCCAGATCCTGCAAAGCCTGCATGGCCAGCGCCGTGCTGCGCAACGAGCCAAAGCTGCCGCGCTGATCCTGCAGGCTGGCCAGGCCGCGGGCCGGCCGGCGCACAAAGTGCTGCAGATGGCGGTGTCGATGATCGGTCACAATGCAGCGCAGCGCCAGGATCACCATTGCAATGGCATCGACACTCTGGTCCGTAACGCCGCTGGCTATGTCCAGGAGGCGACGTATCTGACGTTTGCGTACGTGCGCCGCCGAGCTGCAGGCGGAGAGGGTGGTCAAGGCGAATTCGATGTCCTGGGCGGGTTCGTGATGCTGCAGCGTGGCCACCAGATCGTGGCCATGGAAATGCTTGGGATCCTTGCACAGCGAACCGAGGGCCAGCACATAGCGTGCCAGCTTGTCCAGATTGAGCGGCTTGGGCAGCGTATGATGGCGATCGAGCATGGCCAAGATCTCGATTTCCATCTCCTTGACGGAGAGCGTGTCCTCGAGCTCTTGTATCACCAGCAAATGGGCGTCGGCGCTCTCGTTGGGGTCCCGACCGCCAGACAGCTCCTTGGCCAGGATGACGACGTGCGTGTCGTTGCCCCAGCCATAGTCCGAGGCGCGTTTCTCCTTTAGCCAGTCCAAGGCACGCAAAATGGCTTCCTGTTCGCCCTTATTGGGCGTCGCCGAGCCAATTATCTCATGTGGCGGCGCTGCTGCAGTCGCTGTCACCGTCGCTGGTGCCTCTGCTGTGCCATTACCATTGCTTGTGGGCGGCAGCGCTGCAACAGCGACGCCGACGCTAGATGTAGTCTCTTGCTGCTGCTGTTGCTCAATGGCTGCCAAAGTAGCTGCAGCGCTGCTAGTTGTTGTTGTTGTTGTAGTAACCGCTGTCGCTGCGCTGCTATTGCTGTTATTGTTGCTGTTGTTGTTGTTGCTGCTGCTGCTGTTGCTGTTGTTGTTGTTCTGCTCAGCGCTGGCATCGCTGCTACTGCTGCTAACGGTAAAGTTGTCGTAGTCAGCGGCCAGAGGCGGCGGCGGCGGTGCAGCTGTGCTCGAACTAAAGCTAGGGCTGCCCAGCACGCCGGCATCGACAGCGGGCAGCGTTGCGTTCTCAGTCAGCGCTAGCGCCGGCAGCGCGATGAGCAGCAATAGCAGCGGCAGTGAGTGCATCTTTACTGTTGTTGTTATTCCTTTTATGATTATGTTCAGTCAGCTGGAAAAAGAGAGAATAAGAGTGAAGCAAAAGGCGAAAAGTCAGTAGCTGGCAAACAGGGCGAAGGCGACGACGGGAGTAGGGGAGGGGGTTAGTGCGCAAGCAATGGCGGCAATGGAGGCGTTGCCTTGAACTGAATTCGCTGCACACTAACACACACACACACACACACGGACATATTGCACATTACATTTTTGCTAACGTCATGCAATTATCGATAATTATAAGCTAAGATCGATATGCCGCTTTTCGCCCACTCTGTGTATGTATGTGTGTGTCAATTAGTCATCATAAAACTAGACAGAAAGTTGCCAAGCAGCAAAGCGCGCGACACACGCAAAAGAAACCAAGCTCTGTATTGGTGTGTGTGTGTGTGTGTGTGTGTATGTGTGAGTGTGTGTATGGGAGAGTAAGAGGGAGAGGTAGAGAGCGCGTTGGGCTTGGCGCTGTATGAGCAATAAAAGTTAATTAAGTGGCAACAAAAGTGTTGTGCTGTCGCTTACATAATGCAATAAATACAGCAAGGATGTGCCATGAGCAGCGTCACATGCAGAAGCAAAAATTGTTTTTAATCAAATTAATGACACAAAGCAGCAGCAGGAGCAGCAGCAGTCATAATAGCAATGCCAACAACAAAACAAATAAAGCTGCTGCTGCTGCTAGGTGCCGGAAAGTCTGCAGTGACAACGGCAACACTGGCGCCTGCTGTGCGCGCTTGCAGGACAGCAACACTGGCGCCCCCCGCTTGTTGTTGCTGCTGTTCTTGTTTTCGAGTAATTAACTGCACTTTTTAAGCACTCTCGCTCTCGCTTGCTTCCCCCGTTCCACACGCCGATTCGCACTCTCGCGCCCTCTCTTTCGACACTTGCTCAACTTTAACTTTATTATGCTGCCTGCTGTCGACTTACCTGCTACGTCTTTGTTACTCCCTTTCTCACACTATTGCTCGCGCTCTCGTTCTCGTTCTCGGTCTCGGTCTCTTTGCGCTTTGTGTGTTTGTCGTCTATTATCCGTTATTGCTATTGTTGTTGCTATTGCTGCGTTTTGTGGCCTCTCGTTGTTGTTGTTGTTCTGTTGCTGTCGTTGTCTTGTCTTGTTATTGCTGCTACTGCTGCTGCTGCTGCTGCTGCCACTGATGTCTATTGATTTTTTATGCCAGGACTAGGCGACGTTTGTTTAACTCTGTTCAAATATTAGTTGCTGTGTCTGTAGTTGTGCGCGCACACACATTGACTCGCACAATCAATAAATTTTGAATGGCTAATTCTTGTTGTTGTCCTTACTTTTGTTTTATGTAATCGCAGGACACTGCGAGCTATCTATATATAATATGATTGTATATAGATTTGTGAGTGTGCTTCTTCTATAATTGCTAATAACGGTCTGAAGTAACGGAACTTTGTACTGTTAGCAGCATATCGGCTGCATGCTCTCACCTACACGCACGCACACACACACACACTCGGACACGGGCACTGACTCACACAGCTGTTCGGGGCAAAAGTAACGGAACTGAAGCTGCGCTTACTTCGCGGCTCTAATTGGTTGTTTAACAATTGCTGCTGCTGCGGTTGATCTTGTTGTTCTTGTTGCAGCTAACTAGACGCTGGCATTGCTGTTTAGTTAATTTTGCTGCTGCTGCTGTTGTTGTTGTTGCCTGCACTGACAATTGCTCAATCAAGTTGTTGTGGCGGTTGTCGTCCGCTCTCGACTGACTCTTTGTAAGGCAGGCACTGCACGCACGGCTAACAAAACACAATAAAAAAACATGTCGGTGCGTGCAGTGTTGCCACTACTCACAAGGCAATGCGCAGGATATGCGCACGATATGGCAGCTCGCTCGTGGTTAAAGCTAGTTTTCGAACCATGCACGACGTTCCTAAGACACTAAGGCGGCATATTCAAACTGGCTGTGTGTTAAAGCTATGGTGTGTCAGCGGTTACAGCGTGGAAGTCTACAAAGCACGTCTAGGCTTTAACTGTGGCAAGGATACGGATATTGGCGTAGAACTTGCATATTCGCTTTGCTTGTTTGCAAAGCTATGGCTTCGTTATGATAGAGAGAAAAAAGGTGTGTGCCATTGCTAAGGTTTGTGAGTCACGTGACATGGATACGGACTCTCCGATGTGTCACTTCGTTAGCTTTTTATATTGGAGTGTGTGTCTGAGCTGAGGGTTGGGTGTGTGTCTCTGATGCGGTGCATGTCCAGGCTTGTGCTTAAGCTGGACTGTGAAAAGGATAGGCTACTAATCAGGTGAGCTGGGATGCGTGTCCAAGCTAAGCTTTCAAGGACAATGAGTTCTAATCGGAATTTTGCTGAGCTTTTTATAAATTCGTTGATAAAAGTTCGATTTTTTGACTAAAAATAAATGCATTTAGCTTGGCACTTGGCCAGCCTGAGCTTCAGTCTTTGCCTTTGCCTTTACACATATTTTTTTTGCCTGCCGCCGCATCGCCTGCTGTAATTTGATATAGTTTTGTGTTGTGTCCGCCGACAACAATCAACAGCAACAACAACAATAAAAAAAAAAACGCCGCCAAACCGCCGACGTTGAGGCCAAATGGTCGACAATGGCATTTGTTGCTGTTTCATGGACCAGGACGAGCAGTCAGTCAGGACGAGTGGAGAGAGCCGCTTGCCAGGATCCGCAGATTGCTGAAGCTGATTGCCTATCGTTTTCCTCGAGCAATTAAAAGAACAAGCAACCATATCGCTTACCACTATGAAATCTATATGGGCCAGAGGCAGCCGTAGCTGCGGGGCGGCGCGGGGCGTGGCAAAACAAAAGCCAAAGGGAAGCTGAAGCCGTTGATGAAGCTGCCGATCTCTGCTCGCATTGTGCAGTTATGACAGGCGTCCCCCTTGCTGTTGTCGGTGCAGATGAAAGGACAACGGCGACGCAAGCTTTTGTCGCTGATCCTGGCTGTGGCAGCTGCCGTTCAACAACGGCCGGCCGAGCACCTTGCCTTGCCCCTGCCCCTGCCCCTGCCCCATCGCCTTCACGCACAATTTGATAGGCGACAGATTGCAGATCGAGAACTCTTTAAGTGCAGCTTAGCCGCCTACTTAGCTTCTCAACTTGATGCTATCTGGCTAGAGCAGCAGAGAGACAGACAGATCCTTGCGCACAGGACACGGCCAATTGTCGTTTGTCGTTTGTCGATTGCCGATTGTCGATTGTCTGTTTCCGTTCGCTCAGGTACTTGCTAAAGGGATGCGGCACCTAGCTGCCTGGCCGTGGGTGCTGAGGCCGCGTCTTGCCTGCTTGTTATCCTTGTTATCCCTGCTTTGTTGATCCTTGTTGGCTGCGCAATATTTGGCAACCCAATTATGTCTGCTCGCATTTGTTGCTGTTGCTGTTTGCTGTTTGCTGTTTGCTTAGTCGACGCTATTTATTCAAGCGCCGAACAATAGAGCCATAGAGCCTTGAGCTATTATCCTGCCAGATCGGCAGCTCCTTCTACGGCTTAGCGCAATCTCCACGTTTTGCATTCGCCGCGCTCCCTTTGCCGCTTTGCGTAATCGAAACAATTGTCTAACTAGCCATATCTATATATATTTCGGGGTCTGCGTCTGCGTCTGCCTGGGGCGCGGCAGATGAGGATCGCGATCTGATAAAAAAACAGAAAACAGAAAACAGAAAACAAAACAAAAACCGAAACGAATCGAAACAAACGAAATGAATGCAGCGAACTGCGAACCGATTTGCGTTAACAATTCGTTGTTTCCAAATGGGAAAATGGAAAACGGGAAATGGAAAATGAATATGGGAAAATGCGCTGTGCAGCAAAAACACTTTTCACTACTTTCCTCCAGCAGTTTGTCAATGGATTCTGGCATATTCTACTAAATGCAAAAGCAGCTACAGTGAAAGCTCGCTCGAATGGCTCTACATACACACATGCATAGCTATAGGTATGTGTATGTGTGTATCGCAGTCTGTCAGTCAGTCAGTCAGTCAGTCAATCAAGCTAGAGACTAGAGAATCTGTGTGCCAAGCAATCATAGCTTCAATCAGCCTGTCAGTCAATCATGTTCTTTACCAGCTAGTCAGTCTGCTGCTCGGTCAAGCAGTGTCTGTCAGTCAAGCAAACAATCAATCAATCACTCAAACAGTTAGTTTATCAATCGATCCATCAACAATGCAGTCATTCAATCAATCGAACAATTAAATAGCTAGCTGTCGCTCAATCAATCAATCAATCAGTTAGTCTAATCAATTAAGCAAACGAAATGGATGTCAGTGAGGTTTCAATCAATCAATCAATCAAAAATTTAATAAAATTTTAAGTCACTCAGCTAAGCAGTAAGTCAATCAATCAATCAATCCATAAATTTATCATTCAAAAATCTGATTAGCTTTTAAGTCACTTAGCTAAGCAGTCAATCAATCAATCAATCACTCAGCTAAGCAGTAAGTCAATCAATCAATCAATCCATAATTTTATCATTCAAAAATCTGATTAGCTTTTAAGTCACTTAGCTAAGCAGTCAATCAATCAATCAATCAATCACTCAGCTAAGCAGTAAGTCAATCTATCAATCAATTTATCATTCAAAAATCTGATTAGCTTTTAAGTCACTTAGCTAAGCAGTCAGTCAATCAGTCAGTCAATCAAACAATCAATCATTCAATCAAGCCAACGAAAGAGCGAGCAGAATGACAATCAATCCATCAGCTTAGTTAGGCAAAGACTTAGTTAGTCTCTTGGTCAGTCAGTCCGTCAGTCAGTCAGTCAGTCAATCAGTTCATAGCTCATCAATCAAGCTTCTCAGTCTGTCAATCAACTATGAACTGCCGCGTTTCTCATTAGTTGCGAAGTCGGCTCAATGCATCGATCCAGTTGCTGTGCATATATCTGACATAGTTATTATCCTTTGGCCAGGACCTTGTCGGGCTAGGGACTAGCAAAGCTCACCTGGGCAGAGCCAGGCACAAGGAATGTGCGCTGCGACTAATATTAAAAAGAAAGCGAAGCGAGCAACGGCAAATGGCCGCAAATCAACAAACACAGAAGCAACAAACAAACAGACAAACAAACAAACAAACAAACAAATAAAACAACTGCCAAATAAACCAAATAGACAAGGAGGGACGCAGCAGTGGGCTGGCCTGGAGGCTGGGCGACATGTGGCAAGTACATAGGCGCCTTACATAAGCTCCCACAACACGCGCGCGCTCTCTCTCTCTCTCTCTCTCTCGCTCTCTGCAGAAGATGAAGCAGCAGCAGCAGAAGTACAAGGACAACGCAGCCAGCTAGACAGACAGGCAAGCAACACCTAGAGGGACAAACGGACGGACGGACGGACGGACGAGCGTAGCTAACTATGCCAGGACACAAGCCAAAGGACGCGCCAGCGAGTGGTGCCAAATGCTCGGTCCACGGTGCTTGTTGGTCCTTGGCGCTGGGCAAAAGCCCGCAGCCAGAGCAAAATGAAGCCAAATGAAGCAACGCTAGCGACAGACACAAGGGTAGCTGCAGGACCCAACCCCTAACCCACAATTGCGGCAGCCAGGCTGGGCTAACACTGGGAGGGTTGCTCGCCGGGTTGGCTGCCAGCCATAAGGGCGGTTCAGCCAGCCAGACCCGCCCCGCACCGCAACGCCCCTAGTCGGAAGGCAAGTAAAGCGCTATAAGAGCAAATATGGCTGCCAACACCCGAATCCGACACGTAAAGTGACGCGTTAGCTGCGTTGCTATGACAACGAGCGAGTCCTGAAAGTCCAGGCCTGCACGGCTCGACTGCTCGCCTAGCCCCAACCTTTGTTGTTCGCCTTTTATTTTTTTTTACTAACTTTTTCCTCAGCTTTTTATCATTTCTTTCTTTCATTTTTTTTCTGAATTGTTGGGGATTTGTCGTCCGGTCGTAAATAAAGTTGTGGGCACAAGGTAGCTGCCGCTGCTGCTGCTGCTGCTGTTGCCTTCTATCTATCGGTCAGCAAAAGTGTGTACACGTCCGTCGTCATTGGCTTGCATTTAATGAGATTTTCTTTCCATCGCTTTTCCTTTTTGCGCTTTTCATTTTCGTTTTTCCTTTTTTGATTTGATTTGATTTTCCTTTACTTTTGCTGCCTTTGCCAAGCTTCAGTCAGGTGAGCGCACACGGCGTTTGCACTCATCGTTGCTATTGAGCCTCTGAGATTCGCATAGAGAGGCGCTAGGCGCGCACTTGCACTGTCTGCAGCTCAATGCTTTACACCTTCTCGCAGTGTAAGCCGAGCTCCTGGCAAATGCCCAACTTCCGTCGGCTGCAATGCAAATGCATTTGCCCTCGCTCTTTGCCCTTGGCCATCTTCCTCATGGCTAGGCCTGCATTCTGGGCTGCATTAAGGATCTAGAGATCATTTGCAAAATTCCAACTGTGGCAGGCTAGTGAAACTGTCTGCAGGCTAAGTTCGCTTCCTGCTTCTAGTTCACATTCTCTAAACCGACTTCAGTTGTGTTCGGCTTCGGCTATCCTCTGATATGTCAGGTTCTATGCCGAGTTATTCGAGCTGCATCTCTTAGCTCTTCACAGCAGCCAAAGGCTGTCTCCCAGCTCATACTTGAGCCAGATTTGTATGCGAACCTAAAGTTTATTCAAGTAATTCTAAAGCAAATTTCTCAACATTCTCAACATATAAACAAATTTGAGATCTTTAACGCTTAGAGTGCTCTAGCGAAGAGCTTCGTCTGTTCGCCTTGAATATCTCTTCATGACTTTCTACTTTCTCGCCTTTAACCTAATCCTCATCAGCTTTTTATCAATGCTCGAAGAGTTTCAGAAATTCTTTTTTGTGATCTGCAGCTGCTTCTTAGGTGCCAACTCTCTCTCTCTCATTCTCTCTCTCTCTTTCTCTCTCTCTCGGCATATATATAAATATTCATTATGATATCAGTCGGCAGCTGCTTGGGGCAGCTTCAATGCTGAGTGGAAATTCAAGCAAAGACTTGGCACTGCTTTGGCCACTGGAAGCAGCTCTGCTTCGGGCATGTTTTAAGCTCAAGCAAGTGCCACGCTTAGTTTCGATTTGTAGTCCTTTGTGGTCCTCACATGCCACGCTGGTTTTAACTGAAGCCTCGCCTTTCAGCCAGCTTCTTTGATCTGCTTTATCCATCTCAACTCCAATCTAAGAGAGGCAAATTTTGTAAACAGCCTCAGCCAAGACTCGCAGCTGAACTGGGAGTCGTGCAGCCCGCCATGCCCCAAGGCTAGGCTCTAGTTAATAGGAAGAAGAACAGCGGCAATGAAGCCTGAAATGATCTTTGATGAATGTTTGTTGTTGTTGTTGTTGTTGTTGTTGTAGTTTGCCTCTTTCAAGCCTTGAAGTGAACAAAGCAGCCCAAAGCTTTGGCTCGAGCCTGAATTGTTGCAGCTGCAGCGCAGGGCAAATGTTTGCTGGTTGTGTGTGTGTGTGTGTGTGTGTGTGTGTGTGTGTGTGTGTGTGCGTGGCAATAGATCACAGAAAGCAGCTCAACAATTGTGTTGCAGTCGAGCAAAGCGCATCACGTGCATGTGCTGCAGTTGCGGCAGCAACAACAGCAGCAACAACAACAACACGCATGAAAGCCTTTCGTTGTTTGCTGCTGTTTGTTGTTGTTGTTGTTGTTGTTGTTGTTGTTGCTGCCTGTCACGCTGCTTATGACAAAAAGCTTTTCAACGTCGTTAGCTTAATAACTGTCAGCAGCTGAGTGTTTGCCTCTGCCTGGCTGGGGGTTGCGTGTGTGTGTGTGTGTGTGTGTGTGTGTGTGTGTGTGTGTGCAGGCTTTTAGGCTTTTCTTTTAGGTTGCTGCTGCTGCCTTTGCGTTGCTTTGCGTCTTTTTCCTTTTTGCCAAGCAGCATAATTACAACAACAGCAGCTGCAGCTGCACGACAAGAGCAACAACAACAAGCAGATAGGCATGCTGCTGTGTGTGTGGCTGTGTGTGGGTGTTGTCCTCTTCTAAGGACATGTGCCAATATGGCCAACTGCGGTTGCCAACTGTCACAGCCAGCAGCCATAGAAGTGTCTGTCTCTCTGTGTGTGTGTGTGTAGGTGTGTGTGTGTGCCATTGATGTTGGATTTTTGTGACAAAGCTGCCCTAACCAGCAGACCCCCTGCCAAACTGCATAGCTCTCTCTCTCTCTCTTTCTCTCTCTCTCTGTTTGCTTTCTCAGCCTCAGCCCCAGCCTCGTCCTCATCATGTTCGACGTGCTCATTTCCTCGAGTGGCGCAGGAAAAGAAAACAAAAGATTTCTGCTTGCTGCACCTTGTTGCCACAAAGACACCGACCCCCCCCCCCCCACACGCACACACACAGACCGCCTGCAGCCACGCCCACAGCGCAGCTTGGCCCCTTTTGCAGTGAATGCATTTTGCACTTTATTAAAACCAAATCAACGAAGCAGAAAAGTCAAATGCAATGTTGATTAGTGCACAAAGTGGAAGCCAGAGGGCGCCAGTACGACTGCCACGCCCACACAGCCATGGGTGGCCCTTCGATTGTGCTTGGGGTTAGCCTTTGCGGTTGACAAGCTGCTAAAATTGACGCTTGGCGGACTCCTAAATCGCATTTAAACCTTTATAGCCATGGCCAAGTGGGCGTCAGGGCGTGCGAGTCGGCCAGATAGTGGACAGGGCACATATAGATATATATATATATGTATACATATATATATATCTATATATCCGCAGCAATCACTCAGCAACTTGTCGAGGCACAGGCGAGCTTCAGCCATGCCGTAACTGATATAGTTAGTTAGTAGATACAGTTAGTTAGTATAGCAGTTAGACTGTGGCTTTTTTTTTTTTTTTTTTTTTAGTAAATTTTATTTAGTTGCAGCGTATGGGAGGGCAGATATGCCAATTATTCTGCACTTGTAGCTACTATCTTAATTAGTTCTGATATTGTCTAGAGGATGCAATCTCTTCAGTCTTCGCCTATTGTTGTTTATAGCCAGGTTGCTTGCGAGATGGTTAGGATGCGCTGCAAGTCTGTCCGCGTATCTTGAACTGTGTCGCCCAATGAGTTCAGCAACTGTGGGAATTGCTAAATCCCTATGTAGGACTGAGTTTCTTACAAACCAGCTGGCTCCAGTCTTCGCCGAGGAGCCCCATAGAGAGATACCATATACGAAGGATGGGACAACTATTGCCTTGTAGATGGCGGCCTTGCTGCTGTAAGACAACTTGCTTGAAGCTCTCAGCATCCAGTCGAGGATTTTTAGCTTGCTTTTGCATTTTGAGGTTACTTGACTTATGTGCGCTCTAAAAGTCAGCCTTCTGTCAAGAGTGATACCAAGCCAAGGTACTTTACTTACTGTGGCTAGTTTTGGAGAAGTTGCTCTGCAGTTGCAGGAGATTTTGGGCGAGAAAGTCGCAGCTATGGGAACAGATTGGAAAGTTGAAAGTCTTAACTGATATGAATTGATATGTAGAGTGCGTGTGTGTGTGTGTGTGTGTGTGTGTGTGTGTGTGTGTGTGTGTGTGTGTGTGTGTGTTGGGTATACCAGAGAGTTAAAGACCTTGCCTTGCTTGAAGACTCTCTCTCTATGCACTCTTCTCATATGCTGATCGTCGCTGTTAGGGCTCTCTGTGGACTGACTGTGCATACATAGAGACTTCTTATATGCCATATCTCTCTTTCTCCTCCTTACTCTTAGTCTCTCTATCTCTAGCTTGCGCTCTCTTACTGCTCCTAGCTGCTGTTACTGCTTATCTGCTCATTTTCTTTCTCTCTCTCTCGCTCTCGCTCTCTATCTAGCTTCCTCTCAGCCTCTCTCATTATTTTTCTCTCTCTCTCTGTCTCTCGCCCTCTTTTCTCATTTCTCACTCTCTCCTTGCTCTCTGCCTGTCTTTCTCTCACTGTCATTTTCCCTAACTGCCAAACTCTCGCTGTGTTTTTCTTACTCTCTTTCTCCTTCTCTTGCTCTTTCTCTTTCTGTTTCTATTCTATTCTATTTTATACCCTCTCTCTTTCTCTCACACTCTCCATGCATATATTTATCTGTGTGTCTCTCTCTGCTTGGCTCCTGCTCCGTCTCACTCCCTGCCGTCGTCATCCCACTCAAGCAAGGCGCTGGCTAAGAATTTTCCAATGGAAAATTAAGCTCGAACCAATTAAGAAAATAATTGCAATAGGCTAATAATGCCAAAGCAAACATAATGAGCAAGCGAATGAGAGTGGCAAGAGAAGTAAGAGACTTATCAAATTTCGAGATAAAGAGAAACTTCAGTGGGAAAATGCCTACTTTAAAATATGCTTCATTTACTTAGAAATAAATGCAACTACTCTTATTTATTTATATATGTGTATAGTATAGTATGTATATATATATATATATGTATATATATTTATTTTTTTATTTATTTTTTTTTCATTTTTTATGTGTTGTTTGCTCAAATGAATCTCGCTTCACAGCAAAGAAATTGCTCAAATTATGCTCGATTAATTATCTCTAATTTGTTGTCGTCTGACTACATATATGTATATATAGCAGATATATATAACATGTATATTACATTTATATATATATATATATATGCTGAGGCAGCTATTCAAATATAATCCACTTTCGTTACAGCTGCCGCAGGCAACTCCGCCCTGAGCTGTGCGTGCCTTGATGGAGCAAAGAAACTGCTTGAAATGGAAATGAAGCTGCAGCCACAGAGTGAACCAGGACAGGAGAGTTCTTCTAGTTACTGAAACTGAAGAGCAACATGAAAGGAGCAAGCACAGAGAGAGAGAGAGAGAGAGAGAGAGAGAGAGAGAGTTGGCACCGAAGAAGCAGCTGCAGAAGATCACAAAAAAGAATTTCTGAAACTCTTCGAGCATTGATAAAAAGCTGATGAGGATTAGGTTAAAGGCGAGAAAGCAGAAAGTCATGAAGAAAACACAGATCTCGTTTATCGTATATACAATATATACAATATATACAATATATATAATATATACAATATATATATCCATTCAGTCAAGCAGCTCTCGACTTGCTCTCACTTGGCTTGGCCACACAGACGTCAACAGCTGGCGCAGCTCGGCAGAGAATTTCTTCAGCGTGCTGCAACTGTCGGCAGCCTTTGCCTGCCCCTGTGCCACCCCCGCCCCTGTGCCAGATTACATCAGAAGAGAATTGGGCAAGCATGTGACATGCCTTTTGCGACCCTTTTGCTTAAATTTCTTTTTGGATTTGGTTTTTTAATTACGCATATTACGGCCAAGCTGAATGCCTCAGCAGAGTCACACACGCGCAGCTAACCCTTGGGCTGTGCCACGCCCCTACCCCAGCCCCACGCTCACTCTGTCTTCTTGTGTCTGGCACTCGAGTCGTGCAAATCCAAACGGAAATATGCGCAAATTAAGCCGTTTGTTATTTACGGAAATTATAAAACGCGTCAAGTGCGCCCCCAGTGCCGCCCCGCCCTCGTCCCCAAAATGGCGGCTCAACAAAAATGTATATCAAAAATGAAATAAACCCCCGAGCTGACAAAAAGCTAAGCCCCAATGCGCTGCTTGCCAAAGCCACAGCCGACTCAACTGTTGGCCCAGTCAATGCAAGAAAATGTCATGAATGCGATTTGCTTGGCGGGCGGCGCCGTGGCTCGGTGGCTCGGTGGCTCGGTGGCTCGGTGGCTAGGTGGGCTTTAGTGGGTTGGCTTGGCATGCCACTCGAGTGCATGTGAATGACTGCCAACTGTTTGGAGTGACTCGCAGCTGGGCTAAGATGGCTGCCAGGGCAAAGTACTCGACAGTCGGCAGTCGGCAGTCGGCAGTCGGCAGTCGGCGGGCACTTAGGCGGTAATGCAGCGCCATGCAATTTTTACAAGCTTCAATACCTAGGCGAGCTACCCTTAAGCCTAAGCCCCCAAACCCACCAAGTAGCGCTGCGAGTGAGCGAGAGAGAGAGAGAGAGAGCTGTGGACTGGGGCGCGCTTGTGTTTGACTTGCATTTAGCGCAGTCAACGACAACAGCAAACGATGTTGTTGTTGTTGTTGTTGTTGCTGTTGTTGTTGCTGTTGTTGTGCATGCCAAGTCAACCAGCCCCAACCGCCGTTAGTCAACTGGGCTGGCTTGTATCTTTGGCATTACATGCAAATGCCACGTTGATTTGATTTTGCCAATAAAGTAAGCTGTCACAGTCAGCACTTTTTGTGTGGCTACAACGTCTGGCTGGCTCCGCCCTGCACCCCACTGGCTGATGGCTTATTAGCCGACTGCAAGCCTTGTTGACTCGAGCCTGATTATGCCGCAAAAATTTGCCAAGAGCCCCAAAAGTAACCTCAAGTCCAGATACGGACTCGATGCCTGCCATGGCAACTACCTGACCACACGGCTCACCTGGCGGCGGCTGGTTATTTGAGTGTCGCTAATTGGACATTGGCCCGAGTTTCCAATAGTTTGTGCGTTCGTTTTCTTCCGGGCTTCGATTGCCGGCGCTCATTAAGAGCTCAAATATAAAGCGTGCCCAACCTCTCTCTCCCTCTCTCTCTCTCTCTCTCTATGACTCTCTCGAGTTATTTTTCATTTTAGTTTTAAATTTAATGCATATTTGAATTTCCCTTCAAGTCTAAATTCAGTATGTTTTGATTGCACTCAAAGTGATTCGAATGATTCATCTCCGCTTTGCTGTTATTATTTCTGCAGCTCTACAAATTCATTCCTGCGCCTCGAGCACTAAAGAAGCTCAGCTTTTGGCATAACTCAGCTCTAAGCGCCTCACTTGATTCAAATACTTTGAATGATTCGAAATATTTGCAACAATTTGCTTGGATAACTGTACTACAGCTAAGTTTCTAGCGGGAACTGGCTAAAAGTAGCTAAATGACTTTTTGATTCAATTTGAATGCTTCAAGCAATTTGAATCATTTGAATGATTCAGCTCGAGTTTTGCTTTAGTGTGACTTTATTTCTTTTTCTCTTTAGAAGCGCTTAGAGAAGCGTAGCTCAATTACAAGAGCTGATGATTCAATGATTCGAATCATTCACAGCTTTAGAGCTGACTTCGTGTTTATTGTGACTGCAATGCTTCAAGTTTAAGGCTTTAGTACAAGTGCTACAACTGATTCGAATCATTTGAATCATTTGAATCATTCACAGCCTGCTTCAAGTATAAGGCTTCAGCATCGAAATGTGTCTTTTCTCTTTGTGTGCAAATGATTCGAATCATTTAAATCATTTGAATCATTCGAATCATTCGAATCATGTGAAGTTGACTTGACTTTGACTTTGCTGTGCCACAAGCTCATCGCATCAAGTCATAGTCTAAGTCTGCAGTAAGCACAGTAAGTCGAATGTGTTGTGAGTCACTCGAATCTTTTGCATAACTCGAATGAGTCGCTTTAAGCTGGTCTCGTTGGCAGCTCAATTAGCTTCAGAAAGTGCGTCAATTATTGAGGCTGACTTATGCATGAATTAAGCACACACCCAGTCACACCCATCCACACATACGCACACTCATATTAATTGATGTGCTGGCACCCCCCAGGCCCCCTCAAAAAAGGGACTCAGCCCATTTGGAAGCACGTCCTGGCTAACAAAGTGCGGCAGGAAATGCGCTCAAATATTTATGAGGCTCTTTTAAAATTTGTCTTAAGCACCGGAAATACAAATACCGACCACACACACACGCACACACACACACACACACAGAGCTTGTCCGAGAGCTGGCTTATTCAATATGTATGAGAGGAGTGCGTTGGGTACAGTCAGCACTCGCATTGTTAGTCCGCCTCGCACAGATTACGCAAGACGCCATAGTAACCGAAATATAAAAGGGCGTTGGGGCGAGGGGTGGGGTCATGGCCAGTTGGCAAAATGCCTCGTCTAAGGACATCTTTCAATTTTCTTTCGCCTGTCACTTGCACGGCTGTGCCAGGGGCGACGGTCGGCTGTCCCGGCGGACAGCTCGTGAGCGTTGTGTAAATGTAAATTAAACGTCTCATTTCCGTTATGGCGCAACGGCCAGCCCACTAAGCCACCACCATCACCAGCAGCAGCAGCACTGCTGCCACCACCACCATCAGCACCACCAACCACCACCCAGGGGCCAGGCAAACAACCACCAAAAATTGTTGCCCGTGTCAACCATTCGTCAGCGTCGACAACGACAACAGCCACGTCCCTTGGCAGCAGCAGCAGCAGCAGCTTTGATATTCTCGCTGGCTTTCTTATTGTTGTTGCTGTGTGCCTCAGCGACCGTCACCCAATATACAAAACGAATCGCAGACGTCAACAGCAGCAGCAGCCGCCACAGCTCCCTGCCCCGACTCCTGCTGGGGTGGACACCCGCCTGCGAATGCTAGTTATTAAATTGAAGAATTTGCGCCCCGTATTCAAGCTACATATATACAAAAATGTGTGTGTGTGTGTGTGTGTGTGTTGCCAGCCTTATTGCTGCGTGCATTTTTGCTCTCTAATTAGAACGCCTTTCATATTTGCGCCACATAAATACATAAAAACAAACCAGCGTGTTTCCATTGGCTATGCTCGACTAGCACATACCCTGCAGCTGGAATATGCCTTTAAATATATGCTACATAATATTACTCAATATATACCATATAAACTGTGTATCAAATTAAAGTTTCATGACGATTTAAATCGATTTCATGGCACTCATAAAAGTTATCGATGGCTTGCAGTGTGAACGGCATATTATAATAATATAATATACACTGACGAGCAAAACTGTAACACATGTGCAATGTTCTCACTTCAACGGTCTGTATTATCTTTTCTACTTTATGCATGATTATGATCATAGTCTTGTTTTGTTAGTGAAATATTTGGCTCTTTTATCTATAAATTTGAAGACATTTGATTAGCGGTAAGAGAAATACAATGGCAAAGAGTAAAAAAAGTCAAATGTTACAGTTTTGCACTCGCAAAGAAAAATCTATTTACTTTTGTTTCAAAGCTTTTTTACCGTTAAAGCTTATTTGTTTTCGTTTAAATCGCTAAGCTTTGATCATTTTGAGTCAATTTGCAAAATAATTATGATGGCTGATGAAAAGAAAAAGAAAATAATCGAATTATTGATAGGGGGCGAATCCGTTAGGAAAGTGGCTAATAAATTTGGTGTTAGCCACATGACTGTGCAGCGTTTAAAACAAAACAGTTCAGAAAACATTAAAATCAACAAAGGAGGCCGACCGCGAGTTTTAAGCGAACGTGACACGCGCCACGTGGCTAACTTAGTTACCAGCAATCGCGACTTTACGCCATTAAAAGCGGCTAATGTGTTAAATTTAAATGCCAGTGAGTGGACAGTCCGTCGCAGTCTCGTCAGATTGGGCCTTAAAGCCAAAGAAAGAATAAAAAAACCATTTGTAGCTAAAAGGCACATTAGTTTGCGTAGAAACTTTGCTTCAATGCATGAAAATTGGACTTTAACTGATTGGGATGCCGTAAGTTACAAATAAAAAGCTTAAACAACACTAAAAAAAAATTTTTCAAGGTTATTTGGTCAGATGAAACCAAAATTAATCGTTTTGAGTCAGACGGACGATCATGGTATTGGACTAGGAATCCCACAGTCCAATCGGCAAATACAGTGAGGCAAACCGTAAAGCATGGTGGCGGGTCCATAATGGTTTGGGGCTGTATTTGTAAAAATGGAGTTGGGCCCTTAGTGTTAATCGATGGCACAATGCGGAAGGAACAATACCTACAAATTCTGCAAGAAAATTTAGGAGGAGTCATTGGCAACATGGGTCTTGCTGTTGAAAATTGCATTTTTCAGCAAGACAATGACCCAAAGCACACATCCCATTTAGTGAAAAATTGGTTATTGAACCAAAAGTTTCAAACCATGAAGTGGCCACCGCAATCTCCAGACATGAATCCAATAGAAAATCTATGGAGCCATGTGAAATCGCAGCTTGCGAAATATGCGGCCCCTCCAAAAGGCATGATGGAGTTGTGGGAGAGAGCGAAGGACATTTGGTACTCGATTCCACCTGAAATGGTGCGACGCTACACGCAAAGTATGCCAAACCGTATAAACAACCTCAAGAAATCAAAAGGGCTGTGGACCCGTTATTAAAAAAAATTTAATAAAAATATTTGTTTAAAAAAATTTGCAGTGCAAAACTGTAACATTTGACTTTTTTTACTCTTTGCTATTGTATTTCTCTTATCGCTAATCAAATGTCTTCAAATTTATAAATAAAAGAGCCAAATATTTCACTAACAAAACAAGACTATGATCATAATCATGCATAAAGTAGAAAAGATAATACAGACCGTTGAAGTGAGAACATTGCACATGTGTTACAGTTTTGCTCGTCAGTGTATATATAATAAGATAATATAATAATATATAAAAATTTATTTAATATAATATAATTATTTAATATAATATATAATAATTTCTAGACTTTAGCTCTTGAATATATGTTGCAAGCTGGTCTCAGCTGTTAGCTCTAGAAATTGCCTCAGCTCAAACTCTTTGAGCTCGCACACGCCTGCAGCTAACTGTTACGTCTGGCTTAACAAAAACAATATACCCCATTCACTCACTCCCAATGGGCGCAGAGCATCACTTACACACAAACAAACACAAATAGATATGCATATATATCTATTTATATATATATATATATGTGTGTGTGTGTGTGTTCGTTTAGGCATGCTCGTCTGGCTGCTCGTGTATTCTGATTCACTCATTACATTGCCTAATAGAATTTGCAATATTACATCTGAAATTAATTGAACTCTGCTCTATGTATTTCTGCTGCAGTTGATGCGTAAGTGAGGTGTAACTATATTTATTACCTAACTTTTACTGTTACTATATTATTATATTATATTATCTATTGATGTATGATAAGTCGACTCGAACTTCTCTTAACTAAAGTTCAAATTCTCTTTCTTTCTGGCTTTTCAAATATGTCTCTCTTATATTGCTTGCTTGATTGATTCTGCATATTTGATAAGCTTTACATCTAGATTGAAGCACAACTTGAAGCTTAAAGTCGCCTTCAATCAGTCAATTGTCAAAAAGATTTTTTATTCAAGATTCTTTCTGCATTACCAACTATGAAGGTAATGCAGAAAGAATCTTGAATAATAAATTAGAAGCTTTTGATTGACTGATTGATGAGCCTGGGCTGCATGACTTACAGTTCGCTATGTTCGTCTCTTTGTCTTTGCCTCTCTTTCTCTCTGCTGATTTTCCTTTCGCTCCTTGCTTATCATGTGACCATCGCTCCCTCTCTCTCTAGCATTGTCTATCTATGTGTCCTTTCCTTATTCTTTACCGCCTTCTTCTGTATCTTGCATTGTATTTCTTGCCTTTCCTCTCTCTCTCTCTCTCTTTCTTTCTGTATTTTGCTCTGTTTCTCCTTTTCCTCTGTTATTCATTGCCCTCTTTCGAACTTTCTCTCTTTATCTCTTTTCTATTTTTGTCTCCGATTTCTTCTTTTCCTGTTTGTCTCTTGATCTTACTATTTAGCTCTCTATATCTCTATCTCTTTCTCTCTCTTCTTTTTAACTCTAATTTTTTCGTTCTCTCTCTCCCTTATTCTTTATCTCTATAGCACTCTCTCGCTCTCTGCCTCTCGCTTGCTCTGTCGCTTTTCCTCTCTTCTTGCTTCTTCTTTTTTATCTCATTTTCCCATTGTCTTTTCGCTGTTTCATTCATTTGGCCCGCCGAACCGCTTTTAAAATGGCCGCATTTTTGTTTCTTTCTTTCTCTTTCTCTCTCTCTCTCTCTCTTTTTCTCATTCTCTTTTTTTATTTTTGTTTTTGCATTACAACAGCAAGCAAAAGGCGCAGCGAAATATCTTTTGCACAAACAGCAAGACAAAGGCTGCCAACAATATGCAGAGTCACAGGCTCTGGAGCCAGGACCACATGCTTCGTCCTTAAGCGCATTCGCATCCCCCACGAATGAGCTTTGACAAACGCCCCTAAAGAAACCAACAAAAATGTCGCTTTCTTTTGCTGAATGCCCTAAAAGCTGGGTATAGCCAGCATTCTACAGACTTGGCTAGAAAATTATATCTCTCTGATACATTAAATTAAAGATGGAAAATCTAAGAAACTTATGTGATATATATATATATAGCTATATTATGAATAGAAAGTCTGTTTTGGGCAAGACAATTCGTTAGAGAGATTTGCCTTGGAGTTTCGCTTGAAAGAAGTTGATATGGAATAGATCTGATAGAAGGAAAGAATAAAAATATATAAAAATAGCAGCTGCTTAGAGCTGGCTTAAGTAGGTATTATTATTATATATGAGAACTGAGGGCTAGGGCGTCTATATCTATGAGAGAGAGCATAGAATAGCTGGCATACGACTTGAGCTGGGCTTTTTCTTGTCATATTTTTATTACTCAGCGCCAGAAGCAGTAGAGGAAAAAGGGAGAGGCAGAAAGAGAGAGAGAGAGAGAGGGAGAGACTGTGTGTATGCGTGCGAGAGGAAGAGAGATGGCGAGGCAGATAGAAGCTGCGACACTGACAGTTAATTAAAATCGCTTTCTTGCTCTGGCAAAGAAGAAGCCGCAACAGCAGCAGCAGCAGCAGCAGAGGAAGAAGCAGCAACGAAATAAAAAAAAAAACTGAAGCGAAATATCTTGAGCAATGCAAAACGCTTGCAGTTAATTTCTGTGCGAAGCCATTTGGCTGGCGCCTTGAGGCCAGTCACTCAGCAGCCGTATGTGGCTGCCACGCCCACAGTTGGCCTCATCTGGCAGGCAGCAGGCAACATTACAGCTGCTGCTGCTGCTGCTGCTGCTTTATTTTCACTACTTGAATTCCTGTTATACGGAACCGGAGTCAAACTTAGCTGGAACTGGTTCAGTTCTTGTAGCCCGTGCGAGTATTATGTGCGACATGTTCTCGAAATGTTGATTACTTTCGAATGGAACTCGATTATCCCTGCACTCTATGCCTATGCCTATGCCTATGCCTAGGGAGACGATATGCAGACTTAGAATTTGTTATCGACGATATCGATAAATATACACTTTCTGCTTTACTTTGATCACAGCTCTAGAAATATTAGAGCTAAATGCGTTACGTTTGGTAAGTAACTAAAGCTAGAGCTAGGCCATAGAGTGGGGAAACATTGTCTTGGAAACGTGCAGGGAGTAGCTGATAAATATACCCTCACTCACATATAGCTCGAGAACTGTAAGAGCTGAAGCTAACACACTGCAGTTAAGAGTAGCTCGGGATGAGTGATTGCTCAGATGCCTCCTCGTCCCAGTTTCCAAACTAGTAAGAAGTACAGGGTATCTGCGCTTCATATATGTAAAATGTTTTTTTTTTTATATTGCAATCAGCGCAAATTGCGAGCTCATTAACGCGTTGTAAGGACCAAACTCATTGGAAAACGATGCAACGATGAAAACAATACCAAAACTTAAATCAAAAAGCAGCAAAAAAAAGATAAAGGAAGGAAATGGAAAAGCCTCCCGTTACGTTAAATGGCGGGCCGCCAACAACTCCGGCGATTAATTAACAGCATAAATTATGCTCAAGTGTATTACGGCAACACCCGGATCGCATTGGGCTGGCGACGGGGCTGGGGATGTGAATTTGAGGATGTGCATGGATTCTTCCATATGTGTATTTTCAAACATTTTCGAGTCGAGAGAGCAGCAGCGGCAATCGACACTTGAGTGTGCACAGCGACTGCTGCTCGGGCTCAACACATAGAGGGGGGCTGCAGCAGGAGGACTGGTTGGCTAGGTGGTAGCTGGGCTCATTTGTTGTAGCGTATCCATTTCATTAAAAGTCAAAAGGCAGCTGTGCCTGATGCGGGTGCCACACGCGGAGAGAGAGAGAGCGAGAGTGAGAGAGAGCCGGTGAGAGTGAGAGAGAGACACAGAGTTGGCAAGGCGGTTGCTACACGTGTCGCGCTGACGCTTTTTATACCCTCTAGCCAGCCAAATGTGGAAGGGTATATCAATGCTGGTCGCGCGTAGCAGGCGGAACGAACTGCAGCTTCAACTGCGTCTGTGAATGAAAGTGAATGAATGCAAAATAATATAAAAAAATTCTAGCAGAGCCCTTTCCATTCGTCTGTCTATCTCTCAGTCTCTAACACTCTGTCTCTCTCTCTCTCTCTCTCTCTGTCGCTCTCTCGCTCTATTTGCCTTCTATTCTCTTCAGTTCAGCGATCGCTTCATTTGTCTCTCCTTGCTCAACTTTCGACTCTCTATCCATTTGCTTATTTGCCTTTTCATACATCAGTTTAGCCATCCTTCAATCCTTTTGCCACGCCTTCAATCAAGCACTCGTATCTATATATATATATATATATATATATATATATATATATATATATATATATATATATATATATATATATATCTTCTTCTGGCATTCCTCCTGTTTATCTAGATCATTATCTCTCTGTCTCCCAATCTTTCTCTCTCTCTTTCTACATCTCTCACTTTTGTGCATGTCCTCTATAGCAACTAGGACCTTAGACGATTTAGTTGTTAACTAATACGCATATACATATATATATATATATATATATATATATATATATATATATATATATATATATATATATATATATATATATATATATATATATATATATATATAAATATATATATATACATGTGCATAACCTGTACAGAAAAGGACTTCAGCTAAGGCAGATCTATGAAATTTTCTCTACTGCATTTCTCTCTCTCCCTCTCTGATCTATACGATTTCCTCTACTGTATTTGTCTCTCTCTGCCTCCCTGCCTTCCTCTCTCTCTACAGGGTATCTGGCCGCCTGTGCTTTTCCACCTATGCTGCTTTTACTTGTTACTTATTTGCCAGGACGAGGGCCAATGCGCGGTCCACTCTACGTCAGGGTTGCCAGCATACGGCATTATGGCGGCTCGTCCTGCCGCTTCGCTTTGTTGTTGCTTTTGCTTTTTGTTTTGTTGCCGCTGCTGCTGCTGCTGCTGTTTATTAATATATAATTCCTGGCACATTCGTGTGCACATTTC
This sequence comes from Drosophila eohydei, assembly GCA_035045825.1. NCBI lineage: Eukaryota > Metazoa > Arthropoda > Insecta > Diptera > Drosophilidae > Drosophila > Drosophila eohydei. The sequence continues at coordinate 1,433,708 of JAWNOT010000036.1, read as the reverse complement.
AACCCTGAAAGCTCGCACAACCCTCTATGTACTCTGCTACACCCGCCCGCCCCGCGCTGCTGATGGTGCTGAAGATGCGGACGACGATGGCGACACAACGAACGTGTTATTTACCAAACACTCGACGCCGGCACGGCACATAACACATAGAAGAGAGACCGAAGGACTCGCAGCAGCTCCCTCGTACCCTCACCCCGCCCCGGCCGATCCCTTTCTATGTGTTGTATGTGTGCACTTTGTACATGCAGAGATGAAAGCTGGCCCAGCCAGGCTCGGCCTGGCCTGGCCTGGTCTGGTCTGGCCTGGTCTGGCCTGTTCTCGAGTGCCTCGCAGTTCAAGTCGCTCTGTCAGTTTGTCACTTTGTCACTTTGGCAATTTGTCAGTTGGTTCAACACGCGTCTCGGCACCCAAATGCGCGGCCCGAGCACAGTGGCTCCAAAGCCTTGGCGCATGTGAGACGGAGGCAAGCGAAAGAGAGCGAGAAATAGAATTCGTTTCCAATTAGCAGCTGGAATGCAGTCTATATAGACATATATATATATATATATATATATATACATATATATATATAAGAAAATTTCTCCTGATGATCTCGCTTAGCTCTTCTACCATAAGGTAGCTGTAATGATGCTGGCCTGACTTTTAAGCTTTAGCTTCTTTGTCTTCTGCTTTCAGTTGGCTTTTCTCTTCAATTGATATTTTTGCTTAAATTCTATTTCGCTTTATTCAGTATTAAATTGGAAATTGTGTTCTTTCCTCTTGATTTAAGCAAAGCTTCTCTTTTTTTTCTCTCTCTCACGCTCTCTCTCCTCTCTCTCACTCTTCCTGCTTCCCTTTCCTCTTCACTTCTCTTGTTATCTGTTTGTTTTCATCTTTCATTTTCCTTTCTCCCGTCTCACATGGCTCTTTCTCATATCTACCATATGTCATATATCCTTCATCTATATGAGATGGATAGAGGCAGAGATAGACTCTCCCTTTTTCTATACTCTTCTATTCTCATCTATATTAACTCTTCTCTCTACACCTGAAGCTCGTGCTTCGCCTCTTTCTTTCTTCTTTCATTTTTTTTCGCAATTTTCGCTCTTCTTCTATAGTTGTTCACCTATTTCTAGTCTCGTCAACTTCTTCTTTTTCCATTCTTCTTGTATCAACTCTTCTCTTTACTCTCTCTCTCTGCTCTGCTTTGTTTATACTTTTCCTTGGAATTCTCTTAAATTTCAATTGATTTTATTATCAGATTTCAAAGTGTTTTTTTCCAAATTCAGTTTTTCATTCACTTTTGCCACACTGTGCAGCAGTTTTTGTACGTGGACGTGGCCTGGTGTGATTAGCCGACGCTTCATGCCAAGAGCATAAAAAATGTAATGAATACAACAATAGGAGCAACAACAACAACAACAACAATGGCAATGACAATAAAGTTGTTTCCATTGTTGTTGTTGTTGTTGTTGTTGTTGTTGCTGTCTCTTCACGTGGCCTGTGCCAACACAGAGCAAAGGCAAAGGCAAAGGCAAAGGCAAAGCCCCAAACGCGAAGAGCTCGAATAACTGTAGAGACATGAAAAGCCCAGCGAGAGAAAGAGAGAGAGATAGAGAGAAAGCGAGACAGAGAGCGGGGCACATGTGTGTGTGTGTGTGTGTCTTGGGTGTTTGTTGAATTTCAGCTATCAAATTCAAGTTTTTTTTAGCCAAGCGCTGACAACGCCCTCGCAGCCGAGGAGGCGCGAGTGGGGGCGTGGCAGGTGGAAGCTGGAAAATTTTTGGCTAAATAGACGCGAAAAATGTGTCGCAGTTGCCCAAAAAATGTTCCAATGCTGGCAATTTCCTATAGACAGTTTTCCTCTCTTTGTGTGTGTGTGTTTGTGTGTGTGTGTGTGTGGATGTGCGTGTGGGTGCTCTTGAAAAACAGGTTACGTTTGTCTGGCGGATCATTTTGTGTAAATAGATTACAAACGACAAAACATGCTGCGTGCCCTCGCAGCAGGACCAAAGCAATGGAACAAGCAGACGCAGAGGGCTCACCCATATCCTGGCTATATATATATAAATATATATAAATATATATATATATATATATATATATATATGAGTGTGTGTGTGTGCATGTGTGTGTGTGTTCACATAGCTGTCATACAGGCACTACGCCTAGGGGCGTCTCCAGGCAGCTCCACTGTCCAATATTGCTAGCCAAAGAGAGGGAGAGAGAGATAGAGACAGACAACCCAGCAGAGTGAGAGACACGGAGAGAGGGAGCGGGAGAGAGAGAGTGGGCAGCAGTGCATGCCAGCGAGAAGGAGCGTCAACTGAAGCCGCTGTCAACTGCGACTCGCATGCAGCTTAGCCACGCTTTAAGTTCAGCTCCAACTTAGGAAATTTGTCGTAATCGTTAGATATATAAAGCTGAGTATAAAAACTTTTTATTTATTATTAATATTGAAAATAAATAAATGAAATAAACAACCTTAAAGGAATGAAAGAAAACTTTAAGAAATTAAAAATAAAAAATAATCAAATTTTGCATGGGAACATGATTTGGGAAACTCTTAAGACTCTTAATTACGTTTAGCTTGGACAATTGGTGAAACTGATAGATGTGACAGTGGACTATCTATATATCTATATAACTGTATATCTATATAGCTATATAGCTATATAACTATATATATATATATATATATATATATATATATATATATATATTTTATCTATGTATCTATAACTCGATTTATCTATATACTTGGAGTTCATATCATATATTTTTCATATCAATATAGTACAGCGATACCAGAACAAGACTCTCAGAATGATTTCATGTGCATCCTGGTTTGTGACTTATTCTAATATCCACAAAGATGTTAAACTGTCCCTTGTTAATGAAGAAATACAACTTATGCAAACAGATACATGAATAAACTACGTAACCACGAGAATGCTCCAGCACTAAGACCACTGGATGACTCAAGCAACCTCAGGCGAGTCAACAGATTTCATGTGCTAGACCTGCCCCACAGAAATAGATAAAGAAGAAGAAAGACTTGCAGAGCTGCTTAATTGAACATTCCCTATACAATTTTATATGTAGATATAAGATATAGAATATAGATTATATATTATATATATAGATATATATATATGTTCCATATGTTCTGGTTTTTTTTTTTTTAAACTTTAAAAATCTTGTTTTAGAAGTTTTAGGGTCTTTTAGGTATTTAGGGTATGCGGCTGGCTATCCGCTTCATATCGTCTGGCTGTAGTTCCCCTTTATATATTAAATCAAATTTCATTTATGCTAAGCACAACAAATTACTTTCGATATGTAGACAAAATCCGAATAGCATTAGTTTCTATTGGTTCTATATCAGATGACAACTGTACCAAGAATCTGAGACTAAGCCTAGCTGCAAGCAGGGCATCTCCAATTCCTATTCCAAATGATTAAAGTTTATCTTTCGGCTTGCTAAATATATGAAATATATTTTTGTGTCATTAAAAGATCTGATTATATAAGACAATTCACCTTGGGATCTATCGAAGACGACAACTCTGTAATAAATCAGATATCACAGCAGATAGAATCTGAAGAACAAACTGATTTGCCAGGTCTAGGCTAGTTTTGGATACGCTTCAAAAGCCATTGAAGAGTTCGACATTTTTCAAATTCTATAGAGCTATAGACGCTATCTGGAGGAAGGGATCAAGTCAACTGATTTAGCCTTGTTATCGATAACTTCATCAAAGCAGAGTCGAAGTCACTTCACATCGCACAAACACTCGAATATCCTTTCAGATGCAAATGTAATTTGATGCCAAAGGCCTCGACGAGTGTCCTCAATCTCCATATGGATTACAAGTATTTGTGCATCCCTTTTTGCATGCGACAGTTGTTGATTTAATTCGTCGCTGCTCTCTAAATATTTCTCATTACTTAAGCCGGAATGTGGATTGTGCATGCTGAATGATATCATTGTTGATGGCATATGTGGCAATGGGCTTAGCCTGGTAATAGATCGAGCACTCTTTGTGTCTGACTGTCTCTCTCTCTCTCTCTCTCTCTCTCTCTCTGTGTGTGTTTGTGGTGCACACTCGTGCATGGCACCCAATGCTCGACAAAATGCTGTCGAAGCTTTGCCAGGGGCTGGCTGGCGAAAAAAAAGAAGAAAGGAAGAAAAAAAGTGTTTGCTTCCTTAAGGCCCATTCAGGACATCCGCTGATTGTTGCCGCCGCCGTCGTCGCTTGAAAAGCTGCCGCACAGGATATTTGCCCTCGCTCTATGGCCTCTGTCGGCCTATATCGGGGTTGCTCACGGGGGTTGGCCACAATTGCTCGACGGCCTAGCATGGACTAACCCCGTTCTGCCCCTCCCCCATCCCCCCATCTAGAGTCCTTTGCTTTGCTTTGCTTTGCTCCCTGCGCTACGGCTTAGCGCTTTTCATTGTGCGCTTTATTGATAAAGGACACCCTGCACTTCGCATATCGATTTCAAGAGGCATCGCCCATTGCTGTCCCGCCTCCAGCTCGCCCGGCTCGCCCTGCTGCTCCTTCTCATTTCAGCTGCTCAGCCTTCATCATTATCCTCGAATGTTTTCATTATTTTTCCACTTGGCTCAACTCCTTGTCTGTTCGAATGCCGTCAATGGACGACGACATGTTTATAATGCCAGTCGAGAGTCCTTTTCCATCAGCATTCAGCAAGCAGTTGGGCTGCCTGGCTGCCTGCCTGGCTGGCTGGCTGGGTGGGTGGTTGTTTGGCTTGTTGGGCGGCTGGGCGGTTGGGCGGCTGGGCGGCTGGTTCGTTACGCCTTGTATTTCGGGTGGTTGCTCTGCAGAGGCCTTGCATGCGGTGGTTGCTTTTTCAGCACCATTTTGATCTAACTCCTGGGAATTGGCGCAAGTTTCACTGATTTGATGAAATGCTCGTAATCGCGCCCACTTCCCCCTCTTGACTACGCCGCCTGCTCGCATGTGCCAGCATTTGATTAAAAGCGCTGCAAAATTAATTTCAGCGCGCCCTCCTCCCACTGCGCCGCTGCCACTTCTGCCCCGTCCTCCCTCTGCTACTCTTTGTGTGTGTGAAATTGTCGCAGCACTCAGCTTAGCTACTTGAGCGCTAAACGTCGTCCTTTGTGTATTGCACGCGGCAGGGGTGAATTAATTAAGGCGGCTCAATCACCAGCGGATCACTCAAGCACCACCTAGCACCACACCACCACACCACCACACCACCACACAGCACCCACGCCCTAAGCACTGCTGTCAAGATGTCCGCCATTTTGATGCTTGACAATATTTCCATTGAGTGGCCTCTGGACTTTTGACTCTTTTCTCCTTTTTTTATTACTTTTGGACGAGCGCCAAGCTTAGGTAATTAAAAGTAAGTCTCTAAGCGAGTCTGCCCGACTAACAGTTACCCTAAATATGAAGCTACTCTAAGTCTGGCAGCTTCATAGGTTAAAGGAGTGATGAAACTAGCTCAGAAAACTCTAGTTAGAAATCGATTTGTATCGATGGCAACTTACGAGTAGGCATTAGGTCCACTCTGAATAGCGGTACTATATGCAAGGCAACTGTCGCCTTTTGCCATAGCTAATGTGCCCAGTTTGGCCCACTTCAGTGGGCTCGCGGTGCGCATATTGTGGCTTTGGCTCATTGAACGTCCGCACTTTGGCGAAATTTCGTGCAATTTTAATTAATGACCAGCAAGTGGTGGAGCTGCACCACCCACCGGTGCTGCACCACTTGACTCTTGGGCGGGCTTGGGTGGCCAAACAAATTGACATTTGACATTTGACATTTGACATTTGGAGTGTTTCGTTCGTTCGTTCGTTCGTTCGCTTTCGTTCAGTTCCAGGTCCATTCAAGGAATTGTCGCACACACACACACACACACACACACACACACACACACACACACACACACACACACGCACACGCAAATTGGCTCCACTTGGCGGTTTTGTGCTCCTCATTAGCTCGCCTTGGGGCGGTGCTCACAATTTGATGCTGAGTGGCACTTCGCCTGCGAACCACCCGCTACATTTATATTAACAACATGGCTGCCGTTGAATGCAAGACTGCCACGCCCATCCACAACCCTTGGCACCTACCTGCCTGTGCCAGCAGCCCCATCGTCCGTCGCCCGCCATCCGTGCCCCGATTTTCCTCGGGCTTCATTTATGCCAATTTTTCAAACTAATTGGTGCTGTTGACATCTTTTTCTCTCTCTGAAGTTTTCCATTGGATTCAGCGGCAGCTAACCCCACGCGTAGGGTGATTTTAGCTGCGGACTACGGCAGCCTGGGATACCCACTAAAAGCACTCAGCAATAAAATTAGTGCACGCCGTTGCACTCGGCTATTTGAGGAGCCTTAGCGCATGGACGTCCGCAACGGGGGAGCTCAGCGCAAAGAGGACAAATGCAGAAAGCAAGATGAGATGAGTGAGCGAGAGAAAGAGAGAGAGAGAGAGAGAGAGACAAAAGACAACAAAAGTGAGTGAGAAGGAGAGAGAGAGAAGTTGGAATGATAAGAGTGAGAGTGCCCCCAACGCCTATGCCCGAATGGGCTAGGGATCTGACATGCTGAGCTGCTCTGTAGAAGAATATGTCTGCCTCCTATGGAGAAACTATCATCAGAAGCTGACAAATACTTATGCTTACTTCTTACTGACATAAGCACAGAGGAAGAGAAAGAGAGACAAGAAAGGAACCAGAAAGCGAGAGAGAGAGAGAGAGAGAGATGTGAGGAATATATCGAACTAGAAGCAAGGATAATGAAAAAGGGAGAGAGAGAGAAAGAGAGGGACACAGAGAGAGAGAGAGAGAAAGAGAGAGAGAGAGAAGAGAGAAAGAGAGAGAGAAAGAGAGGGAAACAGAGAGAGAGAGAGAGAAGAGAGCGAGAGAAGAGAGAGAGACGAGAGAGAGAGAGAGAGAAAGAGAGAGACTGACTTATAGAATAATATATACTAATATAGAAAAAGAAAGTTTTGATATTTCGAAGAAGGATAGAAAGAGAGAGAGAGTGACAGAGATACAGAGAGAGACACAAAGAGAGCGAAAGAGTAGGAATGAGGCAAACATAAAGGCAGAGAAGTATAGAGAGAGAGAGAGCTAAGATAGAGAGAGAGAGAAAGAGGAGAGAAAAAAGAGGAGGACATTAGAGGAGATAGGGGGAGAGAGAGAGAGAGATCTCCCTTCGCTCTCTACTTATGTCTGTGCTTCTTTTCGCTATGCCTCTTAGCGCTCTCTTCACTCTCCAGGTAAAAGTATAGAGAGAGAAGAAACAGCTGCTTCTCCTTCATACAGGTACCCCAGATTCCACAAATATTGCAGCCGTCGCGAAGTGCGATCCCCTTGAGCGACGTCAATTCGAGCTACGCCGCTGGGATTTGGCCAGTTGTGTATTTTGCTATTCGCGACATTTTGCCTCCTTTTTTCACTCAATGGTCTTCAGCATTTCAGCTAATAAATGCAATAAATGTAAAGTTTATAGAAAAATGTGAAGAAGCAGCAGCGGAAGGGGAAGCGGGAAGCGGGAAGCCAACAGTTGTAAACGAGCTAATTGAAGGCTGCTCGTGACACACATGAGTTCAAGCTGACTGTGAAACTGAAGTGGGCTCAGGCCAAGCTCTCTCTCTCTCTCTCTATATATATATATATACATATATATATAGTATAGATCTATCAATTATGCGCTGTTAGTTGAGTGAAAATGCAATGCATGAGCTGCTTGCGGCGTTGAAAATATTTAACAAGTCAACAAAATTGCAAATTCTAGCAGAGCGTGAGAGGGAGACAGAGAGAGGGCGACAGAGTGTGTGTGTGCAGGTGTGCGCGTGTTGTGTGTGTGTGTGTGTGTGTGTGTGTGTGTGTGGCAGGTGTAGGTGGCAGGCTCACGGTTCGGTGCCCAATCAATTTTTGATGGACGTGCGAAATTTATGGTGAAAAATATTTGGCTATGCACAATGAACTCGAGAGTCGGAAAATTGTGCAAAAGCCCGAATGAAAATGCGAAAAGAGGGCATGGCTGGGACCGAGGGCTAGCCGGAGCTGAGCGGGGCGAATGCTAAAACTGAAACTGAATGCCGATGTCGACCAATGCGGCTAGCCGAAGCCCCAAACACCCCGCACTAAGTCAGGCGCGGGGCGCTGCGGCGAGCAGGGGCTGGCTGCTGCGCTGTCCATAGAAAATATTGTTATGCACATGGCTGGGGCGGCAGCCACGGCCACAGCCGAACACAATACCATTTATTGTTGTATTTGTATTATTTTGTTGTTGTTGAACTTGTATTTTTAATACTCTCCTCCTGCTCCTGCTCCCGCTCCTGCTGCAGCTGCAGCTCCTCCTGCCCCTCTGCCTACATTTGTTGCGTATTTATGACGCTGGAGGGCGCTGCTGTTGCCGTATACCCGGCAACCCGTAACAATGAACCCGCTGCCCTTTGCCAAAATATGAAACAGACGCACAAACTGGCTAAAAGTGGGCATATCACCCGATCAATGTCTATATATGTCTAAACATTTAGTCAGACTTCTAAAATACTACAGATTTCATTGGGTTAAGCTAGCAGCATTCGCTGAGCGAACTAGGCAAATTCGAGTAAATATTTAGTTAGATTAAAGAAATTCAAATAGTGTTTTTAAGAGAGAGAGAGAGAGAGCATATCTAGCAAGTAGCAAAAGTTGTCGATTCTCGCGGCATTAAAAATTTGTCTAACTCAAGCGTCTCTCACATGAACAAGTCTCAGAATCTGTTTGATATTAGTTTCGTTCAACTGCTCAATCTATAAGTACAGCTAATACTTTGTATATTCATAATTTCATGACTGGTTCGGGTATTTTGGTAGCTGGGCAACTGGTCTATAGCGAGAGGAAACTTGCCTTCAGTTTGCTTTGGCGCTCTGTGAAGCGTTTTAAAGTGCTTCCAGGCAATTTGGCGATAAACAATCACTGAAATAACCAATATAAAATATTTAAAAAGTGTTCAAATAGCCTAGCCATGCACATGCCACGCCCCGCACGCCCCACACGCCCACACGTGCCCGCTGTGGCCCACGTCAGCTGCTGCTCGATTGGCGGTTCGCATTGGTGTTGCTGCCGCTTCGTTACCTCTTGCGGCGCGTTTGATTTGATTTATTTGGAATTTGCATTTTTATCCCAGCCCGCAGCCCGCAGCTCGCCCGTGGCCCCTCCACTGCACTCTCCCTCGCTCCCTCTTTTTCTCGCGCCCCACTGCTAGCCGCTGAGTTTTTGGGTAGCTTAGCGCTTGAATTTTTAAACATGTTGCATACTTTTGTGCGCGCTGGCCTTTGGAGCCCCTCCTCACCGCCCACACGCCCTGTTTACAATTTCGCGTTTTGAATTTAGTTTTTCAATGCGATTTACTTTAACTTTAAAGGTCAGCTACAGTTCTGCAGAGGCAGACGCTGCCACGTCGAAGTCCAGCCCAGCCCAGACGGCCCTGGGCTGCGGACTGAGTTGGATTTAATTGAGAACTATGCAACATTCAGTTATTTTTAGTTAGCTTTGCTTACACGAAGCTCAAAGCTTCACGTTTAATCAAGCTTAATTCGTTGTAATATCTGTCAGCATTAATGCCAAACAAAGGGCAAAGGTAAACAAGTTGAATCTAATTTGTGGCCTGGACATTTTGTTGGCTCTGTTTGTTTGACTGCACCTTGCAAGAGTGGGTTAACAGGGTATATTGGGCTAGAGTAAAAATATATAGACTTGATAAGCAGTCTTATTTTTGATCGAGATACTTTTTATATTAACTTGGCTTAAGCTCTGGGGGCAGCTCTGTGCACTGGTTGCCCAGAGCATTTGCTAGCCGGGCAAGCCCGTTCAGTTTCTGTTGCTGCCACTTTCCACTTTCCACACATGTTTTTATAATTTGACTAAAGCAACTGCAACTGCAACTGCAACTCAAACGGATTCCGACCTTAATGAAAATAGTTTCTGATTATTCCAATTAACATTTGAAGTCAGTGCCTTAGTTGATTTTCCCCAATCCTTTGCGCAGCGGACATTTCACTTACAATTAGATAGCTAAATGTTAATAAACGGGGCGAAATTCTGAGCTTGTCACAGAAAATATGTATATAATATATATATATTTATTATTTAATATATATTTATATATATTTATTTATTTTAATATATTTATAAATATCAATTTTGATGGCAGCAAATGCCGAAAACTCATAAACGAAACTTTCATCAAGCAGGTTTCTTTTTAATTGATATCAGCTTAAAGTGTGGTTTGAATTAAGCATGTATAAGCATGGCTTGAATTAAGCATGTAATTAAGCATATATATATATATATATATATATATATATATATATATATATATATATATATATATATATATATATATATATATATATATATATATATATATATATATATATATATTATATATAAATATGTATATATAAATTGAAGTTTTTATTGAATTTCAGAGAGCTCTGCTTTCTCTTTTCATTACGAATGCCCTGGTATGAGTAGATCTAGTCATGTCCATCTGTTCGTCTCTTGCCGCTCGCTATAAATGTCTGCAGAAAACGGTAAGGATATTTTCTAGTCAAGCACTTCCGTCCAGCGACACTCTTTGACTCTATTAGATTTTTGCATTTTGGATCAAAGTTGGATTTTGAAATTAGAGAAGCTAAGAGAGAACCACATGCGGCACGTGGCTCGCAGACCTGAGGCGCCATTGAGGCAATATTTGAGCTCTACTTAGCCCAGGCAGGCCATGCCCACGCCCCCGTTCAGGCCCACGCCCACCATGCAATATGGTTGAAGAGCTCTAGCAAAATGCAAATTTCAGTTCGAGTGCTAAATTTTGAGTGATTTATGCTAACTGTGTGAGCAGCTCATGCAAATGCACAAATTCTCAATGTTTAAATAAGAAAAATAGCAAAATAAAAAGATAAATAAAAAAATTGAGTGAATTAAAAGCGTGCAGTCAATGGAGCGAGAGAAACGGACTGCAATATGATGACTATCAAATAAACAGAAGATAAAATATTTGCAAACATCAAATTCCAGAGCGAGAGACAGCGTGAGAGGGGGGAGGGTCATGGGGCATGGGTATTGGGGATTGGGGGCAAAGTTGTTTTGGGGTTTTCAGTTTTGGCCAGCAAATGGCCATGAAAATTTCATGCAGTCGGATTTGGTTATTAGAATGCCATAGAATTGGATTTGAAATTGAAATATTTAACACGTTTGGGCCAAGCGTGCCGAGCAGGACATCCTGGACATGCAGGACATGCAGGATGTGCGATTAGCCCATGCAATTTTGATGGCACGCAAAAGTAATTGACGTTAAATGTTAAAGCTCGCCTGGAAAACAGTGACTGGAGCCAAGGCGGAATCAGTGATTGACTGGCTGAGGAACTGATTGATTGGCTGACTGATTGTATGAACCAATAGTCGAGAAGCTGCATGGCCTGATGGTCTAGTTGACTGACTGATTGATGGACTGATTCACAGAGGAAAAGCCCAATGGTTGAGTACTGACTGCTTTATAGCCTAGTTAACTGTTTAAATGTGTAATCAATCAGTATCAAGCTGACTGATTGACATAGGAAAAGCCCAATGATTGACTGGCTGATTGATGTGCCGACTGTGGCTGTAAAAGTTCTGCTGCTGAGCTATTTGATTGACTGCTGGAACGATTGATAGGCTGTATGACATATAGTCGAATTGACTGACTGACTGATGGACTGATCAGACACTTCTGATTGACTGCTAACACACTTGCTATGCTGAGCTTCTGTTGGACAAAAGCTTTGACTGCTGACTGATTGACCGACTGACTGATTGACTGACTTAGTGAATGATATGCGAAATGCGTTGCAAGCGACACGCTTTCACTTTCTTGATCCGGTTAACCAACTCAATGGCTAGCTGGACATGCAGTCCATACGAATAGTAGTCGCATTCACATTCGCATTGGCATTAGTATTCATTCTCAAACTGCTATGAACGCATTTGTATTCGTTTCTGATTCAAGTCGAGGCTCTCTTACAGCTGACTGGGCTAACAAATTGCGCAATCAGGCGCAAATAACAAAAAGCAGAAAATGAAATGAAACCAAGCGCGCCCCAGACAGCCCTTAGATCATATCATCATCATCATCATCAGCATCATCATTAGTAGCAGCAGCAGCAGCAGCTACCCTGCGGCAATACTCAACAAAACACATTTTGGTCAAATCATTATGACGTTTTTGTTGTTGTTGTTTTTGTTGTTGTTGCACAGCTAACGGAAAACTGATAAAAGTATTTCAATTAGTGTCAGAAAATGTCTGCGGGAACGTGTAAGTGTCTGCGTGTGCGTGTGTGCTTGTGTGTTAACAGTAAATACACAAAGTGTGATGAATCTTATAAGAATAATCACAAGCATTAAATATAGTAAAAACTAAATCTAAATACATATGTACATATGCATGTGTATATGCTAATGTACATATGCCTATCTATTATATACATAGATATGATTCTATGTATGTGTGCATGCTTGTTTGTCTGCTCGAATGGTTTTTTTTTCACCCCCAGGCGACAACGCCAACGCCAATGCAAAAACAACTACGACGACAACGACGTCAACAACAATAGCAATAGCAATGGCTGCCGCTGTAACTGACGACGGTTGACACGAGGCGAGCCAAATTAAAACAAGAAGAAGAAGAAGCGGCAGCAGCAGCGAAACAAAAAGCAAAGCATCTCAACACTACAGATAACATACACACACACACCTACACACGTTACATAAGCATATGGCAAAAGCAGTCAGTTCGTTCGTCAGTCTGTCCATCCGTCTGTCAGGCAGACAATTTGACAGCTGTGGCGCTGCCATTTTATTAGAAAACGCCATGTAAAACGGCAGAGGACACCGACAGAAATTCACCATTTTGTCACGTAGCGCACACACACAGGCGCATAGCGAGAGAGACAATGCTGACGCCGACGGCGACGCCAGCGTGCACGTTGTCAACAAAAACAACAACAATAAATACGAGCATAACAAAACGAACGCGCGCTCTGTTTTGGTGGTGACAAGAACAAAAATTGCCGTTGCCGGCGTTGGCTTCATATAAACTCACCACAGCAGCGACTGCGACAGCGGCAGAGACAATGAGTGCTGCGCTCAAACTGCGTGCGCTCTCGCTCGCGCGCGCTCTTTCTCTCTCTCTCGCTCGCTCTCTCTGGCTGAGTGTGTTTATTATTTGAAAACAACCCTCGCTCACGCTTGTCTGGCTGTGTGTCAGTCGCACGACTGTGTGTGTGTGCTGTTGGTGTCGTCGCTGCGTTGTCTTCGACCGGCACTTGGCCAATGCTGACACACATGACCGTTAGGGAGCGTAGCGTGCAGAGCGGGTAGAGCGACAATAGTGCATTGCCAGTTGGCTAGATCATGGCAAATATCCGTTAAACGGAATATTTAATAAATTGAGTGAGGCACTTTAAGCTCACTTGAAGGCTGTTGGAGGGAGAGATGTGTGTGATATCTATATAGAGCCCTGATCGGGGCACACAGCACTGACAAAGACAACAGCCCTGCCTGAGGGCTGATAGAGGGATGAGCAAAACAACCCTTAGCAGCAACAACAACTGCGTAGCAATCGCACTGCTGCACTTCAGTTGGCGTTTGCTTAGAAGCAAATTAATGTAAGAAATGCGTTGCGGACGCTGCTCGATAGATGGCGCCGCTATCCGTGCCGCTGCTACGCCCGCCAGCTAACAGATGGCGCCACTGTAAGATGCGACTAATTTTCCGTTTGGCTCGACAGGACGAAACCTAACAGGCAAGGGGGCATGCCATTGATGGACCCATGTGCATTGCGAGTTGGTCAGCGAAAAACGAAACAAAATGAGAGAACAGCAAAAAACGTTAAGAGATTTAACCGGGTTGACATGTGCAAAGGGGGCGTGGTGGTGTGGCTAGGTTCAGGGCAGAAAAGGGTCCAGTGTCCTGCTTGATAGAAGCAAAAAAAACCTGGTCCAGACCCAGAGCTGGGCGCAGTAGTGCATAAATTTGACGCTGTGTATGTACCCAAGCGGTAGATGGGGGAGGGGGCACAGCAAACAGCTGGCGGTCATATTTTCCAGTCAACAAGGCAACAACAAACACAACAAGGCCCGAAACAGAGGTACACACACACACACACAGACACACATAACCCAACCAAAGCCCCAAAAGCCCTAGCCAAGCCATCCGAAACCGTTCGCCCACCCCTCGCCAGCTACCCTCACGCAGTTGTGCTGCTGCCTGGTTGCTGTTGGCTTTTAAGCAGAAAATCATACAAACAACACAGTCACAGGCAGGAGCATGGGCAGGACGCACACACTCCAAGTTTGGAAGTAGCTGGCTGAACGGTCGGTTTATTAGACTGACCCAAAATGGAGCGAATTGCAATATGAACTATTCGGGTTACCCTTGAGCGTAAAGTTGGCCAGCACTCCAGCAAAATGTGCTCCACGGACGGAGGAAAGACGAGGGAAAGGACTAGCCAGGGGAGACTCGGGTTCGAGCATACTTTCGAAGATATTTCACGCAACAGCCCCTCGAATATTTCGGCACACAGTCGAGGAAGTTTTATTATGATGAAATAGTTATACATTTAGAAAGGGCGAGGGGCAAGAGGGAGAGATGAAAGCAAAAAAAAAAAAAATAGAAAGTAAAAGTTGGAAGAGCGAGAGGAAGATAATAAGAGAAAGTCAAGGATAAGTGAAAGACAAAGAGAGAGGCGCATAAAGAGAGAGAGAGAGAGAGAGAGAGAGGGAAGGGGGAAAAAAGGAGAGGAGAAAGACAGAGATAGAAAGATATAGAGAGATAGAAATATAGAGAGCAAGATATAGAGAGATAAGTTCACTATTCAAAGCAGTCATATGCACAGAAGCGATAAGTTATCGATAGTCAAAGCTTTATCGACTAACAAGCATCCCAAAGACTTGCAAAAACCAATTTGAAGAGCAGATAAAGAATTGAGTGCGATGTCGATGACGTTGAAATCACATTTATCGATTGTGTGTCATCGATTGTCGTCTATCGGAAATTGAGATTACACAGCCTTGGCCATTGGGCGCAAATCAATTTGCAAAGCCATTTACGAGCTTCCAACTGCAATTCCATGTCCATGTACCGTCGAGGCTCGAATTCGGGGCCTTTTTTAGTCGAGGCTCGTCGCCAGTGGACGCACACTTATTAGCCAATTGCATTTTACAAACCATTTTTGGACGCTCGCTCTTCGGCAACAGACAAACAAAATGGCTGACTGATTCCCTAACCCCCCCTACACCCCCTCGTCCTGCACCCCGCTCAGCTCCTGTCTTTGACGAGCGCCCTCCATGCCTTTTGGCTGCGTTCGCTACACTCAATTTTCGCAGGCGACGCTGACTGTGTGTGCATCCGTACGTGTGTGTGTGTGGGTGTGCTTCTGTGTGTGTGTGTGTGTGTGTGTGCTCTGCTCATAGCCAAAAGTTATGGATTCAACTTTTGGCCAATTTAATTTTCTCGCCTGCAACGGCTGCAGAGCAAGCGGCAGCAACCACGTTTGACCAATTGCCAAGCCTCCGCCTCCGCCTCCGCCTCCACGCCCAAAATGCGTAATGCTCGTGCATGTGTGTGTGTGTGTGCGCGTGTGTATGTGTGGGTGTGCATTGTGATGGTCCAGACAGAGGACGAAAACGAGGTCCTGTTGTAGGTCCTGGTCGAGAGTGCCCGTAAGCCCGCATTTACAGATGATTTAGCTGATGTTAAAGGCCAGCTGCCCGAGGGGGGCGGCGTCTGCGAGGAGGGGGCTGTGGGTGGCATGTGCGTCCATACAGTGTGGACACATTGTGCCCCATTAGTTTCGACAACAACAACAACAGCATGGTCTGGCTGGCAGCAAAATTTGCATGATTGTGCATTGTGCCCAGCTCACGTTGTTGGTTGTTGTTGGTTGCTGTTGGTTGTTGCTGGTTGTTGCTGGTTGTTGCTGGTTGTTTGTTTGTTGTAATAAGAAAATGCTTTATGCACGCACTCTCGGCCTACAGCGGCGCAAAAGGCCCCATCAAGAGTGTCCAGTTTTCCAGACCATTTCATTTTTGTTAGCCAGCCCGCACTTTTTATTATATTACTAACAATGCGTGGTTGTTGCTGTTGCTGTTGCTGTGGTTGTTGTTGTTGCTGATAACATAAGCACTCAGATGGGGTGTAATAAGTGAGTCGTTCAATATGTAACGTTCAAGAAGTATTTAGATATATAACTGATAACTAGATTCACATCTTTCATATGGAATAAATCATTGAATTTTGCAATCGATATTTATCGATATCGAAGTTGGCATTAGATTAACATACTCAGATATATACAATAGGTGTATATATTTGTCTTACAAATAAGGTCCAATATGTTAAGCTTTTTAAGCTATACAATGTGTGTATCGATATATATCGTTATCGAAAAGGAAAAAGAGATTACTTTTCAGATATAAGCCATAGACTTATAAGTAAATTCAATTCTTTTAAATTAAATCAGTTAGAACAGTTGATTATCGATATTTATCGATATCATAAGAATTCATTTAAATCTTTCAGATATATAATATAGCTATATAAAGGTACGCTACTTATAAGTGTGATCAAAACATTTATGCTAAATACCTAACTAGACAAGACTATCGATACTTATCGATAGCACAAAAAGCAGCAAAACTCTAGCAGCTTAATTAGTGTAACATAGATATTTATATATATATCTGAATATAACTTATAAGTAAGCTCTAATCTCTCACATTCTCCAATACTGAACCAGCAAAACAAATCTATCGGTATCGAAAGAAGAAGCTAAACGTAAGTTTATCGATAAATTGTAACTAACTATTTGAGCGCACCTCGGCACATCTGACATGTTGTAATCGAACAATCGGAATCGTATCGCTATAGCTCAGCTATCGATAGTTCTATTGGTTATCGATAGTTGAGCTCCTTTGTATTACAGGGTATTCGGCGTGGCAGCGCTTTGCTGATGTTGACCATAATACAATATAATATGCAGACATTGCACATCATTTGCTGCCGCAAGCCACGCCCCCCACACGTACAGGGGCTGGAGAGGAATATTCAAAAATCGAGTTGTTGCTGCTGCCAAAAATCAAGCAATTGGAATTTAATAATAAGCATTTTGGCCCAGTTTGTGGAAATGTGCTAACAAATTGCATATCAAACACTTTTGCCACAAATTCAAATTCAAATTCAAATTCAGGTTCAGATTGAAATTAAAATCAAAATTTAAATTCAAATTCAAATTGAAATTGAAATTGAAATGGAAATTGGAGTCGAAATCGTAGGCTCGTTTCAGCATTTAACATATCGATGCATACCTGTACCTGTACCTGTGGCTGTGGCTGTACCTGCGCCCAGGCATTTGCATATGCATAAGCTGTTAGCCATAATTTTTCCACAATTTTCCACAATTTTCCATAATTTTCCATAATTTCATATTTCATTTGGAGTTGGCCAAAAGACTCAACTGGAAAGTTTCAAATTTTGATTCTTGCTGGCCATGTTAGGCGGCTGCACCTGAGCAGCAGCTGCTCAGAACTGCCTGACTACAGTCTGTATTGGCCATTGACAAACGTGGCCCTTCGCTTGGCCATGCAACACTGTTTTCAGCTCTTTAGCTTTTCTTATTAGAGTCCCTCCAATTAGAATTGGCTTGAGTTGCTCCACTTCATAAGATTTTGTAGCTGGCGCGTAGAGAGTTGGAGCCAAGCAGGCTAGAGGGCAGCTGGAAGCTGGAAGCTGCAGCTAAATGAAGCTGCCCTCTGCAGGCGCACACATCAAACCTTTTGTGGCAAGCAAAAGGCGGCAAAGTTGCAACAACAACAAAAAGAAAGCGAAGGAAATGGAAAAGCTGCGCAGTTACTTTCAAGTTTAAACACAGGGGCGAACAGCTACAAGTGTGTGTGTGTGTGTGCGTGTGTGTGTGTGTGTGTGTGTGTGCACTTAAGTGGGGCAGAGCCATCTTCAGCTGGCGCCGCTGTTGCTGCAACTCGGGGCAAAGTTGCAAGCAAAATGTAAAAAGAAGATGCAGAAGAGGAAGAGCGAAACATACTTTAAAAGAATGCCCACAACACACACAGCACACACACACACACACACACACGCACATGTGTTCGTGTTGTTTGGTTTTGTTTAGCTTAATTTGTTCAACTTGCTTTGATGTGTCGACGAAGTAGGCGTGTGGGAGGGGCGCACAGGGAGGTGGCAGGGGAGTGTTAAGGACGCGTTTTTACTGCCTTGTGCCTTTTCTTGCGATAATCGGCCAGAGAGCCACTTGCCACATGCTACATGCCACTTGCTGTGCCACAGCTAGTTCATCTCGTCAGCAACATCATCATATTCGACAACAATCTTCACACAGGTGTGAAATGTTAAGTCATTTATTTTCAATGCAACTTGTCGAGTGCTCCACACTTCACACTGAGTGTGTGTGTGAGTGTGTGTGAGTGTGCTGTCCAGCTGCTGCTGCTCGAGTGTGTCATCTAAGCTAAACTGTTGCCTAACTTGAGGCGCTTATCGACTGCTGCTGTTGATCCAACTCAAAAGTTTTTAACTTATTTATTCAACACTTAATGTCAGCACAGGTAATTTATATCACCTGTAACTAGTATTTGTTCTCAGTCAAGTTGGCAGTTGGCTTTGTGCTTCAGTTCGTTTCGGTTACTTAAGCCATTTCATCACTTGATTGATGAGCTTAGGACTTCTGAGTCTAGTCGTAGCGGCGCAACTTTCAAACTTTCACTCGCAGCTGTGAAAAATGGGTGGAAATTGAAAATGCAAGCAATTAACTTGCACTTGACCTTGAGTGGAGGCGCCACAAAGACTTCTGTTTCGCTCAGTGGCAGGGCAGCTCAGCTCGGAAGTTTGCAATTGCGGACCAGCTGCTTCTTCTGCTTGACATATTCCAAGCCAAGCCAGACTCTAGTCTAGTTGCCCAACTCTTTGCTCTTTAGCTTTCTATTGCCCCCACATACAGCTCATGCAATCAGCATTTCCCTGGATAACATTCTAATAACGTGGCTCAACAAAGGGCAACTGTTCCTGGGATTTCATCTCCATTCATAAATTTCCTCAAATGCTTCGCTTTCATGTGCGATGTTGCATGTTCGCTGTTCGATATTCATTTTAAAGTTAAATTTCTTGCCGTACGTGAGCGCAGTCGCCGCTGCCTAGTCTCTAGAGTGGAACTTTCTGGGAAGCAGACGAATGGCTGGGGGACAATTAACGAGGCGATTGTCTGCGCAGCTCTATTGTTCACGTCGCCGTTCATTGTGTCAATTGGAGGCACTTGTTGTCACGATCTTCCGATCTCCGCCCTTGCCCCTCTGGGCGCCCCGCCACACCCCCTCCAGTGAAGTGTTGTGATCTGTCGTGCGCGTGTCAGCGACCCTCGTCTAGGTAGGCGCTGGCTTACGTGTTGATGGTGTGAACGCGACTCTCTCGATAAGATCTGTCCCAGAGCAACTCGCACTTAGTTACGACTGCTAAATACCCTATACACAGTCAGTATCGAGGGGACTTTGTGCACATTTTGTAATCGTAGCTCACTTGAGTTTTATTTATTCTATTTTCAAGCAGCTGCCCAGCTACAGCATACCCTTGCTACACTTTTCGAGGGTATGAATGGGTATATATATCTATTGCTGTCTCTGGCACGCCTCAATAAAACTTCTTTAGCGCCTTCTTACACACTCATATCATTTACAGGGTATATTCAGGTTTTTATTTTGCTCTTGCTCTTCATATTATAGGGTATCTAACGGCTTCTTGACTGCTATCAGCAGCTTTTTGCTGACTTTTATCATTATTACAGGGTATTTGGTGTCCATCACTTACATTCTTTCAGACTCGCGTTGGCTCTTGTATAATTCCTAATTGTTTGCTCAGAGCGGAACTCAACATAGTATGCCATTTTTAACATTTACAGGGTATATACCTTTGTTGGGTGTATATAGCTCGCTGAGAGAGCTTGCTGCTGTTTTTCTCTCGTTGCCTACAGGGTATACATCACTCATTGCAGTTGTTCGCTGTTGCCTTTAAGCAGCTTTGGACTTAGTTTGGTTATACCCCTTCTTGGCACATAGCACAATTCGCTCACTCAAGCTGCTCTTATTATTAATATTATTTTGAGTATACCCCGTCAATACACTTACAGGGTATGCACACAGTCTCTCATTCTCTCGCTCAGCTCTTCTTTCCATTTCATTCATAAAATTTCGACTGCCTTCTTTATATGCAGGATTCGTCGTCATCGAGACAATTCTCAGCTTTCAGCTCTGTCCGCGATTCCTCGAATGACAGCTCTTCTTCTTCGACCTCTTCTTCTTCTGCTGTAATTTCCTTCTCGACTGTTTTGCAATTGGCAAGGCTGTTCGAAGTGTCACATGAAATTTTGTAATTTTCTTATCCGACAAAAACAAAAAGAAAAATTCTTTCTTCATTTTTATTTTTTTTATTTTTTTTTTTTGGTGTTCGTCGAGCAAATGGACGCGCGGCGTTTAAATTGTCACACGCGTTGCTTGACTCGACTTGAGTCGAGTTGACTGCACTTGGCCAGGCGACAACCCACTCTGCCAATTGGCAATTGCGCATTTTCCAATTGGACATGCCAATTGGACAATTGGACATTGGCTCGTTTGGCCGTTTGTCAATTGTAAAAATTTGTCAGCCATTGGCAGCAGCTGTAATTTGGCTATTATGGAAATTGCAGCCAGCAGCAGCAGCAGCAGCAGCAGCAACCTGGCAATGCAACAACAACAACTGCTGCAATTTATGCTGCCACACACTTGGAGGCCAACTTATGGCGCATAAATTTCGAGTGGCCAGCGCCAACATTAATTATGTTTGCAATTGACTAAACTAAACTAGAGTCTAGCAGCCAGCACTGCATGCTGATGGACGAGCAGCTGCCCTGTAGCAAAAGGCTTTTTGCCGCGAAGTGCGAAGCGCAGCTTTAATAGCTCTTACTTACAGGGTAGCAGCTCGTCGATCTCACAGCATATTTTTCTATATCTAAGATAAACATATTTATCTATATCTAAGATAAACTCTCTTCAGTTCAGTTCAAATCTGCTGCCAAGCTGCACTCGCCTTGAGGAGCAGCCTCTACAATTTGTTTTTTTTTTACAGGGTATCACAAGCAGCAACTTATGTGATTTAGACAATATGTTCAATAAAACTTTGCCACACACACGCGTGCCTTAAACAGCTGCTCTAACTGTAACTTGCAGTGCAACGACGGCGTCGACGTCGGCGTCGGCTTCAACGGCGACTGCGACAGCAGCTGACCCGCCAACATTGTGTAAAGCAAAGATTTATGCGAGTTTGCCCCAAAAACTCTCGCTATTCAGCAGGAATTTCTCTGTCTCTGTCTCTGTCTCTGTCTCTGCCTCTATCTGTGTGTGTGCGCGTGTGCCCAACTGTATTTCCGCTGCGCTAACTGTACCTTCTGGGCATGTGTAGAGCTTTTGGGTCTGGGCAGCTGCAATTTGCATAGAAAGTGTCGCCACAAATTTTGGATGCGACAAATGTAGACAAGGCACAGGCTTAAACAGCTGCTGCTGCAGCTGTGTGTGTGTGGGTGGGTGTGTATGGCGGGCCAACCTTTTCTTAATTTGCTGTGAAACTATTGCTAACTAAGCGTGGCGAACTGGCAACTGGCAACTGGCAACTGGCAACTGGCCTGGCTCTGGCTCTGGCTCCAGTGGCTCCTCTGGCTATCAACTCGCTGGCTGGCCAAAGTTAAATAGCCCTAAAATTGTTCGACTTCCGGCTATGGCGACCGCCGCTGGCCGTTTGTCAGCGACGGTTTTGCATTAATTAAGCAGAGCAAACAGCAGCAGCAGCAGCAGCAGCGACAGAGGAAGCTGCTGTTTCTAACTTTGTAGACCGCAACAGCCAGCCGAAAGCTAACTGAGGAGTCGCAAGAAAGAGAAGTGAATTGTCCGCAATACAAAAGCGAGCTTAGCTGCCAGGCAAATCACCTCAAGTATATCAGCCACGAAACCGAGTTCTGCTGCAAGATTAGAAATTGGTCAAACTATGGAAACGAGCTGCTTGCCCAGGGCTACTTATGGGATTAGCCACTGCCTTGCCTCCTTGCAGCCAATTTACTAGTTCATTAATTATGTAAGCTTATGCTGGTTATGCAACAACGTGTATGCAACATGCATGTGGTATGTTTTACCTAATGCCCCATTAGATACCTGTGCAACCTGCCCATTTATTTTCGACTTATTGTCGAGCTTATCAAGAATTAATTCATTTGAATATGGAAAGATTGAATCTTAAGCATGTCTATTATCTATTATCTATTATCTATTATCTATTATCTATTATCTATTATCTATTATCTATTATCTATTATCTATTATCTATTATCTATTATCTATTATCTATTATCTATTATCTATTATCTATTATCTATTATCTATTATCTATTATCTATTATCTATTATCTATTATCTATTATCTATTATCTATTATCTATTATCTATTATCTATTATCTATTATCTATTATCTATTATCTATTATCTATTATCTATTATCTATTATCTATTATCTATTATCTATTATCTATTATCTATTATCTATTATCTATTATCTATTATCTATTATCTATTATCTATTATCTATTATCTATTATCTATTATCTATTATCTATTATCTATTATCTATTATCTATTATCTATTATCTATTATCTATTATCTATTATCTATTATCTATTATCTATTATCTATTATCTATTATCTATTATCTATTATCTATTATCTATTATCTATTATCTATTATCTATTATCTATTATCTATTATCTATTATCTATTATCTATTATCTATTATCTATTATCTATGATCTATTATCTATTATCTATTATCTATTATCTATTATCTATTATCTATTATCTATTATCTATTATCTATTATCTATTATCTATTATCTATTATCTATTATCTATTATCTATTATCTATTATCTATTATCTATTATCTATTATCTATTATCTATTATCTATTATCTATTATCTATTATCTATTATCTATTATCTATTATCTATTATCTATTATCTATTATCTATTATCTATTATCTATTATCTATTATCTATTATCTATTATCTATTATCTATTATCTATTATCTATTATCTATTATCTATTATCTCTTAAAGGTACTCTTTGACTCCTCAATCACTTTGCTTGCTCTGGTTTTTTGAGGACAGACAGATTAGCAAGGTGGCAACCCCTCGACAGTCTGGAAGTGTGGCAACCTATGCCACAACTGTGGACAATTGCATAACCTCAAAGGGTCTGCGTTTTCGTGTCGCCTACTGTCAAAAGGACAGCAGCAGCAGCAACGAGAAAGGAGTCCACAAGCAACTGCAAACTTAAACACTTAATCTTTTCATTTAATGTTAATTTGTTTGTTTTTATCGACATATTTTGTTGTGTGGGCGTTCGCTCGTGGGGTGAGGTGGGGGCGGGGCGGCGCCTGTGCCTGTGCCTGTGCCAAATGGCAAATGCCGTTAAACGCGCGGCGCTTGTTACGACAACAAACTAATTTCACGTTATGACAAATTGCTGCCAATCAACATAATTCTGCGGCAAGCTAAGAAAGTGCCAGCAACCAGCCAGCTAAGTGGGTGAGCTGCGGGGCCGACCTGGAGTCAGGTGGCAGAACAGGTAAACCTCAAAATCCATTCCACACTCCCAGCACAGCTTTTGTCTGATTAAAACTCTACAGGCGAAATGTGGAGGCACAGATCTCGGGTCTATATGACCGCTGATACCCTGTAATAGCTAGTGATCAACTGCGCTCGGATATTGAAATCTGCTCGACTAGACGTAGCTATTGGGTCGACTTGGCCTGCTGTTGTCTTTCGCCTGACTTTATCGAGCTGCAGGCGTCGGGAAGATAGAGATTTCCTTGGGAGGCTGATCATATTTGTGTATCTATTCTTATTTACAGGGTATCTCAGCGTCGTTCACGCCCAGTTGGTGGAGATAGCAAACTAAATGTTTCGTGCTCTTTTATTTTTATTTATTTTTTGACAAATGTCATGCCTCGCTGGCGCTGCTCACTTTAACGCTCATTGCTATTGCCACGCCCACTCATCAGAGCGCGCGACGTTGCTGAAAGCGGCCATAACAAATTGTTAGGCTATGACCTCGAAAACAGTTGGCAGTTGTCTTCGATACGATGCGATACACAAGCCACCAGCACCACCCACAAAATGGGTTGATTCAACTTCAAACTTGTCCTGCTGCTTGTCCCCCCATTCCTTGCCTTTGCCCTGCCCCTTGCCCGTTTGGCCAACCATTCCAGCTCCACCTGCTGGAGACCCATGTGTCATAAGTTCTTCTATTTTTTTCGCTGTTTCTTTCTGGCCAAGTTTGTGGCTCGTTTTGGCTTTCATGTGATAATTGCGGCGCATGAATTACAATTAATTCGTGACGATTCGTGCAAGAGCCTTGCGCCCAGGTAGACACAGGCAGACAAATGCCACGGCTGCACTGGCAGCCAGAAGTAAGGCAACGTCGTCCGCGTGTCGTTAGCAGCGCCTGTTTATTATTCCGCTAATTCTCTCTGCCAAGCCAGCCCTCCCATACCCAGACCCGTTGGCTGCCTGGCGGGCAACTCTTTTCGGTTATTGCGACATGCAAAGCGGCGGTGACATCGCCGAAAACTCAACTCGACTCAGCACAGCTCAACTCAGCCCACGAGCCCCGAGCACCCAAGCGCCCAAACCCAACACAAACCTGAATCCAAATGCAAACCGTAACCAAAACACGCACACTTCGACTTGGCTCCTCGAATCCGCGACAACTGAATTTTAATGGAGCTGCAGTCGGGAATGCGGCCCAAAGGATATTCATGTTAGACTGCCATCCTATGCCAAAGGACACCAAGAGGACGCGCCTTAAGATCGCAGCGAAATTCAATTCTAAATTTCTCTGCGTTCATTTCAATCACAGAAATTACAATTAAAATTCAATTTGATTTTTATTTAATTAAAAACTAAGAGAAAGGAAATAGAAGAGGGAAAGAGATATAAAAGAGTGAGGGAAGATAGAAGATAGAAGATAGAAAATAGATAGAAGAAAGAAGATAGAAGATAGAAGATAGAAGATAGAAGATAGAAGATAGAAGATAGAAGATAGAAGATAGAAGATAGAAGATAGAAGATAGAAGATAGAAGATAGAAGATAGAAGATAGAAGATAGAAGATAGAAGATAGAAGATAGAAGATAGAAGATAGAAGATAGAAGATAGAAGATAGAAGATAGAAGATAGAAGATAGAAGATAGAAGATAGAAGATGGAAGATAGAAGATGGAAGACAGAAGATAGAACATAGAAAAGCAGTGCATAGGCAAAGACTGAGAGACATTGGATAGAGAGAAAGGGAGAAAGAAAGGGTGAAAGAGAGAGAGAGAGAGAACATTGTCTCTATATATTTTATAAGTTGAGTCAGAAGTGCGAATGTCCTCAAATAGATGTTTGCATAAAGCTTATCCAGCCTTTCAATCGTTAGTCAATTTACCTTTTTCACCTGCGAATCCTGTAGCCCTTTGGTACTGATATCAGATGTATTTTATATCGTGCTATTTGTTAGGCTTGGGCCAGAGTCTTATTTGGCAGCTTTTGTAAGACATTTACGGCTTTTGCCTGGCTGGATTGGTTAAAAGAGCAACGATACATAAGACTGGGCACAGCAGGTGCTTCGTTACCCATGGCTCACACAGCTTACAGCTCCAATTGGCACTCCCTTCTCGCAACCTTTGGGTTTGGCTGTGCTCATTGTGGGTGACAAAATGCGTAAGTAATTGCTGTAAACGAAGCAACTCATCTAAACGTTCATCTGCAATCAGCTGCCTTTGTCCTGCCTCCGACATGGCTTTAACTTCATTATCCGACGCCAAAGTCAGTGGCCAAGGAAAGTTGCTCAAATAGAAAATCCTGTGGTTCTTCCTTCTTCTTCTAGAACTTTTTTGCGATGTTATCCGCTAAAAACAACCGCAAATGCCAAACGTGCATACCCCACTCCTCCTCTCTCTCTCTCTCGGTATCTGTGTCGGCATGGGAAATAAAGTTGAACACCAACTGTGTGGGGTAGCTGTGATAATTTGGGTGCTGTGGTGACGGCAGTCACCACGGGAAATGTAATAATACATCCGAAAATCAGTTGTTATTATTGTTAAGCGTAAACGATCCAGCCATCCATCCAGGCAGCTAACCAAACGACCCTGCACCCATCCAGGCAGCCGCACTTTGCCGGCATAATCATTGTAATCATAAGCCAGTCGACTGCTTGAGTCGAAGGCGAGAGGGTTGCTAATGCCCTACCCCTACCGCTGCCGCTACCCCTAGGCCAGCGCTCTTCATCATCGACTTGAGTACATTTTTTTACGCTGACTCAATAGAAATGTTTTGTGCAATTGCGGCTCATAAAATCACAGCGGGTTAGCGTCTGGCGAGATCCGAGAAACCGAAACCGAAACCGAAACCAAAAACATAACTCAAACTGCAACCGAGAGCCGAAACTTAGTCGAAGGCAAAGCGATGACAACAGCAAGCGAAATTGAACGAAAACAAAGCAGGAAAAGGATTCGGATTTGAGCTACGGGACATCCGAAATGGCAGACTCTATTAAATGCTAATTGATTGCTAAAGTTCTCTCGGTTCGAGAGCATTCGACCAACCTCAGAGTCAAGTAAATAGCAGTTAGAAGCAATCTGGTAGAGCTTGTGAGTTGTAAAGACTTCTCATAACTCACACAGATCTCAGCTAGTTGTAGTCTTAGCGAATAATCTGATCTGATCTAATCTGATCTATCGCCCGATTGACTCTACACTTTAACTTTGCTCATAAGAAAAGAGAAAAGTTATACAGAATTCTCTTATGGAACTAGATTGAGAGAGAGACAGGACTTAAGGGATATATAAATGGGAAACTATTTAGTTTGCAATGGATCAATTACTCATTGGTCAGCTGCCGTCTCTCTCTCTCTCTCCCTCTCTCTCTCTCTCTCTGTCTCCCTCCCACTGCTTGTAAGTTTGGCTTATAGCAAATGCTGATGACGCACGTATATCAAATGCCTGGCGAAAATTTGTAGATGCCACTGCCCGGCCAGCCAGCCAGCAGCCCCTGCCAGTGCCCCTGGTACTGCCCCAGCCCATGCCCCTCCGTGTGGCGCTCTGTTAGTTAAGGGGCACGTAATCCATTTGTTGTTTGCATGTTCATCTCGGGGCTTAGCCAGAGCCCGAGACTTTGGTTTTGGGGCACGTTATGTGTGCATTGGACACAACTCAATTGGCTGAATTGTGTGCTGTCTGTCTGTGTGTGTGTGTGGGTGTGTATGTCGTTGCTCTGTTAATGATGAAAGGCCACGGAACGAGTTAGCTGCCAGCATGGCCAAAATTCTGTGTTCTGCTGTTTTGGTGTGCAACTGACGCACATTGCAGGCGACTTTGCAACATGATGTGACGAGCGAGGAGAACTCTTTCTCTCGCTCCCTCTGCTTCACCATGTGTGTGTGTGTGTTGTAGGATTGGCAGTGCCTGGACACATTTCCGCTGCAGTTGCTTTGCCTCCATCGAGGATGAGACAGTCGAGAGGACGACTTGCAATTTGAGCGCTCGCATGGCATATTAATGGACTTTTGCTGACTGACCAACTGACGGGCACCGGACACCAGCGACGTCGACATGCGGGCGAAGGGCGGCGCGGGGCGGGTGCGTGGTCGACCATCATATCATTGGCATGCGTGTGCACTATGGACGACAAACGACTCCCAGCTCCAACTTCAACTGGAGCTCTAGCCATGTCTCGAGCTCAGTTGTTGTTGCAGTTGCCGCCATTTAGTTCATTAGAGCAAAAATGTTGTGATGCTGCACGTAAACAAGACTCCTTCTCCCTCACTCTACCTCTCTCTCTCACACTCACTCTGTGTGTGCGTGTGTGTGTGGCGGCTTGCTCTTTGGGGTTGGCGCTGCTGTCACTTAAATGCGCGTCCAGCTGCCCAACTACTCAGCTACGCATTTACGTGATTAATCAGTTGGCCACGTGTGTGTTTGTGTGTGTGTGTGTGAGTGTGTGTGAGTGTGTGTAAAGCATATGCCCCTAAGTCATGCAAAGCGCTCGAAACGTTTTAATTGCCTAACAACTTGCTTGAATTGGTAGTGCAAAATGCACTCCAAGCTATGGGCAAATGCCCCATGTCACATATGCCACATGAGGCAGTCACATGCCATCTATAACATCTACTATATCAAGTCAAGACCAAGACTATGCTTAACTGAAGTGTATGGAGTATATAAAGAGTATATTGAGTGTAGAGAGTATAGAGAATATATAGAGTATAGAGAGTATAGAGAGTATATAGAGTATATAGAGTATATAGAGTATATAGAGTATATAGAGTATATAGAGTATATAGAGTATATAGAGTATATAGAGTATATACAGTATATACAGTATATTGAGTATAGAGTGTATATAGAGTATATAGAGTATATACAGTATATACAGTATATTGAGTATAGAGTGTATATAGAGTATATAGAGTATATAGAGCATATAGAGTATATAGAGTATATAGAGTATATACAGTATATACAGTATATTGAGTATAGAGTGTATATAGAGTATATAGAGTATATAGAGTATATAGAGTATATACAGTATATTGAGTATAGAGTGTATATAGAGTATATAGAGTATATAGAGTATATAGAGTATATAGAGTATATAGAGTATATAGAGTATATTGAGTATATAGAGTATATAGAGTATATAGAGTATATAGAGTATATAGAGTATATAGAGTATATAGAGTATATAGAGTATATAGAGTATATAGAGTATATAGACTATATAGAGTATATAGAGTATATAGAGTATATAGAGTATATAGAGTATATAGAGTATATAGAGTATATAGAGTATATAGAGTATATAGAGTATATAGAGTATATAGAGTATATAGAGTATATAGAGTATATAGAGTATATTGAGTGTAGAGAGTATAGAGAATATATAGAGTATATAGAGTATATAGAGTATATAGAGTATATAGAGTATATAGAGTATATAGAGTATATAGAGTATATAGAGTATATAGAGTATATAGAGTATATAGAGTATATAGAGTATATAGAGTATATAGAGTATATAGAGTATATAGAGTATATAGAGTATATAGAGTATATAGAGTATATAGAGTATATAGAGTATATAGAGTATATAGAGTATATAGAGTATATAGAGTATATAGAGTATATAGAGTATATAGAGTATATAGAGTATATAGAGTATATAGAGTATATTGAGTGTAGAGAGTATAGAGAATATATAGAGTATATAGAGTATATAGAGTATATAGAGTATATAGAGTATATAGAGTATATAGAGTATATAGAGTATATAGAGTATATAGAGTATATAGAGTATATAGAGTATATAGAGTATATAGAGTATATAGAGTATATAGAGTATATAGAGTATATAGAGTATATAGAGTATATAGAGTATATAGAGTATATAGAGTATATAGAGTATATACAGTATATACAGTATATTGAGTATAGAGTGTATATAGAGTATATTAAGTGCAGAGAGTATATGGAGTATATAGAGAATATAGAGTACATACAGTATCCACAGTATATTGTGTAGAGTGTATATAGAACATGTAGAGTATGTAGAGTATATAGAGTATATAAAGTATATAGAGTATATAGAGTAATTAAATTCTTTAAAGTATATAGAGTATCGTATAAAGAACAAGTGCATCCGACGTTATATAGCTTTCTTTAAATTCTGTAGACCTGTGACTCTGACCAAGCTTTTTTAGCTAACTCCTTAGCTGAAAGCTACTGTATGTGCTCGCATACGCTGGGCTGAGGATTCTTTTCGAAAAGTCTTCGATTATATTGAGTGTTAACGCGAGAGATCGACACTTGGCTGTGGCTGTCGCTGTCGCTGTCGCATTGTTTTGCAGCCCAACAGATATTTAGACTCCTCTGCCCCCTCGACTGTCCGCGCATCCCACCGTCCGTCTGTCTGTCCGAGCGACTTATCAAGCTGACACCCAACAACTGCAAGAAATTCCAAACAATTTCAATTCCAATTTCAATTTCAATGGATGCAACTGTCTGGCTGCAGAAGATGTAGCAGCAGAGCTGTATCTGGGGCTGGGGCTGGGGCTGGGTCTGGCTCTGGGTCTGGGGCTGGGGCTGGGGCTGGAGCTGTATCTGCAGCTGGGCTATTGAAATTAAAACGCCCAAAAATTGAAAGAGTTCGACATTGTGGGCATTGTGTTTCGTGCTAAAAATTATAGCCAGGCCAACTGACATAACCGCAATCGCATGTCGAAAGTCGAAAGTCGCAATTCGCAGCGTGTGAAAGAGCCGTCAGGTGCGGCGGTCAACGGTCAAGCACTGAGCTCTCTCTCTCTCTCTCTCGCTTTGTATTTGTCTGCCCCTCTCTGAGCTCTGCTGACACTGAGCCAACGAAGCATTTAACCAAACTAATTTTCCCATTAGGTTCAACACTTTGTGCCCGTTTGCGGGGCGCATAAAACAACACGTCGATCGAATACCGCAAAAAAAAACAGACGAAATAATACTACGGCTGCTACATAGAAGCCGATCGAGCCGATCAAGCGCAACATTTGCCTAGACCCTGCCCGTTTACCTGCCCAGCCATTCCTCGCTTCTCTCCAACTCGCCAACCCTCCAACCCTGCAGCCCTCCAACCGTCCAACCCTGCAGCTCCGGCAGTCAGTGTTGTAGTCGGCTAATTGATCGGTTCCAAATGGTCGATCGCACGTAACGGCCGCATATGCGATCGCTGCGCGCGAAATATAGACGAAATACGACATTCGGCTATGCGATCGTATCACGCGATAAGCCACTGACTCTGACTCGATCGCAGTGCTCGCCGGTGCCTCACCTTTCCCTCATCCGTCAATAAAAAGGGCATTCAAAAAAGGTAGCCAGACCCTAGCCAGCTCAGTGAGGCGTCTCGCTCGTTCGCTCGTTCAATTTGATCAGACAAAATGCGCTTTTGCTTTTGCTCGGCAAGCTAATTCTCTAAACAGATACAATCGTAACCATGAAATAGATCACTGATCACCGATCTTCACTGATGGCTGCCTGCTCAGCTCATCTTCTCCAGACAATCTGAGTTTCTTAGCCAACTTTGCCTTCTTCTGATTATCTGCACCAAAATTTGACTTTATTAAAGTGAGAATATTTTCTTGGGCTTTGAAGATGCTGAAGTCGATCATGATCAGCGCTGGCCTCTCGACTCGACTCTGACTAAACTTAAGTGGGAAGTTGAATTGATCTTGAATTGAAGTTTACTTTAAAGAAATGTTGATCTATAGCCCTTTGCTGGCAGTGAGCTTCGTTGAGCCTAAATTGAGACTTGAGGCAAGTGCTGCATGCATCCCAAGCAGTTGCCTTAGCAATCTCAGCTTTGATTCGAAAATGCCTTTGTTCATAATTGGAGGACAGAGTCAGTTCATTAGAAAATTACTTCGCGAATATTGAAAACGCATTAAGCTGATGGCCTAATGCCGATGAGCAACTGCAGAAGAGCCACCCCTCGCCGTCTCTAATGTGACACGACAATCAACAAGCTGATGGTTAGACGGCTCTATCAATGCGATGCGGCCAACCCTCTGAACATCTTCGTTGCCTTTTTGCCAAATCGTTGTAATTTACGAAATTGACACTCAAAAGATGGACCAGAACCAGGACGAGGGCCAGGCGCCACCCCAGCAATTAAGCTGCGAGCCCATATGGAAGCGGCTCTCTCGCTCGGTATGTGTGGATTTAAGTGAAGGCTGCACAATTTGTCACACGATAACATAAAAAGTGCCAATTGCAGTTGAAGCTGCACTGCTCGAGGGGTCAGTGCGAGCGGTCGCAGCGGGGTCACAGCGGGGTCAGCTGCGCTTGTGCAAATTAAATAAACTCTAATGTCTTTAATTTGTTTGAGTTGTCCGGCGTCCACTCAACTGTGCAGCCCATTTCTATATATATATATATATATATATATATATATATATATATATATGTCCGATTACCAATACCCAATTCCAATCCCAATCTTCAGCATATATATCAAAGTGTGTGTGTGTGCCTTCTGAGTCAGTCGCATGTCGTCGCTGACGCTGGCCATAAATTTCGTATTAAATTGAGTGTTAAATGTTGGACGCTGGAAGTCCAGCGTCATCCCACTTCTACCCCGCCTACTGCTTCTCCTGCTGCGCCTTCGTCTCCGGGCGTCATTCCGATTCCGGAACCCTCGCTGCCCAACAAATGCGTCGAATGTGCAACCGTGCGCGTAGTTTTCTTGCGACATTCTAGCCCCGCTGCCCCTGTTCGTCTCCTCCTCCTCCTCCTCCTCCACCTCCACCTCCCGCCCTTCCTTCGGCTTCTTCTCTTCCACAATTCGTCAGTTGTAGCCAATTTATTATGCCCAATTCTTAGCCGTTGCTTTGCGTCGTTTTCTTTATGACTTCGTTTTGTGCCTCGCCTCAGCGTCTTCTTCGAGCTGAGCTCAAAATCAATAAGTTCCATATACTTGGACACATCTCTTGATTCTCCGCTGCTCTCTGCTTAGCTATTATCTTTCGTAACCTAATTGAATTACGTGCAAAAACAGTTGCTCCATCAATAACTTGTTAACGAAGCGCAGCTCATGCAAGGCATAATATTTGTGGAATCCTGAGCAAAGAGCAAAACTGAATAATTATTATGATGAAGTGGGGCATGTGTGACTACGCGATGCTCTATTGCATGGGCAGAGGGAGTGATGGCAGGAGGCGGGTGGAGGGTGAGAGGGAGAAGGAAAGATAGAAAGAGTATCACATCAAGAGATAGACTTAAAGTTAGCTGATTGCCAACACATGGGAATGAGAATCGCATAGTAAGGCAAGGCCCACCTTTTCTCTAAGCCAGCAGACAGCAACACATTTAGGCTAGTCTAGTCTCTAGTCTCTAGATGTTGACTTGATTGGCTTAGCTCGTCTTACGGATCGAGAATATATATGGCTTGAAGGCTCTGTCATGCCTCTAGCTGTCTGTTACATAAATTGGCACAAGCTCTTATCTTTCACCTGCATTGCGTTACGTAATTGGTCGGCAATGAGGGGTAGCCGCTCGTGATGATCTTATACCCTTGCCAGTTGGCCAGCATTTGCATATTTCTATACTTGACGTAATTATTGTCTAGAATGCACGCTGGGATACTTATGTTAGGTATGCCATATGAGAGCGCTTATAAACCTGATCAGCAGCACTAGCCATGGTCAAGTGGCCAAGTGGCCAGGCAAGTGGTCAAGCGTAGCTGGGCAGCTTCGAAGACCGAGAGGCCAACTCAATTGCCAGAGCTGGCTCGGCTGCTGCTCATTTTAGCGGCAATTGGCGATTGCTGACGACACCCAATAAACACCATCCAATTACATGTTGTGCGAAACGTGTATGTGTATGTATGTGTGTGTGTGTGTGGGTAGTTGGGTGTAGTTTGGCCAGGTTAACAACAGATGACAACAATCAGCGAATGGTTAACGCTGACGAAATACCACAGACAAAGGCAGCTCTTTCTGCCAATTTCCCACAAAAGTATTTGAATGTCGTGTAAAGTGTTAAATTGTTTTAAATTTTTGTTCAACTCTTCTTCTTCCTCGCGCTGTTGCTGCTGCTGTTGTCGTCGCTGTGTATCTGGTGTTGGGGTCAATACAGTCACATAAATCCCAGCGACGCGGCGGTAATTTGAATAAAATATGCACAGACAGAGCCAACGATACGATGAGGCGAGAGCCAAGGGAGCAGGTGAGCGGCAGGAGGTTAGCTACCAGCTACCTGGTAAGAGTTAGCAGGCGCTGGCTACTGGCTACTGTTCGTTTGACTGGATGCTGCATCAAAAGCAGCCGCCCTTTGGGTGTCGATTGGAATTTTAAACGGAGCAGCTCAGATAAAGCTCTCCACCTGCGCCGATCTGCTGTGGCTGCCGTTGCCAGACGTTTTGCCAGCTTCAATTTGCCAGATTGCTTTTCTGCCTTTTGCTATATTTGCAAGGCAGCGGAGTGCTAGGAGGGCATAACTTGCGAGGAAACTATCTATATCTTAAGCAAACTTTATATCTTTAACTATATAGCATATAGAAGTGAAATATGCCAGAAACTATAATCGATATTTATCGATACATAAATGTTATAGAAGTATGTCTTATCGATTATCGTTGTGTGGTTACTTAACATAGTATCAGCGAATCACCTGTTAGCTCTGCACATCTCAATCGATATTTATCGATAGTACAATGACTATAAGTTGAAGCTGTTAATGCGAATTTACGAATGACTAGAAGAGAGAACTGTTCCAGCTATTCGTATTGCTGCACAAGAGACTTTAAGCGATATATCGTATATCGATATACACGTCGATAACTTTTATATTTCCATTATTGAATAGAATTTGTAGCTGTTTTGTTAGAAGCTTAACAAAGCTTTCAACTTGCCAATTTTACTTTGAGCTGTGCCATATATATCGACAATCGATATATATCGATAGTCGCTGCTGTGACAATGTTGCTTGTGCCGCCTAAAATCGATAAATATCGAACGCGAATGTCGGCAATTTTGGGACTTTTCACATTTTCGCTTGGCCAGCAGTGAAGCCATGACAATTTACCACCTTCTGTGGACGATTGGCCGTTGAGCTCCGTTAGCTGGATTCGAGGCCAAATGCCCGAGCCGCAGGCGATTGACACGTAAATCGCTATGCAGAAAATGAAACAAAACAAAAATGATGAAGGCAAATCAATCAAAGTGGCGACAGAAGGCGCTGGACAACTGGCTTAGACAGGTGGATGCAGAGGTGTGCCCAAGGAGTCCAAGGAGACGGCGGCAGGGGCACTCTTTTGCTGCCATTTATTGTGGCAGCCGCAAAACGTCAACTGGCTTTGCATATGGAAATTGGATAATGGCCAGCGAGCGACCCGCTGCTGTCAATAGAGCCGCAGTGGCCAGCAGCGGGCGGCACGCAATTTGCCATGAAATGGATGCCAATCGATGGGCATGACAATAAAAGTAGAGCCTAAACAAAGCTCAGGCGCAGTTGCTCAGCATTTCATAAGCTGAGCAGGGCCCGAAACCGTAATAGTTACTGTTCGCAGTTAGCAGTTAGCAGTTAGCAGTTAGCAGTTATTGTTGCAGTTGGCGGCACACAATGCCACACCAAAACACTCGCATTATTTCCAAAAAAGAGCCTGGGATCGTGCCTCATTTGTGGCTAGCCAGCAAAATTGGCCGCTAACTGATTTTCAAATTTGCGCCCCATACAAAAGCGAGCTGAAGGGCCAGCGGCCGCACCTACGCAGCTGAATGATGGGAGGGGCAGGCGCAGGCGCAGGGGTGTGAGCAGATTGAAATTGGCTATTGCTGTGCGGGGGGCAGGGCCAAGCCGAGCCGGGTCGAGGCATGGCGTAAGGGTTCTCTTTTCGAATTGCCAGTTTTTTTGGTAACTGAACTTCCGGGCAAATTCAACAGCAGCAGCAGCAGCAGCAACAGCAGCCGCAACAAATGCAATTTAATCGAGCATGACTTTTGGTTAAACTTGTAAAGCAACGCCTACGCAGCTGTGGCAGGGGGCCTAAGGGGTTGTGTGTGTGTGTGTGTGTGTGTGTGGAGGTGGGGCTGGGCAGAGATCGTGGTATATATTGCCGGATGTAGGGAATTTTAATTTGTCGCGTCGTTTAAACGCGCACGCAGACATGACCATAGACGTAGCTCGAAATGAAAAGCGGCATGGTAGAAAGGTGTATGTGTGTGTGTGTGTGTGTGTGTGTGTGTATGTGTGTGTGGAGTCTTTGGTTAGTGGGGGGGGGGGGGTAACCCTTTAACGCCGTCAGCTCTGGCGTCATCGCATTCATTCAAGCGTTGCACACACACACAGACCACATGATGCCCACATGCCACGCCCACTGTGCAACGCCACACCTAACCGCCCGCTGCTGTCGTTTTCAATACATTTGTTACCTTCGCTTCGTTTTATTTTTCTTTATTTTTTTTTTTTTTTTTGGCAGTTTTAAATCGTTGGGTGGTTTTTATTAGCCCGCTTTTCGCTTTCTCTCTCTTTCGCAGTCTATCTCGCTCGCTCGCTCGCTCTCTCTCTCTCTCTTTCAGTTGTTTCTTGTGCTGCCTGTCCGTTTTACGTTATTTATGTTCGCGCATTTGCATTTTGATGGCTAGCTCCTGCTCCTGCTCCTGTCGCTGCCGCTGCCTCTGCCGCCTTAACCCTTTCATGCGCGCACACACACACACGCACGCACGCAGCCGCACAGGTGTGTGTGTGTGTGTTTTTATGACCATTTGTAACCAAAAAATTGAAAACAAATTTCCACATATTGATGGTCGCACTTTGCGGGGGGTAAGCATGGCATGTGTGTGTGTGTGTGTGTGCTGTTGGGGGTTCTGCCTTTTTCGGTTGCGCATGAGAAGATAATCGTAAAAAGGGAAATTGCGCTTATAAAATGATCAAAAGCGCGCACGTAATGACAGCTCAGAGCTGAGCTGTGTGTGCGTGTGTGTGTGTGTGTGTGTGTGTGTGTTAAGCGCGTCTTGTTGTTGCTTAGGTTGATTAGGCCGCTAGGTGCTGACAGACGCAGCTTTTTGAATCGCTTTTGGCCTCTCGATTTTTGGCGCTTTTTTACATTTTTTTACGCGCTGCGGATTTTATGGCTGCTGCTGCTGCTGTTGTTGTTGCTGTCATAAACGCAAAGGAGCAGCAGAAGCTCTTGAGGAAGCGAACAGTGGCAGCTTGGCTGGCATACACCTGTCTCCTGCTGCTCTTCCAACTCATTAGCATTGACATCAAATCGTAGCCAAGTGCAACTGAAGACCATAAAATGTTTTGTTTTCAGTTTCTTTCAACTTGGCCAAAACCAGCTGCCACTCTGTACGGATAGATACAGCCAGCAGCAGCAGGGCCCAATCAGAAGTCGTGGGCAAAGTTGTCTCGCAAACTTTATTCTGCGGCAGATCAAGATCTAAGCTCTAAGCTCTAAAGACATTTCAACGTGAAGAGCCAAAAGCTGAAATATTTATCAACTCAATGCAATTTTGAAGCAACTTCGAGTTGTTCATTTGAACCAGTTGCCGAACTAAATGAGTTACCGTTAGAAATATTGTTTGTGAACGAAGATATAAAACCGTTTGGAATTTGGCTAAAAATACATTTTGAAATAATTTTTGATTGAATGCCGAAACTAAATTCAAGCATTTTAGACTCATCTTTGAACTAATTCAAATAACATAATTTTAATGTAAGAACAAGTTCTTCTGAGTTCATCTTCCGAATAGTTTTTCAGAGTAGATCTGCCGAGTGGGTTTTCCCAATAGCTCTTCCGAGTAGCTCTTCTGAGTAGTTCTTTTGAGTAGTTCTTTTGAGTAGTTCTTCTGAGTAGTTCTTTTGAGTAGCTGTTCCGAGTAGTTTTTTTGAGTAGCTCTTTCGAGTAGTTCTTTTGAGTAGCTCTTTCGAGTAGTTCTTTTGAGTAGTTCTTTTGAGTAGCTCTTCTGAGTAGTTCTTTTGAGTAGCACTTTCGAGTAGTTCTTTTGAGTAGTTCTTTTGAGTAGTTCTTTTGAGTAGTTCTTCTGAGTAGTTCTTTTGAGTAGCTGTTCCGAGTAGTTTTTTTGAGTAGCTCTTTCGAGTAGTTCTTTTGAGTAGCTCTTTCGAGTAGTTCTTTTGAGTAGTTCTTTTGAGTAGTTCTTTTGAGTAGTTCTTTTGAGTAGCTCTTCAGAGTAGTTCTTCTGAGTAGCTCTTTCGAGTAGTTCTTTTGAGTAGTTCTTTTGAGTAGTTCTTTCCAGTAGTTCTTTTGAGTAGTTCTTTTGAGTAGCTCTTTCGAGTAGTTCTTTTGAGTAGTTCTTCCGAGTAGCTCTTCTGAGTAGTTCTTTTGAGTAGCTCTTTCGAGTAGTTCTTTTGAGTAGTTCTTCCGAGTAGCTCTTCTGAGTAGTTCTTTTGAGTAGCTCTTCCAAGTAGTTCTTCTGAGTAGTTCTTTTGAGTAGTTCTTATGAGTAGTTCTTTTGAGTAGTTCTTCTGAGTAGTTCTTTAGAGTAGTTCTTTCCAGTAGTTCTTTTGAGTATTTCTTTTGAGTAGTTCTTTTGAGTAGTTCTTTTGAGTAGTTCTTTCGAGTAGTTTTTCCGAGTGATTCCTTCCAATAGTTTCCCCGAGTAGCCCTTCTGAAGTTTTCTTTTGACTAGTTCGTCTGATTAGCTCTGCTTAATGGTTCATCTAAATTGTTCATCCGAGTAGTTCTTCCCAATAGTTCTTCTCAATAGTTGCTCCGAGTAATTCCTCTGAGTATATCTACCGCATGGTTCTTCAGAGTAGTTCTTCCGAGTGATTCTTCACAATTGTTTATATTCTGAAGAGTTCTCTTGATTAGTTCTGCTTAATAGTTCTTCTCACCAGTTCATCCGAGTAGTTCTTTTGTATAGTCATAGTCTGAACTGTTTGCTTTATTAAGCATCAAGAACTATAAGCATTTTCCAACAATGTTTTCGCTTTAAACAAAAGCAACTTTAAATTATGTACTGAACACTTAGCCAGGCTAAGTTAATTATGGCCAAAGTCAATTGAAAATGGATAACCATAGACATGGAGATATTTTGTTAAAA
This sequence comes from Drosophila eohydei, assembly GCA_035045825.1. NCBI lineage: Eukaryota > Metazoa > Arthropoda > Insecta > Diptera > Drosophilidae > Drosophila > Drosophila eohydei. Next base: position 1,394,973 of record JAWNOT010000036.1, on the reverse strand, counting down.
TGCAGATTTATATGAAGTCGTTAGGTATATATATATATATATATATATCTATATATCTATCATTCCTCCGAAGGTTCGTCCGTCCGTTCGATCGCCTGTCTGTTTGTATGGAAACTTGTAGCTTGACTCCTAGGAGAGCTGGAGACGAACATGCTATGCGAATGTTCTGATAGCAGATCAGATTCAATAATATCGATTACTATCGATAACACTTGAGAGTTACTTGAGCATATCTCATATGCTTTTTTTGAGAGAGCCGAAGAGAAAGAGAGCGTTAAACTTACTTCCTTTACTTAACAATAATAAATAGCACTGCAGGGTATACGCTAGTCGAGCACACCCTGCTAAGGAGTCACACGCACACACAGATGGCACATGAAAATACGTTAAGCCTTGATCATTTTATAGTGCCTGCCCACATTTTGGCTCTTTGTTGTTCACAAATCAAATCAATGTCAGGTGCGAGAGTGTGGGCCAGGTGGCTGCTTGGGCGGTTGGTTGGGTGTTAAGGGCAACCACGTCCTCGTCGCTCTCGTCAGCGTTGACAAGTTGAGCATTTTAATTGCTGCCGTGCGGCCGCTTAAGTTAAATGTCAACAATGCCAGCAACAACAGTTGCACTAGCAACAAATTTTTGCGGCTGCAACCCTTTCAAGCTCAAGCGTGTGGAGGGGGTAGGCGGTGGGGGGTTGGGGGTAGATGGTTGCACGCAAAGAGTCAACTGGCTGTGCGTATCCACAGAATGCGCTAATAAAATATGCATAACAAACTTGAGTCAAACGAGGTTCAACTCCAACAAACAATCCAAGCCACCCTAGCCCCGCTCAACCCCTCGGTCTTGTCTAGTCCTTTGTGCCGGGGCTGTCGCACGCAATGCGCTACGCACCATTGTGAAAAGGGTTAAAAATCGAAAGTATGAAAACAATTTCGTTGCCGTTGTGGCTCTTGCTGCTAAATTGTTGGTCGTTGTCGCTGGCGCTGTGACTGTGACTTCTCTAACCCGTAAAACTATTATTATGATCATTATTGCTGGGCCCGGGACCGGACCGCGGGCCGCGGGCTGCGACGCAACTTTCAGCACGCACTTTGTGGCGCTGTCGCCCTGTCGAACTGTCTCATAAATGTTTTGGCAATAAAACGCAACTTATGATAATGCACATTGACAGCGGCAGCGACTTGTCACAGCCGAATGACATGCAGAAAATTTCAATTGATGACGAGAGCAGCGACAATAATGGGCGATTTGTTGTTGACTCCGCTGAAAGGTTATGCGTACGCACATTCAATTTGCGTTACTCCCCCAAAGGAGCTGCTCTACTCGTTGACTGGCCGTCAAATCGACGAGTGACGAGTGACGAGTGCCCAAAGGTCGACAGCTAACCATGATGTAAGCGATGCTATCAAGAGACTTGCCACAGCTTCAGCTACTCGCTGCTTTTACTCGTTACAGTTGAGTGCGACGAGTAGTTAAATGTCTAAGCGAAATAATGTGGACAACTAACTCGATATCTATTCAAGAGCCTTCAGCTACTCGCTGCTTTTACTCGTTACATTTGAGTGCGACGAGTAGTTAAATGTCTAAGCGAAATAATGTGGACAACTAACTCGATATCTATTCAAGTGCCTTCAACTACTCGCTGCTTTTACTCGTTACAGTTGAGTGCGACGAGTAGTTAAATGTCTAAGCGAAAGAATGTGGACAACTAACTCGATATCTATTCAAGAGACTTCAGCTACTCGCTGCTTTTACTCGTTACATTTGAGTGCGACGAGTAGTTAAATGTCTACGCTTTACTCATCAGGCAGTCTTTGATATGACCGTAACGTACTCTCGCTAGATTCAGCTAATTGTCTCACTGGCAAAGTCTTGTATATCAACTCGTTGATTTATTGATGTCACTCGCTACTTTTACGCCTAGCTACCTACACTCAAATGTAGCAGACTTTCTCTCTCTCGCCTCTTCAGTATATTATATGTTTGCCAATTGCTCGTAACTGGCTTCTTCTACTCGTCACACTTAGCTCGTCAAATAGTAGTTTCTTTAGAGAGCGCTGCGACGCTTGCCAGCTAGACTAGGTCTGCTACTCGTTACATTTTACTCGTTGGCTTGTAGCTGCTGAAATATGCCGTGCAACTTACCCTCGCCGCTTGGTAAACAATCACATTAATCATGCTGCAAATTGCCAGCTCGGCCTGGGCCTGGGTGTGGAGCGCGATTGTGGCTGGGGTCGGGGCAAGTGTTGTCAACATCGCCATAACCCTTCAGCGCGCATCGGCAGTTGCGGCGGTGGCGTTGGTGACACTGGTGACGGCGGCAGCGACAGCGGCAGCAATTAATAATACGTAATTTATGCTGAGCATTTGGCTTTTTGGGCCAAAACACTCAAACTTATTGACAGTTTTTCCATGGCCTGTGCGTGGGCTCAAGAAAGCGAGCGAACGAAATAAATAAAACTAAAGGGGTAACGGATAACGGGTAACGGGTAACGGGTTACGGGCTACGGGCTAAAGGCTAGGGTTCGGGCTGGGTTGGGGCGCTTCTTGGTCGCCTTTTATTGCTGCACTTCAAACTCCGGCAACTCCTATTGAAGCGTTACAATTTACAACCTCATGCCCGGCCAGTCATGTGGAACCAGCTATTTGTACAGCTTTCTGGGTCTAGCCTGCTGCATGCGGGCTCAGCTCATTCAATTACCCGAAATTAGCTCTATCGATGATGATAATCTAGTCTAGCCAGCGCCGCGCGTTCCGTCTCCTCGCATCTGGCCGGGCTAATCCGCAACAGTCGCAACAGTTAGTCAAGTTGGCATTCGTGCCAAATTCTATTAGTGGGCCTTTGGCTGTTAGTCGAGGCCTTAACGCTTGGCTTAGCCGCACGGCTAAGGGTTAGCTGGCAAGCGCTTAATCCGCAGCGGCCACAACACCTTCCCCCAATCTTAGATTAGCGACTAAGCCATTATTGAATTAAATGTTACACCTCGCGCATCCGGGCAGGTAGCATTGCCTCAAGTGCCCATTGATGAGGGCCCTCAACTAATTTCGGAAATATCATCAAAAGTAATCAAACTGTAAACAATAGTCTGCAGCTGCAACAATATTTGCATTTGCATCTGCAACTGCATTGTATCTGAATGTCTGCAGTAAGTCCTTCTCGAGCAGCTGCTACAAAATGCATCTAAATTTGTATTTGTATCTTAATTAGTAATGTAGCTGCAGCAGCCATGCGTGGCATGTGCAACTGTATCTTTGGCCACACCTGTCAAATGTTGCCACTACAGATTCATTTGTATCTTTATACATAATATCAAATGTATCTGCATCTGTGGCCATATGCTACAATGTACACCTGTATCTTTATCAATGTAAGCTCGTTGGCAAATGTATCTGCAACTGCAACATTATTTGTATCTGCTACTCTTTGTCTTTGCATTCTAATAGCTAATAACCAATGCATGTCCTATAAATGTATCTCCAACTGCAGTCGTATTTGTATCTGTATAATTAGCTGCGAATGTATCTGCAGCTGCAATGCTGTTTCCATTCTTAAGTAAATGTATCTACAGCAGCAGTCATATTTGTATCTTCTCAACAGGCAGTTGATATTTGCATTAAATGTATCTTTAACTCTAGCCAAACTGCGATCTTAAATTCGAACAGCAAAAGTATCTGTATCTATAGCTAAATCTGCTGCTATGTATCTACAGCTGCAGTCATATTTGTATCTATAACTGCCACTGCTTGCACACGAGTAGCTCATGTATCTGCATCTGTAACTAGCTGCAAATGTATCTAATATCTATAAACGCATCTGCTGACATTTTGGCATATGCATCAGCGCCCGTTTGTATCCGAAATGCATTTACTGTTATATTTGGGTACACAACTGGCACTGCCACTGCCACAGCAACTGCAAATGTAAATAGAAATGTATCTATAGCTCTGGCAGCGCATGTAGTCAGCTGCGAAACACAGCGCTGCCAGGCTTAATTAAGACAATGCCTGACTGCAACGCTTTATTTGCGTATACGCAATAAATATAAATGTAAATATATATATGTATATATTTGTGTCCCTATAAATGAATACAGTGAAAGCAATGCATTTGCTCATTTCTGTAAATATTGATATATCCTGAAAATCCTTTGTGCGCGCATCGAACCATCGAATGAGAGCAATGATAATGATTATAATAATACTAATAGCGATGGCAATGAAACACGTTTATCTTGTTGCATGTATGTTGTTGTTGTTGTTGTTTTTTTTGTATTTTCGTTTTATTTTTTTATACTTTTTATTATTTTGTTTGTTTGTTTGTTGGTTTTTTGTCTTTTAGTAATAATTTTTATTTAATTTCCTTTGTTTTTTGTTGTTGTTTAATTAATTTTAATATAATTGCAGTGACATGAGGTGTTGTTGCTTCATCGTTAAATTTATATTTATTCATATATATATATATATATATATATATATATATATAGTTATATATGCTTGTAATGCTTGTTCTTCATTCTTTTGCTTTTATCGCTTGCCGTGTTTTTGTTTGCATTTAAATTTAATTAACTATAATTAATATTGCTTTTGCGTATAATTCATTCAAAAAACAGCTAAACAAACCCAAAAAAAAATCAATTATATATATATATATATATGTGTGTGTGTGTGTGTGTCGGTATATAAGGACAAACAAACTGCGCTACAATTTTTGATTTTATTTTTCTTTTTTTTTGCTTTAAATTTTTTTCTTTTCGAATATTTTTTTGCTCGTGTGTGTGGGCAGGTGAATAAGTGTGTGTGTGTGTGCTGGGCAGGGGTTGGGAGCTGGGGGCTGTGTTAGCTGCGTCTTGTCGCTCTAAACTTATGCGAGGAACATGCGTTGAATGCCATTTAATAAATTGCTTAATATAAAAAAAAAATTGATTTATATATACGATATATATATATACGATACATACATACATACATATATATATTATAGTATTAAAATAAAACACACACAATAATATAATACTAAGTAGCTATTCCGAGTCTGTTCTAAAGAATTACAATTATACAAAAAAAAGTTGTTTGTTCTTTGGTTCTAGAACTTAAAAATTAGCAAAAAAAAAGTTAAAAAAAAATTGGTATAGTAGAATGAAAGTGTTCTATATGCGGAATTATAACTGGCTGTGTGTGTGTGCGTGTGTGTGTGAGTTGCTGCTACTAAGTGTCCATAAGAATAAGACGAAGAAGAAAAAGTTAAGGAAGCAGCTGCGGAACCACTTCAGCCAAGGGAGCTCTGCGCACCCTGTGGCTTGGGCAGGGGGCGTTACCGCTCGTTAACTGTTTCAACTGAATATAAATTATGAATTTGCTTTCTATGGATGTTACGGTACACGGTACACGGTACTTAAGAGCTACATAAATTAATTTAATTATAGTTTTCTTCGCACTTTACGCAAATTTTTGTTTAGATTTTTTATTTTTCATTTTATTTTTATTATATTTTTTTTTTAATTTTTTTTGTTTGTTTTTTTTTTTTTTTTTTTCTTTTAGCTTAATTCAATCAATTTACGAGTACTAAAAAAAAATTGTTCATCCTAAGACTAAGAAAAAAAATGTACGCATTTCGCTTGGTTTTTTTGTTATTTTTTTGTTGCTTTTTTGCTTTTTTCTTATCTTGTTTTTTTTTTTTTTTTGTTAAAGGTTACATGTATTTAGATTTTTGTGTGTGTGTGGGTGTGTGTGGGCGCCATCTTTGATGCTGCTTCAATCAATATCAATATGTCAATATATGTATATAGATATATATATATATATATATACATATATATATATATAAGTATATGTTTTATATATATATAAATTTGTCTGCGCTTCCAACTCTCTCTTTCGCTCGCTCTGTTTCTCTGCGTGTTTGTCTCTTTCTTCATGCGTTTTCTTTGCTATATAGTAAATATATATATATATATGTATGTGTGTGTGTTTGTGAGTGAGTGAGTGTTACATATATACATAAATATACATATTCATATATATATATATATATATATATATATATATATATATATATATATATATATATATATATATATATATATATATTTATATATATTATGCCTAAGTGCTAAAAAGTGTGTTGTGGGGGTTCTTGGGGGCTTTCCTTTTGTTTAAGCTGCAACTAGTTGCAAGAGCACTGGGCAACGTTTAAGGAAACGAAAAAAAGTAAACAAATCTAGTATATATATACGCCTCTCTCTCCCTCTCTGTCTGTCTCGCTCACTGTTCGTGTCCCTCTTTAAACTAGGTTTTAAAAGCTGGCGGGTCCTGCGCATCACAAACAGGCGTTGCTTACATTAATTATACCAAAAAAAAAAAAAGTATTATATATATATATATAACCGATATATATCGGCTTACTATAACTATGCGCAAAGCGACCCGCAACGTCTCTAGGCTCTATAGGGTATTACGTGCGTGTATATATGTGTTAGTGTGTGTGTGTGTGTGAGAGTGTGAGGGTGTGGACTATATGCTATATGCTACAATGCCTATGTAGAACGCTGGCGCTATTTACACTGTTTAGCAGTGTTGGCTAACTGCCGCCGCCACCGCCGCCGCCGACGCTGCTGATGGCAATCGGCATTGCACGCTAAAGCTGCTGCAGCTGCACCGTTTGCGGTCAGACATCGACGTCCAGATCGATCACCGAGCTGCGATCGTGCTCATCGTCCTCGTCGTCGTCCAGCTCGTGCGGGCCGCTCTCCTCGCAGTCGGAGCGGCCGTCCTGTAATTGTCACTGATCCGTACCGGCTGACGCATGATGCGCCGCATGCGTCAGCCCGTGCGGATGTCCGTGCGGATGTGTGTGCGGATGTGTGTGATGCGCCTGCGTATGATGCTGCAGCTGTGACGTCTCCTCCGATAGCAGCGAGGCAGCCGCTGCTGCTGCTGCTGCCGCTGCCGCTGCCGCCGCCGCTGCTGCTGCGGCGCTGCCATTGTGCTGCACCTCCAGCCCGTTGACCATCTTCTCCATGCTCTTCAGCTCCGACGGCGAGTGCTGCGACTGTCGCTTCAGCAGCGACGGCGGCGTCGTTGGCGACATTGATATGGGCCGCGTGGGCGGCGAGTGCGAAGAGGCGCGCGGTCTCGGACTGGAGCTCAAGCTGCGCGGCCCATTGTCTAGGCCCAGGCCGCCGCCACCGCCGCCGCCGCCGCCTCCTGCAGTGGGCAGAAGATTGGGCGGCGCAGCTGCATCGGCGCTGCCATTGCCGCCGCTGCGATTCGCATTCGAGCCGGGCGTTACCGCATCGAAGGCCGAGCCCAAGCTGCCCGGCAGGCTGTACGGCGAGAAGCGATGGCTCTTCAGGCCCTGCAGCGGCGACACGGGCGTGTGACCAGCTGCCGCATAGGCGTGGCCAAACAGCGCCGGATGCTGGGCGGCCAGCGCGAGCTGCGCATTGAACAGCAGGCCCGGATTCAGTCCGGCCGGATTCATGGCAGCGGCCGCAGCCGGATTGTGCAGCAGTCCCAAGTGCGGCGGCGGATAGAGGCCGTGCGGATAGAGGTAAGGCAACAGATGCGGCGACGGGTGTATGGGTGGGCCCACGGAGATATTCGGCGACGGATAGCTGCCGGCCGCATTGAGACCGGCCGCTGCCGCCGCCGCCGCAGCAGCTGCACCACCGCCCACACCCTCTTTGGGGCTGCCCGTCGAGGTGGGGCGAAAGGCACCGCCGGTGCTGCCGCCGACGCTCTCCGAGCAGCTCGAATCGCTGCCATCGCGCTCCACATCGTCCGCCTGCAATCGGCGACGCAGTGCATCCTCTGCATTGGCCGCAGCCGCATGCTCGCCGGCGCCAGCGCCAGCCAAATGATTGAACCAGGCGGCCAAAGCTGCAGCCAGCGAGTAGACATGAAACGAGAAGAGCAAAGCGGAAAATTTGTTCAGTTAGACACGCTGTCGTCCGGCCTCAGTTGAGCGTGGCCAACTGATGCTGTCGCGTTGCTTACCCGAGTGCTGGTGCGCGTGCATCTGCTGGAGCGAGTGGCTCAAGGGCAACAGCGGACTCTGCGGCGGCCCCACCACATCCAGTAGCTTGTCATCGTCGTCCTGCTGGTTGTCCAGCAGCGCGGCCGCGTGCGCCGGATGCAGATGTGGCGGCCGTCCGGCATGGCCCAAATGGAGCGGCGCTCGGGAGCTGCTCACGTGCGTGGGATTCAATTTGTCCGAGTCGGACCCTCGATTGGACATCAGCGCCTGCCTGTAACAACAGTTGTACGAGAACACAAAACAAATTAGAACATCCAATTGTCTAAGCCAGAGCAAGTTCAATGCCCAGCGAGCTGGACCGAGATCGAATTCCGATGGAATAAAGCTAGTGATGTGGCCATGCCCGCTAAGACGGGTCTAGTTGCTATGCAGTAATCCTGTTCTATAGCTGAAATACTCAATAGCCAAGCAGCAGTGCTGGGGATCTTACCTAGCGGCTGCTCCAAGACTCTTACTAAGACTCTAGCTGGGATAGAAATTGCTCAGGCGATTCGCTCGGACAGAGCGTCGCAACTCTTTAGAGCGCTGAAGCATGTAAATTGCAAATTGAAAAACTGAATTCTAATCGGAAATTTCAGAGCACGCATTGGCCCAGAGCGCTACGCGTTTTTGACATTGTTTTTTATGCCAGTTCACGTTGCATTAGGCTCTTTGGATAGACGAGGCACTGGCATAATATTTTCGCTAGCAGGAATATCTGTTAAATGATAAAACGACGCTGCCGGCATATGAATGAGGGGCGAGCGGTCGGACGGTCGGGCTGGGGATTGCCGTAGAGCCGGAACCTTAATTGAAATGTAACAATGGCAGGCGGAAACAGCCGGCAGTTTGTGTCTGGGCCGACAATGAAATTGAAAAATAATTCAAAACACGTTAGTGTAATTTAGTGTCTACACTGGCCTCGACGTACTGCCCCGTAAGCTCCAGCTGACGCCCCACACACTGCTACGCCCTTTGCCAAAAACTACGTCCGTGCATTTGCTACGTTTATTTTTTTGTTGTTCACACATCAAAGCAACGCTGCCAGCGCCAGGCGCCGTGTTCGCAAATTGGGCAATTTACTAGCACAGAGAGAGAGAGAGAGAGACAGAGAGAGAGGTAGGGAGGGGAGAGGGTGGCAGCTGATGGCATGTGTGTATCATTATCACAGCAACCACTGAGGCCGGAACCACCCATAGACAGGAGTTGGCAATTTCGCCGCAGGCGTCTTCTTTTACACTTAACTGTTTTTCCACGTATTTCGCATCACCTGTGTGTGTGTGTGTGTGTGTGCTTGGGTGTGTGTTTGTTGTGTGTATACCTAATTTAATAGCAAATCAATTTGTGTTAATCTAGCCAGCGCTACGGACCCACCCACTTAACAACAAAGTCGCACAACCAGCGCGTCGAGCGCCCAAAATGGGGCGCTGTAAATGAAATTTGCAGCAAGAAAGCGCTCAGCTTTTAGCACTGCAAGCGGAGTCAAAGAGTTGTCTAAAAAGTTGCCTAACTGAAATTGATATTCAAGTGAAGTTATCATGTTATGAGAGACAAAATCTAAGACTCTCTCTCTCTCTGTCACTCTGTAGGGCGGGTAGAGCAAGGACAGCGCAAATGGGCGAGCTTTTGGGCCAAGGTGCCCTTGGCTAAGCCGCTCCTGTGTCTCACATGTAACTCAACCATAAATTTGCAACAAAGGGCAACTAAGACGTTTATCTTGGCTGAAAGGCGGCTGGAGCGGGGGCGGGGGCGGGGTTGGGCGGCACGGCACCAAATTGCGCTGCTCTGTAATTTTTGAATTATATCTAAATGTGCGGCTTAAGCCAGTTCCACACACGCCCACGCCCAGCACAACATTGGCAAATTAGCAGCGAGAGTGGGACGTGGGGCATGCGGCGGGGTAAGAGAGACGACGGCAAGAAAGAAAAAAGTGCGCCAATTGTCAACTAACGCCTGCAGCTATTTGTCTGCAACAGCGGGGGGCGGGCGAGGCGTGGCAAGCAGTGTGAGAGTGTGGCAAATAAATTTGAAAAGGAATTTCAATTGCTGCCAGCTTCTGCTGCTGCTGCTGCTGCTGCTGTTAAAACGGTTTTCACTTTAGATTTCCGCTGCGCCCGCGGGCAATGCAAAAGCAATTGCAAAGAGTTTGCTAAGAGCATGTGGCAGGGGCCAGAGCTCGCCTGGGCTGGTCTTTACGAGAGATGAATATCATTCCGGCGGAAGTTGCGCAGTTAAGCTGCGAGAGGGTTGCGGCAATGGTGCGACATAGTTGCCACCAATTAGCAGCGCTTGCTGTGAGCCGACACCCAAGTCGCAGGGCGAAAATGTCGCCATGGCATTGTTTATATTGTTGTTCTTGTTGTTGTTGTTGTTGTTGTTGTTGCTAATGAAGCGCAGCCCAGCGGCTTGCTGCTAAAGAGTTAACCACAAAAAGTTGCCGCCGCATTGAGCTACTTAAAAAGTGCTGCTGCTGCTGCTGCTGCTGCTGTTGTTGTTGTTGTTCATTGTTGTTGCTGGCAATTTGGCAAAAAAAAGGCTAGACTTTGGCCTAAGTCGCACTAATTGCCCAGGCATTTCAGACTAATTAAAAGTCCATGCAAAAAGCTAGCTAAGCGCTTTAGCGGCTGCCAACCACTCACCCACACAAGTCGAGTGCGTGGGCGGGGGGCGGGGCAGAGCGTAGTATACTTTTGAGCGCTGGCGTTTTATTAATAATCGACGTCAAGTTTGAAGCCCGCAACCAAAAACCGAAACCAAATCCGAAGCCCAGGCCAAAAAACTGACACATGACTGTCCCAGCAGTGACCAGTCACATTTTGTTTGCTCGAGGCAGGCGTGGCAGGTGGCAGGGGCGCGGTTAGCTGTGGTTGGCGTACAAAAAACCTAAACAGTGCAGGATTTTTGCTGACAGCCACACGGACGCCAGCAAATGGGGCAGCCTGACACGAAGATACCCTGCAGTGGCCCTGCAGTGCGCATCGATAACAGCAACAAACAGCCTGACAAGGTAGGGGAGTGGGGAATTGAATTTAGCTATGAATCGATATTTATCGGTTTTGTGTTATCCGCGTGCATTATCAAACAGCATTGGCAAGTTACAGAAGATTTGCTGTTTGGCTTAGCAGCTGACTTTTTTGCTTCAAATGCGATATCAGTCGCACAGCTGTCAAATCGATATTTATCGATTACAGGAGATAAGCTGATTTGTGAAAGCCCTAGGCGTTTAGTAGTTTCATTCAAAACCTTTTAAAATAGCTTAAAATTATATAGAATACAGCCAATCGAACAATCGATATTTATCGATTTGTAGCTTATGCCAAGAGGGCATAAAATAACACATTTCCCTGTTGGCAATTTAAATGTTTGCTGGGTATAAAAGACAGCTAGGACTGGAGGACTAAGTAGACAGCTAGACTCGACTGGGCTAGGTGGGTCTTGGGGGCGTGGGGCGTGGGGGTCTTGTGGCTTGGCAGCTAATGCCAATCAAGGCGCTGTAATCAGTTTTACAACAACTCAACAGGAAGGGCCGCAAGTAAATTGTTTGTGTCAGTGCAGCAAACAGAAGACTGATGAAGTCGTTCCTTGGCCTGTCCAAATACGCCACAGCTCATCATCGTCTTGTCATTGTCAGTCACAAAGGAGAGAGAGAGAGGGGCGGGGCGGGAGATAGAGTGAAAATTGATTTGTAACGTTTAGCAAAACGTTGAGCCAACTATTAAATGTCATTCATCATTATGCTAAGTCAGGTCAGATTTGAAGCGAAGCGACTGCAGACCGTGGCTGTGGCCGGAAACCGGAACCAGTCCGAGTCCACTCCCCCGCCGATGTTGACTTTTCGGTTATCCTTGACAAAAGCAATTGTGAAAAAACAGTCAAAAGCATTTTGATCAGCGCCCACGCTGTCGGCCGACCAAATCGACCAACAGGAAATTGAAATCAATCCATCAATATGGATTACAGGCGCTCAGCTGGAGAGCTGGAGAGCTGTAGAGCTGGCCTGCCGAGAGTGGGGCGGCAACAGCAGACAGACCAAGGTGCCAGTCATCATCCCCATCACCATCACCATCACCATCATCATCATCAGCAGCAGCGCTATCAGTATCATCATTGTGTTGACTTTGTGGCCACTTGGCCTCCAGCTGAGCGTCGATGTTAGCCATACGCCCCCTCGTCCCATTGGCGCTTTGTATGACTTGCAATTTGACAAGCAGCAGGCTAATTAGTTCCGCACAGATTTGACAAAAATTAATGTCTGCTAATCAAGCTGCAGAACAGATACAGCGACAGATAGGACTGGGGCTAGACAAACGAGCCATGGACTGCTGCTAACAAATAGGAAAACAAACCAAATTCCTATCACCCAGTGCCACTCCGACTGCTGAATGTGAAGTGCAGCTCAAAGTGCTGATTAGTTTGCTTTTTGAGGCGATGTTCAGCTGAAAGGACTTGAAATTGATTCCGAGTGGCCGTCCGGGCAACGGAATGAGCCACGGACTGCACTCAGCTGCTTGTGTGCTCCAGCTACGGAGTTAACTTATGAACTAATTGAATCAAAAAGGTCCTTTGCACAGGATTACAAAACAGACCCAGCAGCTGCCAGGCGAATATACTTTAAAAGAAAATCACTCTAATGCGATTTCGAGTGCTTCAATTGCATTTCGTGACAGCTCCAGGACCTAGCTGCCTTAGCCAGGCTGGTCAATAGAGCAGCAACTTGCCATTTGCCTAGGCAAATAATGAGAGGCATTCCAGGAGCTTAAATATTATGTGTATCTAAGGAATATGCACATAGAAGCCTTTGGCAATTTCAACTTATTATCCTAGCTGGGTCTCTCAGCCTGCCTAAGGAGGTGCTTTGAACCAGCCCAGCTAGGCTCTCAGCTGAAACGCAATGGCAGCATCTTGGCATGAAGAGCTCTAATAAGACTTTTAATAGCTTTAACTAAGAACAAACTTAGTGAGACTAGCTCGAGCTCTAGCTTCAAGTCTAACTTGAAGTTGCTGCACTTTGACTATTTCTAGGTCTAGGCCAGATCTCATCCATAATATCTATAGTCTCTCGACTGCTTAACACTAGTGGTACTCACTTCTTTTCCCGCTTGCCAGCGCCAGTATCACGAAAGCCCTTCGCAAAGGGATTGTTGTCAATTTTCAGCTGAGTTATCTGCAAGTGTCAAAGCGAATATGAGTTAAGCTTAATGTCATATGGCTGGATTGTCGTCCAGGTGTATATAGATATATATATTTATAGTTTACCTTCTCATTTTGATATGCAGTCACGGCTATGAACTCCGTCTCCTTGAACACGTACGTGCGAAACGTGGAATATGGTAGCTTCAAGATATCGTTGGCTCGCACCAAATGAAAGCGCGGCTGATATTTATGCATTGAGTTCAGTATGGTCTACAACAGAAAGAGATGGCCACACACGGTGGAAGAGCAAAAGAGAAAGAGAGCATAAGATTAGTTAGCTTAGCATGCAAAATGCAATGGGACAAAAAAAAAAAAAAACGAAAAACAAAAAAGAAAAGCACGGCACAAAGTATTCCGTTTTGGCGGCAGTAACTTGACAAAACTTGACAGGCTCAAACAGAGGCACACACACACACAAAACACAACACACACGTCTTGGAGTTGAGCTGTAGCAAAGATATTGCAAATGGCTGTGGACTGTGGCAAGTCGGCGACATTCCTGTAGGCGACCACCCACCAAAGTGCACGAGTGCCGCCAGAGACCAGCGAGCACGGGGCAGAGAGAGGGGCCCTGGGGCAGAAGTTTTGTCATAAAATATGAATTTGTCTGCAGCGAGCAGAGCAGAGGCGAAACCGCGAGACCCCCCAAGCAACGACATGCGCGACTGTTGCAAAAGGAACACCTTTTTAATTACCATAACTCGTCGAATCGACTTCGATTAAAACGACAACAGCAACGACCGCATGAGCCTGTCTAGGCGGCCAGGCTCCATAGAGCAGGCCCGAGCCGGCCAGCCGCAGTCTGTCTGTGGTCTTTAGCTTGTTTTCGGTTCTTGCTGCTGCTGCTGCGTGTGGACCTCACAAGCTGCCGCTGCCGCTGCCGCTGCCGTTGCTGCTGCTGAGTCTGGCAACGCCATTTTGTTCATGTAATTTTAAATGAAAACAAGCTGCGACTTTGGCTCAGACTTAGACTTTAGGCTATAGCTCTAGTTGCCTACAGTGTTGCTGCTGTTGCTGCTGTTGCTGCTGTCGCCATCAGCAACAACTGGTTGGCTGCATTGTGTGTATCTTGTATCTGCGCCTGATTTGCACGCCCTCTCTCTCTCTCTCTCTCTCTCTCTCTGGCTAAGACCACCAATGGCGACTGCGGTGTCATGCACACAAAGGTGTGACTAATAAGATGCTTGTGGTTGTTGCTCATGTTGTCAGCTTTATAATTGTATGTATAGCAGCGAACGCTTGAGCTGGCCGTGTTAACGCTTCAGAAGTGCTGAATACAACTAAATAATGCGACAAAGCGTAGTCCAGACTAAACGCAACAGATCGAGTCAAAGTGTAGAGCGAAAAGAAAAACAAGCAACTCAAATCGCATAAGCAGCAATACACATAGTTGCTGGAGGGCGTGGAAGGTGTGCTGCGAGTGAAGCAAGACAAGTATGTGAAGTCAAGCTGCTATAAGCAGAGAGCAGCGAGTGCGAGCAGGGACTGGCCATATCTGCACTGCCACAAGTTAATTATAAGGCGTAGCACAACAAAGGCTGAAAAGTAAAGCTGCAACAGAGGCAGATACAGACTGAAGACAGAATGAATAATATGTGGATAGATAAACCGCGCATAGAACTGTAATGAGTAGAGCTGCAACGAGTGCAGATATAACGAGTGCAGATATAACGAGTGCAGATATAATAATGAGTTAGATTCATAATGAGTTAGCATTCATAAAGTAAAGCCTTTAACGAGTAGAGTAGACATAAGCTGCAACGAGTAGAGATACAACGAGTAAAGCTGTAGCGAGTAGAGATACAGATAAAAATATAGCGAGTAGAGATACAATGGGTACAGCACTGACAAGTACAACTATAACGAGTGAACATTTATAAGGTAAAGCTTCAACAAATAGAGTAGATATGAGCTGTAACGAGTAGAGATACAACGAGTACAGCTATAGCGAGTAGAGATGCAATGGGCATAGCTATGACTAGTGCAGCTATAACGAGTGAACATGCATAAGATAAAGCTTCAAAGAGTAGAGTAGACATGAGCTGTAGCGAGTAGAGATACAACGAGTAAAGCTATAGCGAGTAGAGATACAGATAAAGCTATAGCGAGTAGAGATGCAATGGGTACAGCTATGACGAGTGAACATTCATTAAGAAAAGCCTTTAAGGAGTAGAGAAGATATGAACAGCAACGAGTAGATAAACAGCGAGTAATTCTATAGCGAGTAGAGATACAGATGAAGCTATAGCGAGTAGAGATGCAATGGGCATAGCTATGACTAGTACAGCTCTAACGAGTGAACATTCATAAGGTAAAGCTTCAACGAATTGAGTAGATATGAGCTGTAACGAGTAGAGATATACATATATAGAGAGTACAGCTATAGCGAGTAGAGATGCAATGGGTACAGCTATGACGAGTGAACATTCATTAAGAAAAGCCTTTAAGGAGTAGAGAAGATATGAACTGCAACGAGTAGATAAACAATGACTAGAGATGCAACGCGCAGAGTTGATTAGAACCACAACGAGTAAAGACAGAACGAGTAAAGCTATAACGAGCAAAGGTACAACGAGTAAAGCTATAACGAGTAAAGCTAAACAAGTAGAGCAACGGCAGCAGCAACACCTAATGCAAGCAGTAGAGAAGCAATCGTCGACAGGTCGGCACAGGCTAGTAAATGGAGAGTCTGACAAGTAAGGCTGCGTAAGGAGTGCAGATGCAATAAGTAGAGCAGCAACGAGTTGACTCGCAGCTTGGATGGGGCAACGAGTAAGGCAAGTCAAGAAAAATCTCGCTACCAAAAAGTCGCAAACGTAAATTAAAATATTTTCACACGCAGCAGCAGCAGCAGCAGCAGCAGCAGCAATTGGGCACGACTCGTCAATTTGAGTGGTCCACTCGTTGACGTGTCACGTTAATTAATGTGAATAGTATAACGACTAAGCGCTAAACGCGCTGCCATTAATTCATGCACTGGGCAAGTGCTTGTCTCTGTGTGTGTTTTATTGCCCGCCTGGCCAAAAGGCCGAAGGCTGAAAAACTGATTAATTGCCGGCGTCGCCATTTTGGAGCCCGCGACACTCGCTGCAGTTGGCTGGCGGACTGCACACGGCAATTGGAAACGCAATTGCTGCTGACTCGAGCCGATTTGGGCTGACTTTAAAAGGCAAACACAGTTTATTGGCAAGCCTCATCAATCAAATTGCCGAGCCGCTGAGCGCAGCTTAACCGGCCCGAGCCGCGCTCAGCTCTGCTGAATGAGTCGCAATCGTTGCTTAGTCCATAAATCGTTGTTTGTTCATCGTCGACGTCGTTGAAGTCGTTTTGCTAATTTGCTTTAAATTTATTAACGCATAAATTCATTTGGCTGCAACAACAACATCATCTGAATTACTCGTTGTGCGTCTAGAATTTATTGATAAAAACAATTTGCATTATTACATGCAATTTGATTCTCTCTCTCTCTCTCTCTCTCTCACTATTTCGCTCTACTGCTCGCACACAAGAGAAAAAAATGAATTGCAAAAGGCGCAAAATTGTCATTTAAAATGTCATTCGACGACAAGTCGAGTTTGAATTGCGATTTAAATGAAAATAACCGTGAAGATAGCCATAAAAAATAATATAATATGTGCATGCAGCACAGCAATGTGGTTGCTGTTGCTGCTGCTGCTGCTGCTGCTGTTGCTGTTGTTGTTGCTGCTGCATTTCAGTTTTTTCAAATGGGCATAAACAAGTCTAATTAGACATGAAGTGCGATTACACGGACGCCACGCAGTCGTCGTCGTCGCCGTCACACAACAAGCAACAAATCAGCAACAGTTGCTGTTGTTGCCAGACAAGAGACGGACAGCTCCAGTTGCTGTTGCTGTTTGTGATTTCATTCGCTGATTGAATTGATTGGCAAGCAGCTCTAATGCAATTATGCGTCAAATATTGTCTACTTTTTTTGTTATATAGCCTTGCAGGCGCGCAACTAATGCAAAATTCAGCAACTGTTGCTGTTGCATTGCAGCACGTATCTATGCTGCTGCTGCTGCTGCTGCTGCAGCAGTTGGTCAACACCAATCCAATCCAATCCATGGGCCACTTAATCACTCTATATATCGCCCGGGTGACAAACTGATTGAGCCGCGCCGGCAGCAACAACCAAAAAAGGCAGCAGCAATTTTGGTGTTGTTGCTGCTGCTGCTGCTGCGGGGCCTCTACGTGCTGTTGCCGTTGGGGCCGCATCTTTCACGCTGCTCAATTGCCCACCTCCTGCCTGCCCTGTGCTGGCTGTGACACGTTTGTTTTGGGCTTTTGCGTGTTGATTGCTGCTTTTGCTGTTGCTGCTGCTGTTGTAGTTGTAGTTGCTGTTGTTGCGATTGCTGTCGCTGTTGCTGTTGCACACTCATTGTTGGCATATTATCACATAATTTAACTGATGATGGCACCGCAGTTGCAGTTGCTGTTGTTGTTGCTTTGTGATTGCTGTCGTAGGCATTGTTGTTGCTGTTGCTGTTCATGTTGCTGTCGTCCGCCTGGTAGTGTTGTCGCTGTCGGTTGGCGTGCTGCTTAATTGAATGATCACTCACACTTTGATTTGGCATGTTTTGTTCACATGCAACCAGCAGCAGCAATAAAACGGACGATCGCTAACGGTTATCGACAGTTGCATCAACTACCACAGCGATATCTCCACTTGATCGTAACTGAATGCCAGCCACAGCAACAACAGCAACCACAGCAACAGCAACAACTGCCTCAAATTATAGCAACTAGTTGCAATGTTCTGCTATTTGAGTAGCTGCGAAAATCTAAAATGTCGTGCAGGCATGTAAATCGCTCTAGGCACTAATATAGTCTGTTTATCGATATATCGATTAACTGACGAGCGTGTTCGAGCTCTGTGCTAATTGCTCGCCGGGACATTGTTGCTGCTAACTTGATTTCTGATTATGGTTCGGTTTCGCATTTACACTTGTTCGGCCTGTAATTGTGCTACGCCATTACGGAGAAGCGATAAAAGCCGATAACGATTTATCGATAACTACTAATTTAGTGAGCTAGATAATTGAATTGCGCTTTGGTCTAGTAACTATTTTATAGCTACAAGTGGTTATAGTCACTGCACAACTTTGTTGTATTAACGATATTTATCGATATGTTTCAAATCTGCTTTCACTTGGCTAAATCACTTGCTTCTGATTAATCTGCTTGATTAATCAACACGTTGATTGGTGACAGCTGTGCATGTTAATTAATTAATCGACATATCGATTGTTATCGATTACTAAGTGTCTTGATAAACCACATATAGATCTTCGATTGCTAGTAAAATGTATCGATAAACAATGCGTATTGATATGTCAGTATGACTTAATCGATTTAGCAGCCTATCGACTTATCGATTGTTAGCGATTAACGCGCAATTAGTTTGGCAATTCAACTGTCTTCAATCGTAGCGCCAAGTTCTAAGGCACCGCTAAACGTAGCTAATCTTTGGCTTGCTCTCGCACACTCTACAATCCACAGTTGTCACAGTGTTGCTCAGTTGCTCCGTTGCTCAGTTGTTTGCTGGCTGCTCAATTAGGCAACACGGGCAACAGGCAGGCGGATCGCTGGGTCGACGTTGAGCGAGGGGCTGCTTCCAAAACCATTTTCGGCTACCTGTTGACCAATTATGGACATAATTGAAGGCGCCGACGACGATGATGATGATGACGATGACGATGATGATGACAATGACGTTGTTGCCTGTTGGAGTGAATGGGGACTCGGCATATGTTGACTAAGCATTTGGGATTTTATGAAGCTGTCGCTGGATTGTCTTAAGCCGCTTTCCGAAAGCTACATCGATATGCATATTGAGCGATCTATACCATAAAGATCAACGCGAAACGCGGCCCGAAACATGTCTTAATTAAGCCAAGTTATAGCCAAGAGAGGAGATGGGGAAGCGACCCACCATGCAGCGACTCTTTAATATTCATCTGTAAATTATGCATATTTTTATGGTCGAAAGAGAGACAAAAGATACAAAATACGAGCCATATCACAGAATATTGGCCTGATTCGACAGAATCGCCACCCAGGCGTTAATACTTCCAATGCCCAGCAGTAGAGCAACATACAGGGTATGCACATTAGCAGAGCTGTCAAAGTGTTCAGCATGAGCTATAAGCTATAAAGGCCAAGATACAGGCTGTACTTAAGCTACAAATTGCAGTTAACTAAAGTTGCACTGAAAATTAAGCAGGTAAAATTCTTAGTGTCTGTCTGCACTGGTATTTCATTGCTTTACAGGGTATACATTAGTCGTGTTTCAAAACCTCCCGCTCTCTCTCCCTCTCCCTCAGTCTCTGATTTGTTTGCGGTCCATGTCACAACTCTCACGCTGCCGCAGCAGCCGTCTAGCCAACAAGTTTATGGACATTTCATTTAAATAATGTCAAAATTTATTTACAATTTATAACAATTCTTTTGAGCTGCTGCTGCTGCTGCGGCTGCTGCTGCTGCTGCTGCTGCTGCTATCTTTTGGTGGTCGTCGTTGAACGGAAAATGTTAATTAAATGGATTTACATTTTAATGACAACACGAAGCGAAACAGCAGCCCGGCAACAGATTGAGATACAGCATGGCAAGAGACTTGTTGCCCCACACACACACACACACACACACACACACACACACACAGACAGCGACTGCTGCCCCCGACTTGGCTCCAGTTGTCTCGCCTGTTGTCCAGCGCCTGGCTTCATCCATTTTTGGTGGCGTCTGTGCGACGGTCAACGACGGCAGCCAATTGCAAATTTGCTTAACAAAATGGGCGGCGTTTGCGACACACACACACAGCGAGAGAAACAATGAGGCACAGCAAGGGGCAAGCTGCATTTGGGGGCAAAGTTGCAGCTAATGATGCTTGGATGCCCAACTGCTGCGACTGCGCAGATTTTGCCGTATGCAAATCGTTGTGTCTGAGCATACAGCACTCCATGTCTGCCCTCACCTGCCTCTCCACCTGGGCCACCGCCCCCGCACCCGCCCCCGGCCGCTACCTGTGCTGTTGGAAGTCACAGTCGATTGAGCTTTTGAATTTGTATTTGCGCTTGTTTTGTTTTGTAGTTTTTGGTCTTTGGATTTTGCATTTGCGTTGCGGTTCGCTGAAGCGAGCGACCAATGAGCCGAGTGAGCAAATGCTCAGTCGATAACCGATAACCGATGACTAGTGACGAGTGCAATCAAATCAAACAGATTGAAATGTTTTGTATGTTAATAGTTAGTTGAGTCCCAAGTGGAATATACAATTTGCTATTATCGATATGTTATCGATAACAATCATCAAGCATGTGTGCACAGCAACAGAAAATCTCTTCTGTTTTGATTAATATGTTATCGATGACAATCAAATTTACAAAAAGTAGCCCATAACGCGTCAATAATCGTTAATCGATAACAATGTCAATCAAACGATATCGATTTGCTGTAATTTTACCAGTGTTAGAATAATCGATAACTGTTATCAAAGAGCACAGCTAATTATATGCTATGGAAGAATCGATATGTTATCGATAACATTAATTACAGTATTGCCAGCTGAGATTGAACAACAGTAGAGAAATTGTGATGTGTTTGATTTACTGACTAATGTATTCGATAACGATAACTTTACATACTATTTATCGAACTGATTCGCTAAGTTATCGATAGCACAATGCTCGCTGACATATCGATCATTTGTAGCATTTAGCAATACACTTGAGCCGCTCAGGCCCAGCCACTCATAATTGCAAATATCGATACACATTTATCGCTGGCTTAGAGAAGGGGCCGCATCATAAATAATGCGCCGATTGCTGCTTACAAATGAGCCCAGTTAGTTATGGCCATCCTGTCATAGATAAACGAGGAGCGGCTAATGGCCAACAGCAACTGCTGCCCCTTGTAGCGCCCACTCGTTTGCCCGCCTCTATTTGCCGTATGACAAATATTTCAAATGATTTCAACACTTTTGCCGCCTTTTGCCGCCAGCGCGCGGTTGATTTGCGTTTTATTGCAGCCAATAAATTGAATGGCGACCCACCACGCCGACCAACTATTTGCGTCGATAAGCTCACTCGCTCTCTCCCTCTCTCTCTCTGTGGCAATGGCAGCTGAATTGTGTGTTGCATGTGGCATGCAACTTGACTGCGCGCATGCGTGTGTGCATTTCAATGCAACACTGATAAAGGTGTTCAACGCTCGATGACATTAGCACCAGCCAAATGCCGCATGCCGCATGCCCCATGTGGCAAACTCGCAATCAACTGGCCCGCAGAACCCGCAGTTGCTGCTGCTGTTGCTGTTGCTGTTGCTGTTGTCGTTTTGCCATATTTGTCGGCACCTTTTGTTCTTCTTTATTAAAAAGGCGAATAATCATAATAAAGAACCAACAACGTTGCTGCTGCTGTTGCTGTTGCTGCTGCTGTTGTTGTTGTTGTTGTCGTCCATTTAGCCACTGAGTTTTGGATGAGCAGCCGCAACCGCCAAGCGAGTTTTTGTTGTTGCTCGACTTTGGCTCTGCCTGCTTGGGCCTGGGCTCAGCAGCTCGTTCGGTAGCTGCTAGACTTGGACATTAATCGATAACACTTGAGTATTTTTTCATGTTTCGCAGGCGAGCCATTAAGCGATTGTCCACCTAAAGTTGTTGCTGTTGCTGCTGTTGCTGTTGCTGCTGCTGCTGCTGCTGCTGCTCGCGCTGTATATTTAGTGAAATAAAATGTGTCTGAATGTGTTGCTGCTCTTTAGCCTAATCTAGTCTAACAGTTCGATTAGATCCAAATAATCATTCAAAATACGTTTATAAATATCTCTCGAGCAGTTAGACGACATAAACACTCTCCAAGATACTCTATCATAATAGATTTAGAGCTTTGCTTTGTCTTTCATTCACATAGGGAATTCAATTCTCAAGGCCTTTTCGATATTTTAAATTTCATTTTTAAGTAAGTTTTCCATAGCTGTTCCATTCTTAGCTATTTATATGCCGTTTATCTAACTTAACTATGTAGCTATTTATATTTATCTGAACTATCTATATATCTGCCCCATCCATCTGTCTATCTATATCATATGTTTATCTTTATATCGATCTTAGATTTCAATATATAAATAAACATATTTCTATCTATCTTTATATAGATCTTAACTAGCTATATATAAATAAATATATTTATAAATATATTTCTATGCGTATCTGAGCTATCTAAGGGTCATATTTATATCTTTATCTTACCTTTATCTATCTATGTTACTTAAGAACTTATATATCTACACTTATATAACTACACATCTGTTTTATCTATCTATATATCTTTATATCTACCTCATCTATTAAACTGTCTCTCTCATATATTTATCTTATCTATGTGCTACAGCTATGTATCTCTTTTATCTATGCATATAACTATATCTATATATATATATCTATATATATATATATATATATATATATATATATATATATATATATATATATATATATATATATATATAATATCTATTTATATATTTGTTTTATTTCTATATATTTTCCATATATTTACCTTCGCTATTTATCTATCTATTTCTTTTAGTGTATTCCTTTAAGATTATGTTTCCAGATCTCTTAAATATCTCTTAAGTAGATTGCTATCAATCTCATATGTTTCCTTTAAGCTAACTTCAGCAGCCATAAGTTGAGTCTGGGCTCCATGAAGTTGCCTCAAAGCAGTTTTGTGCTACTTCAAGATCTCTTGAAGATCTTTTCTTTGCCCCGTAGCGCATTCGGCTGTTCATGTGGCTCTTTTTGGTTATTTCTCTTGCTCTTTCGTTGACAATGTGACATTGGGAGCAGTCGCTATATCTTGTACCTATGCCCGCCGCTACCGTGCGCATTGCCAATTCCTGCTGCCTGACGGAACGACTGGCTGACAGTCAGACTGCCGGATGACTCGCCTGCTTAATGAAATTCAAGTTGAAGCGTTAATGATGTTACCAGAGACCAGCGGGCCTCATGCCCTGAGCCAGCCTCACTCGCTGGCTGTGTCTCTGGCAATTCCCGATAGCCGATGTCGGGGACTGCGCCTGTTTATAGTCAACACTCGGCAATTACTAAAAGACAAATTTATTTGCACGCATGCATATGATGCGGGCTTCGAGTCTGGCTTGGCCTTTTGCGATCTGGCTCTCAGGTCTCTGGCTACTGTGCTGTGTTTCTGGGACTCTGTTCGTCGGCGACGTGGACAAGTGTTAAGCATAATGCAGACACACTTAGATCTCTCTTCGGAGCTTGGGCGGGCAGCGGCAGTCGCAGCGGCAGCGGCAGCGGCAGCGGCCGAGGCCTTAATTGAAGTGCGGCCGCGTCGCCTCATTGGCGTTAAGTGTCGATAAATTAAGCATACGCAATGTGCGCCCGCCCGTCCGCCACACACACAAAGACACTCAGCAGCCAGCTCTCAGCTAGGCATCTGCATGGAACTATGGACTATCTATCTTTGATCTGTGAACGCAGCTACTGGCGGCAGTCGATTTTTATGAATGAGCCTTGCGGCTCAGCGTTCCGTTCCGTTGAGAAATGTGAAAGGCATTTCTTGTCTCTGCGCATAAATTTCTGCTAATTTACAGCACATAAAAATCAACACAAAACATTTTATGTTAATGAAAATAAAAGTGGAGCCAGGTGAAAGCCCCAGCAACGGCAGCAGCAGCAGCAGCAGCAGCAGCAACAGCTACTGCATCTGCATCTGGCTCTGCCTCTGCATCATCATCATCAAACAGTAGCCAACAAAAAAAAAAAAAAAAAAAAAACAACAAGAAAAAGCCCAAAAAAAGGGGCCTCACAGGCGCTGGCTCTGATTCAGCAGTTACCCAAAACAGATCTCAGTCGGATAGCCAGAGAATTAATGATCATCGGCTGAGCGGCTAATGAGCATCATTTGTACCGATCCAGACTTAGAACAAGGCACAGACTTCTCAGGCTGAGAACCAGGCTGGGATATATGTTGTTGACCCGCCGGCGACTGGAATAAGTTTGATCGCAAAGCCTGACAAATCGAAGCTCGCAATGAAAGTCAAAAGCATTATAGAAGCGTGAAAGCAGCTTAAACCAATAAAGCTGTTAACGCTTGACTTAAATATAATCTTACAGACAACACAGACCTGAAAGCTCTTTGAGAAAGACTACGAAGTAAAGCTTTAAGCAAGTTCGGCTTTTCCAATTGACTTTTATTATATGCAATTAAAGCTTTAAGCAACGATTTTTTATATTTAAAGCTTTCAGACAAGCTTTAAATTTAATATATCCTGGCTTAAGCTGCTTTAAGCCTACATATGACTTGGAAGCTTTCCAAGCTCGTTGAAAGCTGCTGCACGAGAGCTTTAAACAATAAGCGCAATTGTTCTTGCATTGTAAAGCTTTAAGGCTACATTTTGCAATATATAAATTAAACTTTAAATTAATATTTTTTTAACTCTAAGCTAATGTATAACAAGCTTAAGAAGAACTCTAAATATTCGCTTTAAGCCTCACTTGAAGCTTTGCAGCACAAGACACTTTAAAGCTAACAAAGCATAATCTTAAGCACTTTCTTTAAATCTATAAAAGCTTAAACAGCTTTAAGCTCATGCAGCTTATTTAGAAGCTGCTTAAAGCTTTTGAAGTAATATTTGCGAACAAAACAGCTTAGCTGGAAGCTGGCTTATCGCAGCTCAACTTGATCGACGATCACGGATCACAGATCACGGATCACAGATCACAGATCACAGATCACGAATCACGGATCAGCATGGCTAGTGCACTGTGTGTGTCTGTGCCATAAAAGCGAGTGCGTGTTACAGCATCCAAACGCGAGGTGTTTGATCTTGGCCGCTATCTTATCGGGACGTAAGTAGCTGAGTGCCTGGCCCGGCCGGGGCCGTCACACCATTAACTTTGTTTTATAACTTAATTTTTGTCGGGGCATTCACAGTGGCGGGGCGAGACAACAAATCGACACTTGTTTAATATTTAAATTTAAATTTTGATTATAATTTGTTGTCTTTTCGTTTCGTTCGTGTGCTGCCTCTGCTCCTCGCCCTGCCGTGCCCTGCTCAGCCTTTCCTTTGGCTCTCTGCTTGTATTTTAATGAATGAAAACGGGGTCTGTGTGTGGGCACAGCCCCAGCCGGTGGCTCCAAGACGTGACCACCACACGCTGTGCTGCTGCCGCTGCTGCTGCTGCTTCTTCTTCTCTTTTTTATAGCACTTCGACTAGGCCGGATAAGCAGCAACAGGGGCAGCATCTATTTAAGTTCTTTGCTTAATTAACGAAAGGAAAACGCAAAGCGTAGCGAAGAATGGGACATAAAAATTAATTAGCAGCACCAAAAAAACCAACAACAACAACAAAATCAAATGCATGAAAAACTCCAACTCCAACTCCAACTCCAACTTTAACTTCAGCTCCAGCTCCAGCTCCAGCTCGTTGGGCCACTTCAGGCAGGTGGGCGCAGCGCATAGCTAGGCGTACGTGCTGAGTGGGCGTGGCCGCTTATCAATGCGCCAGTTCAGCACGCTCAGCGCTTGCAGCTGATTCAAGAGAACTGCAGAAAAAGATCAGAAATTGGCGCTGCACACAGCTCATCTTGGCTGCAGCAACTGATCAGGAATATATGAGCTGGAACTGCTGTGAGCCATTGAGCCAGCTCAACTTGATTCAACTGGTTCAGTTCTCAATCTAAATGCTAGGCCTTAAGTCAACTCCCATCTATATGAAAACTAGAGCAAGCTCTCGACTGACTCAATTTCTTAGCCAAATTGTGAACTCAAGCAACAGTTAACAAGTTTTGTTAACATAGAGTCAAAAATAGTTTTTAGTCTAGGTTTCAGCTGAAAGCTTCCGCTCGAACCCATTTGCTGATTGTTGCTCTTGAAATGGAAATGTCGTGAGCTCGAGTTGGCTGGCTTCAGCGCTTCGAATTGGAATTCATTCAGCAAATTACGTGACGCTCCGCCCCCTGCTGCCGCCTGTGTTTTGTGTCTTGTTTGATTTTTATTATTATTATTATTTGTATTTTCCTTTGGCTGCTCATAATTAAGTGTAAATTTATGTAAATTTCTATCAATGAGGTTTAGTGACTTAGCCCCGCCGAAAATTTTCTATTTTCGTTCGCCCGCCCCCGCCCCCGCCCCCGCCCCCGCCCCGAGTCAAGTCGATTTACCTGTTTCTTACGGTTTCGTTTCGTTTCTTGATTGCTTTTTCGTTGATTGAGGAAATTGTCGACGTTTGTCGTTTGTTCCAAATTGGCAGCTAATCAGTGGGCTAAATGCAACGGAAATCCCAAAAATATATGCCAGAGAGAGAGGGAGAGAGAGAGGGAGAGAGCGTAGTGTGACACTCGCTTCAGCCCACAATTTCCGTGCGCTATGCTAATGCCCAATCTATTTAGGTGGCCTAAAGGAAAGTCAATAAGCTGAGAGCCCAAAACAAAAGTTAGCCAAGCAAAGGTTAAGAGACGCTAATTTATCAGGTGGCCGCGTCTGTGGGGCTACAGCTGCAGTGCTCGCCTGCTTTTGGGGCCGAGCATCAGAGCATCAGAGCATCAGTTGCCCATCAAAGCCATAAAAATGTGCGTTAATAACATTGCCGCCAAAGTAAAGTTGGCAATAAAATGGCAGATTCATGTGACGATGACGATGACGACGTTGGCGATGGCGATGGCGATGGCGATGGCGACGGCGCTGCTACCGACGCGTTTGGTGGGAAATACGACCCTGGCTATAAGTATAACAACGACAACAACGACAACGACAACAACGACAACGTCAACGACAACGACGACAACGTCAATGAGCCGCTGCTGCTTGCAACTTGCGAGGCAATAAAATTTACGTGCCATAAATTTCCACACAAGGCTGAAGCTCGAGCTGCAGCAGCGGCTTTTGTAGATTCGCATTTATGCGTTTAATGATAAAGAAGAACGCAAACGACTTTGACTTCGACTTCGACTTGGACTTGGACTCAACTATACTTGGCCTCTCTCTGTGGACTATTGCGCCTGCGTAGCGTGTTGCCAGCGGTAGCTGCTGAATGGCTAGCTTAAGTGCCGCATTGCGTTTTTTTTTTTTTTTGCTTGTGCCTTGACTGGGGTGCTACCCCTGCCAAAAAGCTGGCCACACAGGCGACGCACACTGCGCTTGGTGGTCCCCAATGCGCACTCTCTCTCTCTCTCTCTCTCTCTCTCTGTCTCTCGCTCTCCTCATAAACAACTCGACTGGCAGTTACCCTTTGGCTAGGCGCCCAGCTGGCGCTCTGCTTGTGTAACTCGCCTATATCAGCTGTGATTTGCAGCAGCTGAGTGAGCACTTCAAGCAGGTGCAGCGCAGCCACCTCTCGCGCTCTCTCTTTTCAGTGGCTAATTAACAAGTCTGGCATAGCACAGCAAATGCGTCAAATGCGCACGCGCAACTGCAGTTGTCGCTGGCGCTGGGAAAGGCGATTGCTGCCACACAATTGGCGTCGATTTGGTGGCCGGCGGCACGCACCTCATGCAAAGCAGCAACAAAAGCTTGTTACAAAGCAGTCCAAAAGGACAATTCGACAATTCGACAGCTGCTGCGGCTGCTGCGGCTGCTGCGACGACGATGGTGGCTGAGCCGGCGCCTCATTGCTCTACTCCTGCTCGCGCTCCTCCGGCGTCGCCCCAATTGTTGTTGCGGCGCTGCTTGAAGATGAATGTGTGTCGTTGTCTGTTGTCGTCTTGGCGCTCGTTGCCGAGGCTTGTCAGCTCTTGTATTTTGTATGTAATTGGCTTGGCTCTTAATAGATGGGGCGCATGGGTCGCACTGCCGGCGTCACCTGTCGCCTACTGTGGACAGACCAGATTGTAGTTAACTTGCGGGTACAGCAACAGCAACAGCAACAGCAACAGCAGCAACAGCAACTGCCTGGCGACGACAACAGCTACAACAGCAGCAACAACTTCGGCTTCGGCATCGGCAACCAAAAAGCCAAAGACATTTGCAAATCTTTTGTTTCTCATGTCCGATCATTTCTCATATAGGCGAGCAGGCGACGACAAGACCCCAAGACCCAAGTCCAAGACGACGACAAAGGCATACCGCAGGCGCCAGGCCCCAAAAACAAACAACCAGACAGTCGGACAGTCAGACAGCCAGACAACAGCAACGACGACGACGGCGACCAGCGACCAGCGTCCAGCGTCGAAAACGAGCTCAAAAACGAGCCGGAACGCAGTCTGAGCGCGCGGGCTGAAGGAAATTTGTTCGTCTTTTTTAGCTTTTGGCCCGGCATTGGCTATGCATTCAGAGAAACGACGCACGAGCTGCCACAGAGGCCGACAACAACAACTGAGCGCCAGGCATGGAGGCTGCAGTCGTGGCATTGTCTTTGCCCGAGCGACATTCAAATCTTAACTCGAAATCAACGGCTGAACGCCAGCGCCAGCGCCAAACAAATTCGAGCTGCCAAAATAATAAGCAAAGGAAACCTGGCAACGTCCTTAGGGCGCCCTTAGACCCTAGCTTAGGCTGCCGTCCAGTGGCAGGCGCTGCTAAGTTTTATGGACCCTCCAGTGGGCAAAGAGACAAATGCGTCGTCGTCGTCGTGAAGGTCGTACGGCTAACGCCAGTCGCCAGCTTTTGGTCTCTGGTCAGTGGTCGGACCCCCGGCGGGCAGGGAGCGGGTTGGGGGTAGCCGAGTAGCTGCAGCAGGCAACGTAGCCGTAGATAAGAAATTTTTGCTGAAAACTCGTGCGCGCGCAAAAAGGAAGCGACAGCAGCGAAGTTTATTCTTTTTGGTCGACGACGTCGACCGGTTTCATATTGATGACGACGATTTTGGCGAATGAGGCCTGCCTGCCTGCTGCTGCTGCTGCTGCTGCTGCCTGCATAAAATTTGTTTGCCATGAGAAACAGCAAGGGGCAAGCGAACAGCGACAGAGCAACAGAAACAGAATCAATTCCCAGTCTCAGACGCAGACCCCATTCAGGCAGAGCTCGCCTCGCTTATGTTTTTGCTTCTTTCTTTTTTTTTTTTTTTTATTTTTTTTGGCATACAAATTGGCTAAGAACAGCGTCGGTAGCGGCGCATTTTAGATGGCTATCAGTAAATAGAACACAAATGAAATTCATCGATAGAAATCGAAATCGCAACAACAACAACAACAACAACAACAACGGGGGCGGTTGCTACAAATCAAAAAAGAAAGAAGCAGAGACCAAAAGGGGCATGAGCCACGGTCCGTTAAAAAGCATGCAGACAACGTTGTCGTTGTCGCTGTTGTTGCTGTTGGTGTCGTGGCAACCATGTGATGGAGTACACATGTTGCCGTGCACTTCTTGGCTGGCACGACAGCAACAGCAGCAACAGCAGCAACAGCAGCAGCAGCAGCAGCTCAGCCAGTGGGCGGCCCCAACGTGTTTGACCTTTGCACCAGGCACCTAGCTTACCTGTCCACCCTTGTCCGTCCCTGCCCCAGCGCGAGCGACGCCAGCAACGGCAGCAAAATGGCTTCAAATTACAAGCAATACAACACTTAGCACCGCCGAGCACCACCACAGTAGTTGTGCTTGCCACACAGCGACCTATCACAACTTGAGCGCGGCTCAACGGGCGGCCACAATGGCCGACCCAGTGCCATGGGGGGTTGAGAGAGTTGAGCGAAGTTTGCGACTCTCGGCACATGCAACAAAGCTGCAAACTTTCTGAATTGCGCTCCAGATGCCAAGCGATAAGCGAGCTGCTCATCCAGCTAACTGCTGAGAGC
The DNA here is from genome assembly GCA_035045825.1 of Drosophila eohydei. Classification (NCBI taxonomy): domain Eukaryota; kingdom Metazoa; phylum Arthropoda; class Insecta; order Diptera; family Drosophilidae; genus Drosophila; species Drosophila eohydei. Next base: position 1,365,003 of record JAWNOT010000036.1, on the reverse strand, counting down.
TGGCAGTAGATGTCGAAATTGAAATTGAAATGGAAATTGATAAAACATATGAATAGAGAAACATTTAAGGAGTCGCAGAGAAGTTGAAAGGCAAATACGAGAGCTTAAGCTGAGTTCAGATTGTAATTGAAGTTGAAATTGAATACGAGCGAAGCAGATATTGAAATTGAAATTGAAATAGATGCAGTGCATATGTAGGATATTGAAATTGAAACAGAATTGCCTAGAGAATATGAAGAGTAGAAACTCTTATTGAAATATTTGTAGAACAAGAAGAAGAAATTGAAATTGAAATTGATATTGAAATTGAAGTTGAAATATATATATATATATATATATATATATATATATGTATATATAGATCAGAAATATATTAAGAGATTAACATGTAAAAATTAATCGAGAAGTTGAAAAGAAAATTGAAATAGTAGAGCTTAGGCTGAGTAGAAATTGAAATGGAATTGAATCGAATTGAAATTGGAATTGAAATATCTAAACAGAGTAGAAATTGAAATTGAAATTAAAATATATTACTCGAAAAATTGATATTGAATTTGGCATACAGGAAAGCTAATGCTGAGTATAAAATTAAATTGAAATTGAAATTGAAACTGAAGTTGAAATTGAAATTGAATTGAAAATGAAGTTGATATTTAAATTGAATACAGTTAGCATATCAATAGAAATTAAAAAGTAGATTGGTTGAAAGCTAAAATTGAAATTGAAATGGAAATTGAAACTGAAGTTGAAATTGAAATTGAATTGAAATTGATGTATTCGTAAAACAAAGAAAATTTCTTCTCTAGAAAGAGAATTTTATGTAAAGCAATTGAAATTGAAATTGAAATGGAAATTGAAACTGAAGTTGAAATTGAAATTGAATTGAAATTGAAGTTGATTTTTAAATGGAGTATAACTAGCATATCAATAGAATTTACAAATTATATTAATTAAAAATTAAAATTAAAATTGAAATTGAATTGAAATTGAAAGAAATTAGTTCTTCAATCGACTGCTAAATCTAAAGGCAAATTGAAAGTTGAAAGTGTTTTAGGCACTCAAAGAAGTTCAGCAATAAATTGTAGAAAATTCTGAAAAAATGTTCAAGTTGTATTGAAATGAAGTGCAGAGCAGAAGGGCAAAACCAAATGAAAGCTGAATCCACAATATAAAAGCGAGCTAGAGAACTAATATGCCTCGTTTCAGTTAAAGTTAGGGAAACTCATGGCTTGAGTGATTCGAGTGCCTAAGAATCAGTTCTTCGCGAGGCTAGCCGTAGCTAGTTAAGAGTCCGAGAGGCCAATTGATTTTAGGCCAAGTCCAGAGTGAAACTGAGGGACCCGCGCAGTGGCCAAGTGACTGCCTTTTACAGCCTAAGCGTCGCATCAACTTGGCATGACAACGAGATCAATGATCCGCAGTAGCAGCAGCTGCTCTGCTGCGATCGTAGCAGCAAACAGAGACACGACACATATTTGATTAGCCGGGCTCATCTCGCATTTCGAGCCCAGTTAGTTGAATTACCTAAAAGCGATTTGTGTGTGGGCCCCGAAAAGAAGAAGAAGAAGAGAACAAGAAAAACGAACAACATTTGTGTTGCTGTTGTATATTGCGTTGTTCAAGTAGCTCACGACTATTGTCAATTAATCAATAACAATAGAAATCTGTGGCCCCTGGCGACATAGACCTAGCATACACGATATACGATTCGAATCGAAAAGGCAGTGGCAGAGGCAGAGGCTGAGGCGGGGGCAGAGGCAAAGCAAAGGCAAACGGGGGCACCACACATAACATATAAGAGCCTCTAATCCACTCTAATGACAATGCTGCGAGATGATGTTGATGATGCTCATGTTTGTTGTTGCTGCTGCTGCTGCTGCTGTTGTTGATGATGATGATGACAAAATGCCAAACAAGCGACCAGCAGCTGCCTGGAGGTCTGCGGGCACCCTACTGTCGACAGGTCGCTCAGCAGCCAAATGAAAAGCAAAACGAAAAAAAAGGTCAAGTGGAGGCTCTTCAAGCCCTGTCCGTAGTTCATTCTCACATCATTAATTACAAAATTATTGGGTTTTTTAGCTGCTGCTGCTGCTGCTGCTGACACACACACACACACTCAAGCAGGTGTAGTGTGTGTCCACGCATTGCCGCAGGAACTGTAACAAGACCTAAGACAACGTCGCTTTGACCAAAACCAAAACAAAAAAAAAAAAAAAACAAAGCTAAAACACAACAACAACAAAATCCCCAACAAAATCCAAAAATCAAACAGCGAAAATGTTAATTTTCAAATCTTCGTGGGAAACTGAAATTAGTGGCTAACACACACTAAAACACACACACACACACACACGCACTGTGTGTGTTGTATTTGAGTTGTGAATACTTCGTTTCAGCCTGCGGGCGGCCTCTGTATGAAAACGTATTAGCATTGCTGATTAACTAGAATATGAACTGCCAAAAAAAGGAGAGAGAGAGAGAGAGAGAGAGAGAGAGAGAGAGTGAGAGATGGAGAGATATACAGAGATAGAGGTGAGAGAAAGAAAACGATGGAGAGTAAGAGAGAACGACAGAGACACAAAAATATAGATGCTAACAAAGAGAACGAGAGAAAGAGAGAGAGAGAGTTAGAGACTGACACAGAGAGAGATAGAGAAAAAGAGCGAGATTGAGAGAGAGCGAGAGATAGAGAGTGAGAGAGAGAAAACGTTGGAGAGCAAGAGAGCACGACAGAGAGACAAAAATGTAGATACTGACAAAGAGAACGAGAGAGAGAGAGAGAGAAAGAGATAGAGATAGAGACTGTAAGAGAGGAAGGAAGAGATTGTGCTCTCTCTCTCTCTCTCTCTCTCTTTTTCTCTCTTGAACACCTTCTAAAGCCCTTTCGATAACAGCTAAACAACTATCGATAGCTCAGATTAATTGCAACTAAATTTGATCGATTCTTTAAATACTTTCAACAAAAACTTTCTCATGCAAAAGTCCTTCATTGTCAAGCCAAAGTTGAAAACTTTCAAAAGCTTTCAAAGCGCTTAATTAGTTCTTAAACTAACTTCTGTAAGCTTCCATAACTTTATTAAAATATAATATATTTGAGCTTTAATATTTTGGAATTAAAAAATTAAAGTTTGAGGCAAATTTAGGATATATGTATATATATATATATATATATATATATATATATATATATATATATAACTAAGTCTGCAATAATTGAAGTCTAATCTTAGTCACGTCAACGATTGGTCGCTGCAGATTGAGCTCAGTTCAGCTTGAGAGTCTCACGTCTCGAGGTGGGGCAATTAACCGATTTTTGGTTTTGTTTGCTCTCGAGCCTCTGCTGACAACACGGTTGATGCGATGATTAATATGTTTTTGAGTAGTTCTTAGCTGCAGGCAGCAAGCTCAAACTCTGGCTCTGGCTGGCTAACAAGCCACAGTCTCCGGCGCTGTCTCTCTGAGTTGACAAATTGTTTGTAAATGGCTTCCAGACACAACTGGAACACACGCACTACGCAGATTGAGGCCAGAAGGTCCATCGAGTGGGAGCCGAATTGATGGTTAACAATTCTTCTAAGATTAGCCAGACGATTACCAAAATAGAAGCAAAAGGTTATCGATTAAGCTGATCATTAGCAGAGAATCGATAGACTATATGCGTAGTCAAAGCTCTGCCTAGGAGAACTTGAGAGATACAAGCTCAAAGCATACTTTTATGAAACTCTAACTGTAGAACTATACCGATAACTAAAACTAAGTGCACATACTTGGAGTATTTGAAGTTCAGGTAAGGCTTAAAGCTTTGACTGAAGTAGTCACTGATATAGAATGAAAAATAAAATTAGTTTTTAAGAAAAACAACTATATTCAACTGTAAAATATTGCTTAAACAGCACAAAATTATAAGATATAGCTCTATGTGTGTACATAGAACAGTTGCATCTACTCAAGTAGCAGAATATTCCAGATTTATGTCTGGGATAAGTTCCCGTATACAGAGACAACAATGAGAAGCTTTGTATAACAGTCTCAAAAGTCACCTCTAACGAGCTTAAATATATAGCCGATTCGTAATATGCACAATTATATATAATCAAATCTGAGGCTTAGCTTCAGCAGGAGCTGCGCTAATCTGGCGCTGAGTGTTTGAGTGGAAAGAAACACCTGACAAACGCGATTCAAGCTCTTCAAATGAAAAGCGGCATCAAGCAAAAACCCCGAGCGAGAAGTAAAACTCACGCTGAAACGTAATGGCAATCGTATTCGGGCAAATTGCAATCCTATTAAGTCAAGGCGCGGCTTTAAGAAATCCAATTAAAACCAGAAAAAAAAATATCCAAGTGGCTGCGACTCCAAATGAAGCCGTGACAATAAGCTGGATGGGACTCGGAACAACAGCAGTAGAATCTGTGCATAATAATGACTGAATAACTGGCTGGCGGACTGACTGTTTGACTGAATGAATGAATGAATGAATGTGAAGCCGGCTGAAGAGCGCGAAACACTCCAAAGACATTAGCGCACTTGAACCCGGGTAATGCCGGGTGGTGCGACCGTTGCCACCGTAGCCACCAGGCAATCGCGCGAGAGGCGGCCCGTAACCCGGCTGGATTGCAGGATAAGCGGAAATGCGACTGCCACTTATTGAACGGAAATGTTTTATTTTACCAAATGCGCGCCACGCTAATGAGTGCGAGCGAGAAGGAGAGGGTGAGAGGCGAGTCTATTGATTGACTGCCAATTGTTGGTAAAAAGCTTTCGGGTGTTTGTCAAGTGGCTGGCACACAAAATCGCTCCAGAGCAAGCGGGATGGCACCACTGAGAGCAAGACGAGAGCACGAGCAGAGTAGGTGGAGTAGTGCAAGAGAGGGAGGGGTGCGGCTGCTGCTGTCAATTTGCATGCAGAGTGCAACGCGCAAATGAGCAGAATAAATTAAGACAAAGCGAGGCGAAACAAAAAAGTGAAACAACAAAAAAAACAGACTCGACAAGACGAGCAGCGGCAGAGATCGGCCAGATGATGCAGAAGAAGTAGAAGCACAAGTAGAAGAAGAAGAACAGGCAGTGACAGCAATAACAGCAGCAGCAGCAGCAGAGGGTGTGGCAAACGGCGCTGACGATGGCCGCTTGACAAAAGACACTTCAGGCAAACAACAAAAAAAAAAGAAGAATAAAATAAGCAGCAGAAAATAAAATAAAAGTTAAACATAAATAAAGATGACGAAGCTTGGCAAAAGCAGAGCGATAGAGTCAGAGCGAGGACTGTGCACGCGTGTGAGCAGGACAGCGCGAGCGAGAGAGCGACAGTGTGAGTGCATGAGCAAAAAGGCGAGAGCGAGAGGCGCCCGATTGCAGTCATGGCTGGGCCGCAATGGCGGAAATGTGTGAATGAGGGCAGAAAAGGCGTTGACGCGCCCTAGCCTAAGGTAACGCACACACACACACACGCCTGAGTGTGTGTGTTTAATTAGCACTAAGGTAAGTGTGTGTGGATGCGTGCGTGCAAGCGCTTACGCGCGCGCGTTTTAAATCGCGCGCAAAACGCGCCCAAAAAAAACGCATTCGATAAGGCAATTAGCTGCTGGCGCCCCTTCTGTGCTAGCCCGCTCGCCTCTTAACCCTTTTGGCCGGCTGCAGCGCAATTTGCTGCAAATTGTCGTCGTCTTGAGTGCATTTTAATCGCCCAGTCATTTAATACAGAAAAAGCAATACCAACAACAAAAACAACAATAATAATAATAATATACAAAATAGTTAAACGTAACAAAAGCACAAAGGGGAGGCGGCTTGGAGCCTTGGCAATCGCAGCCAAGGGTTAATTGCTAACCCACTTTATGAACTCGCTGTGCTTCAATCGCGCTCGCTTAATTACAAAAAGCTTATAACCCATATGTGTCTACTATAACTGAATGCATACATGTATATATACCTATCGTTGCACACACACATATATGTATGTATATGTATGTACACCCTCTTCAGTTGAAGTGCCCGCTCAATCTGGCTGCACAAATTGCTTTATAATCGCCATCAATAAATATAGCCGCTGCAGTCATTAAGCCCTCAATAATAGTCGATGTCTTCCAATATTTCTATATGCTATATATGCATATGTATTTATATATAGATATGTGTGCTAGCCTGCCACGCCACAATTCCTAATTGTTGTACAAATTGAGCAATCAGTGTGCACAAACATCTATATTTTCTGTAGCTCTTCATTCAAGGTGAGAATTTTGCTATGAATTCCAATCAATTTGTGATATAAAATTTATAGAGCCAATTGCACATATGTTTCCACTGAGCTTGCCTAAAATATTTTCTTTCATTTCAAGGGCATTTTCTAAAAGTTATATATGTTCCTGAAAAAAGTAGTGCGACTGATGTTGGCACTACTATTTTTGTGAACAAAGCTCTCGCACTACTATTTTTATGAACAAGGCTCTCGCACTACTATTTTTATGAACAATGCTGCATTTATAAATCTCAGAATATGTCTTTATTCTTTGTGCTCAGTTAAGAGTTCTAAAGCTGAATCTGAGCTTTCTCTATATAACTTCCTTTGAAAGATTCTCAATTTCCATAACTAAATTGTTACGAAGAACTTCTTCTAAGGTCTCCCTCTCTCGCTCTCTCTCTATCAATAAATATCTCTCTCCTTCTCATTCTAACTCACTTTGTCTTTCTCACTCTCAATCATTCTGAGTTTCTTAGCCCCGCTGCTCCTTCCCGCTGTAGAGGCAAATGTAACACGTCTTTCTTTATGGGTTTTTATGTTTTTTAATTTAATTTTATTTTATTTTGTTATTTTTTTTTTTTTTTTTTTTTTTTTTTTTTGGTTATGGGAATTCTCGTGGCTCAGTTTCATTGGAAACCCATGGACGGCGTACGTGTCACAAATTATTAATAATCTATAATAAAAAGTATAATTTCAATTTTTATAATGAGACGCGTGTTGAAATGTGCTCGGAGTTCTCTCTCTCCCTCTCTCTCTCTCTCGCTCTGTCTTTGCCCCGTGAAGATCCTGGCAACAATCTATAATATACATAAAAATGTTTCTGCTTCTTCTGGCTCCTCTTCTTCATCATCTTTTTTCACTCTCTCAGTTATTTTTCATTTCATAAATCATCGAAAAATGAAGTTGCCGACGCATACTAATTATATTTTATTTGGTGGTCGGCCACGTTGCGCCCAGTTTTGTGTGGCTGCAACGGCTGGGGCTGGGGCAGGGGCAGGGGCAACTGTTCAACTGGCGCCAGGCGTTTGCAACTGTAGCGCCGTTGCATGCATTGCCCCGTGTTGCCAGTTGTTGGTAGTTAAATTTTTTGTTGGTTTTTCCAACGTGACGCCTGTCAGCTGCCAGCCAGGTTATAAGCCATAGCCAGTTATTGGCCCTGACTCTGAGCTCCGGCCAAGCGCCGAGACAATTAAATGCCTAATTTTGTCTGCCCCGTGCCCCTAGCCCCGTGGCCTACACTCGCTCCCGTTGCGTTTGTTTTTCCAAATAATTCATTAATATTTTTGTGTTTTCATTTCTTTGCCTCTCGCTTGCTGCCTGAGTTGCATGTGCAATGTCCAAATTGTTGCACTCTCTGCTAGCCCCCACTCTCGCTCACCTTCTCGAAGGTGCCAACTACTCGTAGGCGGCACAAGTCAAGAAATCGTTAAGCGACTCTCAAAAGTAAATGTTTTCCAGGCGTTGAGCGCATCTATCAAATTATGAACAGCTTCAAAGCCTTATAGCTCGAGAAATAGTAAAGTATATATCCAGTTCTTAGGCTACTGCTCATATTAGCATCTCTAGATGTCAGATACCAAATTTCAGCCGTTTCCTAAAAGGATTTCATTTTGAAATAATTCAGTTTGGGTTATGGCAGCTAATAGGCTGATATCGGACTAGAATATAGCTCATTAAAACAATAGAAGTTTTCAAAAATTATGCATTAAATAATAAGTTGCAAGTTTTAGCTGGATTTTAGTTCAGGTCTGAGCAATTCAACTTAATATAACTCGAGAAATGCCCATGAAAATCTTACAATCTTCTGGATTTACGTGTACATTTATCTACAGAAGTCACCTCCCAAGTTTTAGTTGATTCGCCTAACAACTTCTCTGGTCTAACTCAAGAAATATTCAAGCAAATCTCACATCTTTCACATCTATCTTTATAACTATCTATAGAAGTCACATATCAATTTTCAGAAGTTTCACTTCTGCAATTCTATATAACTCGAGAAATACCCATGGAAATCTCACAGTCATTCACATTTACCTGTAAAACTATCTATAGAAGTCGTGTACCAAGTTTAAGTAGTTTCGCTCAAGAATTTACTTAATTTTCAGCTCAATTATTCATGGTAGGTGGCAAATAGAATTGCGATTTCAAACAAAATTGAACAAGCGCATTTATAATTTACCGTTAAGCGCATATGCCCAGTTATAGTGAGTTTTTTACATACTACTAAATGCTTTATTAATTGGTGGGCGTGCAAAAAGGCCAACAAAAAACACAGAAACAAACAAGACTCTAGCGTGCAGTCGAGTTTGCCGGGCAATAAAACACAAGTTCGCGACGGTCTAAAGTGTTGAGAAACTAATAGATGCAATTTAAGAGATATACACCGTATATATCTATCTATCTATAATATGCATACACATATATACATATATATATGTGTTGTGTCTGCACTCGTAACTGTAAATCCAGAGCTACGGCCACGTTGGCTGACAGAAGCCGTCGGAATAGTGCGAGAGTAAAATGTGAAAATGTGAAAATGTGAATTAGTTATTGTTCGTTTTGTTTGCCGCCACGTTTTTCCACTGTCTGAGCAGCGGCAACACAGGCAACATTAAGAACAACTAGCAAAGTAGATAGAAAACAAAAGGCACTTCAGGTAGTTTTAGAGCATTTACATTGCCCGTCTCTCAAGTCGAGGCGCCTCACCAGAACAGCAGCGCGCAACTGACTGCCTAATACTCGCTCACCTTTCATGTTATGTATACCTTGACCAAATATCTCTCTAGTTATTTAGCTGCAATAGGTGAAATGCTGCGAGCTACTGTGCAGAGGAGAAAAGAGGGGCGGCTAGCCAGGCGTATGGAAGGACAGCTAACGGTGGGACGGACGGATCGGACAGAAGAACGATCAGAAGGAAGGATGTACGGAAGGAAGGACGTACGGAAGGAAGGACGTACGGATGGAAGGATGAACGGACAGAAGAACGATCAGATCCAAGGACGAACGGATGGAAGGACGTACGGATGGAAGTACCTACGGACGGAGAGACATACGGATGGAAGGATGAACGAACAGAAGAACGATCAGAAGGAAGGACGTACGGAAGGAAGGACGTACGGAAGGAAGGACGTACGGACAGAAGAACGATCAGATCCAAGGACGAACGGATGGAATGACGTACGGAAGGAAAGACGTACGGATGGAAGGATGAACGGACAGAAAGACGATCAGAAGGAAGGACGGATGATCAAGCAGACAGAGCAACTGACAGGCAGACAACTAGGCAGACGTTCAGAAAAGGAGAGACGAATGGTTCGCCAGTTAGCCAAGCAGACGACTCCGCCAAGAGACGAATAAACAGAAAAACCAATCCACTCGCAGCACTCTGTGGGCGCGCATTGAAAGCCAAACTGGAGAAAGAGAAAGAGAGTTGCTAGATTCGAAAAAAACACACACATACAGAGACACACACACAGAGGTAAAATGGGAAAAAAATAAACGTTGCTGCTCGCAGCGTAAAATTAATTTAATTAATTAACGCTAATAGTATTTTTTATTATTTTCTCCATATGCGCGCTTTTAATCAGGTTTCAGTTGTTGTAGACAAACTTAATTACAGGCAATATAGTTGTCTAGCTGTTGCTATTGTTTATGCATAAACATATTTATTAGCAACTTTATAGAACAGCAACAGCAACAGCAAGAGCAACAAAAACTTGTGCTCAACACGAAGCAAACTGAACTCGAGCGAAATGATTGACGCATTGTTTGATACAATGTTGCCCATTTGCCATGTGACACGCAAAAATCATGTCACACAGCAACAACAGCAACAACAATTATCATCATCTAAAGCAACGCGCAAAGCTTTTCTTAATGAGCCAACACACAATTTGCGTGACGTTTGCACAAAACAAAGCCCCAAAGCAACTTTGTTGCTGCCGTTGCTGCGGCTGTTGCTGTTGTTACCTTTTCACCTGCCTGCCAATAATCAAACAGCAAACGCATTTGACATTTGTCAGTCAATAAAAGTGTCAGCACGCATTAGGCACAAATTGTGGGTGCGGCACGAAGGCTGAGCGAGAGAGAGGGAGAATGCGAGAAAAAGAGAGAGACAATTAAAAAAGAGAGACAAAGAGAGAGGCAGAGATTGGCAGTGAGAAACAGCAGCAAAGGCTAGAGATTGAAAGAGAAAGATAAACAGAGATCGAGATACAGAGACAAGCTGCACGAAAAGCGCAAAAGCTCTCAGCACAAGCTTTATGCGAAAAGCAGCTTAAAGCTGCTCTTCGTAATATACAAAGCTAAAACTTTTAACTTAAGCAAAAAAGGTAAGAAGAGCTCAGTTAAGCTGCCCTAAAAGCCTTTAAGTTCTCTCAAATTGCGCCTAAATCATAAATCATATTCGAGCATGAAAGCAATTCGAACTGAAGTTGCTTAAAAAGCTCAGCTCAAGCTGAAAGCTCAAAAAGCTGCATTGATTTCGCAAGAGACTCTGGCTAAGTGTTTTTCACCTGTTCTGCAGATCAGCAAGATTAGATTAAGAGAAGCGGACACGGGGCCAGGCGCGGCCAACTGCCATTGAGGCTGATTAGCTCAGCGGCGCCAGCTGTTGGGAAAGACTAAAGACTAAAGACAAAAGATGTGGAGCACTTCCGTCTGCTAGCGCCAGGCTTATCTAAGCAGATAAGAGACACAGAGAGAGCGAGTCAGAGGGGCAGAGGAGAAATGAATTTGAACAAGCGACGAGCGAACAAAGATCTCAAACTCAAATAGAAACAAAGGCAAATACAAACAGCAGCGCAGAGTGGCCAAGAGCGAGACGGTTGACAGGTGCTCAGGCAGCAGGTGTAGGCAACAGGTAAGTCAGCTTATGAAGTGCATGCAAATGCAAGCAACAAATTTCAGCTTCAATGAAAATAAGGTAGCTTTTTTTAAGGTGTTTAACTGTCACCTAAGACTTAAGACAAAGCCAAAGATAATGCGAGAGCGAGCGAGATGGAGAGTGGGCGAGGGAGAGGGAGAGTGAGAGAGTGGCGCTTGGCATATTTGGCCGTTCAAACAGCCAAAAGACAACAAACAAAAACAAACAAAACCCAAAATTTTGTTTGGCAAACAACAGAGCAAAAGCCTATTAAACCAAAGGAAAGCCACGAATGCCGTATACCCTGTCATTGAGATCAAGTAAAATGCGACTCTTAATTGTATCTGCAGCAACAGAACGCAGCGCTTGGCCAGCTAATACGCCCAGGCGCGCTGCCTCTGCAGGGTATTGCGATACGCGTTTAGAAATCTATTTGCATGGCGCTGGCAGCAAATATTGCACTTCCGTTTCAATGCGACGATGCCGAAATTCAAGTCAAGCTTGTCTATTTGCTTACGGCTAATGGAAGAGCTGCTGACAGCAGCTGCCCCTGTCCCTGCCCCTGCCCCGGCCCTTGCAACCCTCTTGGCCTCAGCTTCGTTTAATTCTTTCAGTTTTTTTTTTTTTTTTTTTTTTTGGCAACAATAAAGCGAGTGGCAACAAAAGCGCTGCCAGAGCTGGAGATGTGCCTCATTTTATTTTTTATTGGGGGCGTGGGCGTGGGGTTGGAACTTGTTACTATTGCCCACGCAGCAGCAGCTGCTGCTCATTTTGCTGGCCAAGATTCGTGTGGCAGAGACAAAAGCCGGGGTTTACTTTTTAGGCATTGTTAGACGACTTAATCGTTAGATTTGCTCCGTTTTCCATTGTGCAGCAGAGTGAGCGAGACAGAGACAGAGTGCGAGAGGGAGAGGGAGCGCCTCGACTGGCATTGTGTACGCCGTGCAGACAAAACGTCTCACAGCGGAAACGCGGCGCTATAATAAATTTGTCTTCAGCTGTCGTCGGCCTCAATTTCTAAGCATTTGTTTGGACATGCACAGAACGACGTCGAAGCCGACGGCGACGGCGACGGCGACGGCGACGGCGACGTCGACCGCGACGCCGACAGCATTTGATATCCTGCAGCGTGCGCGCCCTCCCGGCGGGAGCTGCCAGTCAAATGCGGCGTATGCGCAATATGCAGCAGAGCCACAAACCGAAAAGTAAATGAGAAAAAAGAAAGCAAAGGGATAAAGGGAAGGAGGGATGAAGGGATGGCTGGCTGGCTGGATGGCTGCCTGGCCGCAAATTATGTTGTTGCGGCATTAGACGCAACTGCATTCAGAGCGCAACGCGAACGGGGGCGTCTCTAATCTTGTTTGTGCGGTTTGCTAATCGCTCCGCTCTGATCAGCTCAGCCCGCCTACGGCTTTGTGGCACGGCGGCTTAGGATCCGTTCCAGCTGGCTCTCGTCTCGGGCTGACTTTGCCAATTTCATAGCTCAGAGATTCATTCAGCTCACTTGACATCTGTCGGCCGCTCGCTTGATGTCGGCTTGTCCTTTTCTTATCCTGTTTTGTCTGCGATTAGTTTTCGCTCAAGAAAGTCATTAGCCTCTTAGTCCGCTGTCGTTCTGCCTGGCATATTTGGCCTCATTTTAGCTTCGATCTGCCCTTTGTTCTCTGCTTTTCATTCAACCTATTTTACAGCTCTTAAAGCTGCTCTTTAAGCCAGTCTCTTACGTCATGCTTCAGATCTTTCATGGCTCAGACTTGACATCTTAAAGCAGCCTCTTTTTTGCCTCAAAGTGTTTCAGCAACTTCTGCTTTAGCTGCTTTCCTTTTGTACTCTCCAGTTTAGAATCTTAAAGCTTTCTATTATGGAAGTATGCAGTAACTTATCTCATTCACGTTTATCTTCATTCAAGTTTCTTTCTGCTTAAGCTTTGTCTCTCCTTTGCAGCAAACATTGACTTGCATCTAACTCTGATTCCAGACTCTATTGGAATCTCACGAAGTTTCTCTCTGCCCTGCACTCTGCCGCTCTCTGTCTCACTCACTCTCTATTGTCTGCTAGAGCTTTAAGTCGCCGCTTTAAGACTGAGTAGCCAAGCATTCAGCCCACATCTCTGGCCAACTGGCAGCCATCATTGCAGCGTGTGCCAAATACCAAGGAAATATTTCTGCTGTTTTTTATGAAAAACTTGGCCGTTGCTGCCACGCAATTGTTTTTGCAGTTATTTTTGGTTTTTTATTTTCGTTTCTGCACACGAGACGGAGCACTCGTATTTTTCGCATGGCCGTCAACTTGATTTGAATATTAAAAAATTCCAAAACATAAAAGGTATTTTTATTTGTGATATTTTGTCGCACCTCAGCGACAACGTAGTTGCCACCTCGTCAGCGTCTCTCTACACGACAACGAAATTAAGTCAAAAATGCGGCCATGCCTTTTCATACCTGAGACCTAAGAGCTGAGACCTGAGAGCCGGGAACCTGGCCTGGCCTCGACTGGGCCGCGGGGTTGGCGTTTTTTCTATTTGTTTTATCACGGATCACAGTCAACGTCCCGGTTTAATTTAACATAAAAGCGCGTTCACCATTAGGCGCTTAAACCAACCCCCTACTAACTCCCCCTGCCACCCGCTTTTTATGGGGCATTGAAATTTATGAGGCATGCTCAGGTTTTTATTAGATTTTAACTAGCCTAATATATAGGACTGGCGCCATTGCCAGGGCCAGGGCCAGGTCCAAGCTGGGCTGGGCCCCAAAACGCAACGTGCTAAAAACATTAAATATGTTAATAAGTTTCAACGCCCCACCCACAGCCACAGCGAGTGGCTGGGGAAGGCAGAACAAGCGCAAAAACTAAATGTTCAAGTTTTAGCGCCAAGTCGCAGCAAAAGAAATTCTGAGGTTGACACATTTGGTAACGAGACATGAAAATGAAAACGAAAATGAAAACGAACCACTGCACCGCCGGGTGGTGCGCTTAAGTACCGTCGGTCACGTCAACGCCACTCGAAAAAGTCACAGCTCGCATTATGCTAATGCCCAGAGCCCGCGTGGCACTTTTTGACAGATGTCTGGGCGCAGTCGCTGGGCTCCGGCATCTGCTCGCGTTTCGTTTTATCTGCGTGTAGCTAGCTGTACGCAATTGAGGTTAACACTTGCCCACTCAAGGCAACCGTCTGATAAGATTGCAAATTAACTAAAATATGCTAGCCTAGGCTAGGCCAGGCCAGGCCAACTGGGAGCAATTTTCACGAGGGTAAAGAGAGAAGAGAGCGAAGGAGGCAGAGAAGAGCTTAAGAGTGAAGGAAGGAGGAAAGCTAGCAGCAAAGAAAGGAAGGAAGAAAAGAAGGAGGAAAGGATTTTAAGGAATGAGAGAGGTAGTCTAAGAGCAGGTGAGAGAGAGGTGCAGAGAGAGGGAGAGAGAGATGAAGTCTAGAAAGCAAAGAGAGAGAGAGAGAGAAGAAATGAGACCATGGAACGAGGATCAGAGCAGGAGGAAATTATTGAGTGAAGCAAGTAAGGAAGAATTTCAAGGGATAGAATATAGATAGAAAGATAAAATATAGATAGAGAGAAATTACGAACATGCGGTAGAGAGAAATAGAGAGAGAAAGAGAGAGAGAGAGAGAATTAAGCACATGAAACAACGACATTTGAAGGCAGGAAACAAGGATCTGTTGAGACACAGAAGAAGGAAAAGGAAGACAGCTAGAAAGATGCCAAGATGCAAAGAGCAGAAAAGGGAAGAAATGAGAGACACCGAGAGATCAGCAGAGCTAGAGATGGGCCAAAGACGGCAGACATAACAGAGCAGGAGCAGCCTCCCGTAATTCCTTGCCTCGAATTGAAGTTTGGCCCAAGCTCAAAGCATGAACTTGCAGAGGCAAAGTGAGCTCCAGTCTATAAATGCGCAAGACTTTTCATTAGCAGCATTGGAGGAGTGCTGCAGTTGGTCCACTGAAGCTAAACTCTTTATGCTGCATAGCTCAGACTGAGCTCTTATTAAGCTGATATGAAAAACTGAAGTCGATAGATGAACTTGAGGTGGTTTATTGTCGAGCTGTGAAATGAAAAACTATGAAAATATTTGAGCGAAATTCTTAAAATGCTGCCAGAGGCGACTCGTTCCCTCTCTCTCTCTCTCTCTCTCTCTCTCTCTCTCTCTCTATTGCAATACACGCAGCTTGGCTGAGAACGAATAATTGAGGGGCGTGGGCGGCAGGGCGTGGCATCCACTTGTAAAACTGTTTGCCAAAAATATGCAAGCAATTAAGGCAACTATTTCCGGAGCAGCAGCAGCAGCCACAACTTGCAACAGCTGCTGCAGCAACAACAACAAAATCTAAAACGCCGCGCGTTGCCCAAGGATGCGCGCAGGACACGATTCAAGCTGCTGTTGCCTAATCTGCCGCAGCAGCAGCAGCAGCACAAAACTTGATCGCAAACTGATAGCCAATGGGTTTCGGGTTTTTTCTTCTTTTTGTTGGGTTATTTATTGTAGCCAAGCTGCCAAGATACCCTTTGCACTCTCGCCCGTCGCCCGTCGCCCGTCGCCCGTCGCCCGTCGCTCCTGATGGCATGATGTATGTTGGTCCCCTGGTCTAGTGCCTGGGTGCGTGCGCCGTTCGGCGTCACGATATACGCTTAGATAGTGAGCCGCAGCGCCGCAATTGATGGCATTAGGCATTAGATAAGAAATCAGACATTTATAGGCACACAGGGACGGAAGGACGTGCGGACGGACGGATGGACGGACGGACGAGACAAGGGACTTCTCGAACAACAGCAAGAAGAAGCAGAAGAACAACATCATAATCATCCAGCGAGCAGAGCTATCATTAAATAGCTTAGGGGTTAGGCCTGCACTCAGGGGTTGAGCGCCGCCAAGGGTAGCAACTAATTTCGCTTTTATTTCGAGAGTGAGAGAGAGAGAGAGAGAGAGACAGTGAGTTGCTCTTCCCAGCGACAGCAGCCATTGCCCATGTGAACCATGAACTACTCATGGCAGACCCTTTTACCAAATGTCTAGTTGATGGAATGCAAAGAAGTTTGCCACAATTAATGGATGGCTAAGAAGTCTCTATAGAAAGGGCTCAGCAAAGTGGGATAAGATTTGCCTTAAAGAGCAAAGATTTGGCTATCAAAAGTGTTCGCAGATAACGAGCAAGACAATCAACTATAGCGGCATATATATGCTATAGGCATATGGGTCTAATTGCTTGACTTTCAAGCAGAAAGCTGAAAGAAACAAAAACCTTCCTAAGCCAAAGGATCTTTTGCTCAGCAGTAAATGAAGTCTCAGGAGAAAACTCAACTTTTTCATGGCATAAACTCTGCGTTAATCAAATTTTGTTCACCTTTAAGAAGTCTTCAGCTGCATTCAAAGCATAGAAATTGCTTGGGTTTGTCTAGCTGCCAACTCTCTAAGCCAACTTCCAAGTATTCTCTGACCTTATTGGGGCAATAAAAACATATTTTTTTATCTTAACCAAATTCTTTGATTTGTCAACTCACATGGGCAAGTGTTTTAGAAGCATCTAGAATCTAAATATATATATATGGATATCTCGAGATATATGTGCATATAGATATCTATATATAAATGTAATAGTTGCTTGATTTATTTAATTGGCTTCGTATTATAAATGCAGGCAAAGCAACCACGGGCCAGGGTTAGGACGTGGCTGTGGTCTCTGCCACGGGGTCTGCTGTCAACTTCAAAGCAGCCTTTCAAGTTGTATTTTGGGCAACACCTAGCAGGCAAGACAAGAAGACTACCTGTCTGGCTATGACAGACAAATTGGCCATATCCCATATCTCAATGCATCCGCACACCCGCACACACACACACACACACACGCAGACGGGCGGACATGATTTTGCGGGCCGCCTTTGATTTTCTAAGCGAATTGTTTCAAGACAGGATCTGAGGCTGGATAAGGCTTGAAAAGGCTTGACAGGACATGTGAGCTTCAATTAATTTGATTTGCGTTTCAAGGGCCCGTCGAGAACCGGAAATGGAACTCCACTTCAGTTTATTTGTCAACTTGGCTGTGATAAATTTTTTGCGCTTGGTCTGCTGCGCAAGGGCGTCGACCACTTGGCCATGGCTGAATGAGCACACAACGAGCCACTGCAGATGCCATTTGAAGATGGCCAACTATGCTTTGAACTATAAATGAAACTAATGCCGCGCAGACAGACCGACGGACAGACAGACAAAGAGACTTGGAGAGCTGCTGCAGCACTTTGGGTCGTTAGGTCCTTGGCGCTGCAGCTGGACCGCCACTTGACAACGTCTCCGTGCACAGCTTGAAGTGCTGCCAGGCAGCGTTTCGGGCAACACAGTGTGGCATGGGCCTGGGCATGGGCCCCTCGGTTGGTTGGGGCCGCTTAATTGGCAAAGGCACTGCGCCAGCTACAACAATTAAACGCATTAGGCAACACCTCAGACAGCAGGCACGGAACGGGAGCAGGCCAACCCCCAGTGCGGTTCATTTCAATAATTTTTTTTGTTTTGTATTTTAGGGTTGCGACAGCCGCAACATGGCCGTCACACTCACACACACACACACGCACACACACATGTGCTCGGGGCGTTTTAAAACGCGCGCGTTTTTTGCTCTGGCCAAGCTAAGTGCATTTCAATGTCGGCTCGGGTTGGCAGGTCAAATAGGCATGCAGCTCAGTTCACATGTGTGCAATTATATGGCTGGTGGAGGTGGGCGGGTGGCAACGACTTACTGTTGTTTTGACACGCAGCCAGCGGGCACAAATAGTATTAAAAACAAAAGAAAAAGGCGGGCGCAAGGGCGCGGGTGCAGTGGGTGGGGCTGACCTCGGTTCCAGGTGCCGTCCGCTGACCGCAAAATGTGTTAAATTATAGATTTGAGCGTTTGCTGAGAGCGACAACAGCTGTTGGGGCACTCTCTCTGTCTCACTCTCGCACTCTGCCGGCCCCCTCTCCCCCTGTCCGTGTCTTGGGCGGGGAACACACGCAGCGCCTTGTGTCGGCACGCGGCGTTTGAACTAAGCGAAATTAATGGCCAACACAGGCTACTTAGCGGAGGAGCCAAAGCCCACGCACACAGAGACAACGGCGATGTTGTTGTAGCCCTTATGGCATTCGCTGATGTCTGCGCCGTCTTGTTCGGCGCGCGCGATTTATGACTTGGCATGCAAAGAGGCAAAGCACAGCAGAAGGCAAGCGGGGGCGGCGGGCAGCCGGGCAGTCGGGCCAGCAGACATGACAAAACTGCATGGCGCCCGCCAGCGTCGCCATCATTGAGCGCTGCGCGCTGTTTTTGCCCACCCGTTGCGACGCCGCCGCCGCCGCCTGATCAATAAGAAAAGAAACTGCAAAATTTGCGCAGCAGTTGATGAAATTTACGCGATCGGCATCGGCAAAGTTCAAAAGCAGCGGCCTTGGCGGCTAAACAAACTGACCACCGAGCAGCCACCGAGCACCGAGCACCGAGCACCAAGCACCAAGCACCAGCGCCAAAAGCCAAGCCGCCAATTTGTTTGGCGCTCGCGCCCACTGCGCCCCAGCAATGAAACGAAACGAAAGTTGTCGTCGTCGTCGTCGTCGTCATAGACGCCGTTCCTGTCTTTATGTGCGTCTTATCCGTGCGTGTGAGAAGTTTTAGATAAGACTCGGTCGGTCTGTCTGTCTGGCCTGTGGCGCTGCTTGGCTGCTTGGCTGCTTGGCTGCCATACTTCAAAGTGGGCACCGGGCACCGCTTAAAGCATTCGCCAGCTACGCAAATTCTGCATTGATAAGCCAGCTGGGCAGGGACTCTCAGTGGAGAGGAGTGTTAGGTGCCGGCACAGCTTCCTCTTTAGGCATACATATGCATGTATATATGTGTGATATAGTTAGATAATATTCACTTTGAAGTCAGCAGCAGCAGCCGCAGCAGCACGTGTTCATCAAACTGACAGCAAACAGCGGAAATGCGCGAAAGAGAGAAAAGCATCTACAGTTTCAGTACTTCGAATCTAGCACAATCACTTACCAAAACTTTTTGAGAGCAATCTAAACTGTGAAAATATGTCAATAATCATATTAGAACCAACTCCGAAACATTCCGAAATTTTAAGAACTACTCCTAATTGCTTACTAAGCACTAATTGATATGAAAAGCTTTACAAACTCTTAAAACGAACTAAATTGCATGCTCCGAATAACTCCGAATTACTCTGAAATACTCCGAATGACTCCGAATGACTCCAAACGACTCTTTTAATACTTAAACAATGTCAAACCTATGGAAAAGGCGCAATTCTAGTAAAAATGCATAATTCACATTACTCCGAATTACTCTTTAAGCTTTTTTAATATATCAAACTTATACAAAATATGCATTGTAAGTAAAAATGCATAATTCACATCACTCCGAATAACTCCGAATAACTCCGAATGACTCCGAATCGCTCTCCTAGCATGCACACCACATCGAAGACAATTTAAACTTTAAAATTCCAACAATTTTTGTAGTTCTCAATACCAATTTACAAAACGAACTACTCCGAAATACTTGATACCTGCCAAGTTTTGTAGCACCTATGCCGTGGTTCACTGATGAATGATAACAGATAAGAACGAAAAGGAAATATATTGCGTATTATTTGGACACGTGTTTGTTGTCAGGATCTAGGGCTTAAATAACTAATGCGGTAAACAAAGAAGACGTACAGTACTTACAAATCCATGTTTATCACTAATATTGTTGGTCAATTTTAATTTGTGAAATGAAACAACTTTTTGCATCCATTGCTCACCCGTTGTGGGCGAATCTGGATGGATGTACATGCGTTTTGGCATTTCAGGATCCGCTTTGCCAGCGACCATCCAGCGACTGTAAAAAGGAGCATTATTTATTGAAATGCACACACACACAGACACACGCACACACACACTTACCTATTGTGAAATTTATAGCGATAATCATCCGCCGCAACGATATCCAGTAGCAATATGTATTTAGCCTTGGCATCCAGACCCGAAACACGAAATTTCATTTGCGGAAACATTTGTCTGCAAGCACAAAGAGTAAGAGAGAGAGAGAGAGGGAAAGAGTTGTGGTTAGAGTGAGATGGAACACAAGTCATTTTGGCTGGGTAATCAAATAAAACATTAATCAGCACGGCATAAAGCCTAAACGCAGCGGCGGTTCTCAGGGGGCCCACCAGCAGGCTCCACAAATGTGCAACACACACACACACACACACATAGGCATGCACACAATCACAATCATCATCATCATCATTATCAGTGCCTGGCGAAAAGCAAACAAAACCCCAAACGACGATCAGTCGCAGAGTCGAGGAGTCGAGGAGTCGCCACGTCGTTGCCAGGTTATCAAGTGGCGCCAAGCCGCAAATTGTTTCCAGCTCCAGACTGGCGTTCGACCGCAGTCGAGTCCGAAATTCAAATTGGCCACGGCCACGGCCACGGCCATGGCCACGTCCACGGCTAAGGCTAAGGCTAAGACCGAGGCTTGTTGATTAGCCTTAGTCCATGTTCTGGCCATGTTGGTGGCAATGCGCAAACTCGAAAATTACATGGCCAGGCCGGGGCGATCAGTGACCAGGCTGAGGCACTGTGCCTCAGCTAACCACCCAAGTAAAGGGCTGCACCCTCTCACACACACACACACACACACACACACACACACAAATATGAAAATTATAAGTTTAAGTAGCAATCACTCAATCGCTGCTCTGGACGCCGTCTTCGACTGCGACTCCGGCCGAGCGCCAGCGCCTCATGAATCAAATTTAACGAACGTCTTGTTCATGTTCACAGATCATCATCAGCTGCGCCTGCATTTTGATAAAAAAAAAACAAAAACAAAAACAACAAGGCCCCCAAACAAGCCCGGGCCAACAGCAGAGGAGACTGACTCTGGGCAGAGGCTAACAAGCTGACTGATGTCTGACTGCCTAAATGACTAACTGACGAACGGACGGACGAACGGACGGACGGACGGACTGACTGGGAGACAGGCCGAGGCACTAACTGAACGAACTGCAGCGATGTTTCTATTTAGAGAGCTGCAAAAGCTGAAGCGGGGCCAGCAGCAAGTGGGCAGAGCAGGCTCAAAGATGCGCCAGCTGGGCATGCACGACTGCAAGCATACGCTGTCTGAGTGCAAGCAGTGCTGAAGCTGCCTATAGGAACTTTGACAAATATTTGTGTGTGAGCTTAGGAAATATTTTTGCAGAAGGAAAACCTAATTCCCACCTACATTAGCCCGCTCTCCCTCTCTCTCTGTGTATATCTAATAGCCATACTCATTTACAGGGTATACAAACGTTTCGGGCCACTTGCCATGGCAAAAAGCCAAAGCCAGCCCACGTCTTACAGCCTTCGTCTGCCTTGAGCCGGCCGCCTTGGCTCCCCCCACCACGTTCGACTGCCTTTTTCGACTGCAAATTATTTTTTATTTGCGAGCCAGCAGCAAACGAGACTCGAAACGAGGCTGAGACAGAGACTTGGGACTGAGACCTGGGACATGGGACATGCAACTGGCAACTGAGGCCGTGGCACGTCTGCCTGGTTAGTTGGGCTCCTTTTGGCATCGTCTCTGTTCTGCTCCTTTTTTTCTTTTCTTTTCTCTTATTTTTTTTTTTTTGGGTTTTGTTGCTGTTGTTGTCTTAACTGAATAGCTCGTTAACATTATTGAGCACTTGGCGCCAGTTGTTGGCAGCTTGTTATGGCCAGAGCCAGAGCCAGAGCCAGAGCCAGAGTCGAAGCTCGAGTCGCGACGCATAGCCCCATAGCCGCAAGCGCCAACTGGAGCCAAGACGCTTGGCCCCTAAAAACAAATCGGCCCACCACACGCGCACAGCAACGCCCCACCCCCCGCCCCATCCTCGCTCTACATTCCTGGGCGTGTGTGTGTGTGTGTGTGTGGCACCTCCTCTGTGGCTGTGTGTGTAGCTCGAGCTGTGCTCGACAACAAAACGATTTGCTCTCGTTTGTGTTTGCCAAAGCTGAAGCTGCGGCTGCGGCTGTAGCTGCTGCCTCTTCTTCTTCGTCGTCTTCTGCTTCTTGCTCTTCTGCTGCTGCTTCTTCTTGCCTCTGGTTGGGCTGGCGTAGCTTCGTGCAAATCGTTACGTGTAAAACTTGCACCTTTTGACCGAAAGTTGTTTGTTTTGTTCAAGAGGCCACACATTATTTCTTTCTTTCCTTTTTTTCCCGAACGCGCTCAGCTAATTCAATTTCCTCATATGCCCATCTCGCTCTGCCGCTGCCGCTGCTGCTGCTGGCTGTTTTTATTGCAGAGCAATAACAAACAACAACGAGCTGTTAATGTGGCTTGAAAGTGTTTGGCAGGCTACTTGGGCTCGACCCAGCTCGCTGCTCACAGAAACCCAGAGCCCATAATTAAGCCTAATTAAGCCGACGACTGTGTGTCCGAGTGTGTGTGTGTGTGTGTGTGTGTGTGAGGTGTTGCTGCCCCGCTGCATACTCCTGGCTCGCTCGCTCGCATCCCTATTGAGGTTAATGGCTAATCAATTAGCCCTGGCTTCAAGCACTTGGGCTCGGCTCCTGCTGCCTGCATGCACTGTGCCTCGGCCGCGGCCTCAGCCTGTGCCTGCCACAGCGATTGAGTTGTAATTGGCATTTCGATTTGCCATTGACATGCTCCGAGCCCAAAGTCAAAGCCAGAGCCACAGATAACGCTGATAATATATATATATATATATACATATATATACATATACATATATATATATATATATATATATATATATATATATATATATAAATGCTGCCCGAATTACGTAATGACGCAACAGTAAACGTTATCAAATAGCCGCCAAGGTGTGCGGCATATCAAAAGAGTGACGCAGTGACCATGCGAAAGGTGACTTTGCCTAGTTTAGTAGATGTCAGCAGCGCTCTCACTTAAGCTAGGAAAGGAGCAAGAGCAAGTGAGAGATAGGCAGAGACTCTAGACTTGAGCTAGGATCTAGGTTCCTGCAGCTGAGAGGCTTGCTAGCTAGCAGAAAGAGGAGCGAGACAGAGAGGGAGAAGAGTGGGAGGAGGAAGAGAGAGAGAGAGCGAGCGAAAGAGAGAGAGAAAGGAAGAGATATGGGCTAAAGCAAGTGACTTCAGTGATCCTTCACTTGAGCTAGGCTCTAGACTCTTCCAGCTGTGACAGGCTAGCAGAAAGTAGTGAAGGAGAAAGAAGAATAAGGAAGAAGAGAGAAAAAGAGCGAAGAATAGGAAGTGAATAAGAGAAAGAGGGAGAGTATGAGAGACATGGGCTAAGGCACTTGACTTCAGTGATTCTTCACTTGAGTTAGGCGCTAGACTCTTGCAGCTGACAAGCTTGCTAGCTAGCAGAAAGGAGAGAAGGAGAAAGAGAAAGAGAAAAAGAAAGAGAGATAATGAGAGACATGAGCTAAGACACTAGACTCAACTCCTACCTTCTGCCTCCCAAACTCTCTGATAAAGTTGAGTCTTGACTTGTCCATTTGGCAACAGAGTAGAGCACAAATATATCTGGCTCTGTGAGCTACCTCAAGCTGAAGCACCTCTCGCTACCTCAACGTATGGCGCTCTTCTGTTACCTTTAGCTCTTCCCTTTCCTTAACTCTTGATGTCTTCTTCTGCTCTTCTGTTACCTTACGCTTGGCCTTTCCTGAACTCTTGATGTCTTCTAGTCCACAATTAGGCAAGTTGCATAGAGTGAGTGCAACATGACTAAGCCTGCCGCAACTCCGTATCAAATATTCATAAAGTATTCAATTATGCATTTGGCTTGATTCGCGCGTAGTCACAGTCAAAGTTTGCTTAGAGCTATGTTTGAGTATTGAGTAAGCCTAATGGAAATTAGATGTTGCCACATGCCGCACACACAGAGAAAGAGAGACAAACAGGAGCTGTGTGGCACAGTGGCACATTTAAAAGGCGTTGCGCTATCAGCCGCAGCTAAATGCTGTCCATTGATGCACCTGTGCCACGTCGCCGTTTATCGTTGAGGTTGAGGGTTCAAAGACGCTGCCTGCCAAAGAAGCGTCAATTGTCAATGCTTTTTATCTGCTGTTCAAATCGCTTGTACTGAGTGAGTGAGTGACTCTGTGTGTGTGTGTGTGTGTGTGTGTGTGTGTGTGTGTGTGTGTGTGGGGCAGAGCAAACAAGACGCACGTTGAGACAAAGGCTCTGGCAGAATGCAGACTCGAGCTGCGCCCCGATCGCCTTGTCGGAGGTTTGTCAACAAGCGCGGGGATTAAAGTAGCACCTGCAGCTGCCAACAACAACAGCAACGTCGGCGGCGACGGCTGTTGACAGTTCGCCTTTGTGACAACAAAATTGTTGTCGATTTTTTGTGTTGTTTTGTATATTTTCGTTTCTTTCGTTGTTTTAGTTTTGTCTTACAGCCAGCGAGGGGGCGAGCGACACGAGATATCCCTTAATCTCTCTGGGCAGGTTTGTCAACACATTTTGCATGTGCATCGATAACTATCGATAACTGGCGCAAGGGGTGCATATATTTAACATGGAGATTACAGCGCTCTTTACATATGCTCCCAAAAAAGTCTGACGCAACGGGAGCCCAATCGGGCAGCTGCTGTTGGCATTTAATTTGAATTTTATTGAATTACAATTGCATGCAAATTGCGAAATGTGAAATTTATTTGACAAATTTTTGTGAATTAACTTGAATTAGCATTTGACGTGGACGTCAAAGCGGATGTCAGCGACAGCTGTCGCTTGCGTAGGCTAATTACATAAGCAGTGTTAAATTTATTTGCGAAATATAGTTTAACGTGAACGTCAAAGTGATTGTCAAGGTTTACGTTTGAGTCGGACAAACAAGTGATCGAAATTCAACATTTCATTTCACAAAAACCGCAAGTTAAGTGTTATAAAGTTTTATCTGAACG